>OX371224.1:170794692-171994692 GCA_947310385.1 Nephrotoma appendiculata
GAGACGAACAATTGCCCGAACTTTAGCTATTCGGGGTGGAGAAAAATTCAACAATTCAAAGATCATAATAATCGGTTCAGCCGTTCTTGAGTTCATATGGTATAGCTAACCCGACCTTGTTTTATATGTATAGATTAGGTGAATGTCCCGTTGGCCCCTGGTATAACCAAAGTAAACGAACGACCGTTAGTAGAATGGTAAAACATTTTATGAAACAAACTAAATTTCAACATTATGAATTGTTAATACTCTAATTCCCCCCTTCCTCCTCACGTCTAACCATCTTATAAAATTCTAATTCCCAATTATCCGTATATCTTTTATATGAATACCTATATACACTGTACTAATGAATTAGTATTAAAAATTAAGCGTTCGACAGGCTAATTCGAATGGAAACGAAATTACTAATCCATTATTCTCGTAATTGCTTATACATAATGAATTTTTAATTTCAATTAACTGAAATTACTGTGCATACGAATACAAAACGTTTTGTCAGCCGAACATCAGACGGTCTATGTTTATACGTTTCAATCCGACCATTGTTTCAAATCCAATTGTAGTTATCCTTTTTTGTTAATCATAATATTTAATGTTTATTTTTCAATGTTTGATTTTGTGTCCTCGGATATAACCCATGTGGTTCCGAAATTTTATAAAATACATAAATATTAACAGTATTTGTATTATAAATAAAGGGTTAATGGGTTAAACCCCTAAATAAAAAAAAATTACTGATCCGTATATGGTTTGGTTTATACGAAAAACTTTTATCTGATTTCTCGCCTTACTACTTGTTTAAGTACAGTGGCCTACGCAAATTTAAGAATTAATAATTTACTAATATTTATTTGATTGATGGCTTGACTTAAACCATTTGTAAATTAAAAACATTCCAACATTAAACATCAACCGTATAAAGAACATAAAATTAAATCATTGCTCCCAATAGTGAAATATCTTTTATGTTTACATTATGTTGGTCATACGAGTATGAATACGAACATGTATGTTAAAAAAATATGCACAAACAAGGAAGGGGCGAGTAGAAGCGAACACCATTACCATATAACTACTCAATCCACAGCCAAGAAGCTTTGTACGAGCTTTTTTACATAAACATTTAAAAAGCTGGAAAAATCAACACAAAAGACATTTAAATTAATCTAAATCAATGTTATTTTATTGTTGTTGTTGATGTCTCTTAAGAGGGAAATAAAATTTAGCACTGGTTTGCTGTATACCACCACACTATTAAGTAGGGTAATGTCGAGATGTTAAATTATAAAGTTTATTTCCCATAAAATTAATTTTAATCCGGAAAGTTAGTTTCTCGTAATTAGTTTCGTATTATTCTTGTTTAAGTTTTAACATAGTTTCTAGTTTATGATAGTTCTTATGACATTTTAAGGATAAATTTGGTAGAATTTATAAAGAAATTTGTTTTTAATACAAATTGACATTTTAATTTCGTAAATTAATTTATTTGTATACTGTAAATGGCCGAATCATCAAACGACTATCAAGGGCAGAAGTTATTGAAAATACAACACTTTTTGTGTAAAAGTATATTATGGAGGGTGACGGATAAGTATTAGTGACGCTGTTCAGCCGAACAGTTTATGAACACATAGCTCTAACACACGAACATCATGGATTCCGCTGTAATGTTGTGCCAGCAAACGACTACAGGAAAATTAATCAACCAAATCAAAATCAACTTGAAAAAAGATGTTACTCACAGAAAAACTATAAAATACTGCGCGAAGAGTGCCTCATCAACCTACAACTTCTGTTCGACAAATTCTGCACAACAAACGCAGAATTGATTCACACAGCCTTAAGCTACACAGACTATAGAAGGCTGACTATAAAGCTTAAGTACTTATTTTATATCAAGTGATGTCTTGCAGGGGCAGACTGAGTGAAGAAACCGTTATCTTTGAGCTAAAGCTACCTCTTATAAGCAGTGAAAGGTTTCAATTATTCAAGCCATTGTCATTCTCAACACCAGAAGCAATCTTCATAGAACCCGCGATGGCGTACATGGCAACATCTTTGCATTACCACACCAGTACTATATGATGTCAAAGCATGAATTTCATCACTGCAAATTCACTGACCACTATAATATTTGTACACTTCAGCATGCGATACATATTGCAAATCAAAATAATAGTATTTGTGAACTACAATTATTAAGTTCAGCTAAGTTTAGGTTAAGTTAGGTTTGGGTTCAGTGGTTGCTATCGCACACTTAGGCCAATTATGGCCCATTGTGATACAACAAGATCCGACATCATAAACTCCCTTAAACCCATTTAGTACTATTAATATAGCGTAAAAGATCTCGCACATTACAGCTTTCGAGATCACAGAGGCTGTCCATAGTGTATTTGCCCAAGTGACCATGTTTTCTGCCAGCTAGCGCAGGACACGAGCAAAGGAAGTGGGCAAGAGTCTCCTCCTCATCCTCGTCCATGCAGCTTCTGCAGAAGTCTTTTGCATCCAGACCCAGTCTTCTTGTATGTTCTCCAAAAAGGCAGTGCCCAGTAATTATCCTCACAATTCTACCTAAATCACGCTTTCTTAGTGTGATTAAGATCTTGGAGCGATTCAAGTTCCGCTCGGGCCTTGCTTCGCTACCCTGCCAGTCGCGGACTAGTGAGCCACCTAGCATTTACAAGGCAACTGCCTTTCTATGGCTTGCTGCTTTCAGCACAGATATAGGCCTTCTTACACATTCTCTCCCTGGTTCCAGTTGGAGAGTCGTACCGTACCTTGCTAACTCGACTGCCCTGCAATTCCCTTCAACGTCAGAATGGCCCAGAACCCAGACCAACTGGATATTGAAATGTTCACCCATCTCGTTAAGAGATGTGTGACAATCCAACGCCACTCTTGACGCCAGGGAAACTGAATTCAGCGAAAGAATGGCCGCCTGACTTTTTTTTCAATTTTCAATTTTTTTTACGTCCATCTTTTCGTCTCACAATTTATCATTTTACTATTACATTCACTATTTAGTTATTAATAAATTGATTTTATTATTTATTTATTATTAAATTAAATACGATGAATTATTTTTACTTAATTATTAAAATACTATATATTGTATTAATTCATATAAATGTTTTTCTAATTTAACTCTTATAATTTTTTTCTAATTTAATTTCTCCTAATTAAACCACACGTCTGCCTCGCAGCAAATTCTTCTTTCGTCTCCCCTTGTCCTTTATCATTTCCGGCTTCCCCAAAATTCTTTTGAAATTACCCTTGCCAGAAGTACATACAATATGTACAGTCTAATTAAAAAAAAAATAGATCGCCAGGTCATGCCTCACTGAATTGACTATAGTTCAGTGCCCTTTTTGCAGGCACTTCCAACCAAAAGTCGCTGATATCGGCCGTATTGGCCGCCATTTGCTTACCGAGGATATCCAACGGGAGAAAGTACAGCATGACCTCTAGGGCACTAGTGGGGGTTGTTTTCAGCGCCCCAGTAATGAGCAGACAGGCTGCCCGCTGCAGCTTCCCCACCATGTTCTTGTATGTTAATTTCTCCAGAGCTGGCTACCATACGTTCACACCATACAGCAGTATGGGCCATGTAAAGCCAATGTACCAGCTCCGGTTTCAAGCCCCATTTTCTTCCAATGGCATTTTTACAAGAATAGAGTGCCACAGTAGCCTTCTTAACTCTTTCTATCGTGTTTGATTTCCAACTAAGCTTACTGTCCAGAAGAATCCCTAGGAATTTCGCCTTTTCAGTAACGACCAATCTAGTACCATTCAGGCCTGGTGGAACCATTGCCGGAATTTTATATTTCCTTGTGAAAAGGACCAACTTTGTTTTAGATGGGTTAATCCCCAATCCACATATACTACTCGTAGTGATTGATAGCGCATTCTGTATCACATCCCTGATTGTACCCAGGTGCTTACCCGAGACAGCTATCGCTACGTCATCGGCATAAGCAACCACACTTATTCCTTCCCTCTCCAGTTCCAGTAGTAGTCCATTGATTACTACATTCCAAAGAAAGGGACAGAGGACACCTCCCTGGGGTGTTTCCCGAACGAGCCGTCTCCTGACGGAAACTTCCCCCATCCTCGCTATGACCCTTCTGCTTCCAAGCAAGTGATCAATCAGCCTGGTTACTGGGTCTTCGATCTCAAGTGGCAGCAATCCTTCCCTAATTACCTCCACCTTCACGTTGTTGAAAGCGCCCTCGATATCGAGAAACGCCACCAACGAGAATTCTTGAAAATCCAGTAACTGCTCAATTCTCCGAACCAAGGTGTGTAATGCCGTATCCACGGACTTAACCTTATGGTACGCATGCTGAGATTGTCCTCAGGTTCTGGGTACAATTCTCGACCGAATATAGTCGTCCAGCAGCCTTTCCATGATTTTCAGCAGAAAGGATGATAGAGATATTGGTCTTAAGACCTTAGGGTTGCTGTGTGAGCTACCTGCTTTCGAGATGAAGATCACTCTAACCTCCCTCCATTTCATCGGGATGTACCCTAGCTTCATACACCCTTTGAAGAAGACTTCCACCCAGAGAAGCAAGACCTCCGAGTTATTCTGAATTTCTGCTGGCACAATCCCATCCGGGCCAGCTGACTTAAAAGGCTTAAACCCTTTAATAGCCCATTTTATGTTCCGTGTACTCAGAAAATCCTCTGTACGTAACAGATGGACTCTGCAGTCATTCCTCGGCCCGCATTCATTCAAAGGCCGTGCAGTTGACACTTCCTCACTTCCAAGGAAGTGAGTTTCCATCAAAAGATCAAGAGTCTCTTCACTAGACACCGTCCATTCGCCATCCGGTTTTATCAAATAGCCTAGAACAACTGGACTAGTGGAGAGAATCTTTCTTAAGCGCGAGGTTTCCGAGACCCCTTCCATTCTATCACAGAAGCGCCTCCACGACTTCCTTTGCGCCTTCCTTACTTCCCTTTTGTAAACTCTGAGGCCTTCTTTATAGAAGTCCCAGTCTTGAATTTCTCTAGATCTTTTCGCTATATTGAAAGCAGATCCGCAAGCGTTCCGGCACTCCGCAAGTGCCGAGGTCCACCAAACAGGTTTTCGCTTTCACTTTAGTTTTGTTAATGAGCAAGCTTCCCTCATAGAGATATTGCAAGCCCTAGTAAGAGTATCCAACATTGAGTCCAGTTCACTACCCGTGTCGGAGAGTCCTGGAACTTGAAATGGAATGATTTTCTCCAATACCTCCCTATATACACGCCATACTTTCCTCCCAGGACTTCTGAACGCGAATTGATTTGTTATTTGGAGATTTAGCTTAAAAGTTAAGTAACGATGGTCGGAGAAGAAATGCTCCATCGCCATCCTCCATTCTCTGATCATCGGAGAAATAAATTTAGGGACCAGAGTAACATCCAGAACCTCCTGTCTATTACTAAAAATAAAAGTGGGTTCCTGACTTATATTACTAATAGTGAGGCTAGTTCTTAAAAGAAATTCGAAAAATAACTCACCTCTATCATTGATGTCCGAGCTTCCCCAGAAGGTATGGTGTGCATTCGCGTCATATCCCAGGATAGCTCCCACCTTCCTTCATTCTGCGTCATTGACAAGTGCCCCCAGTATATCTAGTGGCACTGGCTTTTCTCGGTCCATCTATGCGGCGGCAAGCCAGAATCTCCTCCCTTCCGTCTCTATGCAGATCGCAGTTATGTCTCCATTGCAATACTACCGGTATCCTCCGTCTCACTTCCCCCGCAGTCCCTAAAACTAAGGAGGTCTACATATCCCCTTTAGAGTCCGATGTGTCACCCTTCCCCCTGCCAACGAAGTTGGTCGCGGAGTTCGCTAGTCAGCTCCTCATTAGAGTTCGCTACTACCTAGTTGTGTCTCCTCTGAAGATGTATTGTAACGACAGGCTTTGGGATTGACTGCCGTTAGCAGAAAAAAAATAATAATAATAAAGAATTTTGAAAGAGAAATGACCAGTGCACGCTATGCCTTCCGCCGCTAGCTCAGGGTGGAGGTAAAATCGGTCGTGGGGTTGTGCACTGGTCGATCCAACACAACTATGACATAAGACCTATAATTTAAATGCAGCTCACTCGAATCCAACTCACCCTTTTTCAAATCACTCCATTTGGTCCACTCCTTAGTTACTCATGGTTGTTAATAAATATTTATACGAAACGATTTAACTTGCAACATACTTTAAGGGTGCACATTTATTTATCAAAATTTAAGTTTTAACATTATATATTTAAAGAAATTTAAAGAATTCAAACAAATTTAAATGAATAAACTTATTATTTATGTAAAACAAAAAAAAAAGATAATTAAACTTTAAGTTAATTAGCATCCACTAGATTTTAACAATTGGTTCATGAGACAACCCAAACAAAAAAAAAAATATTAATAATTGAGATTTATATAATGGGTTACCTTGACGGAGTATCCTCAGACGATGAAGCGCTCCAACGGCCTTGATGCTGCCCCGGTTACCTATGGAAAATATTCCTATGCAAGAAGAAAAAATATGTTTAATTAACTGAAAGTCTTTCCATGGTTAAAAATCTGACCTTATATTATATTATAATAAGAATATTCATAAAAAAGAAATTAAGTACATCTACAAAGAAACTGAAAAATTCAAAACAAAATAAAGGACAAATGAAATTCAAGATTGAATAATAAAAACAAATAAGAAAAAAAATATAAAAATATAGAAAAGAACTATGACTTAACAAAAACAATCCGATGGTTAACTGCCGTAGTCCACTGCCCTTATTCCATGCGGCTGCTGCCACGCCTTCACCAATTACCGTATATTAGTATCAACGGTGTCCTTGAACAACCGGTTTACACCGGCACTCTCAGCGCCAAAAACCACAGAATCGCCGCTACCAATATCACACTACACCATGTGACTAGAACCCGTCGCACAAAACTCCGTTGGACCACCGCCACCAAAATCGCCAATTCGTCAGTCGATACCGCAACCCCGCTATACACACTCCTCACAACCAATATTGATTTTCAAGCTCATCCGTGCTTGACACCCGTTAGTCCCGCATCGACGAACCCAATTTTTGTATTCCAACCCAATCACCAACGGTACACGATACTGTAGGTAGGAATGCCGAATGCTTCACTATAATTTATATTAGTTTTCACACAATTAGTTTTTACGCAATATTAGCTTTCGCGCAATTTCCTCTACACACCCTAGTATAAGGTAATTTATTTTGGTTAGCGCGTAATAAACTGAATAAACTGTAGGTCGAATAATCGCAATACACTAATACACTATACGACCAAAATATATTGCACGTTTTAAGTTTTAAAAGTTAAGTACACCACTGCGCACGTATTATTCGAATTCACACAACCGTTTTCTTTTCACTGAAAGTATTTTATTTAATAGTCTAACTATAGACGTTTAGGCACATAAGTTTTAACTCAGGTATCGTTTACCCATAAAAAAAACAAGTTCGTTTATATTATTTTATTCTTGTTCTTGTTGTATTGTGCGATACCAGAATCCAGTATGTATTTACATGCAAACAAACACAGACAAAATCCCCAATCATTTACAGAAAACAAAATCATCGTACGGTTTTGTTTTTTTTTTTTTTTTTTTTTTTATCGGCCTGTGTATGATGCATACACCAATACGGCAAGACCAACAAACAACAAACCGCCCAGAGTACACTAAAACCAAAAACATGCCAACCTCGCGCAACCACAATTTATCGGTACTACCGTACGTAGCCGACATTCCAGGGGCAACACCATGACGTACACTGTGGCACTGAAGCAACAGCAGTATATGCGATGCGTACATGGAACGCACGTTACAGTATCACTCGTCGCGCTTCCTCCTTCAGACTGGATCTCTTCCTCCCCCTTTTTGGGCTACGCAGTACTTGTATTAACTCAGACTTCGTCCTTTCTAAACACCTTCATTGTAATAGATCCGAAGCCGAAGTTTATAACGCCTTTTGTTTTTGTCAGGGGAGCCAGGGATTCCTTGTTGATCACTATGATTGATAGTCTGAAGCTACCCTTAGGCTCCTCCTGCTTCACAATCTTTCAGTTCCCTGTCGGAAGTTCCGGATTACAAACCTGGATAATCCTCAGGGATTCGTCCAAGTTTGCCGGCTCCGTGGGAATCCAAACCATTGCCCTAGGTCTGATCGGTATTTCCTCCTTGGGAACTGCCCTGAGTTTAGCTCCTGGCCATACCTCGCCTACCTCCTCAATCGCCTTTCTATATAAGAAAGCCGATCGCTGATCTGAGCACGCGGTCAGCTTCAGCCGATGGTCGCTGATACCATCCCGCGTCTCTACAAATTGGCGGTGGTCCCGGATATTGTCCAAGGACTTTAAGGAAAACTAGGTTAAGTGCCTTAAACACCAACCACCATTTTTCTCCGGTGACGCTCCTATCCCAAGAGCTTATGCCCCTTTTGCGATTGTTATCCTATTTCAAGCTTGGCCTGTTTCCTCTCGAAATCCAAATCTCTATGCTTCTCCTCGCTCGACCTCTGTCTTTGAGACCCAAGATCCTTCTTGTTCACATCGGCAATCCGATTCTTCGCCCACTCAACCAATTGTCTCTGTTCCTCCGTCCATTGCTCCTCCGGAACTGTAGCCAGTCTGTCCAAGACACGAAAGGCCGAACGCCTAGCCCTGTATCTCCTGTATCTCCGGGTCTAAAACTTCATTCCTCATTTTACCGTTGTCACTGGTTCCCAGCTTGTAAGCCTCGGAACCAGTCTTAGCCACACCGAAGGCTGGAGTTTTAGACCCTCCCGTCTCACCAAGCGCTTTGGAAGTGCTGGCCACTTCTTTATTATTTGTATTGGATTCCATTTAATTCCCACGAGTAACGGAGAAATGATGGTCCGCCCATGCAGAGATCCGTGCCTTACACGTGGGCTACATACAACTGGAGGTCGCCAGGTATCCAGAGGGCTCCGTTCAGTACTGGGCAATTATTTTTAGATGCGTCATCAGCCTAGCTGATCATCGACACGGTTTGCGTAACGCCTTGATCCGACCCATCCGCCACCAATTAGCGTGTCCCGCCCCACACTTACGTTACTTGTTTCACCCATTCCTGTTACCAAGATTGAGAACCTGGAGGCGGTGGCGATTTGTGGCGCTAAGTTTAAGGATTGCCAGGTTTTAAAACAATTATCAAAATATCCGTAAGATACTTGGATCAGATAGCATTTGTTCCAACGAAGTCGTAAACAGTTTGATGATCTCAATGTGTCCGTGTAACATTTGCTGCAATTGCTGGACTATTTCTCTTTTCATTGTATTAAATGTAGCACAACGTCGATTTACTTCATCATCTGAATCCCCAACAAAGTATATTTGCAGATATTTGTGTTCCTGATCTGGATGTGGCAACAGCGATCCATCAAGATGAAAAGTTTACCCATGAATCTGCATAGTTAGAGTCAAATCCTGTAAGTTTTTTCTTTTGTTGGCAAGATAAGTGCTATTTTGTGTTATTGTGTGTGGTGTGTTAGTGTATTTTGTGGTGGTAGTGTTGGTGTATTAGGATTCATTTCTGATGTTGGTGAAATTACCTTGAATGTTGGATTGTAATTTCGTTCATTTATAATTTCACCATCAAACGACGTCATTTGAAAATAAACGTTGCACATTTTGATGTGTTGCAATAAATGGTTCGAATTAGGAGATTCACCGTAAAACAGCGTGAGCAATGGCTCTGGTGGTGGTGGAAGCAGCTCTTTCAATTTCACCATGCCTTTACGCACATCACAATCTAGGCGGTTCTGACGTGGTCGTTCAATAGTCGCATGTTGTGATCTTGCTTTATCACTTTGCCGAGCACGAACATCTCTTCTTGAATTGTGTTGAGCAATCGTTGTTCCTCATTGTAAGCTTCGTTAATCTCTTCTGATTGTCCCGCACGATTTTCAATCATTCTGATTCGAGCTGATTCCCTTTCAATAGTACGCAGGTTTCGCGTTGCATTCTGAGAACCCCGACCAATGTTACCATGACCTCTTTTTGGCATCGTAACAAATATTGATCTGTAAATGATCATCAATTTGTATAAATCGCACATAAAGTTTTCACTAATCAATCATTTAATTTTGAAATAGCCAAAACAAAGCAAGCACACGAAAGGAAAAGATGAAATTAAAATTTTTGAAATCAACTAGAAAAACAAAGCAAATCGATTACCGATTTATTCCAATGAAAATGGGGTTTGGTTTTCGCCGATAAACGAAAACAATCTCACTTTTTAGTGATCGAAATATCAATAATATCACTCAGAATTAGATAATCCACAGATTTATTTCATAAATGTAAACTATTTTAAAAATATCGGAAAGTCATTTAACCATGACCGCGCATAGCTCAAATCAAATCAGAAAGAACAATATGTTGAGCTGCCAAACGGAATGACCGCCTACAACTTTGAACCACCTGTTGAACTGTAATTGAATTGAACTGAAAAACGAAATGTGTGGCTACAGTGTCACCTGTTGAAAATTTTTCGACTTTTGTTTTTCCTAAACCTTCGCGTAGCAATTACGAACAAACGGGCAGAAGAAAGTATCCAGTTGGATCCAGTCGTTTTCAAGTTTTAAGCATCCGAACAAACCACGATCCATTTTTATAATTATAGATATTAGGTGTGTGAATATGAATCCGCCCTGTTTTATTAAAATAAAACACATTTGCTTGTGTGGAAAATGAAACAATTATTTATTGAAAGTATGCTCCACCCGCAGGTTCAAGCTGCTGATGTGGTCCCCCATCTTTCAGAAAGAGACGACTGCATCGACCGGAATAAGTAGAAATCTGAAGGAGCTATGTCTGGTGAATACGACGGGTGGGGCAGAACTTCCCCGTCCTGTTCTTTAAAATAATTTTTCACAACGTTTGCAACATGTGGTTTTGCAATGTCGTCATCGCCATTGATGTTTTTACCTGATTCCAGCGCAGTTCATAATATACCACACCTTTCTGTTCCCACCAAATAAAGAGCATAACACCATTCGGATTTAATTATAATTCAAAAAAGTTCTTATTTAGGACAAGTTACGACATATTTCAAGTTTTAAAATATGACGGTATTTTGTTTTGCGACATTTCCCAAGAATCGCATGTCTCAATATTCAATCAGATTAAATGTATCCTATCTGACCCTACTGTGCTTGTGTGAACCAATGTGCTGTTCCATTTCCAGTAGTTTGTTTTTATTTTGAAGTCAATATCCACACCCAATTACCATTCCATAAACAGTCATCATTATCGAACGTAAAATATCGAGAAACTCAACACTTGTTGTTCTTCCTGTAGGGCAAGCAGCATATTCACAGAAGATTGAGCGAACCCAAAATAATAATAATATAAAGTAGAATAAATACGCTTTATTAATCACATAAAGAAACCAAAAACAGGTTTCGAACTTTCTTGATTCTCTCATCACTCTGTTCGTATATTATTATTGTATAATTCACCGATCTTTACACCTCACATCTTTATAAAAAATTCACAAAGAAAACAATAATATTCGAAAAATCGAAATACGTATTCAGCTGCTCAGCACATTTCCCCTACTTGCTGCATATACAAAATAATAAAACAATAATCTTATATATCGATCTCTTTCTTAGTCACGGCACAATAAATATGCAAAATTTTATTTACGTTTTCTTTTCCATTTACACATTTACCGCATTCGACGCATCGTAACGCAATAATAAATTTCATTCATCTTTTATGATTTTATTCTCGCATTCTCATTTTCTCTGTTCGTTTTTGTTTTTCGACACATTTTTTAAATCCAGCTGTTTATTAGAAATGAGAATTTCAGGGGTGGAAAATCGTTTTATTTTATATCAGCGCTTTGTGTACGTGAATTTAATATGTACAGGGTTAAAACAGTTAACCGAAAAATCCCGTTTTAATTGTAAATGGCAGTAATTTTTCGCCTAATTATTTATCTGTTACGTTCGATAAAGAGTTACGTAGATCAATTAAAAATAATTGGTTCGTTCCCTCTGCACATGCTGAATACACTGACATACATCGCATCGCAAAGAGAAAAAAAGAATTTTTTTCTTGCACTGTTTGATTTTTTATTTCCAGCCGTCAGTCTCTTTTGAAACGTCCTCGTTCGTAGTTCGCGAGTCGTGCAAAACGTTGTTGTAAATTAGAAAGAAAGTTATAAATTTTTTTTTGTTGATATTATTCGAATTATTTTTGTGTTCAAATCTAATTAATTTCAATTAATTGTTTGTTATGTAAATTAAGGAAATTAATTAAGAATTTTGTGAATATATTGTGCTGTTGTTATATTGTTATTGTGTTATTTAAAAATTAAAAATTTCGTGCGTGTGCATATAAATTAAAGGGAATTTTCCAAAAAATTTCTTATCTGCAAATAATTTTGTATGTTGGTATATTAGTGTGGTTTATGTGTATTGCAAAAAAATATATAATTATTTATTATAGTGAATATAGCTAGTTTGGTTTGAATTAGGTACACTCACCTAAAATTTAATTTTATAAAATTTGTATGTGAATTTCGAATTAATTTTGTGTGTTTGTGTCGTATAAATAAAATTCGCCAAAATTAACGGGAATAGAGAAATGTTGGTTACTTCGGAATCTAGTCCGGCTACTCCTAGCCGGGCGCCATCGATTTTGGATAGTCCAACGCTGGCGCGGGTCGAGCGGGCCCGTTTACGATTGGAGGCAGCCACTGGGCAACGTGAGGATAGCCTAGAAAGGAGTATTTTAACACAAAAGGTAAGTTGCACACCTATAATAAATAACTGGTTGTTTCGTATCTATTGTTTTCTATTTCTTAGAATAAACAAATTTACTTTCTTATACTTTCTTACAATAATACAACATTTTTGGTGATGAAACTGTAACATAGATGAACATCTGTTTCTATGGTATGCCTTGTATTTATGGTCGTCTCTATTTTCTTCTGAAATTATTTCATCATCATCTCGTCATTTATTTTTAATACTTGTTGTTTCGGTTTGGTGAATTATGATGTTCAAATATTTTTTCTGATTGTGACAAGTGAACAATTGACACAGTTTTTAATGACTCATGGGTATTAATTAAGTTGGTGGTTAGCCAGAGATACCGGTTGCGCCTGTTAGTTTAAGTCTAGTTAAGAAATTTTCTGAATTTATGGTATAATCTGGAAAATGTGACGAAATAATGGTCTGAATTTTACGTGTTAATTAAGAGTCATTTATACACTTAATGCTTAGTATTTAAGTAATTAAAAAATTAGCAAGCAAAGTTACTTAAGGCTTATTGTGCATTGTGTCATTTTGTTCGTACGTACTATTTTGAATTTTATCACCTGTGTGCTTTATTTGTTTGTATTATTAGCTTTGTTTTGAAACGATGCCTTCATACATTGTGTACTTCAAGGTCTAGTAATTTTTAAAAATTGTTCGTCTCTAAGTAAATTTAATTTTAGTGGTGTGTGGAAAATAAAATATTTAATTGAGAATTTAATTAGTCGAATGTTCGATACTTGTTAATTAGTAATGTTATATGCCTTGTACGATTAGACCTAGAAAACTGAATTTTATGTATATTAAGTAACAGGTACGAAAACCAAAATATTTACTTAAATGACAACTAAATTGTTTATTCCTAAAATATATAAGTTTTTTGAAACTAAAGCGCACATCTAACTCCAAATTACTGTAACTTGGAAATTTAAACAATAACACAAGAAAATGTCCCATTAAAAGTGTTTTAATTAATCTTCCTTTATTGGACCTGGAATTTAATGTAGTTGTATTGGTGCTAGTAAAAGGTCAAAACAAACTTGCTTCTTCAGTTTATCCAGAATAGCTTTAGCAGGCACTGCATCTGAAATAGTGGTTATTGATTTAAATCAAGCGAATTGCTAACAGATAAGCAAAGCTTAATATGATCAATTCTCACATTTAACTTCTTACTGTTAACAACAATCGTGAAACATTTTTCTGTACGCTTAATTACCGAATAGGGACCTGAATACGGAGGTTGTAAAGCTTTCCCCAACGCATCAGGACTTAGAAAAACAACAGTACAAATTTCCAATTCTTTATTATCGAAAAGCCCCTAACGATTGAATGTCTTGAAGCTGGAGTAGGTTTGAATTCATTAAAATTATAACTAATTCCATAGACAAGATCAGAAACTCTTCACTGAAAGAAGATGTCAAACCTAGTAAGAGGGTTGGTAATATATTAGTCGTTTTCGTGTCACATGGTAGCGGCTTTAAGCGTTCAATGTCATCTTTCAACCATGCCAATGCACTTTGGGCTATAGGCTGTGGTTCTTTTACGCTGAAAATCGAGAAGTTTTGAAAGTTCGGGATATAATACGGATTCAAACAGGGCCCTTGATACGTAACAATGGAGACTGGAACACCAAAATGAGATATCCAAGTTGAATAAACAGCGAACGCTACGGTCCAGCAGTTATATCCGATACAGGACTGGATTGCGAAGCAAACGTTTCATTTTTGACAGTTTATACATTGTTGATTCGGTTTCTGATAAAAATCGTAAATCAAATTGAACAAAGTGAACTCGCAACCCTGAAGATGATCCCTGAAATGCTTAATACTAGAATACTTAAGCATTATTTACACCTTTGTTGTGTCTTGTTTAGGCGTAGAGAACTGAAACGTACCACTGCTCTGATCGCAAAATCGGATGTGGCAACCATTATTGCTAAACGAGCTTTAAAGCATACCCCAAGAAGTTTCGCTTGCCATAATTTCTCGCTACAATTATTGAAAGCGTCAATAGATACCGAAGTCCATTCAATTGGTTTTTTACTGTTCTTCTTTTATCTTTTCAACGAGTCATCAAGTAAAATTTGATCTCCAGCAGCGCCTGACAAACAGATATCTACAGGTCTTTGAAAATTGTTGATGATTTGAATTTTATCTTGAAGATATAAATCTAATCTAATGATCAAACCATTCGTTGAAAGTTTGTGAAAACAACCTTCAGATGTTGTTCGAGATTTTTAGATGCGATTAAAATATCATCTAAATAGACAAAATAAAAATTAAGCCCAAATAAGATCGAATACATCAATCTCTTGAAAGTTTGTGCTGCTTTCCTTATGCCGAAAGTTATTTTCGTAAATTCTTATTCGAATTCGTCTTTGGTATGTTGCAATCGGAATTTGATGATACACTTTGTGACAAGGTCTAAAGTAGAAGATATTGTATAACTTTCAAGTTCTGGAATTGTCACTATTTAGAATTGTCTCCAATCTCCATTTTTCTTCTTAACTATATGCAGAGGGCTTGCCCATGGACTGTTACTCGGTCTACAAATGTCATATGCCATCATGTACTTTAATTCATTTTTGGCGATGAGGAACTAATCTGGAGCGAGGCGCTTAGCTCGTACTGAAATAGGCAGACCGGGTGTCTCCAGCCTATGCGTGAGGCTGTGTTTAATGATCGTATTGCTAAGATTTTTTAATTGAAAATTTCCGGAAATTTAGTTAACAAATTTTTATTTCGATAGGTACGATAGTTTTATTAATAATCGATAAAGCAGATGTCTAATGATGTCATGATCTAAACCCTCTAGGAACCAACTCAACCACACACACACACACACACACACACACACACACACACACACACACACACACACACACACACACACACACACACACACACACACACACACACACACACACACACACACACACACACACACACACACACACACACACACACACACACACACAAAATTTCATTAAAATCGGTCCAGCCGGTTACGAGGAGTTCATTTGGAATTTCTTTGAGTCGATGGGCCCACATTTCTTCTAACTAATTTATAGCGCAAGAGGTTAAGATCATTTTTAAAAGGCGCGCGTATTAATTGAATCCGAGTAAGAAGTTTACGAGGGTTGTCTGAAAGGTTTCCGAAACCTTGAAGATGGCAGCACTCATCAACAAAAGTGGAGGGAGTGTGTTTGCGTATGCGTTGAAAAGTACTTTCCGAAATATCAGCTAATTGGAAGCGCAGTTTTTGTTTAATTATCGTTTAAGTGAGTCGATGTGTGTTTTTTGTGAAGGGAATAAGCCACGAGTAATCTCTGCCTACTTTCCACAATTTCACCTCCAACTCACGAATTAAGGGCAGTAGAATTCGCAAACCTCAATGATATTGATACCATTATGGCATGCGATAAAAACGCACACCACGTTTCCTGGAGTAGCTGAGATATCAATCCAAGAGCCTTCTTTTTTGTATTGTTCAACTGTTTGGAACCTGGTTATGCTAGATGTGGGTAATAAACCAACCTTTCTGACATCTTCAATTTTAAACAGTAACTTCGACCGTCACAAATGAAGATCAAAAATTACAGTGGGTTAGAGAAGGCAGTTGAGGTGCTTCTAATACAAGTAATCAGCTCCTATGAGAATAGCTGCTCTGTTAGTAAACCCAAATGAACTGGTACACATTGGTGGACTAATGAGCTTAACACATTGAGAAAACAGATAAGGAGCATCCTCAATAAAACCATAAACACCGGTAAAACGGAGTTATAGAATTTATATCGATCCTCTCTAAGAGAGAAAGACTAAAAAGTGCATCCAATGATAACAAACCCGAAATGAAAATTTTTCTGTGAGGCAGTAGAAAGCCTTTTGATTACTGTTGAGCTCAGGAAAGCTCTGTGGCGGTCATAAAATCATTAACTTTAGAGAACATAGATGGGACATTTATGAGAACCAAATAAGAAACTTCAAATCTTTTATTGGAAAGTGAGGGCGTTTATTTCTAACAATGAAAGGCCAAGGTATTATGGTCTTGCTAAAGGTTTTTGATATACAAGTGAGGACTGACCTATTTTTTGCTTAAATGTTGAGAACGCCTAGTGGATAGGAACTTTAGAAATAACACTCTCTTATCCTTTCTATTTTTTCCTAGACGACATGCATACCAAAATGATAATTTTGTTGTTACAGTGCTTCAATAAGTTGTAGGGTTAATTGGAAAAATGCTGCATCCTTCAATGCCATGGCTTTCAGCACCAGTGCAAGGTGGTGTGACGCAATGCTCAGGTCCAGGGAAATAATTGCTTACTTGGGTAGCCGTACGACTTCTGCGAGCATTTCTCCTCCTGTGGTGTATTCATCGATATGCCGATGATATTGAAATAATAGTTGTTGAAAAATTACTTAACGATGAATCGAGACGAAGGATTTTAGGGGATCATACATAAATAGAAAAACATACTCGTAGCATAAGCATTCTTAAAAAACTAGGTATATTGGGTCCAATTACATCCAAAACTTACCCGACAAGAACACATTGAACAGAATCTCAAGACAGCAAACATCAATCACTGGAAATGTTTAAAAAATTTGATAAATCATTGGGCTCGAAACGAAATTACGTATATTGGTTGTGCGTTGTGATACTCAGCTCGTTGTGCCTTGGTATATTGATCAGAGTTGTTTATTTGGGAATTGTGTGGGCTATACATACCATACCAATTGCTACTCGTAATGGTCTTGGATCTCCCACCTCTTGGTTTGTGGATAACGAGCGGTACAGCATTCATAGACACTTCGGCATTTTGGCAACCATTCATAGAAACGGCTTTTGGACACCAATCTAAAGGCAAGTAAGCAAAGTTGATGGCCACTATGGTCACAATTCGTCAAAATTCTCTAGCTAAAATGAGATTATTGATATTGTAATTGAAGCAGTTTTTTTTTTTAATAAACACATTTTTATTAACAACTTGGTTTTTATTTCGCAAAAGTATGTGTCCATTTCCAGTAAGTACAGAAAAGTTGAAATAAAATTCAAAATGATGTGATACTTAGGTTAATATAGTTTAGTTTTATTAATTCTAGAACATACACTACACCATTCACAACAAAATAGTCATGTATCACAAAATATATGAAGAGACTAATTAAATTTGTGACAGTCTCCAAAACAATCTGTTTTTGGTTGTAGGTACACATCACATATGACACAAAAATTCAGAGTTCTATTATAAAGTTCATTTGATTTACAGTTCTAACATCTTTGTCTGGGGTTTTTTTTCACCCTATGGGTTTCTGTGGATGTTTGACATCTGTGGTTACCAAGTTTCCGTTTTGATGTTTGGTAAAGAGTAGAATTGTGCTCCCGTTTTTGTGAAGAGAAGTTACCTATTACTTCTCGAGCAGTGTTGTGACGAAGTTCTAAGCTCGATAATTTATGTTTCAACTTCAACTCATTTAAGGCTTTCCAGTACACAACATTTTTATTTTAGAACGTCAGACTACTTTTTTTTTGATTCATTAGGTCAACACCCCCATAAACTGATGAATAATCATATATGGACACGGGACTTCTAATTTTTCACTGTTTCTTTGCACTCTTCGTTTTACTGACGACTCCAAAATTGGAGATAGAAAGTTTGAGCACATAAGAACTTCTTTGTTGTCTATCCATTTTACAACGGATACGCCGTTAGAGCTCTGACATTCAACATCGCCTCTCTTAGGTTTTTTTCAAAATTGGCGTTTGTTTTCGATTTTTTCTGACGATCTCACACGACTTACTGTTGCGCTTCCATAATGCATCTTGCAAATTTGGGGAATTAAAAAAATTGTCTATATAAATATCGATAACCAGTCCTGACAAATCCTTAATTAGTTGATTTACAACCACCTGTTCCAAAAAAATCGGTAGATTTATCCATCTACACCACATTTCAAATCCCCATTTAATGGGCTTAGCTGGAAAGGTAAAATATTCGGTAATCGTCAATCAATTGAGCTTTTAAGTTGGAGTATGCCTTGGGAAATGGGAAAAAAATTATATTGTTTTTGCAAAAGTTTGCATTTGGGCACATATACTCGTATGTCACATGATAAAAATTTCATTATTTAAATGAATAACAACGTTTGTTTAATAAATTTTACCTTAATTACTTGGTGTTAATGTATTTCACTATTAAAACTAAACTTTTCACTTCAAAAACTAATATGCGACCTGGTTTAGGCTCAAAATAAAACAGATGAAAATTCTACTTTTAAATTACGTAATTTACGTAATAACTCCATACTCAGAGCAATTTACAAACGAAGTCAATGAGATAATGTTTGAGCATCAAAATAGTGAATTTCAAAATTTGCTAGTATCTTAGTATATTAAAAAAAGTGAAAAACAAGTATTAGCACACGTACATTCCATAAACCTAAATCGTGTTTGAATTAATCTTCCTTAATTCGACCTTGAATTTAATGTGGTAGTATTGGCACTAGGTAAAAGATCAAAATAATCTTGTTTCTTTTTATCCAGAATAACTTAAGCAGGCGCTGACTCTGGAATAGTGATTACAGCTGGATTTTGATTTAAATCCACCGAAGTACTAACAGAAAAGCAAGGGAAGCGTATTGCGATAGTTACCCACTCTATGTTACTCTTAGAACGGAACTTCATGATTTCGCTTTGACATGACTGGGACAGGAAAAATTCTCGTAGTTCCTTTAGCTCGGTGCATGCTCCAACGAAATTGGTGCCATTGTCGGAATATATTTTTGATCACATATCGCGACGTACACGTTCGCAAACACGCTAAGAATGATTTGTTGTCAAATCTGGCACAATTTCCAGATGAACTGTTTTGACGGCGAAGCAAACGAATAAACCAATTTATGTTTTAATTTTCTATTTTGATCTGACTGAATATTTTATATAAAATGGACCGGAAAAATATATCCCAACTAAATTGAGAATTGTCTCGTGGATTTTTGATTCGGCCTCCAATACGAATAATTCCATTAGGATCTAAAAATGAAGAAAGTGATTTTAATGAGATTTTATTGAGCTTAATGTCATCAGTACATTCTTCAAATTGGATCCTTTTAATAATAACCTGAACAGGTAATGCGTTTTCATTTGTTAGTTCCACAAATGTGGCGTACTGATGAGGTTCTTATTTTATTCGAAGAAGCCTGATTTCAGAATCCGACCACAACTAGATGATATTGAGACAGCAATAATGCAACACAGAGTTCCAGTCTCGGAATTGTCTGTTTCTTCAATGGAGCGACGCGAGATTTGGAACAAACCAAATTAACCCGATGATTTCTATATTGATCATGGATGGGGTAATGATGCCTCGATTCAGATTTTCTAATTGCCCTTTGAAATCATCCCACCTTTTGACAAACGGTTCTGGAAGCTGGTCGTCCCATTTCAGTTCTGGTAATATCCATAATTCCTGCATGAGTAATTTTGCTGTTATAAAATTAATAGAGGGAATAAGCCTAGAGGATCGAATAACTGACATATTTCCAGTAAGATTTTCCTTTTTGTTATCTGTTGCAGTATTCCACAGGAGGCCTAATATTAAAGACAACTGGTTAGCTGAATTGTCATCTGCTAGCTCTGGAACGTTTGAAGAGAATTTTCTGAGATCGAAGCCATCTAATTTCAACAAGTTTATCAATGCTTCTTTTGATGTTAATGCTTCCTGAAGACTATTTGCGCTAGTTAGAACGTCATCGACGTAAAAATCATCTTTCCTTGGATGCTTCAAAAAGTGATGTTTCGTCAATACCCAACTGATTCATGGTCCTGGTTGTCAAATATGCAGCACTAACAGTTCCATAAGTTACCGTAAGAAGTCTATAACACTTCAATGGTTCAGCTTCGTTTATCAACGTTAAAAAATTGACGACGTGCATTTTCACTGGACAAATCACATTCTGCTATTTTATTGTTGACTGAAAAGGCGCCTGAATATCTCCCAAAACTTTTTGATATTTGATTCGAGTAATTCAAAAGAGCACAATAACCTTTGATATTGAATTGAAGAATTCGAAGATTTTGCTATTCGATTTTTCCGGTAACGACGTAGTTGAATACAATGTCATAAAATAATGGTAAATTCTCAGTTAGCTTGATTGATTTTCTGTAGTGATGTTGTATGAAATTTTATAGATAGCAATGGCAAATCACCAGTAATTTTTGGTAGTCCGTAACATTTTAAATTTACATTGTTTTTAAATTTACATGTTTTGAGATTCGAGCTCCTACTGAGACATACACCTTGTGATTGAAGGACGTAATTTTACTTCCATCCCAGCCACTTGTTTCGATGTTGGGTGCATTTTCAAATTTAATAGACGGCATGTTGCTTTTGCGATAAAGTTTAGATGCGACCAAGTAAAACCTTTGCACAAATGTAATTACAACTGCTTGTAAATGCCTTTACTACTGTTGTCCCCAGCTTTATTTGTCCATTCGATGATAGATTTCCTAAATTATCTTGGAATTTTATCGATTTTGTCATTATAAGTACCCAACATTACTAGCTCATTATTTGTTGCAGGACTGTTGACATGTGATGTATTCCAGTGTTCCAAATGGGTTCTGGATGTTGATATATCCTCGACTACGTTAACAGAACAGACGGATTCAAATACTTTTCAAACATTCAGTATGTGCAAAATTCCTTTCGCTAAATGACGTGAAACCTTATTTTTGGAGTGAGTTTTGGATCACAAAAATCTGGACAAGTATCGATCGAGTGGGCAGGCTGAATGCTAGACAATAATGTTGAAAAGTTTTCCTTGGTTCTAAAAGTATTTGAATCCGGTTTCGACTTAGTTAACGGAGATGAAGGTTTGCGAGCTCTCAGCATTCGTATACGACTTTCAAGGATTTTAATTAAATTTTCAAAAGTAAGCAAAGTTTTGGAACCCTTGATTACCTCTGTACGACTAGCATTACATAATTTTTCTGATAGATGGTGTATTAAAATTAAATTCCAACTTTCGACGTTCACTTTCAGAGCCTACAACGAATTATACTTTACCACCACTTACAATGCGACGAAAGATAATGGAATTTAATTGAATTATTAATATTTATTTTGTGGACTAGTTCTTCAAAGATATCTCGAAACCTTAACCAGTCAGATGATGGTAACTTAATTTCGGGCATTCGCATTTCAAATGAAGTAGATGAGTTTGTCAAATCTAGTACGGGATTATGGCTCCCCGAATTAAAAATAGTGTTTTTTCGAACTTAAAACCAGCGTTTCTATTTCATTTTAAAATTGACTTAAAATCTTTAATGAAAATGAAATAAAAAAGCTGACTGTATTAATGCATATCATAAGTCATTTTGAAAATGATTTAAGAAGTGTGTTTATAAATGCCATAAAATGTGGCTTTTTAAGTCATTTTGAAAATGAAATAAAATAAGTATGTATTTAAAATCGAAATAAAACGTAAAAATGTGCTAATATGCATTTTTTAATTCATTTTGAAATTTGCAATTGTTTTTTGCACATTTTCGTTAATGAAAGCATTAGTTGAAAATTTTGAATGGCTTTAAGTTTCACATCAATAAACGCGCTTAGTTCTTTCATAAATTATCATCACTATGTAGTAGTATTTCAGTGCAAAACAATAGAATAAGGTAAATTTAGTACATTTTCTTAAAAACACGAAACATACGCATGCACATTTCTATATATGAAATAAAATATGCCTGTTTTAAGTAATTTTGAAAATGAATTAAAAAATATAAATAACAAGAACGGCTTCAGGCCAATGCGTGAATCGATCTCAAACGTTACACAATATCGATAATATCAGAAAGTGGTAATGGATCAATAATGTCGATGTGGATTTCTGCAAAAAATTGCGAAGGTAATTAAAAGTTGGCGAGAGGGCTCCTAGTATGCCTTGAACTTTTGATTTTTGATAGTGTATATACATTGTTGAGTAAATTTTTTTGAATCTTTCTTGATAGAAGGCCAGATTACAGTTCATAGTAGTTTTGAAGTAAAAATAGAATTAAGTGAAACGCAAATGAAGAAAGAGAAAAGTAATTAAAATTATAAATATTCGATAGAATATTTAAGTTAAATCGATAAACGAGCAAAGGTAGCAAAGTATAATTTCGTAATAGCGATTCTGCTAATGTTGTAGTAAAAAAAATCGAAATATTTATTAGTCTTGCGCAGCATTCTTGTAATAGACTCCTTTTGGCCGTAGGTCGTTCTCTGGGGAGCAATTCTCTAAGCAGGTGCCGTTCTGAAAGCACGAGTATTTACATTAAGAGTTATCTTTTCGAGTAGAGCTGAAGAATCTACTCTACCAGATAAAAGTTGTACAGCTTCAATTCTTCGTATGTGCACTTCATGGTCTGGGGAATATCCTTGAATTGTTCAGGGGATATTTTTAATATATTCGAATAAGTCAGAAAATTTTCTATCAATATTGTGAAAACGGGACACGAATGATGATTTTCACCATATTTTCCCAAATTTAAAACTTCTTCATTTTCAATTTTATTCTCAATTAGAAATTTTAGTATTTGTAAAAACAAATAACAGAAAACCTAGAGATGTTCACAGGGTCACGTTTATACTTTTGGATAGTTCGAAGAAAATTCATTATTATTATTCATGTTAATGAAACTTCTAAGTCTTGTATGGCACAGTAAATAACATAAAACCGAACCCAGTCCGAAACTTTCAAAAGTCGAAACTTGAAACTATCGAAAAATAGCTTATTTGGAAATGTCAATTTGGTGAAACTCCTATTGGAGAAAATGTCAAAATTTCCAATTGAAAAAAAATTGAAAATGAAGAAGTTTTATATTTGGGAAAACATGATGTAAATCATCATTCATTTCTCGTTTTCACAATATTGATAGAAAATTTTCTGACCAATTGGAATATGTGAAAGAGATCCCGTGACCATTTCTGGTATATGGGATGTACCCGTCAATGTAAAAATGTCTCTGGCCAAGTAAAAAATCATCATAATTATAGATGCCATTCACCACACGCGTAGGATTGTGACTGAGACCCCGTGAATAGATTCCCGTGAAGTATGTCCTAACTTTGTCCTTAAATTACAAAAACAAATTTAGGACAAACTTCACGCTTCTATATACCAATATGAAGTTTTTCCTAAATCCTAAATTTGTTTAAAAGTATTAGTGAAAATAATAGATAAAATAACGTTAAAATTCAATTTGATTTGCCGAAATGTTGGCATTTTTGAAATATAAACACATGCGAACACTACGGCAAAATAAATTTAAACTGCCTTGCAAATTTTTAAGAAATAACAGTGTATAAAAAGCGAATCAGAATTAAAGTTATATTCAAAACCTAAGTAGCTATGACAATATTTTCATGTCTATGCTGGGATGTTCTAACATGGTCCTTTATCTAATCTCTATCTTCATCGTTTAGTTTATCGACGTTTATGTTTTTTTTTCTGTATCTACATTATCTCTGTTTCAATTATTATATCATTGAGATTGAAACATGGTGATGTTAAAATTAGTTATTTTGGATACTAGAACGAAATTGATGAAATA
Source organism: Nephrotoma appendiculata (assembly GCA_947310385.1). Taxonomy (NCBI): domain Eukaryota; kingdom Metazoa; phylum Arthropoda; class Insecta; order Diptera; family Tipulidae; genus Nephrotoma; species Nephrotoma appendiculata. Next base: position 170,819,107 of record OX371224.1, read on the forward strand.
GGTATTGTTCAAACGTATTCTAGTAGGTTGTGATAGCAATGGGAAAAAATAGTTGACAAACGAAACAAAATTCAAATTATTTCTAGCAGAAAGGAAAGTTGACAAATTTTCCAAAAAATAAGGAAAAGCAACGTGCAGGATTGTTGAAAATTTTTGAAAGTGGTATTCATTAAGTATAAGATTAAAGTTAAATAATTTTAAAAACCAAAAATTTTTCCCTTAGTAGGGAAAAATTGAAAGATGTTTTTAATTTAAAAAAAAGAAAAGAAATTTAAAAAAATAATTAAAGTAGCCGACGAAAAAATTGAAATAATATAGAGAATTTCAAGGCAAAATTTTATTCCAATTGGGAAAATTTCCACCGATTTCAAGAATACGGCCCCTGGAATGTTTATTTTCTGGCATAACACCATAGGTACTGCAATCATACTTAATTGTTTGTTTTAATTTAGAATCATTTGAGGTAGTAAAGTTGTTTTGAGAAAATTTACTGCTCTGTGAAGTTTTTAATTGTGTAAAACCATATTTGCTTTATTACAGTAAAATACCGTTGCTTCTTATAATTGTATTGTATTGAGCCTAACCTACCTTAAAGGATAGGAGCGGCTGAAGCGGGTGTGTGTCTTGTATCAAGCGGCTCGCTATTTAAATGTGTTAATCAAATCAGCATCTGTTCTCCAGGTTAGGAGCGGCTGAAGCGAGCGTCTTTCTTATATCAAGCGACTCGCTCTATAAATGTGTTCACCAAATCAGCGAACTGTTATTTTTCGAGTAATTGAGGCTCCTTATTATAAGAAAATTTCAATTCCAGGTATGGTAGCCGTCTGCGTTTTTTCAAAGAAAATCCATGAAAATTTTCTGTCTCAAACGAAGTCAATTCGTCAATCAAAAACATTGAATACTAATCCCCTTCTCTAGATTTTTCAAAGAACTGTTATTTTTCGAGTAACTGAGGCCCTCTACTATGAGTGTTTTGTAGTTCCAGGTATGGTTACAGTATTGCTTTTTCTTTTACTTTTTATTTTATACATACGATTTTTTTTTGTAAAAATATATACTTAGGTACGTGTAGTACCAAAATTTTATTATATAAAATATAATACAACATAAATCTCATTAACCCATTTCCAATGTCGCCTACATGTAGAGTTTTTTATTTTATTATATTATTACTAATACATTCTCACTATAAATGTTTTTGTTGTTGGTTTAGGAAAGTTAGGACAAACTTCCATTCCGTGTGAATATCTCGAGGATCGGTGAAATAAAATTTGATTTTTTTTAATTCATGGAATTTCTAAGAGCCTGTAAATATCATCATAAACTAACCATGTTTATTCCAGTATTAGAACTTTGTCTACGCTATCCTAAAATACATTTAAAAAGGTGTGAACATCTCTAAGAGCGATAACAGAAAAATTTGGAAATAGTTTGAAATAAAAAACCACAATTTGACTAGTTTTGATTTAGCTATGCGGTCATATAGGTGAGACCCAGTGAACAGCTCTAGGATCGGAGATATAAAAGTAGAAGCATTGTCTAAAATAGCCTTTTTTAGAATTAAAAAACTTAAATAGAAATACAATTTTCTCGTGTTTATCTCATTTGGTTCGAAAATTATTTAACCTTTACAGCGATACTATTAGGAGCTCAGAGACTTCTCAATTTAAATGTTACAGATTATCTAAAAATGTTTCAATTTCACTACAAAACAAATTAAATTGCAATATTTTTAAATTTAACATTGTAAATTTTTGGTATTATTTTTGGTATTTCACAATCATGTTTTACTGTACTTTTTGTATCCTTTCAAGAAGTCATTAAGTAAGATTTGATCTCCAACAGTGCCAGGAATAAAACACACTTAAAAGTTAATCATTCATCAGAGCGATTTATCAGAATTAATTATCAAACCATTTTCAGACCAACCAAACGGCACAGTGGTTAAAGCATTAACGTTTGGATCTAATTTAAAACCCGTGTGACGGGTTACCGACGGTCGGCGAGAAATAAACGCCTGCAGTAGCAACACGTTTAATATGCTTCTCGCAAGTGTTACATTTAAGGTATGGTTGAGTACCATTAGTCACACGTCTACCATACGATTTGCTATTAAAGGTCATATTGCCTTGTACCGCCTTCATTTCCTTTAATAAATTGTATTGACTTTTTTTGAATTAAAGACGATTGAAATGATGCTTAAATATAATTATTTTTATGTTTTTACAGTTATTGTTAAAACGATTACCAGTTTAAATAATCATTTATAACAGAACTAAACTTAAACACGACACGGTGTATATAAATTAGTTTACTATTTATTATTACACAGTAGGCAGACATAAACCAGATAATCGCGTAATTATACGATTCTTGTAAAAACCAGAATATCACGTAGATTTTTATATTTATCGCGATAAATATGAAATACAAGAAAACGACTGCAAATAATGGATAGCAATCCGAATAATGTAATGTCGAAATTTTTATCGTGTAAACTAAAGGACGGGATACACTTAATGCTTACAAAATAATTCTTCTTCTTCTTCTTCTTTAGAATTCATTTTAAATTTGTAGATTAATTTCACACTTTGACTAAAATGGCACTACTTGATTGAATTGAAATGTGATTCGATTTTACGTTCTAAAAGTTTCGATGAACATGATGATTGCTATGATAATCGGTTTCAGTCTGTCCTGATTTTTAATCGCGATTAATGTAGATCGCGATTACTTTTGTATCTGTCTACGGTATTAAAGATACAGAGATTTATAATTTTCAATCAGTGGCCCTATTCTGGTTTTCCCCGGGAATAGGGAAAGTGTACAATTCTGGCATTTGGAATTTGACGTTAATTTTTCCCCATTATTTTTTGGGGGAATTGTGATTTGTACATTTTTGAATTTTTAAATATTATTTTTCTAATAAATATATATTTAAAAATAAATTAAACTTGTATTAAGGTCGCAATACATGTTTTGGTTTAGAAATATCTACATAAAAAAAATTTCCCCAAACAATTATTCGAAGTCTGCCAGAATATACTCATACATTTGAGAACGTGCTAAATATATAAAAAATAAATATTTTGGAATTAGGGCAATTTGTAATTACATCAACACAATTTCTCCCCAGAAAAACCAGAATAGGGCCTTAGGGCATGGAAATAACTGATAATATTTTTTGTAATATGGATTCGAGCTAATTTAGTGTGCTTCCGCACTTTTAGATTTTCCAAAAGCGTTTGACTTAACTAATCATTTTAATTGTTGAAATTAACTGAACATTTTGAGGTCTCATATGGGTATTAGATGTTGGCTACCGCAAGGTTTTGTATTGGAACCATTGTTATTTACCTTGTTTTAGTTTTTCAAAAATTCATATTTATGCTGATGATTTACAGACAACGTAACGTGTGTAGATAACTTGAATGATGATTTATTTCAAGGGAAATCATCTCTCATCATTGGTAATTGTGGTTTCAAGTTCCTTTTTCGGTCGACTGCCGCAATGTTTTTCTAAGTCTACATTTTGTTCCAATTTGAAATAACTCTTTGGTTTATAAATTCCGGTTAGTCCGGTTGAAATTTCGCATTGTTTTTTGATTTTCACGGTTTCGATTTCAATTTTGATCTCTGCTTCAAACTCTCCTCAAAATTACGTGAATTAATTGACTCGGAAACCACGAATATGTCAGCTGTTAACGGTTGTGAAGTTTGTCCCAAAAATAATCCCGTGTACAAATCCAATTATAAATTTTTAATGCAGAACAGTATTAGTATTTACACTGTTAAAATAAAATATTAGCGAAATAACTATATTATAATAGAAAGAGACGGAAATAGGAGCCACATTTTTTCAAATTTGATTTATGTATTTTACAAAGATGAAAGAAAGAGTGAGAAATAATCGAGAGTCATTTCCATATCTAGAGGATAGGTGTCATTTTTTGCTCTCGCAAATCTAAGCAATTTTATTGGTTTGAGTAGTTTTTTTTAGATACATTTTGAATATCCTAGAGTTTGTCTAGAGTTGATATGGAAATGGCTCCAGATTTATTTTATTGCGCCAACTTGAAGCTAACATTTGGACATAGTGAAATTTTCCGACAAACTCTAGGATATTCAGAATTTATCTAAATTAAAACTAGTCAAATTAATAAAATCGATTAGATTTGCGAGAGCAAAAAATGACACCTATCCCCTAGATATGGAACAGGCTCTAGATTTATTTGATTGTGTCAACCTGAAGCTAACATTTGGACATAGTGAAATTTATCGAACAAACTCTAGGATATTCAGAATTTATCTAAAAAAATTTTATTCAATTCAATAAACTCATCTTCATTTTCCACAATTAAAAATGATATCGTATTCTCGGTATCGTTTGGAAATTACACCTAAGTAATTTATTTTTGTCAACAAAGGCTCTTATTTTTACATAGGTGATTTTTCCGAGAAAGTTTACGATAACCAGAATTTATTTTAACAAGAATTACGCAAGCTAATAAAATCGACTAAATTTAGCAGAACTAAAAAGGATATTTGGAAACTAGGTTCATTTCATTGTGTTATCTTATAGTCATTTTCCGACAAACTCCACGAGTTTTAGTAATATATTTAAACTAAAACTATTTATACCTAACGAAACGACTCCATTTACCAGAACAAAATTCAGAAATATCCTGTTTTTTGGAAATGTCCTTTAGCTCACTTGATTTTCTTCTCTATCTGGATATCCTCTTATCGTGTAAATTCCACATAGTGGCTTTGTACACAAATTTTTTTTAGACCAGAAATTTGGAGAGTACTGCGGTTTTTATACCCGGCATTTAAATATATTGAAATAAATTTTCTTCTGCAAACTACTTATTTACAAACGAAGAAAGATGGAAATGATTTTCCAGGGTGTTATGAAGAATGTTAAATAATATTTTTGAGTTTATTTTCTAGTTTTCACTTAAAATTCTTATAAGAATTTTTTTAACAGTGTATACTTATACTAATACAAGTTTATTTTTGTTATTTGGGACATACTTCACTGCCATCAGCTGTTATTATTTACGGCGTTATTTAAATAATAATGTTGGTCAGATTGGTGCTGGTAAATCAGGTTCGGAATTACTTCCGATTAGAGTGATTTTTAAACCTTCGCTACCACTATATAACCAGGACCCTAATGTTTGGTACAAAATTCTGTGAAATGAATTTTTATTAGCTGGTATTGTTACTTCTTACTCTTCTTAGTCAATTTTGATGAGGTCAAAACTATGATAGGGGTAAATTTAATTTATGTAAGTTCGAATAATTACTAAAAGTCGCAATACATGAGAGGTGGCGGTTCCAATTTCCCATGATGATTTTTGGAGTGAATTACGATACTTATATTATTTATTTTTAACTGATTAATGGTTTAATATCAAGTTACTGTTGCCTGAAATTGTAGAAATAATTTCTCTATTATACGGACTTATAGTTACTCAATAATTTAAGGAAGCGTTTTTTGTCTGATGAACTTGCATTTAAAAAGAGATTAAAAAGTTTTGGGTAACCTCATAAAAAAATTTAAAATTTCTATTGTAGAATAAAATGTTCAAAATGAACGTAATAATTCTTAAAATTAGTACGAAGTGTTTGATTTAAGAATTTTTTAATTTATGAAAGAGTTATTTTTGCTATAAGTATGTATTAAAATGACGTTGAAACCTGGTAAATCGAATTTCTTGTCGTGTTGGTGACGGAATTAGTTCCCACATTGCATTTATTACTTACTTAACATTTTCTTAGATTCGTAGATATTCAATAATTTGCGAGAACTGATACCGCCGACAAAAAGTATCTAACTAGTAACTATGTTAATTTTTCGATGGTGTTGATATACTTTTTTCGAGAATAAAATTCTCAAATCTATCATTTCTGGTGATAAAATTTTCTGCGTTTGAGAATTTTGTTTAAGGTTTATAATCTGAGAATATATTATATTAAAGACAACAACAATTAAAAATCTCGAAATAAAAAATTCGTAATACTTGAACTAAATATTTTCAGGTTCAGTTGTTATCCAATTCTTTACTTAAAACGCCTTTGTTTTAAAACACCCAAAACTAATAACATTGACAGCTAAATTCGATTTGGCAAGTTTTATAAAATTTTCTAGCTAACATGAGATTATTGATATTGTAATTGAAGCAGTTTTCCCAAGTTTATTTTATTAAGCCGCACACTGGCTATAAGCCGATAATTGCTTTTTGAGTTTCAATTGCTGTGTTTTAATATTGGAGCACTATCCGGAGCCAAATGGCAATTTTCTATTGAAACTGCAGCTATTATTCACTGGTGTCGCTGTACTATAAAAATTAAAACTAAATTCATCAATAAAACAAACATTTATCACCTGAAATATATTAATTGACATTTATTTTGACATGACGTTATAAACAAGAATTCATTTTGCTGCGTTTTAAATTTTTATTGTAAGATTTAGTTTCTAATGGTTTCAGGGGTTTACAAAAATAAAAGCCTTTTCAAATTTCCTATTGAAATGGATAGCGCTCCCGATAGCGGCTCCCAATAAATAAGTGAGCCAAGATATTTTTTTATCGATTATTAATTAAAAAGTTGAATGAAAAATCTTAGTTTAGAGTTAAATAAATTAATTAAATGCAATAATAGCGCGCTAAATATAAGTTTTCACATAGAAAATTGGCTGCTCCGGATACAGCTATCGGGCGCTAATAAAAAAACACAGCAAATATTTTTCCAAATTAGCAGTACGGAGTAGGATATTTCTGAAAACCACCAAAATCATAAAAAAATAATTTTTTTAAACTATTAAACCTGTGCTGAATAATGAAAGCTCTTTTCTCAGTTTGAGAAAAAAGTAAAAAAGCTTATTTTCAATTCTAGAATGGAAGTTCCGGTTGATGTTACCAAATAGACCTGATTTCAGTTAAAATTTATAATTTTATACTAAAATTGAGGATATTGATATTAGTTTATAAACCTTGTATATTCTTAAATTTGGAAGGCAAATGGAGAATAAAAGTTTAAAATAAACGTAATTATTCTTTAAATTAGTATACGCTTGTATAATTTAAGATTTTTTTTAAATTTATTTCCTTTGCTTAATTTACAACATTTTCTTCAATTAATTCATGTTTCTTATACGAGTACTCCAAAATGATAGTTTCAAGTGATTTAACAATACTACAGGTGCTCAATAATGATAATTATTTTCTCAATATGAGAAAAAAAAAATATAAAAGCATATTTTCAATTCTGAAATGAAAGTGCAGGTTAATGTTACTAAATAGACTTGATTTGAATTAAAATTTATAAATTTATATTAAAATTGAGGATATTGATATTATTTTATAAAACTTGTATATTCTTAAATTTGGAAGGAAAATGGAGAGTAAAATGTTCTAAATAAACGTAATTATTCTTAAAATGAATATACGAGCGTTTAATTTAAGAATTGTTTTTAAATTTTTTTCCTTTGCTTAATTTAATACAATTACTGCAATTAATTCATGTTTTTTTTTAGAATGTTTTTGTTTTGAGAAGTTCATAAGGACCGCAATTATTACAATGCAAAAAATGTTTTGTTAGACACTATACGTATTAAAATGATTAAAATATAAAACTATTGTAACCGAAATATAAGTTGCCAAATTTTTTTCTTAGAACAACATTAAACCATTAACAACTTCTATATTTTGTATTGACATAATGAAGAAATTAGAAACGAGATCTTATCAAGAATCCAATATAATTTTATTAAACCAAAAAAAACCGATTCGAGTGTAAAATTTAAAAGACAAAAAATAAAAAAATCCAAGATAATTCGGTAATACAATAAAACCTTTTTGTGAGAGTGCTGTGTGTGTATGGTGTGTGCTTTCATTGTAATCAAGAAATGTGAAAACAGAATCATCAACCGTCTTCATCTTATATATATATATATATTTTTTGCTGTACACAAATGACTGTGGGGGATAAGAACATCTAACGAAATAAAACTGAAAATATTTTTTTTTGTACGACATAGAAGTCTAACAAGATCATGTTATTTACTCGTGCTATATGTACACACACAAAAGTTTTTCCAGTTTTTTTACGACAACTGTTTGCCGTGCGAATTTTGTACGTTACAACAAAAAAAAAAACGTAACCGAGTGGCTGTAAAAAAATTATTATATACGTAAATTCACTGTGTGCAATATATAAAATGCAGAATTTTATTTTCTTTCTGTAAATACTACTTATACGCGAGGATAAGTGTTAAGACAATATACCCGATCCAATAAAAATAACGGAATTCTATTAAGTTTATATAAAGTGCCGCTTTGCATGTGACCTGTTCATATTGCTTCAAAGCTTCTCTCTTAATTAAATCATAAAATAAACATATTTTTTATGCATTTTTAATAACTTTCAATTTTGTGCTTTCAACAAATAGAAAATCTATAAAAAAAATTATTATTACCGTTGCATATAAACATGGTATACGTGTGTATGGCAAGAAAGATTATAGTTTGATGCCAATAGTTTTTCATGTTGGTTTTCTCTTCAAAGCACGTTGTCAAACATGTTTAGTTTTATCACTATACATTACGACACACAAATTAATACATAAATAATTAGAAATACCATTCTTGGTAAATTATATAGTTGAATATCCACATATTGCTTTAATATATATATATATATATATATATATATATATATATATATATATATATATATATATATATATATATATATATATATATATATGTTATACGCATATAGTGAAAGTAATCGAAGGTATGTTGGCCCTGGTATAGAGGCAATAAAAAATCTCGTTTTGTGATGATTTCTTGCCAGAAAGGGCATTGATTTGTGTTTCAGTTAATTAACTGTAATTACGATGTCACGATTCTCATAAGACCATCACTAATGATCGGTTACATCAGAAATATACTCGTATTGTCTGCGCTGCTGGTTCATTGTCCTCGCAACATTATATCTAAATACCCGCATACAGCACGATTTTCGGCTTTGTACCATATATTTAAAGTCATAAAGTTAACACAAAGATGATCGTCTTTAATATTATTAACGTATATAACTATATATGGATATAAAATTATAAATAATTTTATGTTGTTGTTTGTTTGTCTAAATTTCGCCCACAATAAGGATTTTTATTTGTCTGTGATTGTGTATTAAAATATTTTAACATGCTTTAAAGATTACTTTACACCTACAGTTAATTTAACATATGAAAAGAATTTGCTTTAAGCTCTACGAAAAAATTCACGGAAGTTGGTGGTGCAATATTTTAAATTTGAGTTAAACTTGACTAACTGGTTCGGGTTTGATGAGATGGGTGAGATGTTTTCAATGAGCCACCAATTTCCGACATCTTGTTATTTTTTAATTTTTAATTTATCATGTGATCAAATCATTCCGTCGTCGCTTCAAAGTTTAGGATGAGATATTTTTAGCTGATTTTGGAAGGTTGTCATTAATAAATTAGTAGTTTGACTTTATTAGATATTTCAAGTTTGTCTGAAAACTATTCATTAAGTACTGAGTGAAACATAATTTTTCATTGATAAATTAAAAAAATGTTTAAAATAGTTCAAATATAAACATAAAGGTTAGTTGGGTTAAAATGAGCATTTTATTTCAGCACACTTTTATTGTAAATAAAGTGCTAGGGGTGAAATCTCACGAGGTAATCCGAACTTCGGTCCTACTGACTGAAAAAAAATTTCGCTTAAAAAATTTGTCGCAAACCGACCGATTCAGCAAAATATACTCTGCGAAATTCAACTAAAGCGACCCTTCATTTTTTTGATATGAAAGTAAGGCTTAAGGGGTATCATACAAAAATTAAAAAAAAAATTATAAACATAACTGTAAAAAAATTATGTTTGAGATAAATGCCGTAGCTGTGCTTTCGCCCATAAAAAAATTAATTTAAATTAAAAAATTTAACGAAGCTTTGTTAAATATGAATTGTCTTTTAACTCTGCGGTTAGGTGGGTTAAAAACTGACCCACGTTTTGCTTAGCTTTTCATGCATGGTGGGACATATTTTAATCCACCTTGAATAGTTGAAGCTAATTTGTGTGTCAATCGGTTTAAATGCCGCATAAAAATTAAAAATTTATTTGTGGTAGTTTTTCTAACTTTTTATCTTAAATAATCGTAATGAATATTTATTTCCATTTTTTTATAATAAACAAATTTCTGTGCAACTAAGATTTTTATTTTCTTTAAAATTGTGTGTTTTTATTAAAGAGTTAATAAAACTTATTGAAGCGAAATTTTGCGCCCAAACTTAAAAAAACTTGAAAACAACAAACCATAAATAGCTGTCATTATAACAAATAGCCTATCATTCAATATTCAACAATATTTACGGCATGTTCGTTACGACTAGTATGGCTGGAATGTCATTAAAAATTAGTGACGTCAAATTTTTTTATGGTTCGCCCTTTGAGTTTGAGCAAATATTAAATAGTATCAATATAGGAGACTGCCTTGTAAAATCGTGTTCCAAAATTTCTCTTCTATAATACAAGAGTGAAGTTAGCTGTTTTAGTACTAGTTCGAAAAAAATCGAAAATCAACACAGCTAGTGAAAAAATAAAAGTAAATTTAACTGTGTAGGCTATCTGTCAAAATAAAAAGTAAATAAATACTGTCATTTACATATAGTCAAAACATGTCCTCAATTAATTTTTAGTGTAGTTTGTTATTTAATAATTAATAAAAAATGGTAGAAACGTTGTATAGTTTAGCGTTCTCAATATTGAAAGTTCCTAAAAATTAAAAGTATTTTTTGGTTACCGGTAGTAAGTACAAGTACACGCCGTCCCGTTTAAGTGTATAGACCATGTCGTTATGTTCGATTCTATAATCCATTTGAATTATTTATGATGTAATTGTTGAGCCGTCAAGTGGTGAATCAACTACAGACAAGGAAGACCGGCAAAACATTATGGAAGGTTTGACAAGTAGTTTTCTATTTACGGTCGGTGGTTTAGGGTTTATCATTTTCGATCAGACACATACCAAAACTTAACCGTAAACCAAAACTTAACCGTCTACTACTAACAGAAATGGCATTCATCTTTATAATCGTAACTTTACGACATGGATTTTCATGCGAATAAAACTCCCGGGATATTTAGAGCCATAAGGCGGTACGGTGAAAACTTGTTACAGGCTGGCTACTGCCAACCTGCAGATATTCACTAAGCTCCTGCAGAGGCCTCCACGGTGATGTTTTGCCGGCTACGTTCTCAGCGAGAAGTGCGAGGGTCGTGGGGTTTGAGGCATGCAGGGCTCCTGGCCTACACCGTGATTAACAGAAAGTTGGGGAAACGCAAATAATAAATAAAAACCGTAGTTCCGCCGAAATTCGTCGGCCGGAACTTGAGGAACGAACAACTCTAAAATTATAAACCGAGAACGGTGCCTTGGTGCGCGCATCCATCCGAATTCAAACGGGGCCAAGCCCTGGTTACGGAATTGGATGCGGGCACCAAGGGACCGCCAACACTAAACCGACACAGAGGGAGTCTCCGCTCCCATCATACCCAACCGAAAAATAATTTAGTATTTCATTTTATTTAAATAAAAAAAACAACGAAACAAAGAAAACCAGCTTCCCAAAAACGGAAAAAGAGGGAACGAGAGAGAGAGCGAGAGAGAAACAGCAATGCGCATCGAGCGCGCACCCGCTGTGCGGCGCTCGATCACAAAACTTTGAAAATTTAATATAATATACAAAATATAAAAAGATTAAATCAAAAAAAAAATATAAATAAAAAATGGTACCTTAATATATTAAATACAACAAATTGTTGCGGCCTTGCGCGGCCGTCATGCCACACCTGGACCGTTGCGGCTTTGTGTGCCGTTACGCCACCGTTTCGACCTTGGTGCCGTATTGTTGCGGGGCCTCTCCCCGATACCAATATAAATAAAAAAATCAATAGCTGGCTGGCTACCGTTAGTTGCGGATGCGGGGCTTTGTATGCCTTCGTTGGGCTTTGTATGCCTTTGTTGGGCTTTGTATGCCTTCGTTGGGCTTTGTATGCCTTTGTTGGGCTTTGTATGCCTTTGTTGGGCTTTGTATGCCTTCGTTGGGCTTTGTATGCCTTTGTTGGGCTTTGTATGCCTTCGTTGGGCTTTATATGCCTTCGTTGGGCTTTGTATGCCTTCGTTGGGCTTTGTATGCCTTCGTTGGGCTTTGTATGCCTTCGTTGGGCGTCCTTCGCCTTAAGGAAAAATAGCAAAAAAATGAGTGACGTCAACTGGCCACCCTGTACTGTACCGTTGCGGCACACCCTGGCCGGTAAATACTTTAAATAATACGGCTGGCCTCAACTGGCCGCCGGATCCGTCCACTGTTGCCTGGTTTGGCAATATCAATCAATGTTGGGCGTCCGTACGCCTTAACCGTTGAATTTCCTTGATAGGCCGCCGAAATTAAATTGTTGGACGTTGGCATTCCAAAATGACCTTGATAGGACGCCAAAACGTTGGTCGTTATCTCGCCTTGGATCGCAGATTATAATATTAGGCGTTGACTCGCCTTAACCCGCACTACAGAATTTATTGTGCGACGTCTTTCCACCGATATTCCACTCAACAAAACACTAAACGGTATGGTTTGCCAATGTACACCGCCCTTGTCGATGATAATAATTGAATTTTTGTTGCGGCGTCTTTTCACCGATATTCCACATAAACTGTACGGTTTGCCAATGTACACGCACAAACTTTTACGTTCCCAACCAAGAGAACAAAAAACAAATCGTCACCAATAATTTTATTTACAATCCATATATTTATTGCCAATGAGACACAATAATTGTTTATATTTATTACCAAATATTTTACAGTAACTTTATATAATTTTTTTTTCGCGAATAAAAATACAGAACTCATATACAAAATGACGATCTAATTCTATCCAATTTAACTGAATTTCTTCTTATTTTTTTTGTTTTCATAAAATCACAAAACAAAACTTGATTTTACTTATAAAAACCAAACTCTATCCAAACCAAAAACTCGAATTTTTATCCCAATCTTCACTCTATATAAATCACTACTCGAATGACAAACAAAAAAAATATTCGAGCGTCGCACAGCTCGTAAAACGTTCTAGAAGAAATTAATCTCTCTTCTCTGTCTCTCCCTTATATCAAATTTTCGTTGATATAAGGGAGATAGACATATAAGAAAAACATTTCTTCCAAAACGTTTTACTTTGCACACACTCGATGCGCATTGTTCTCTCTCTCTCGTCTTCTCTTCACCTCCGCGCCACCACACAATGGGGAGCAAAACAAAACGTCGCGGGTGCGTTCACAGACAAATACAGAGGTGAATAAAAACATAAGAGAAGATGGACGAAACGAAGACAACAACTGGGGTGAATAAAATAACAAAAAAAAATCGTCGTTGCGACCATACAGTCGTAACAAACTCAAGCCTCTGCTTTGATTTAATAAAGTAATAGTTTAATTCGGATTACCACTGGTGAGGTCCGAATTAATAATTAACGTCTGAATTAATTTTTACTACTGAGATATTTTATTTTTAAAAATTTTCTTTGGCGTTATTTTACTTTACGTATACATCGAGAAAATCAGGTAAGGAGTATAAATTTTTAAAATTTTTAAATGCAGGATTGTGTATCACCAGTTTTTAGGAGGGGGAAGCTAAATTTTTCCGAGAAATTTTCTGAGTTTCCGGAAAATTTTCACTTTTTTATTTTTTCAACTAAGGTAAGATGTTAATTTTAGATAATTTTGGCGTTAGGATTGTGTATCTAAAATTTGTATAAAGTACAAGCCAAATTTTCCAAGAAAATGCATTTATTTTATTAATAATAATTGCTTCGTCAACCTTGCAGACACAGATCAAAGAGTTTTTATCGCTCGTATCGCTTCTTCTGATAGTGCCACAAATGTTTAAAAAAATCAACTTTTGTAAATATAAAATATTTCTAATGTAATTTTAATTCGTTGTATACCTTAGAGGATGGGGGCTGCCGCCCCCAAACCCCCGCTTTTCCGAAATTTACACAATTCTTCAAGTTTAAAATTCAATTTATAATTTTAAACTTGTTAAAAAAAAATTGAAAAAATTTCAAAATTTTCCTGGAAAAATCGCAAAATTTTCCCGGAAAAATCACTTGTACTGTCGAAAAACTCTTAAGATACAATTCTAATATCAAAACTTTTATAAAAATTATACATTTGTGCGTATTTTAAGTAAAATAATACGCAATTTTTTGATTTTTAAAGTGAAAATTTTCCCAGAAAATGGGGTAATTTTCCGGAAAAATTTAGCTTCCCCCTCCTAAAAACTTCGTGATAAACAATCCTGCATTTAAAAATTTTCAAAATGTATACTCCTTACCTGATTTTCTCGATGTATACGTAAAGTAAACTTTAGCCTTTTCTTTTTATATATGATTTTTGCATACATTGTATTAAAAGATTCTTATAAGAATTACATATTGTTTTATATAAGAAAAAAAATAATGCATATCTACATTGCAATAAGTGATATACATTACAATTACGTTGATTATTTAATATAAAATCAAGAATCAGCAAATCAGAAAAAATTATTATTATGTTCTGTTGTTATATTATATAATTACGTATACATGTTGAGCTGGTCTTAACATATTCCCGGGCCAGCTTTAGTTGCTCTGGTAAATGGGCATTACACTGTACTCAAACTCATCCTTGGTAATGGTGTGGGTTGTTGGTTTTTGTCAACCGTTCTTCTGCGTAGACGCTTTATCAACCATATTATTCCGATTATCAATATGAGTGAGTGTTTCTAGCTGATTCTCCAAGTTGGTCATATTTAAAGTTGCCAATAGACCTTCTGTACTCGTATTACTGTATTTTATTTTGTTTTCGATATACTTAAGCAGTGAATTTTTTATATTTTTAGCACCCTGTATAATATTGGTTGCTTTGCGACCAGCATTGCTAATGTTGTGCTCCTATAGCAATTATTTGAACCCCGGAATCTCTTAGCACGCATCCCGCATTTATGTGGGCAAGACCAGAACCTTGAAGATTGTAGCCCTGCACCTTATTCCCAAAAATGACGTCGACTGTTGTTTCATTGGGTAATACATATATCCACTTGTTCGGAGAGTGAAGCTTGATCCAATGATTAGTTGGTTTAAAGGTTCGTACTTCGCATGCCTTATCCAGCTCGTTTTGGTGTTGTAAAATGGCTATCTCACATTGGCTCTGATTGTTAGTGGCGCGAATGATTGGTGATACTTCGCATAGAAATTGCATAGGGTGGAAAATATGGCACCTCCTGACATCTTCTTCGGATAATAACGCGAAGTGTTCACGTTGATGATCCATTGCAATATAGTCGGTTGATGTGACCTCTATTATTATGTTGTTATGAGTGACCCGCCCCCGTATAGTCATGCTTTGGTATAGATGCTGGAGATCATGAATGTTATGTCCTGGAGTCGTTACGGAGGCTGCCACATGTGAGCGAATTAGTTGTAATTCTTCTTCTAACTGACTAGGCGTCAATATGTACGATTGCAGGTATTTTTGATTAGCCTGATAAACTACGTCGATTAGGCTTTGTTCTGTATCCTCGAGCCCCTTTAATATTAGCGTCATTTCGAGTATGCTTATTAATACTGCTCGCATTCGGTCTTCGTAGGTGCGGTACTCGTGTAGTTGATCCATGTCTAACCGAAGACGTTGTTGTTCCTTCATTAAAATATTTATTGCTGTAACTGTGAGGTCGGAATTATGTTTAACCAATTTGATGGTGTTATTGATTACTGTAGTTTGGTTTTTAATGAGCGCTAAGAAATGGTTTTTGTTGTTGCTGATTTTCTCAAATTGTGCTTCTTACTCTTCAGCCTCACGCTGGCTGAGAACGCCAAACATATCTCCCAAGACCAATCCCACTGTGTCTCCAAAACCACGTTTAACTCTCCTTCGCTCTTTGTTTCCTTCAAATAGTAATTTATTGTCCGACATTAAGTTGTTGTACTGCCATGAAAGTTGTTTCACAATGGGGTTGCAATTTAAGCTAGAAAGTTCAGCACATACCGTTTCCAATTCCGAGTGGGCAACTTTGAAGTTGTTTAATTCCTCCCAAAAGGTGCTTAAATTATAATGGATTATTAATTTCCATTTTATTGCTGTTATTTCAAGCCTGCCTAACTCTTCGAAATATATTCCTGATGAATGATTGAGCGGAGAAATATGAATATTGGCTTGAACTACACCCAGAATGCAAAGGGCGATGAATATCGGCAACATTGTCGACGTTTTTTCACCAGGATTTTTGGCTCGCCTGGGCGGTTGTACTCTGCGAGCGGGAGGGACAGTCTCGCTTGAATCGCACTTAGGAGCACTGGTTGGTAATAATGTTGATACAGATTCATCCTCAACAGGTAATTTGCACAATTTCACAATGAGCCTCTTGTACACAGCGTCGGCACATTTTACGGTTGCTACTCGAACCAGTCCGTCCGTCCAGGTAAAGGTGTTGACCACTCGTCCCAACTTCCAGCGTGTGGCGGGCAATTGTTCGTCTTTCAATAATACTAGATCGTTGATCAGCAAGTTCGGCTGCCTTGTTTGCCATTTAGTTCTGGTTTGGAGTTGATGAATATACTCAGATGACCAACGTTTCCAAAAGCTTCTTACCATTTGCTCAACCACATGCCACCTTGCCTTCAGACCTAAAAACTCAATGTCTCCGCAAGGTGGTGCCTTAAGAGAATCTCCAATTAAGAAGTGCCCTGGTGTTAACGCTGTTAAATCTTCAGGATTGTTGTTCAGTGGTGTCAACGGTCGATAATTGAGACATGCTTCAATCTGGGCCGTGACAGTATGTAATTCCTCGAAGGTCAGTGTTGACTCTCCTATAGTTCTCTTGAGATGAAACTTGATTGTCTTGACGCCTGCCTCCCAAATGCCCCCGAAGTGGGGAGTGTGAGGTGGGATGAAATGCCAAGTGGTTCCATCCGTCGCCAACATAGTCGCTATGTCATTTGGTAGTGTGATCATGGCGTTGTTGTAGTTCTTTTTTAATACCGTATCAGCCCCAACGAAATTGGTTCCGTTGTCGGAGTAGATGTTTGTGCACAACCCTCTTCTTGAAATGAACCGTTTGTATACTGCAATGAAGGCCTCGGTTGTTTGTGAACTCACTATCTCAATGTGTATGGCTTTTGTCACCATGCATATAAATATTGCTATGTATCCCTTATAAGCCTTGTAGCCCCTTCCTCCAGTTGTCCTTAGTTGGATTGGACCAGCATAATCTATGCCAGTGTTAGCGAATGCCCTTCGCGGCTGAACCCTGGCTGCGGGTAAAGTGCTCATAAGTTGCTCCGCATTGTGTTGCTTATGGCGGAAGCATTTAATGCATTTTTGAATTACCTTGCGCACAGCCCTTTTTCCATATATAATCCAATATTTGTTCCTTAGATGGGCTATAGTCAATTGGGTGCCCCCATGCAACGTTTTACGGTGAGCATCCTCTATGATCCGTAAAGTAACTATGTTGTTCCTGGATAATATTAGGGGGCTTTGTGTCGCCACTGGTAGCGCCACGCGCAACAGGCCGTTTTCGTCAATGACTGGATTCAGAGGCAACAGTCGGCTTTTCCGGTTCAAGGTGTTTGAGGATCTTAAACACTCGATTTCGCGATTAAAGTCTTGGTACTGGATGACTTTGACTATTGCCCATTCTGCATATTGAAGTTCGTGACTAGGTAGATAGCGTTTCGTTGTAACTGTCCTTGGACGATTTGTGCTGAATGAACCGATGACAGTACGCTATAATTCGCTTTATTTTGTCAAAGCTTGAATGCCGTTCAAACAATTTGTTAAACACGTTGTCATTTGGTGTAACTAAATTAACTGATATCGTCTTATCTTTTAATTCTTCCAGTTGTAATTCTCCTCCAATGCTTTCAGCGTTGGCTGCATGAAAACTATCGTACGTTGTTTCGAGTTGCAAGAATTCTGGTCCGCTCTACCACAAACTATTATTGGCCAGGGTTAATGGCGTAGTACCCCTAGTAGCCAAATCTGCTGGGTTTTCAGAAGATTCCACGTGCCCCCATGTGGTTTTGGGCAAAATGCTTCTTATTGTAGATATACGGTTGGCTACAAATGTTTTGAATTTCCGGGGATCCCCATGAATCCAAGCCAAGGTGATGGTCGAATCTGACCAACAGTAAATTCTAATGTCCGCTAGGTTCATGACGCCTTGAACGTGTTTCATCAATTTTGTGAGTAGTATCGCTGCATTGAGCTCTAACCGAGGGATGGTTAGTTTTATTTTAATAGGTGCGACACGTGTTTTTGCCATTAGTAAGTGTGTTGTAATGTGGCCCATATTATCAGTTGCGCGACAGTATACCACTGCAGCATACGCAGACTCGGATGCGTCAGAAAATCCATGCAGCTCAATTGATGATTCTGTTGTTGTGTCAATCCACCGAGGAATCATTATCTGCTTCATTATGGACATTTCTTCCTTGTACTTCGTCCATCTAGCGTTTAGTATCGCTGGTAGCGAATCATCCCATCCTATTCCAAGGGTCCATGCTTCTTGCATCATTAGTTTGGCCATGATAGTTATTGGTGACAGCCACCCTATGGGGTCAAATAATTTCGATGAATCCAACAACAATGATCGCTTGGTTGGTTAACCATGTGATAGTTGCAACCTTGAGACATCGAACTCATACGCATCTGTTGAGGGATGATACACAATCCCCAAGGTCTTTACGCTATCGAAAAATTCTGCTTGTTTTAAAAGGAATTCTCACCGTGTACCTTCCATCTGAATTGCGTCTCAGGTTCTCCTTAAAAAATTCTTCGATTTGTACCTCTTCTTCTGTGGGATTTCTTTCTTCGTGGATATTTTCAATTTCAATGAACAATTGTAGTTGTTCTTGGATGTCCTTTGTTGTCACCATAGTGGTTGTTGTTTGATTCTCGATGACCCGGGGGATACCGAATAATAATCCAACCGAGCTCAGTGTTTTGAGCTATTAGTTGATGTTTCTCGCCCTTTATCAGACCATTGGTGGCGATGAAAGGATAATAATCGGCGCCTAACACTATGTCAATTGATTGCGATTGATTGTAATGTGGGTCGGCGAGTTGAAGATTTTCCAAGTGTTTCCAGCTGTTTGTGTCGACGCTGATTTCGGGAAGCCTTTGAGCTGGTTTCTCAAAAATCAACGCATCAACGTTTAGAAGGAATTCACCTTCGAATCTCGGTGCTAATTTTAGACTCATAATGTGGCTACGTTTCCTCCAATACCCGAAATGTTGACATTGATCTTTCTTCTTTTGAGGTTAAGCTTGTTAGCCGCCTTGGAGGTGATTAATGTGGCTTGTGATCCCACGTCTATCAGAGCCTTTAAGGTGACAGGCCGACCGTTACTCGAAACCGCCTTATTAATTATTGCAGTAGGCAACAATAGTGGGGCCGGTTGGTTAACCAGCAGAGATTGTTTGACCGAAGAAGAAGCCGCGTTGTTGCAATGTACTAATGTGTGATGATGTCCATTGCACACCATACATGTTGTAGATTTACACTGACCTCTTTTATGTTGTGCGAGGCAGTGTACACAAAGGTTGCAGTCACTTACTAGCCTTGCTCTGTCTAACGTTGGCATTCTTCGGAACTGCTCGCATTGCTCTAATTCATGACGTTCTCTACATGTTTTAACCCAACAATGAGGGCTGATAGTGGCGGCATGTATACGTTTTAGTGGTGGTACGAAGGGTGCTACGTTAGGTGCTCGCGTTACGGTTGATTTTGTGCTGCCCATCGCTTCTAGCGACTGGAACCTTCTCTCCATGAAATCAAAATACTCTGATATTTTTGGTATTTCTCTTGGGTTAGATACCGTTGATTCATACAGCCTGGCGGATTCTGGATCCATTTTTTTGATCAAGATGAATGTTACAAATGACTCAAATGGTGAGATCAAATTTGGCCGTTCTATGTTGTGTAACATTTCCTTCGCAGAGTCGTGGAGATTTCTTAACGCTCCGGTAGTTGCAACTTGTATCGTTGGAAGTGAGAACAGTGAATTGAAATATTCGGCAGCCAGCAGTCGAGGGTTGTTGTATCTCGACTGTAGTAGGTTCTAAGCCATTTTATAATTTTCGCCGGTTGTTGAAAGGTGGCTGATAAGTTGCGCTGCACTTTCCTGTAAGTGCGACTTAAGATATGACATTTTTACTGTATCCGAAATGTTGTTGTTTCGGTAAATGAGTTCAGTAAATATGTCATTGAATGAACTACAATTTTCGTAGTCTCCAGCGAAAATTGGCACGTCCAATATCGGCAATTTAATTTTTGGACCTCCTGTTGTTGTCGGTATTTCTCTCTGCAGCTGTGTTAATTTGATAATTGTTGCTTCCACCTTGGCCTGTAAGGTGCCGTGGAAGTCCTTTTTAAAATACGAGGTCACTTGTTCATCTTCATCGATTTCTACCATGATTTCGATGTGTAGTTAGTCGATCACATCCATGTGTTTTTGCAACTGGTTGGTTTTTAGCTGCAAATATTCTTTTGAGCACTCTGCAGTATCTAGTGAGTACTCAATCGACGCGATATTTCTATACAACTGGCGCATTAAGATGTCTTGCTTTTTATATAATTTGCTGTTGATATCTCCATCATCCGTCGACTCCCGATCCTTAGTAGGCACTGATGAATGTTGTTGCTCACCTGATTTTGAGTTCATCTCGTTGTTTTGTGGAATCTGAAAATCATGACCGGTGAGTGACGATGGTTGTGACCGTTCGGGCGTTGAAATTGTCAGAGTACTGGGCGGTCCCTTGTTCAACCGTTGACGCATATCCTCTAGGAATAGGTCGTACCTCTCCACCAGTTGTCTTCTAGAAACCCAATACGAATGCGTTGATTCCAGCGATGGGGTTGCAGCTCTAATTTTGTCGTCTATTGTGACATAATCTTTATACAGTAACTTTACATTCTGTATGCGACCTTCCAAATACGTTTTAGTTTTACGTATGTTGCTGTCTTTGTTGTAGTTGCGGTGCAAGACAATTATTTTGTCCGCATTTTCCTGCTGCTTCCGTAGTAACTCCTCCATATCTTTCTTCAATTTTCTCTGTGGACGTGTTTTACTTCTTTATAGTTGTTGTTTGTACACTTTAATGCGTTGTTTTGTGTGTACGCCGGGCGATCCGGCTCGAAGGACCAATGAAAAATCAAGCCTCTGCTTTGATTTAATGAAGTAATAGTTTAATTCGGATTACCACTGGTGAGGTCCGAATTAATAATTAACGTCTGAATTAATTTTTACTACTGAGATATTTTATTTGAAAAATTTTCTTTTTATATTATGATTTTTGCATACATTGCATTAAAAGATTCTAAGAATTACAAATTGTTTTATACAAGAAAAAAAAATAATGCATATCTACATTGCAATAAGTGATATACATTACAATTACGTTGATTATTTAATATAAAATGAAGAATCAGCAAATCAGAAAAAATTATTATTATGTTCTGTTGTTATATTATATAATTACGTATACATGTTGAGCTGGTCTTAACACCGTACTCTAGGAATTTTTATTTGTAAGCAAACAAAATAAAACGAATTTTGTCTTAAATTTTAAAATCTTTTAAAAAATGCACCACAAATTAGTTCTTCGGTCAAATGGAAATTTTTCTTTTGCCATATACTTTATATCGTTGTATATCGCTGATTTTATTAATTTTAAATAAATCATCGTAAGTCGCATTCTCGTAAACTTTACTTTCGGTGCAATACAGTATTTGATTTACTTCCTCCTCCACTTGATACATGTAGATAACTTTAAACGATTTTTTTAAATCGCTCACCAAATTTTCTAGTAGCTTTTCATCGCGACACACCAAAGTCAGAACAAAGATGCCGTTTGACGTGAGACAAGATTTTACTAAGTTCATAACATCTTTGGAAAGGAATTGTATGGGCGGGCAGCTTATTCCAACCGATGATTTTTATATTATGGACATCAAAAATGATCGCATCAAATGGTTTTGTTTTTCCGCCTATTCTTCAAGATACTGAATACCATCCAGTATTACAACTTGTAACTTATCGGTTAATTTCAATCCGACATATTCAGTGGCCACTTCTAACATAGCTGGATCTAATGTTTTATTTGTTTACATTTGAGTTGTCAAGTAGAATGGAACTTTACTTTCTCTTTGTTGGCACCTGTGAAGTGATGTTCGTAATGACAATATTCGAAAATCAGAAAAAACAAAAATTGTGCAATCCACTCAGTTAATAATCAATTTTATACCTATTAATAATATACTAAAAAAAAAACATATTTTCCACATAGATATAATGACTTATCTGCAACATTTTACCGATTTGGAAATAAAATATAGAAGCATGTGTATTAAAATTAACCAGGTTCAATATAAAATATATCTCAAACAGCCTTAATCCGTATCCCGTAAATTTTATTACAATGGGATATTCAAATTTTTACAAAAGCAATATTTTTGTCTGTTTTGTATATGCATATTTAGCTATTTCAGTTCTACGGTTTATGTGTAAAAGAGATAAATATTTTAACCCAAGACCCAAATAAAATATATCGCAGTAATGCCTCTATTCCATGGAAATAATCTGCTGTCAGCAAAAATAAAAGCGAGAAAAAAATATAGATATTAGTGGTTGTGTACGAAACAAAACATGTTGTCAGTAAAATTTTGCTGAGAGGGGAAGTGTGATAGGGGAAGTTTGCTGCTATAATGCTGCCATAAAAAATGTAAATCGGAGTATTTTTTATGGCAGCATTTTTCACACAACTACAAAACATGTGTGTAAAGATAAGAAATTTTTCTCACACTCATATAAAATAAGTTGTTCGCCATTTTTATACTCAAATGTCGATTTATTTTTTTTTTTGGGCCGAAATTTATTAACGTTAGTGGTTTTTTGTGGTGTATATATTAAAATTCGAATTGTACGAAAATGTACAAATTAAATATTTTATGAAATTTTTATGTTATTCCAAAATGTAAAACCATAAAATTGTACTATAAATTGAAATAAAAAATATTTCTGTTCTTTGTCACTCTCATGAAATTTAAAAAAAAATTTTTTTTTGCGTATTATCAGCAAAAAAACTGCTGTCAGCAAATGTTATCCATGGAATTAAAGCTTAAAGCATATTTATTGTTATGTGGTAAATAATTTCTATTTCTAAAAGTTATATATAATTTGTTATTTTTCGTCATAAATATAAAATTTACTAGCTCAATATGCACATGAGAAATCTATATCTCGAATTTAAATTTTTTTAAGACGAACTCTAATCAGAGTTCTTCTGGATCAGATTCATATATAACTGATCTGATCTGAGACAATAAATTTTTTGTATTGGTTTTTGGATTGAACCAATGAATTAATGGCAAATATTAAAATCAATTAAAACAAAATGATAAAATGTCATATTCAATTGAGTTATAAAAATATCCAAACTGAATATGTAAGACATGCTAAATGGTTAAAATAAATAATGAATTTTAAGATGAATATAAATCTTTGTTAAATAAAAAAATACCTTGTCCAGTTATAATTATATAAAATTGGGAAAATTCATATATTTGATATCGATATATTTTATTAGGAATTTAGTATTTGTTTTTAACTTTGAGGAGTATATACCGAGCTAAGAGAGATATGTTTAGTCTCTAAACGTTATAAAAATTTAGATATATTTTTCGTTTTTACAGATATAAAAAATTCTTGTCCCGAAACGAGATATATTTTATATCTAAAAATCTATATAAAAAATATATCTCTGTGTGCAATAATTTCTCTCAGTGTAGTAGTGGCAAACGCAATGAATAACTCTTTATCCATGCATGCGATTTTCATCGGCCGCTTTGTAATGTGATCGAACAAGAAGAGGCGCAAATCTCGGATGGCTTGAAGAGAACATTTCAAACTCATTAATAAATAGCTCTCCGAAGGAGTTTTTCCTCCTGAACTAAAAATGGTGAAAGTAGTACCAATTATAAACGAAGAAAATGAATGGTTTTCTAACGACAATTTGGATCCACTAAAAGTGAAGTACCCGAGGTATATCTAGATTTAATCAACTTCATTTCAACACTCGTTAAGAAAGAGAGAACGTCGCCTGTCTTCTATGGTCCTAAGAAGAGCGTTGTATAAAAATTCAATTGTGTGCGGGTTTGTGTTTTCAATTATCAAGGCGCGACTTACAATTAAATTTATTACTTATAATATAAATAATGTAGATCGAGCTACTTGTTGTCTCGAATTATTTATCTTTTGTTATAGCCACCGCGATGAATGGAGGTAAAGTAAATGTTTCTAATAAGAATTTATTTAACCAGTATTTTTTGAATATTGACGACTATGTTAATCAAGCTACAGTATCGACTACGAGTAATTCTAAAGCGAAACTCCTGAGTATTATTCAGTTTAACATTCGTAGTATGAATGATTTAATGAAATTCGACAGTTTTCTGGAAATTTTAGATGTCTTATCTTGCGACATTCATATTATTGTAATAACTGAAACATGGATCAGTGTACCTAGAATACTACAGGCCACACTGCTTTAAAAATTTTGCTATATGACGTCAATTTATGTCGACAGTTCTCTCTTTGGTTATTATAGGCAGCACTAAAATTAAAAAGATTGTTTTGATTTTTTTTTGTATTTGCTGTCATATTGGTAAGCAAAAATTGTAAACAAACAATAAGAAAAATATTTTAATAATATGTTTTAAAATTCAATAAAAAGCTATTGGTAAAAGTAATAATTCATAATATTATCAAAGATAAATATGTTTATCTTTGATATTATTATAAAATGATGCATTCTAAGTTGTGTTAAATATAAAACACGTATAAAATGTGTACACATTTCGTATTATTTACGAGAAGACATAACCTGACTTTTAGCACTCGTATAAAAAAATGTTTTTTTGTGTTTGTTTTCGTTTTTTCTTTTTATGAACATGACTGCCGTCTACAGTTCAAAGAATAAACTGTAGACATACATTTAATGACATAGCAAGCAGTGTGGCCTGTAGTATTCTAGGTGCACTGCATGTATAAAGTCATTTGACAAGCAGTTTTTCAATATTAACAATTACTCGAGTGTTTTTAGTTGTAGGGATGATAGATTGGGTGGCGGTGTAGCAATGTTTATTAGATCCGACATAAAGTATTCTGGTGTATGCATTGACGATAGTTCGTATGATTTTCAATTCATTCTATTAGACTTAAACAATTTTAATACCAAAATATGCGCTGTATATCGACCGCCGAGTTCTGACATCTCTCAATTTTTTGATAGGATTGATATTTTACTGGGTGGAAATAGTAATAAATCCGATATGATACTAGTCGGTGATATTAATATACAAATAAATAAAAATAACAACATTACGAAAAATTATTTACACTTATTAAGTAATTTAGATTTAGACTGTGTGCCTGAGAGCGATTTTTTCGACTAAATTGCCGACTAAACTAAATTAATGACAGTTTCATATCATTCTTTCAAAGGTGGCACTAGTATCTTTTAAATATGCTGTGCCTCCGATTGTAAACTAAATTGTAAACTAAACTAAATTATGACTTTTCATTTGTCATATTGTTTTCAAGAACACCGATTTGTTATTTTTTAAAATCAAGGAAATAGAAAAAAAACAAATATGGATATGGAAATTGCATTATTCATGAATGTCATAATAACGGAATTTAAGAATGAGATATTTCCTTTTAGACATTTTTACTCGTATGCACACGATATAAAAATAATAAAAACAGAAAATGAAAATGACAACTAAATAGTCAAGCAACCTCAGCAGGAATCTAAATGATAAAACCTGGTGGCTAATAGCATAACTACTCAATAATTTAGTTAGTCGGCAATTTAGTCGAAAAAATCGCTCTTAGGCACACAGTCTTAGTGTTATCAAATTCTATTGAAACTCGCAGTTCTAGTGGTAATATCGTTGATCACGTAGCCAGCACATTTACTAATATAGTATCTATTACTAATCTAACCATTTATGCGAACATCAGCGATCATAACATAGTTTTTTCGAAATTTAAGTACAGAGATCAGTTTCTTGTTAAAAAACTTGAAAAGCACATAATAAATTATAGTAAAATAAATGAATTATTTGCAGCATACTTATCTGAAATTCAGATCTACAATGTTGAGCCAAATATAGTAATTCTACAATTGATTGACAAGTACAAGCAGCTACTAAACAAATATACTAAAGTTGTATATTTAGATGCTAAACTTAAATCTATCAATCATTACGACCTGTGGAAGCTTATTCGGCAAAAAAATAATCTCTTGAAAAGTTTAAAGAAGAGTCGTTGTAATTTAAATAATGGAACTACCACCGGTATACTTGTAAACAAAATTAGTGATATTAGTAAGAAAATAGCTAAGGAAAAGTATTGGGCTAAAAAAGGTATTACCAGAAATTGTTCAATGGTACACCTAATCTTAGAGATTTTTGGAAAAATGTAAATTCGTTGTTTGGCAAAAGTAATACTACTAATGACATAGTAATCCGTGATGATAATGTTGTGATTTATGATGTTCATAAAGTTGCTGCTAAATTTAACCAATATTTTGCTGAGTGTGGTTCTTTATTGGCTAATTCGCTTAATAGTGATATAAATTTTAATAAATTTAATACGGTTCACAGTATATCTAGTTCCATCTTCTTTCAACCTTCAACTCCTACTGAGATAATCAATCTAATCAATGAACTTGAATCATGTAAAGGATCTGGACCAGATAATATTTCGGCTGCAGTTCATTCATCAATTTAAGTATCTTCTCTCAGATCTATTCAATAAAGTTATATGCAGTGGCATTTATCCTGAATGCTTGAAAGTGGCTAAAGTAGTGCCTGTCTTTAAAAGTGGTGACAAGCTAGATGTTCATAACTACCGTCCAATTTCAATATTGTTCGTTTTCGATAAATTACTGGAGAAAGTTTTAAATAATCGTATCGACAATTTTTTGAAAGAACATAATTTCTTTTATAGATATCAATATGGTTTTCGTAGTGGTGTTGGTACTGAAATTGCGTTGATTGAAACGGTTGATATGATAAATCTTGCATTAAATAATTCATCGTATATGGGTGTTTTGTTTCTTGATTTACGTAAGGCGTTCGATTGTATTGACCATGCTATCCTACTTGAGAAGCTGTATCAATATGGGTTTAGAGGAACTCCATTTAATTTATTGAAGAGTTATCTGGTCAATCGATTGCAATACGTTTCCATTAATGGACATTCTAGTACTCTTCAACCAATCACTTCTGGATTACCGCAAGGTAGTGTTCTGGGTCCAACACTGTTCCTAATTTTTATAAATGCCATTTTTAAATTGAAATTGTATGGTAAAATTCGACTATTTGCTGATGACACATCACTTTTTTATAATGTTAATAAATGTGAGGATATTCCCGCAATGGTACAAGCTGATTTGTTGGTTCTAAATGAATACTTTAATTGCAATATGCTATCCATAAATTTAAGGAAGACAAAATTTATGTTATTTAAATCGGTACATAAAACTGTTAATACCACCTTTAATTTAAGTATATCCAACATAAATATTGAAACAGTTGACAATTACAAATATCTAGGTTTGATATTTGATTCTAAATTAAATTGGGAAAGCCATATTGATCACATTTGCCAGAAAATAGCCCCTTTGGTTGGCTATATGCGCAAACTTTCTTATTTTATCCCTATATCAGTACTGCGTAATATTTATTTTGCGTTCAACACTCGCGGCTTAGATATGGCATTCGTGCTTACGGGCTGTCGGCAAAGTCTAGGTTATGTAAGGTCCAATCTCAACAAAATAAAGCTCTCAAAGCAGTATATAAATTGCCACTTTTGTTTTCTACCTTTGAATTATATTCTAGTGTCGCTAAAGGTGTTCTTCCGGTATTAGCGTTGAACAATTTATCCATTGTGGCATATGTTCATAAGGTTATTAATAGTGACGGTACTTTATATAACTTGGAATTTCGTACGCCTGTCCAGATGTATCAAACTCGATTTGCACATAATATTTGTAGAGTAATAATGAATATGGTAGGAAACGGGTATTATATATTGGTCCGCTAAATTATAATAAATTACCAGAACCGGTGATATTAATACGAGACTTGCATAATTTTAAACAAGCTGTTAAGGAATATTGTCATTCGAATATCTCGCGTTTTCTGCTCTAGGGTGATTGTAAAATTGCATTAAATGTCTACACGTTTTTACTTATTATTGTTTATCTTTGTAAATACATATATAGTTTATTTATTTATTTTTATTATTATACATACTGTTATTTTATGGTCTTAATTAAATTCGGTAAACCCGTTCGAAGGACAATAAATCCACTGGGGAAACTGAAGCTTTTATTAAATTGTTGTAAGTTTAGTTTTTTACCATTAATTTTATTTCTAAATATTGTAAACTATTACATAATTGTATGTTCAATGAAATAAAGGAATTAATTAAAAAAAAAAAAAAAAAAAATTCAACCGCTGTTACCTGTATGCGTAAGCATTGATGAATAAAAGTACAAAGAACCCCCACCACCCAGAACATTCACTGGTGCCTTGATATATCGTTTCTCGTTGTCCTACTTCTGACCCCAGGGTTAAACAAAGAAATTGGTCCTTTAATCACTGTGGCGCAGAATTCATGATACTCTCACCCAGTTCCTTCTAAACATCGTCCCATTTTGTGTAGAGTTGGCCCGATGCATCGACAATCTGGCCAGTCGTTCAAAATTTGCTTGAGATAATAATTTCCGCCGACCTTGCTTAGTAGAAAATAGCCAATCAGTCCCTCTATCTTGCGGCACTCACTATAAATGCAGCAAACTTTCCAATTCCACGACCCGCTTTCTGGTCCACAAAAATATAAATTTTATTATAATCTGCAATATTACCTTTGTGTAACCCGTTACAAATCATTGCAGCTTTCTGTGCCTGTTGAACTGTTGATTGTATATCGGTAGGATCCCGCATTCGCTGCATTTTATCACTATCATATTTAATTCTAGAATCTTGTGAGGTAACTTTAAATTTGGTTGCCACAATAAATACCGGCATACTATCGGTTCTTGTTTTGGCTCCAAACACCCAATTATTTTGAAGCGGGGAGGATGTGCTACTGCAGCAAACAGATATAAACATGTTGACCCATTAATATGAAACATAATACAAACTGCCACTATTAGAAATCAAACTAAATTTAAACGTTTAATATTGTACTTTGTAAAACGCGATCAATTTTGCTAAAACATTTTTTTATATTTTCCTGCTTCTCGACCAAATCGTCAGATATTAAGGCATCCAACGTACCTATTAACCAGTACCACGGTGAGTTTACCATCAATAACTCATATATAATGCGTCCCTATAAAATTCATATTGCGTCTTTGCATTTTATTCATATCGTTCATCTGCTTTATGGCCGCTGATGAAATATCAATATTCGTAATTTTCTTCAATCTTAAAGATCGGCACTTACCTGTCAATTACCACAACACTAAAATGGATTTAATTAAGTAAAAAAATAATTATTACAGTAAACTAAAAAACAAATATCTTTATATACTTACTTGGAAGTTGGCGACACTTTGACAACAAAAAATCATAAACAGTTAAAACTTAAATTTTCATCATTTAAAACCAAAGTAATAATAAATGTAGCTGACAGTTCATCCTAGAAAAGGTATTGCAAGATAAAAGTCGAAAATAATAACAAAATGCTGACTATCACTTTTTTCGATTTGACTTTTTTCGAATTTCGATTCGAAGTGATGGTACAACCAGGGTTTACTGGGGTTGCCAATATACACATTTTAAAAGAAAACGATAATTCTATCTGTATTTTTTTTGCTAATTTACGCGTTTAATTTAATCTACTATTAAACTACTATTAGTGTATTTTTAACCAGTTTGCTATTTTATAAAATTTTGATAAAAATGGTTAAAGGAAAAATACAAACAACCAAAGAAAAGAAAAAATTCTAGCCTACAAGGATTGCAAGCTTTCCAATTGGCAAATTGCTATAAAATAATAAACGATAATTCCGGAGAAAATCTAAACATAAATAATCAGAAGCTCTCACCGCACCAGACAACACAAATCCTAAGAATTGTGATTAAAGGAGAATCAACGGTCATAAAAATTGTTTCGGAACTTGATCTGGCAGATGGTACCCGCCGCATAAAACAAGTTTTGCATCAGAGCAACCGTGTTAGACCTGATGAATTCAAGTATTACTAACATGATTTAAGGTTGGATAAGAAAGTATCATCGCATTTTCCTGTTTTAAGAAAATTTCGACTCGAATGAAATTCAAAGATTACATAGAGGTATTAGAAGAAAATTTAATAGATTTTGTAAAAATTAATCAATCTCGAATTGGGTTTTTCAGCAAGATAATGCTCCCATTCATAAACCGGAGGAAACGATCGATTGGTTTAGAGAGCGAGACATCCGCCTTTTGGGCGTCTCGAACATTGGGATTCTTGCTCAGGATGAAACGATTCAGTCTCTAAACTGCATTACGTACCGAAAATTCAATAAGTTTGCCACTTTTTATAATTATTTATAAACAATACGTCTGCATTAATCAAACACTTCAAACTAAATTAATAATAAGAGAAAAATTTGTGAGAAAGAAAAAGAATATCACGATAAAACATGATCCACACTTTACACACTATACTCATTCTCTCAGGTGATATCATAATGGTACCATTACGCTGTTAAGAAAATGCAATTTAAAAGGTGGTTCCAGCGTAGAACCACTAAGCAGCAAAAGGTTAATACAATTTCGCGGAGTGTATGTTGATAACTGATCAGAGAACTTAAATTTTGTAATTATTATATTTTTATGAACCGCGATTTTGCCGCATTTCCAGGGCGCTTCTCAGCGATGGTGTAAGTATTAAAACATGGGTGGCCCAAAAATCACAACACCATTTTAAAATTTAATAACTTTTTATTTTTTATTTCGCTGTAAGGGCAGTAGCACCATCTTGCTGCTACCATTCTCTGGTGTGTCCAAGACTGCAGGACGCATGAAATTCTCTATTTCTCGATATCTATCGCGCGTTTTCTGCGATCTTCAAAGAAATAAGGTGCAAGAACCTTTCTTACAACTGCAATCTTGAAAGATATCCAAGGGTCCAAGAACCTGCATTCAAATACCACACCAAACCGTTGCTTTTACGGGATGAAGGCTACGTTGGAGGATTATTTTTTGAATTTAAGAATCGCATATTTTTTTTGTTAACAAATTCGTTTAGGAGGAAGTGGGCCTCGTCGCCCATAATGAGGTTTTGGATGAAATCAGCTTCTTTTTGGACAGCATACGCTAATCGACTCCGGTAATCTGCTAGATTCAGTTCCTGCAGTAGCTGTTTCTTATACGGACAAACAGTTGACATTGGAAGCTCTTCTTGAATGCTTCGGCGTACATGCTGATTACATTCGAATACTGTGACCTCCCTGAACAAGCCCAATTGATCGTTTATTTTCTATAGAGAATTCGATTATATTAACACGTTGTTCAGTCGTGAATTTTTCCATATTTAATTTCCAATGATGACTTTAATAATCTGAAATTAGATAAAAAAAAAAAATAACTAAGTAGTCATAGAAGTTATTTGAATTTTAAATGGTGTTATGACTCTTGGGCCACCCTGCATTTTCGTATCACTATGAATGAGGTGCAATGGATTTTGTGGGATTTTTCTGTGTACCGAAACAGACAATGTAAATTAAAATACTGATAACAAAATTGTTTCTTGGTCCAATTATTTTCGAAGGATGTGTCACATGATTATATCGAAATTTAAAAGACGAATCAGTACCCAACGCCTTGGCATAGATGCTTAAAAATGAAATTTTGGAAATTCTACTTCTGGAGTGGTGCCAAAACGGAGAATTTGTGAACTAACTTGCTAACAGAAAATGGAGGGGTGTATAGGTTGTGGTTCACGCCCGACTTTTTGTGACGAATCTACATAAATCTCGAATACACCACACTTGATTTCTAAAGCGAAAAATACGACTTACCAGATTGTATAATCAAACACCATTATCCCTGCTAAAATTTCAAAAAACCATCAAGGTACAAGGTCAACACCCTTGTTGTTTCAAAAATTTTCTTTTTAAATTTATATAAATCTTTAAATTCTTTGTCGGTTTTTGTAAATGCTAAGTTTTTCAACATCATTGCAAATATTACATCACTTTACATAAATTTCCCCTAAATTTCGCAAGGATCTTGTTACAATAGAAAAATAGCATGCAAATTTGAAAAAACGATTAAAGAAGCCGACGAAATATTCGAATAATATAAAGAATTTTAATGCAAATTATAATCCGCATGCGGAAACATCTACTGATTTCAAGAATACGCGCCAAAGAGCCAAAAAAACGGGGGAAAAAATTAAAATTTCGCCTAAAAGACGAAACACAAAAAACCCGATTCCTAGAAAAAACCAGAAATAATTTAAGTCTTATTTTAAATTTTTTCAAAGGCGGCTGCACTGACAAAATTTGTGCTTATCATAGAAATATGATTTTTATAAATTTTCATTCATAACATGAAGAAAAACAAACTAGCCTCTAAAAGATCTATATTAAATAAACAAATTAAAAAAATAGAAATAAAATAATATAAAATCCAAGAATATGCCAATTTAAAGCATCGGCCCAATTCCGTTGAACAACAAAGACCGTTGAATGAACGATTTTCTAACAAAAAGTGTTCTAGAAATCAATTTATGAATGAAAATTTATGAAAATAATATTTCTACGATAAGCACAAATTTCGTCAGTGTAGCCGCCTTTGGTAAGCTTTAAAATTAGACTTAAATTATTTAAGGTTTTTTTTTCTTCTAGAAATTGAGTTTTATTTGTTTCGGCTTTCGGTCGAAATTTGAATTTTTTTCGTCGAATGGGGTAGATACTCGATCGGCTAGCATAGAAGCAATTTGCTAGCCAAAATCCTGGCTACTCAATCAATTTTACTAAGGAAATTTGAATTTAAAATTGTGTTATTCAAAAAATTTTTGTTTGTCTTTGCGATTGCACAGTAAATTTTATAAAAAATTGCAAAATTTTATAAAAAATATAATTTGAAATTCAAATTTTCTTGGTAAATTTGATTGAGTAGCTAGAATTTCGGCTACCAAATTGCTTGCTTCCTAGCCGATCAGATACTCGACCTCAATATCCGATTGGTCACCATTTCCTGGAAACAACATTCCGAGAGTATAACATGTTAGCATCTGTTTCGCACCCACAAAATATCAAAAATTAATGGTATCAACTGCCGCAAAATTAGAAACTGCCAACTAAAAATATGTAAATTGACAAATAATTTTATTAGCACACACACACACACACAAAAATAAAGTCGCGTGTGGTATTTAATGGAATTCTTATGTTTTTCACAATTTTGCCATGTAAAAAACCTAAAAGACATATCGTTTTCACTGGCATAAAGTGCGTACGTACAGATATACGTATCATACATATATGCTGGCGCCATTATTGTGACTTCCGATTATCAATATGACATCATGTTTACTTAACCGCTCTATTTATATACTTTATATAATATTTTTGACAGTTGTTCAAAATACTCTTCGGTTTAACATAGATTATATTATCTATATCGAAAATCAATTGTTTATTTGTATGATATTGATAAATACATAATTTGTGTTATCTATAATCTTTTAAAGTTACGCTAGACCTGTCGTATACGATTTATCATTATATGTCACAATTTTCAAATTTTTATGTACCACATTCGAGTTCAAGATGATTCATAATTTGCGCGCGGTCTAATAACGTGTCTTAATTTAATTTATTTTTTGATTATATCCTTGATCAATAATTTTTTCTTTTTTGGTTAAGCTCAAGTAATAATCAATAAGCAACAAAACGGAACACTGGTTTTCGCGCAATGTCAATTTTTTTATACCAAAAATAATAATATGTATGTCGATTGCGCTCTATAGCTGCAAAAAGTGGTCTCGCGACAAACTTTTTATTTATTAATTTTAGATAAATATTTTCAATAACTTTCATTTCTCCTTCAAATTATTTTAAATGTTAATGTTAATTCAATTTTCGGTATTATATATTTTGTTTATAGTCGCAGGGAAGTATTTGTTTGGTTTCTTACACATGTTTAAAATATAACATACGCGATAGTAGGAGGTGAACTCATATTTTTATATTATTTTATAAATTTATCAATTAAACATGTGTTAATTTCAAAATAAATTAATTTTATATTTATTTAATTATTTTAATTTATTTGCTCGGTATGACGACTGTGTTGTATCGTAAAATGCGATGCGATTGTGTCATCAAAATGTGGCGAATTAATCATTTTATCATGTGTCTTTTCTATGTGATGGTATATATGTACATACTCGTACATATAAATTAGAATATTACAGTTTTATTAAAATGCAAATTTTGTCATATTTTTTTTTTGTAATTTATTTAATAAATAGTTAGTAACTACTGCATAGAGTTGGTATTTCCGTACTCAGCATACTTAATTTAGAAGAAAAATAAACCAACATGAGATCGTTATGGCTTCCATTCGTCATTATGTTAAACAGATGCTATAAATTTGCGATTTGTACGTATTATTTGCTCATTTCTATCTTAATATACTCGTACATTATACAAAATGACAGGGTTAATAAGGGTTAGCCAACACCCGACTTTCTTTTCCCACGAACGTACTTAGACCACTCTCGATTTCGTAAACGAAAAACTAAACTTGCCTGAATTTTGGTAAACCTATTAAAATTAGCCAAAAATTTCCAGCCGAAAAATGATAACGCAGATTCAGACTAATCATACGATATGACAGCTCCATATTGCAGATATAAATTTCATGTCGGAAAATAAGTATTTATATTAGAAATTTTTATTTTGCTGTTCCTCAAAAACATTTAAAAAATTGTATATAACAATTTTTCATTCAAACCATTTAAAACTAATATACCAAACCAAATTTTTCTAAGTGCTTTGTTAGATGTTTGGGGAGGTAAGATGTGAAATGGGGTGATCTATAGTGTTTTTTAATGATTATCATTTAAAAAACGTCAGAGGCCGTATTCTTGAAATCGGTGGAAATTTACCCAATCGGAATAAAATTTGCTTAGAAATTCTCTATATTTTACGAATTTTTCCTCGGCTACTGTAGTATTTTTTTCAACTTTGTTTTCATGTTCTTAATATTTGTCTTAATACAAAGGGAATAATTTGGAATCGATTTACCCAGTCCGAATTTTTCCCTTAGTAGGGAAATAAGCAATAGAAAACTTGTAAACAAATTTGAAAAAATGATTGAAGTAGCCGGCGAAAAATTCAAATAATATAATGAATTTTAAGACATATTATATTCGAATGCGGAAATTTCCACTGATTTCAAGAATAAGGCCCCAGGTTAATGTTAATTCAACCCACAAAAAATTTAGAAATTTCTAAAAATTTACCGTTTAAAGTGTCATTGCCTTTCTCTCTCTCTCTGGCACTATATCCCATCAAGGAATTTGGCCGCCTCAAATGAGGTTTCATAATCATATTTTCATTTCGGATAATGAGTGATTAATTCATTGATCCTAAACCAGCCGTGACATTTTTTCCTTGTGTTACAGGATGACTTCTGTCATCCTGCAGATTTTATCTAAACACACGCAGAGTCCTCACATGGTGATGTTTTGCCGGCTGCAACTCAGGGAGAAGTGCTATGGGTCGTGGGGTTTGAGGTTTGCGTGGCTCCTGGCCTACTTAGTGGTTATAGATAGTAAATACAGAAATTTGGAAAAATAAAAGGCAAATAATAAATAATAATAAACCGAAGTTCCGCAGAAATTCGTCGGCTGGAACTTGAGGAACGGAAAGAATAATTATAACCGAGAGAGGTGCCTTGGTGCGCGCATCCGTCCGAATTCAAACGGTGCAAAACACTAGTTTTGAAATCGGATGCGGGCACCAAGGGACCGCAGACACTACACTGACACGGAACGGAAACTCCGGTCCCACCATACCAAACCGAGAAGAAATTAGCAATTTATCTTTTATTTATCACCGAAGGGGGAATAATAACCACAATACAACAAAAGAAAAGGGATCGAAAGAAAGAAAAAAGAAAATATAACTTCCCGCAAGGATAATGAGGGAACGAGACCAATGTGAACTTCGAGCGCGCGACATACACCCGCTATGCGGCGCTCGATTACAATAAAAATTTAAAATTTAAAAGAATTTAAAATAATACTAATTTTTTTCAAAAAAAAAATTACTGTTGCGGCCTTGGTGCCGTCATGCCTCAGGAGCCACGCCCGAACCGTTGCGGCTTGGTTATGCCGTTCCCCGCGTTAGGCGTTGTCTCGCCTAAACCCGGAAAATTTTATTTCGCCTGGTTGGACACTTCGTTGAGCGTTCTTCCTGCCGTTAACCGTAGATTCAAATGGCCTGCTGGCCACCTGCTCGTTGCGGTGCCTTTCACCGATACCAGAATTTACAAATGAAAGGCCACCAGTTAATAAATGTTGAGCCCTCTTTTAGAATTCTGCGTACCGCAGATCCATAGCACACATCAATAAATCTTCGGTACCCTCTTATTATGCCGCACTTATTGAAATACGGTACTCGATGAAAATGTGATATCCCGTCAAAAATGTGGTACCGCCGAAAAATTATGCGGCACCTGTTTACCATGCGGCCGCCTTACCGTTAGATAGTAGAAATATCGGGCGATGTTTCGCCTTAAACCGCAGATAATCGTTGAATGGCCTCAACTGGCCACCCATAAAAAACTGTGGTGAACTGCTAATTAATTGCCAATAAACCACCCGACAGTTACACTTCACAATTTTGGTAACAGCACTCAACGTAATCAACAGAAAATTTTCACCACAAGTTATTCATTTGTTTTTTTTATTTAACACAAAAACAATTTATTATTCTTTTAACATTAAAGCCTCGACTCGAAAACTAAATCCGGACTGGTTTTTACAAACTTCCAAAACTAGACTCTTTTATTATTTTATTAAAAATTCATTGGCCAATTTATAATCACTGAGCCTTTTAGATTTTATTCAACTTTAATAATGTATTATTTAAAACAAAACTAGAGCACAGTATGTATGCGACTTCATAAATTCTAAAACAATCTTTTCATTATTAAAAACAAAACTCGACCCACCAAAATTCAAAACTAGCACGTTTGAAAAACAAAACTCGATTGACTTTTAAAAAAAAATTCTCGCACCACAACAACGAACGCCAGAACGCTCTAGAAGAATCTTTTTCCTTCTCTGTCTTTCGTTTGCATCAATTTACATTGATGCAAACGAGAAACATATAACAAAAAATATTCCTCTAGAGTACATTGCTTGGCACACATCCGATGCACATTGGTCTCGCTCTCTCATTTAATCAACGATCGCGCGGCTTTTTGGTAGGGAGAAACACGAGAATTAAAAAAAAACCACGTCCACACGGTGGAAAATATTTTAGTATAACAAATGATGCGTGTTCGTACACAGGTGGCATTGCGATCAGACGAAATAATACGTTACCATGAAATAAAAACAATGAAAAACACTCACAGGGAAGGGAAAGAAATGTTAAGACCATGGAATCGTAACACTTGTCACCACCGGGAATCGAACCCGGGACCTCCGGTTGCTGGAGCAAGCATGTTGACCACTTTGCCACCGAGGCAGTGTCATTGCCAAAACAAGATTAAAATAAAAAGTGATGCTCATACCTGGAAAAAAGTGTCAGGTGAATTTTTATGTTGGGATTCTGGGAAAGCTCGACTGAATATTATATCGCAAACACAAAATTTAAAAATTTCTAAAAATTGACCATTTAAAGTCATGACAGTTTTAAAACTGGAGTAGAATCGATTGCAGTAAAGAGTGCCGTTCCAAGTGAAATCATTGCTCGTCATCCTAATGTTGACATTATCGTAATTCGTGTCAATGTGACCAGAAACTCTGCTGTTCTCGTCGGAGTATATGCTCTACATGGCTCAAATATTGACTATTACAATTCAATTATAAGAATCATCGGACCAGCCGTGATCCCTTTTGTTCGGGCCAATGACCAACTATATGATTGTCGGTGATTTTAACCAACCCGACATAGTTTGATTTGCTTTTGACGGTGTCATTACTTCTTATTCGACAGACGAAAAAGCAAATACATACCATAATTGATTATTGCGCTGGAATGCAACACATCTAAATCGGATAAGTAACAACCGCGGTAAATTTTCGGACCTATTATTTGCTAACGCGGTAATGTTTTCCGAAGTCTCATCCTGTAAGGATTCCACTGGATGCAGCAGTATTCATCACACTCCTATACGGATAAATAGTTTTTATGAAACTTTGCGACACTAATTCTTTTGTAATAATTTTCATTTTAATGGTAATGTCAACTACACTTGTTTAAACGAAATTCTGGTTAATTACAATTGGGGCTTTCTACAACGCGGAGATTATTTAAATGACATGGTAAGATCGATTTTGTGAACCCTATGGGATACTAGGGAACTGGCTAATTTTGAGAAACGCCGAAATAAACGTCATACCTTATACTATATGGTTCACGGCGCCGAGTTGTATCCTGTTTTCAATTCTGTCCGTAAACAGTTTACAAAATTTGAACTAGTTCCTGTAACACCTAAACATATAGGTGTTACAGGAACTATCAATTATAACGGAACTATACGATTTATTTGCTAGATTTTTTGCTTTAGTTTACGCACTAGCGTCGCTGAATATAATCACTTCCAATAATTTCCGTTGGATCTCAAATGTTAACCTCATTAACTTTATTGAGGAAAAAGTTTGCATTCCACTATCTTGCTCAAGCAATGTGTAGAGAGTGTGACGCACCCTTACATTCATATTTAATGAGTGTCTTCTGACTGGTTTTTCCCCCTTTACGGTTTCTGCGGTTCATCCGATTTTTATGTCGAGTAACAGGAACGAGATTGGAAATTATTGTGGTATTTCCATCCTATCTGTGATACCGAAGCTGTTCGAATTCATGGTCCAGAAAATCCTGGCTTTTCATTTGAAATCATTTATTATTCCAGAGCATCATGGATTTTATCCCGGTAGGTCAACTGTTACAAATTTTGTATCGTTTTGTATCGTGTGCATCTGTGTATTCATGCAGATTAGAGATTTGTGGCTTCTTTACAGACTCAGCAAATTATTTGGGTAACAGTTTAGAAAAGCTTTCTCACCATGTTAAAGATAGGCGTTAAAGTTTTCAGCCGAAACAAAATCAAAATGGTAATGCAGATAATGACTGCTATCTCAGCCGGAAAAACGTTTTATAGACGAAAGATATCTGTGGCAGTTCAACAAAACTACTTACATATCTATTTTTTAGCTACTTTTCAAGGGACCAAATATAAATTTTAAATAAATTTGTGAAAAAATTTGGGACATAACCAAACTATTTTTGGATCCATGGTAACAGGGTTTTTAAACTACGTTTGTTGACACCTTCAAGCACTTATCATCTGCTCTTACTTCACCGGAAATTCCCAAATTTTTTAATTAGCATTTAGAAAAAAACACTTATATCGGTTTAAGTAAATACCAAACGCAAAATTCAAAATAAAAACTTATTTCAAGATAAGTGTGTATTCTAAATTTGTTTCTGATTTTATAAATAAAAATACTGTTTTAAATATCATTTATTTCATGTTACAATATAAAAAATTATCAATTTTGAGGTTTTCAATAAATACCAAACACCTATAACAAACATAAGTGGTTTTGTTTTTTGCTTATATCTCGATCAAAAATAGTCGGATTTTGATGAAAAAAAGAAGAGAAAAAAATGAGAAACACTATCGATTTGAATGAAGTTCAACATAACCACTTATCTCGACTTAAGTGGTTATGTTAAATTGCTACATATACACTCCGCGACACTTGATTACTCTCACTTGAAAATTTTCCATAAAACCTAAGATAATGTACCTAATTATTTGAAATGTTTACATAAGCTTAGTTTCTATCTTACCTAACTTTCCAATGACTAATACACATATATGCATACAATGCTAAGTGAAAAATCCCCATTTCGATTCTTTTGCTTATTTAAACTGCGACACTTGATTACTCTCATCATTTTGTTTTTGACGTCAAAGGCATAAGGTGCGTGTAAATAAATCTAGTTGTGTTCAGTTTAATAGTTTTTCATTTATTTATCAAGTTTGTTACCAGCTGCAGTTTGTAGTGGTGAAAATGGGCCGAGGAAAGACCCTAACAAAGGTAGAAATTGGAAAGATTCTTGCGCTTAAACAAGAAAATTATTCCAACCGTGCGATTTCCAAAAAAAATGGTCGCAGCTCTTGGACCATCAATAACTACCTAAAAGATCCAGAAAATTACGGAAAAAATCGAAGAGGTCGTACAGCAAGAGTGATAACAGAACGGGAGCATAGAGCTATTTTGCGCGAAGCTTCAAATTCGATGCTATCTGCAAAAAAATAAAGCAGAAAATTGGAGTCTCGGCCAGTGTCCGTACTGTTCAGAGGATAATAAAAAAGTGTTCACATCTCCGGCGACAAAAACTTACGAAAAAACCACGTTTGCTCCAGCAACATAGAAGGGCACGATTAGAATATTGCCGTCAACATCTACATTGGAAGGAAGAATGGTTCCAGGTAATTTTTTCGGATGAGAAAAAGTTTAATTTAGATGGACCAGATGGGTTTAGATATTACTTCCATGATTTGAGGAAATCGGAGCTATTCTTGTCTCGCCGCCACACCAGTGTTGATTCCATCATGGTATGGGCAGCAATTTCTTTTCACGGTGCTATTGATTTGGTAGTTCTGGAGGGCCGACAAAACTCGCAAAGCTACATCGAGCTCTTAGAAGTGCAAAAAATCAATTTTGACGAAATGTTTGAAGGCCAACGCTGGATTTTCCAACAAGATAATGCAGCAATACACACAGCCGCACGAGTGAAACAGTGGTTTGAATACAATAACGTGGAAGTTTTGAATTGGCCAGCTTTGTCTCCGGATTTAAATATTATTGAAAATCTTTGGGGATGGTTATCGAGACAAATTTATTCGAATGGAAGGCAATACGAATGCCGGAATGACCTTGCCGATAGAATTGATACAAAATCTTTATAGGTCTTTGCCTAATAGAATTTATGATGTTGTAAAGAACAATGGAGGATACACTAAATATTAAATAAAGAAAAATATTAAAAAATAAAACACAAAGGGTTTTATTACTTAATTTCACAGATGAGAGTAATCAAGTGTCGCAGTTTAAATAAGCAAAAGAATCGAAATGGGGATTTTCCACTTAGCATTGTATGCATATATGTGTATTAGTCATTGGAAAGTTAGGTAAGATAGAAACTAAGCTTATGTAAACATTTCAAATAATTAGGTACATTATCTTAGGTTTTATGGAAAATTTTCAAGTGAGAGTAATCAAGTGTCGCGGAGTGTATATTCCTCGTAGTACCTCCTTACACTGTCAATACCAAATAATACGACGGAGCTATTTAATTTTACTAGATTGAACCTAATCTTATGGGAGGAGTTATCGTGGTCATGCTTTAGGATTGATGAGCAAGTCAAAAAATGCAGAACATTTTTTTAATTTAGTTTTGTTCAGACTTTCTAGTAATTTACACTCCCCTATCCTCATCAGAACTGTTTCAAACTTGACATGCGTTTTCCTATTCTTAGGGTCTGATGGACATAGTAAGTTTGATGAGCATGTGGATAACTCAAAAGTTACAGAACATTTTATTAATTTAGTTTTGAAAATTTTTCAGCTTCAAGTAAATTACACGGAGGCAAGTCATCAAGGACGTATTGATTGATCAGAGTGTCGATTTTGTACCAAAAATTAGAGCGCGAGCTGGCGAGGTGAACAATAATTTTGTGTAAATATACACTGGAAATATACAAATTAATATTTGTATTGTATATTTTTTCTCTCATGTGTCTGTGCATTTTGTTCGTCAATGTTAAGGGCTAGTTATATAGCTGAAAACGAAACGGACCGAAACGAAACGAACGAATTGAATACATGAAAAAATACTTAAATAATTATTTATATAGAAGAAGCGAAACAAAAACGGACGGAGAAATTGATTCAATTCAATTTGCTTTCGTTTCGTTTTTCCGGTTATACACTATCGGTTATGATTTTTTTTTGTTATCCTTACCAGCACATGTCAAATTGTTAAAATATTTTGTACTTTGATTTGTTTCAAACGCAGTGTATCTAGTTTGCCAAAAATAAAATGAATTTTCC
Source organism: Nephrotoma appendiculata (assembly GCA_947310385.1). Lineage (NCBI taxonomy): Eukaryota > Metazoa > Arthropoda > Insecta > Diptera > Tipulidae > Nephrotoma > Nephrotoma appendiculata. The sequence goes on from OX371224.1 coordinate 170,861,632, forward strand.
TAGATAGTTTTCATACACATGAGAAATAGACTTCAAATAATATAAAATTAGAAACAAATATGAAAATGTCAAAACCGTTTTCACTAATTCGTCTGTATAACCATGCCTCCTTCGTCTTTCCGTTTCATTTCAGTTCAGTCCGTTTCGTTTCCGTCTATATAACTAGCCCTTTACTAAGGCAAGTAGCAAAATAAAAAGTTTCGGTTGAACCGGTTGAATATTTAAGATGATGACGTATACCTCACCTCTTCTATTCGCTTGCTTTTGAGCAGTGGAACCGATTGTTTGCTATGTGATTTGATTTTTCATTTTCAAATATTTATTTTATTCAAATATTTCAAACATATAAACAAAATGACGCGCATGCGCTCAAACCAACCAATATTAATAAAATAACCACTACTATGTTGTTCCGGTTTGCTCACCTCGCGCTGTCATTTTTGGACAATATCGACACTCAGGTTGAAACTTCTTGCTTAAGCTTTTTCAATAAATTGAAAGATCGAAGTGAGTTTTGATGGAAATTCGCAAACCGGAAATGACAGCGTCCACTGAAGGAAGCTGTATGTTTTTTTTTTCTCCAAATATTTTGAAAAGTATGATTGATATAATATATCAATATATATATATATATATATATATATATATATATATATATATATATATATATATATATATATATATATATATATATATATCAATTATATTATATCAGTTGAATTTTACATTCGGTTGAAATTTCGTCGTCAGATAGACAATTTGATAGCCATTTTCGTAAATTGAGGTTATCAGGTCGTCAACGTAGAAATCTCTCTCGATGATTTGCTTCAAAACTCGGGTGGACAAGAACGGCGCTGGTGATGTACCATACGTGACGGGCAGTAAGCGGAACACTTGAATGGACACTGATGAGTCCTCTCGCCATACTATTATCTAAAAATCGGTGTGTTTTTTAGTAATTAATACTTGCCTAAACATCTTTTTTACGTCGGCTGTCATAACAAAACGATGGAATCGGAAACGCATTAGGATTTGTTGTAGAGTTTGTTGGATTGATGGACCGACACACAAATTATCATTTAGCGATCTGCCGGTTTTGGTTTTGGCCGATGCATCAAATACAACACGAACTCTGGTGGTGGTGCTGGTTTCTTTAGAGACTGAATGATGTGGTAGGCAATACGACTGGTCACATGGGGTATCTAATTCGGTATCGCAAGTTACATGTAGGACATTGACACCACATGATAACAAAAATACAATTTATAACAAGAATGCACATGAAAACATTTTATTCTAAAAAACGATCAAAATACATAAATGTTCTCATAAAAAGTGCAAACGAAATATTTTAACAATTTTTATATTTTTTTATGAAACGAAATCTAATAGATAAGCATAAATATTAGTGTCAAATTCGAAACACGTTTAAATATGCTTACGTTGAAATTTTTACCAAAAAGTTAAAATTAAAAAATTAAATAAAAATTTAGAATTGTATCTGACTCTGAAGAGTTCAGACTTAAAACCAATTTTCAAAAACAACTCTAAAGAGTTTGAAACACGAATACATTAATCTTAAGATTAATGTATATACTTAAAACACAGAATAATTTACTAGTTAACTAAATCTTAAGATAAATAGTGTAAAGAAATAAAAGTGTAAAGTATAAAAATAAATAAAGTTTTTTTTTCGTTCAACCGAAATTAAAATATAAAACTGGCGCAGTTGGTAGGATCCTCTTCTGAAGAAGAAGGATCTAGTGATTGAACTTTAAAAAAAAAAAAAATTTTAAAAAGCGTCTAAATTAAAATATAAGTGACTAAACAGTAATAGAAATTAAAAATCATTTAAATTAAAATATAAGTGAATAAACATAAAAAAAAAAAAAAATTAAAAATCGTCTAAATTAAAATATAAGTGCCAAAGTTTGCGATACAAGCAACAAAAGTGTAAAAAACAAAAAGAATTTTTTTTATATAAGAAACATAATAAATAAGTGAATTTTTTTTTTCTCTCGTGAAAGTTGAAAATGGAAATTGAACAATTAAAAAACGATTTATTTGATCAACAACAGATCCAAAAAAAGTTGTTGGATCAAATACAATGTCTAAGCCAAAAAGTGTTAGAACAAGAAGGTAGAACAAAAGAAATAAAAGTGACAAAGTTCAACTTAACACCTGATCAAATAATCAGAAATTTCAACGAGATACCACCATTCTCTGGTGAAGATTCGTTCAAATTAAAATCATTCTTGAAAACAGTGGAAGATACAGAGACACTGTGTGGAAGCAATAATATCGAACTCAACTCATATTGTTTACGAAAATTAGTGAATAATAAAATCATCGGACAAGCCAGAAATGTGACCATGGAGATTCCAGACCATCAGCGGACGTGGAACGTCGTAGTACAACAACTTAAATTGAAGTTCCGACCCAAACACACAACACACCAATTGCTTTTTCAAGCAAAGGATCTCAAGGTATTTAATCTTAAAGATTTGTTTAATAAATTAAATAAAATTAAATCACAATGTAGTGAAATTTGTGATTTCGACGAAGAAGATATATTCACTTATGATTCCATTGATAATGAATTAGTAGAAATTTTGAAATCGAAGTTAATACCGATTGTTCAATTACAAATCGCAACAAATAAATCTTTGTTTGAATTGGATAACTTATTATGCAAAACAGAAATTTATCTAGCGGAAGATGTCATTAAAATTGAGTATAGATTAAATAAAAGTAAAAATATCTTCAACAATAAACCAGTTATTAGTAATAAGAAAAATGATTATAGTGTACCAAATTCAAATCAATTCAATAGATTTAACCAAAATAACAATTATCGAAATAATCATAATAATTATCAAAATAGGCATAATTTGTTTAACCAAAATAGTAATTATTATAGAAATAATAACAATAATAATAGTAACCGAACAGGACAGTACAGATTTAATACAGAACAGAACAGATTTAATACAGAACAGAATAGATTTAATACAGGACAGTACAGTCGTCAATTTAATAACAATAGAAACAATTTCGTTAGAAATAATCAACAAGAACATGAACCTATGGAAGTAGATAATATAACTAGGGTTCGCGAATTAAATCAAGAGGTAAATTTTATAGAAGAGCCTCGGACAACCAATTACCCATAATAAAATTAACATTTGAAGATTATCCCATTAATTGCTTAATAGATACTGGCTCGGATACCAGTTTAATAAAACCTAATATCCTAAACTATAAAATATTTAAACTAGAACAACCAATTATGTATAATTCTCTAGGTGGACCAAACTACGTAACAGAAAAAACAATAACTCCCATCCCAAAAGAATTAATCAAATTAGGCACACTCGAGTGGAAAATATTCCCTCTAAAGAGTTGGAAATACGATGCCATAATAGGTATCAATTTTTTAAAAGCATTCGAAGTGACTATTGATATAAGAAACGAATATATAAAAATATTCAATGAACACGTAATTCCATTTTTAGAAATTAATTATCCCAAAGAATTTACTGAAGATAATTACTTAGAACCAATAATAAACCCAAAAGAGGAAATTATTAATAAAGTAAATCAAAAACATTTAAATCCCGAAGAAAAACAATATTTAAAAGAAATTCTATCAAAAAATAAAGATTTATTTTATAGCGAAGGCGAAAATTTGACCTTCACTCATGAAATAACTCATGATATAAAGTTGAAAAATGATAATCCCATTTATTGCAAAATCTATAGATATCCCCAAGTACACGAAAAGGAAATCGAACGACAAATCAAAGATATGCTAGAACAAGGAATAATTAAAGAATCAAATTCACCGTATAACTCACCCCTTTGGATTGTTCCAAAGAAATTGGACAATTCTTATATAAAAAAATGGAGAATCGTTATAGATTATCGTAAATTAAATGAAATTACTATCGACGATAAATTCCCAATTCCCAATATCGAAACCATTCTAGACAAATTAGGTAGAGCGCAGTACTTTACTACTCTAGATTTAGCAAAAGGTTTCCACCAAATATTAATGAACAAAAATGATCAAATCAAAACCGCATTTTCAACTCCATTTCGTCATTATGAATATGTAAGGATGCCTTTCGGGTTGAAAAACGCCCCAGCTACCTTTCAACGACTAATGAACTCCGTATTAAGAGAATTTATTAATAAAATTTGCGTGGTGTATCTCGATGATATTCTCATTTTTAGTACATCTATCGAAGAACACGTTTTAAGCATTAATAGAATCTTTAACAAGTTAAGGGAAGCAAATCTGAAAATTCAAGTAGACAAATGTAATTTTTTCTGTAAAGAAACAGAATACTTAGGGCATACACTAACCACAGAAGGTGTAAAGCCAAATCTAAAGAAAGTAGCCGATATTACCAAATTAAAATTGCCCGAAACAACAAAACAAATTAAGTCATTCTTAGGAATAACTGGCTATTACCGAAAATTTATTCAAGGTTACGCTAAAATTGCACAACCTATGACAAAATACTCAAAGAAAGACGCAAAAATTAATAAATTGGATCCAACTTACATAAATGCATTCGAAAAATTAAAAACTTTATTAACCACCCATCCTATTTTAAAATACCCAGATTTTAATAAATCATTCGTACTCAACACAGACGCAAGTCAATTTGCGATCGGAGCTGTGTTACTTCAAGAAAACCATCCTATTGCTTACGCAAGCAGGACCTTAAACGATCATGAAACCAAATACAGTACTACGGAAAAGGAATTACTTGCTGTAGTATGGGCTATAAAGTATTTTAGGCCGTATATATATGGAAAGCAATTCGAATTGAATACGGACCACCAGGCACTCAAATGGTTGCACACCAAATATTTAGGTAAGGACCTGAATGCCAGACTCCAAAGATGGATATTATCACTTGGAGAGTATAATATCAAAATAAATTACCTACAGGGAAAAGACAATAAGATAGCAGACTTTTTAAGTAGAATAAATACGGATATTAATGAAATTAACAAAATCGAAGCTGTAGTCGAATCTAACGAAGGGAGACAACTCCACTTACTTCCAAAATATGAAATAAATAACGAAGAATTAGTAAATAACAATATAACACTTTTAGAAACAATAGTAAATAGATTTAAAACACAGTTAATATTCACTGAAAACTTTGCAGAAGAACTAGAAAACATTTTAGGAAATAGAAGAATCAACATTAACCCAAAAATAAACAGAAATGAGTTAATAAATAAATTAAAAACATATTTGTCAGGAAATAGAGTAGCCATTCATACCCAAATCCCAGATAATGAATTTCATAATATACAACAAACGTTAATAGAAGAATTCCCTAATATTAAATTTATTAGATGCACTCAATTCGCTCAAGACGTAGAATCAGAAGATGAACTAATTAGGATAGTTTCAATTCATCATAAAGAACAACAACATCCGGGAATAATTCCTTTGTACGAATATCTTAAAGATAAAATTTACCACCAAAATATAAAATTAATAATCAATAAAATCACCAATAATTGTGATACTTGTAATAAGGCAAAATATGATAGAAACCCCATAAAACCTAAATTTAAATGCACTGAAATGCCAACAGATAAAAATCAGATAGTTCACGTAGACACATATGTAAATAAAAAGCAATCATTCTTAATTTTCATAGACAAATTCTCCAAATTTGCAACAGCTTACCCTTTAGAAAGTAGGAACAATTTAGAAATAAAAGAAAAATTCAAAATGTATCTCAACCATAAGAAACCACTAAAAATAGTAGCAGATAACGAATTTAGCCATGTCAATATTAAAGAATTTCTAAATCAGGAAGAAATTGAATTACATTTAACCAAACCAAACAGTCACACTGGAAATGCAGATGTAGAGAGACTGAACAATACGTTAACCGAAAAGTTAAGAATTCTTAATTTAGAAGAAAATAATCATGTAAGAATTCAAATGCTAGAAGCTATTAAATGTTACAACAATCAATACCATAGTACCATAAAATATACTCCAGTAAAAGCTGAAGAAAACTCACAAATTAAAGAAGAAATTTATAAAAACTTAATAAACACTCAAAAGAAAAGATTAGTAAAGTATAATAAAAATAGGGAAGTTTACGAAGAAACTAGACAACAGGGATATATAAAAAATTACAAATCTCTTAGACATAAAGACGAACCAAAGTTTAGAAAACATAATTTAACGAATATACATGCCATTAATATTAAAAGACCGTTAAAATTTACAGATTATAACAATATTATTACTGACAATAACGATGACAATTACTCCGATTCTTGCTCAACTACTAGTCGAGAAAATAGAGACTAATTCAGGATACACAATACTGAGGGAGACACAAATACTAATACCGGAAACATATAACTATTCTTTACATATCGTAGACTTAGTACCAATAGAAACAACAATATTAGAAATTAAAACACTAATTAAAGGAATGATACCAACATTTATAGAATACAATATTAAAACACCATTTATAAAAGAGTTAGACAAATTACTATATAAACTAATGACATTAAAAGACGGACACCATACGATTAGGAAAAGAGGACTAATAAACTTTTTAGGGACAATTAACAAATGGATAACCGGAACAATGGACGACGAGGACAGACAATTAATTAACGAACATTTAAATGTAATAGATAATAATAATGAATTAATAGTATCCAATATGAACAAACAAATACAAATCAATAACAATTTTAATAAAAGTATAAACAAATTGTATGAAACCATAGTAGAAGATAGAAAATTAGTCAAAGAATTTATCGAAGAAAGAGAAAAATATAATTCGATGAAATTAATAATATTTGATATAAAATTGAAAATTCAAGAAGTAGATAGAATTATTAATGATCTACAAGACAACATAATTTTTAGTAAATTAAATATCATACACCTCTCATTATTAACAATTCAAGAAATTATTGATTATGAAATAGACGCTAATAAATTTAAAAATTTGAAAGTAGGCTTTTCCAATACAACTACAAATAAATTAATATTCTTAATCAAAATACCATATAGTATGAAAAATGTAAACAAAAAAATAATTATCCCTCTAGCTAATGAAAATGATTGTAAATTAATTGATTGTAGAATTATCGAAACAATCGAATTTAATGATAAGTATTATGAATATGATGAAAGTAAATCTATAAATTACTTAAGTAACTTAAAACATTGTATCTTAAGTAAAAACTGTGAAAAGATAAAAAATTGTAACACAGAAATTTATAATATTAACGATAATAGTTTAGTAATACAATTAGCAAATAATCTAACGTTAACATCAAATTGTGATGAAAGACAATTTATCTTAAATGGAAATTATTTTTTAAAATTTTATAACTGTACCGTTAATTTAGGAAACAAAACCTTCTATAATAATATTAAAGAAATAAAAGATAATTATATAATTCCAAATCTAACATATAAACCTACAAATAGTACATTAACATTTAAAGAAATAATACTAGAAACAAATAAGAACATAGAAGAAATAAAACTTTTAAAATATCATAGAACTTTTGTATATTCGGGAATAAGTATAATTACAATAATATTAATAATAATGATAACAATATTAACGATTTATAAGTGTTATAAAAGAAAGAATTTTAAAGTAAAAATAATAAACAGAATCCAGGAGGATTCTAACCCCAACGAAGGGAGAGTTACATGTAGGACATTGACACCACATGATAACAAAAATACAATTTATAACAAGAATGCACACGAAAACATTTTATTCTAAAAAAAGATCAAAATACATAAATGTTCTCATAAAAAGTGCAAACGAAATATTTTAACAATTTTTATATTTTTTTATGAAACGAAATCTAATAGATAAGCATAAATATTAGTGTCAAATTCGAAACACGTTTAAATATGCTTACATTGAAATTTTTACCAAAAAGTTAAAATTAAAAAATTAAATAAAAATTTAGAATTGTATCTGACTCTGAAGAGTTCAGACTTAAAACCAATTTTCAAAAACAACTCTAAAGAGTTTGAAACACGAATACATTAATCTTAAGATTAATGTATATACTTAAAACACAGAATAATTTACTAGTTAACTAAATCTTAAGATAAATAGTGTAAAGAAATAAAAGTGTAAAGTATAAAAATAAATAAAGTTTTTTTTTCGTTCAACCGAAATTAAAATATATAACACGTACCATGTATCCCAATTTCTCGTATTCTCTCATAAATGAAATATAGTCTCCTTTTAGGTCGGGATCTCGCTCAAATCTATGTTCGGTGCATTGAAGTCTTCGGACGTCTTGTGACTTAGATTCTCCGAGTGGTGCGGCTTTTGGGTCGAAGGGTAATGTTTGAAGTGTGGGTGGTTTAATTTCCTTAGTTTCCCAAAATTTGGTTAGCGCTTCATCAATGTCAATTGAGGTACAAAAGGTTGTGACTTGTGATGGCTGTTTGGTTTTCAATAGCCCCGAAATTATCCAACCAAGAATTGTTTCTTGCGCTACTAAACTGGTATTGGCACTCATACTGTGTCCTGGTAGTAGTAACGAAAGATAGTGGTCACATCCAATTAAAATGTCTATTTCACCAGGCTCTTGGAACGTCGGGTCTGCTAATGGTAGATTTTGGAATTCCGCCTAATGGTAGTCAGCAACTTGTATCTGCAGTTGATGTGAGGTAATTGATGATAGAATAAGCGAGTCAATATGGAATGATGTGTGCTTCCCAATTTCTGAACGCATGACTCGGTAATAAATGACCGCCTACTCCTAGTTAATCGAATTAACTGCACTGATGGACGATTATGTCCACCATAAAATGAACGAAGACGAGTATGATGTGTATTCATTATGAAAAGGCAAACTAAATTAAGCAACAATCAAATGTTGTTGCCAACTTAAAGTTCTATGCCTCGAAATAAAACACCATTTGCTTAACTTCGTAAATTGTATGCTCGTTGCGTAAATTTGAAAGAGCTTACATACTGAACAAAGTTCATTCAACCCGATATTGAAAAGCTACTATAACGTTTTTTTTATTCATAAGCCCTTCTTAAATCCACTTAAAACGTATTGCAAATAATTCCACACTTGAAATACGATTTCCAGCTGGCGTAATAAAATTTATATTCTCTATTATTTTTTCTCCAAAAATATAGATCCCTCGCACCAGTATACAATACAATCTCATATCAGTTCTACCTAGAGATTAGCCATGCTGTTTTATTTTGATTCCATTTATCACTTTATATACACATAGGCCTAACCCAAGCTAATAAAATTCTGCAAAAAACCAAAACTTATTTTATTGTTTAAAAAAACCCGTAATATACTTTATAAATCCTTCCACGCGCCTCGGTTTTATTTGAGACGCCAAATTCAAACCACAGTAAAGATAATCCCAATTTTATTATCAAACATTTTTTTAATTACTTATATAATTTAATTACTTTCCGTTAGCTAAAATAAACTGATTTCTTGAAAATTGATAACAGTACAACAATAAATATGACTATTGACTTAAGTTGTTATTACCTATTAGAATCGTGCCGCAGCTCTTTTGACACAACGTAAAGACTTTGTCTATATAAGGATTATTTCGCGATTTAATTATGTAATTTGTAATTAATATTATGTATAGTGTTAGTTGGCACAAAATTCTTAATTATGCAATAAAGAAAATATTCTGGTGTACAAAACCCGTAATTTAATACCAATTAAAAATTTTGAGGTAAATTTTTATATACTCATGTCAAATAATAGTATTGGGATGACAAAATCGTGTTCATCCATAACATATTTACTTCTCATCTGTACATATAATAACAATAATAATAGATTATCTACATATAACACATACCGACAATTTTCTTTATTACCCGTATAACGTCTTAAGATCGTTAAAATGCTTATGTCCTTTTTGTTCGTACGTCGTGTGCAGTAAATATATTTAAAGGTTAAATTTGATATTTAACTGTGTTTTTTGTTCATGGTTAAAATTTTATGTTATTTATATTTCAACTTCCTTTTTCGTCGCTTTAAATATTTTTGAGATGCCGGGCTGTGGAAATCCCGACATGGGAATGAGCCTGTTTTGATTTTCTCTCGCATGCATACATTCAAACATGAATTAAATTTTTTTAATGTTGTTTTATTTTACCCTCTTATCGTTGGATTGATGATTCGCATAATAATTTTTTTTTTGCCAAAAATTACATTGATCGCACGATAGAATATGAATTAGAGAATGGTTCGGCATCACCAGAAAATCTATGGAAGGAGACGGAAGACCATATTGTATCTTTAGCCTATATCGATTTTTGTGTTTATTGTTTTAGTTTATGTTTTATACACACACACACACATACACATACATAAAACAATAAACGTGTAACATTAGAACGATACAAAATTAAACAAAACCACCCATCAAACACCGTATTGTAACGTATTTGAATCTATAATATTTCAATTCGTCCCACATCACCAAAATTATTCCACAAAATACCATATTCTGGAAATAGTCATCATCTTTACAAAAAGTAGCTCGTCGTCTTCGTTCATGAATACAATATTAAATGTTATATGACTCAAAGATAATACAATAAACACCATCGTCATCGTGTCATCTTGTCTTTTTCGTACACATACACTCACAAAAGACACTAAAAAATTATTATTCCATTGCCATCGCCGCATATTTCAACGAAAATAAAATCACCAAGCTGTACAGCACGACACACCAAAATTGGAACGATGTAAGAAGATGGCTTAATCTACAATAATACAATTCCAAATCAACTTAATAATCCATAAGACAAGGATATACCAACAACAATTAGCGCGCATTCCAACCCAAATTAAGACACACACACACACACACACACACACACACACACACACACACACACACACACAAATAACCGGGTGGCGAGTAACCTTACAATTTATATATAGAAAAGATTCTAATCTTAGATCGGCGACAGACAGTTGGTATAAAATAAGGTAGACGTCTAATCTAAATACGTAAACAAACACAATAAACGATAAATATTTAAATGCGTATCGGAAGTTGTAACAACTTGCGTTGTTACGGAAAATTTTTATTAGAAGAGGATTCTTGACGCGGTCATCAATAGCCTGGCTAAAACTTGCGGTAACGGGGTGGGGTTGTCAAGAAATCTCCTAATCTTGCTAGACCGCTTGACGACGAAAGAAAGAATAAAATACAGTATCAAAATAACGCTAAAATTTCACATTTTTAAATCCGGAGTCGCAACCATATGCGTCTGAAATACCTACCCTTCATCACACTCCCCTTAGCAAATCCTTTTATTTTCTCATTTTAATTTTTCCCGAATAATTAACAGAATTTGAATTTAGTTTTCCCAACATAATTATTCATAAAGAAAAATTCTTAATACTAAAAAGTTATACATACAATGGAACGCATGAATTGACGGTATCAAAATTTATAATGCTAACTGTTATATCTATATATAAATTTTTCTATTTAATTTAATTTACACTATTTCATTTTTTTCAGTTACCGACATTTGAATTAAATAAAACTACAATAAAAACAAAAGTATGCCAAAAAGGAAATAGTGCAGATTACTTTAAATACTGTAATAATACAAATCGCATTAAAACTTACAACTAAATTTCAAAATCGTTGGGCGCCTTTTTATAACTGAACCGACGATATATAATGTTGGTTGGTGTGACGTCCGAAGATTAATTTTTGGTATCGTAAACTGCTGTCCTTTTGAAGCTTTTACTCGAAGTCATTTACGTTTTATATAATATACATTATATACGAATATGCACAATTAATTATTATTTAGGTATTATTATTATTCTTATTATTTTATCTAAGAATTTTATTACAAAATTTTTATTTTATATAGAAATATTTTATTTAAAATACCGTGTAGTATCATTCGATACTATCCACTTAGTATCATATGCAAATTTATTTATCAGTTTATTATTATTAGATTACGTTATACTCGTAATTATTATTTTATATTAATATTATTAGTTTATACGATTATTTAGTTTTTATTTTATTAAGTAGTTTAGCACTAATCACCACGATTTGATATGGTTTTTCATTTACCACAAGAATATTGTCCATACTTTTTGGTAGTTATTTACACAATTCTTCAAACAAAACTTTCTGCTACCAATTCACAACATTTATTAACTTAAGTTATTATTGTAGCAGAAAAAAAAAATTATCTTTTAATTTTTGTTGGATTATATTATACCTTCAATTTTAACTTAATCGATTCAACATCCAAAATTTGACTGCCACACCTCTTTTATTTTTCTTCCACTCATCCACAAATTATCCCGTATTACCATTAAATTCTTGTTTTACTAGTCGTTGTAATTATGATCTCAACTAACACTTAAGTTTCTATTATACAGTTTTATTTCGTTTTATGTTAACCTGTGGTATGCGTACTTTTGGTTACGTATGAAATTAATACAATTAAACGACATCGCATCATAACCCATTTTGCAGGCTTACACACATATCGCGCCGTGGACTTAAAATTAAAGCGCCTCGAACACCCAAAACTACAAAATGTGAAATTAAGAATGATAGTAATTCGTAATAGAGGTAAAATTAACAAATCTCTTTGATAAAAATTTGAGACGAACCAAGAGATTCGTAACAATCGTGGGGACGTACCTATCCCTGAATAGTCTCATGGCCGGGACTTGGTATAAAGATTCTGCAAGTATTTATGTAAAGAAAAGAGGAAAAAAAAATATTATTACCAGTCGAGCTTTCATAATTTAATATCCTTATAATGATAAGTTCCCATAGGTTTTCCTTCAGTATCTTCAACCTCGCACAGTACTCGTCCGACAAGTTTTGTGACGATTGCCGGTAAATATTTTGGTGCAAGTTTAGCAGCGAAGTTATCCACAGCTTTGCTTTGCACAAAATTCCGCACAAATATTTTCTGGCCAGGCCTGAGTTTAGGATTACGGTAACGTAGATGATACTGTTGATTCTTTTTAGAAGCTTCCGACAATCGTTTTTGTACGTCCTGATAAATTTTGAACAACATTTCTGGTTTGAGTTCGGGGCTTAAATAGTTTCCAGTCAATTCGTATGTGGTTTTAAGCAGCGGATAGACCGATCCGTGTAAGATGGCGTGTTGCCCGAACACAAGAAAGTGAGGCGAGAAACCGGTTGTTTCGTGCACGGCATTGCGAATTGCGTGAGTCACCGCTGGCAAAGCTACATCCCACGAACGTTGATCAGATTTGATATAGGACCTCAAGGAAGAGAGTAGCGTTCGGTTTACTCGCTCGGAGGCATTAGCCTGAGGAGAGTACTTGGCAGTAAAAATATGTTTTATGCCATAACGTTCGCAGAGTGCTTTGACAGCCTTCGACTCAAATTGCGGTCCGTTATCGGTGACTAACGTTTCCGGAACTCCAAACAAAAGCAAAATATCGTTTTCTAAAAACCGAACTACATCGTCCGCCGTAGCTTTCCTTAGCGCTTTGGTTACCGTAAACTTTGAAAAATTATCTAGTGCAATTATAATGGAGGTGTTTCCGTTCTGAGTTCGGGGATATGGTCCTAAAAAGTCCACATATATCCTTTGAAATGGACGCAATGTTTGACTAAAACTATAAAAAGGAGGAATAGCTAGATGGTTAACTGCTTTATTGCATTTGCACAGCTCACAGGATTTAATAAAGCTTGAAATGTCAGCACCAATTGTAGGCCAAAAGAAATATCTGAGTATCAATTCTTTAGTTTTTCCAATTCCTAAATGTGCACCAGTAGGTGGGCAGTGGGCCGATTCAATTAAGGAGGTACGCAAGTCTTTGGGTACTAATAGTTTCCATACGGGTAGGTCTGTACTTTCCGAATAATAATCCATAGAAGATTTTTGATTAATAAAAGCTAAGTTGTTAGAAACATGTATGTTACTTTTAGAAGAAAACGAAGACAAAAAATCAATCATTTTTCGATAGTCACAGGAACTGAATGCAGCCGATTTTAAATTTATGTTAAAGGGTATTTGCGAAACGTCCACAGTGTCCATGTACACTCGAGAAAGGGCGTCTGGAACGGAATTTTGACTACCTTTTCGGTATTCGACCTCGAAGTTAAAACCCTGCAGCTTTAGGCTCCATCGTGCTAACCTGCCGGTAATGTCTTTTAGGGACATAAGCCACGTAAGGCTGGCGTGGTCGGTGATTACCGTGAAGGGTAACCCTTCTACGTAGGAACGAAATCTCTTGATAGCCAGAACTGCCGCCAAACACTCCTTCTCGGTAACACTGTAGTTACGCTGAGCGGCATTCAGCTTCTGCGACATGAAAGATATGGGATTTTCGCCACCTTCTGCGTCCCTCTGAAAAAGAACGGCACCTATTCCAGTGGAGCTTGCGTCACATTGAATATAAAATCGTTTTCCGAAATCAGGAGGCGCCAGTACTGGTGCAGAAACTAATGACAATTTTAGAGTATCAAATGCTGTTTGGTGCTCGTCAGTCCACTGGAATCGCCTTCCCTTCTTCAGCAGGTTCGTCAAAGGAGCCGAAATTATCGAGTATCCGTTGATGAAGCGGCGATACCATCCCGTTACACCCAAAAACCTTCTGATTTGTCGTACGTTTTTCGGTACCGGGAACTCGGTAATGGCCCTCAACTTGTCCGGATTTGCTCGAAGGCCATCCGCACCAACCACATGACCTAAGTACTCGATTTCCCTGAGGAGAAATCTGCTCTTTCCTATATTGATCGTTAGACCAGCATTTGATATACGTGAGGCCACGTCTGATAATAGTGACAGATGTTCCTCAAATGTAGAGGTGGTTATGAGCAGATCGTCCAGGTAAACGAATACTCGGTCATGTAGGTGGTGGGGAATGACCCGAGACATCAGGCGGCTTAAGGTCTGAGGGGCATTACAGAGCCCGAACGGCATAACTTTGAAGTGATATAACGGGCGGCCAGGGATGGTAAACGCCGTCTTCTCTCGCGAGCTAACATCTAAAGGCACTTGCCAAAAGGCATCCTTCAGATCCAAGCTCGAGATGTATCTGGTCTTGTCTAGTCTAGAAAGCAAACCCTCAATTAACGGTAATGGAAATGCATCCTTTTTTGTTGCGCTGTTTAATTTTCTCGCATCCAAACATAATCTCACCTTACCGTTTGGTTTCTTTACGATAGTCATAGGGGAGCTCCAGGCACTACTACTCTCCTCGATCACGTCCAGTTCCAGCATGCGATCAATCTCTCGATACATACTGTCCTGAACGGCGGGCGAAACAGAATAGTAGCGCTGCTTTACAGGTGAAGCATCTCCAGTGTCTATTGTGTGGCAAAGTATATGAGTGCGACCCAAACCGAGCTTTTCAAAACTGGGTAAAGTGTCAACTATGCTTTGGAGCTGACGCTGCTGTTCATCCGTCAGAGTGTGATGTTTTGAGAGTTGATTCCCGCTGTGCTGGTCTGTATTAGTCATAATTTCAGTGTGAAG
This sequence comes from Nephrotoma appendiculata, assembly GCA_947310385.1. NCBI lineage: Eukaryota > Metazoa > Arthropoda > Insecta > Diptera > Tipulidae > Nephrotoma > Nephrotoma appendiculata. The sequence continues at coordinate 170,877,198 of OX371224.1, forward strand.
ATTGCTGATGGACAAAATATGTTCTGGAGTAGATGAAAAAGATAGGTTAATACCAAAAGATTTCATAAAATCGCAACCTAAGTATAACGATTGATGTAAGGACGGAACAACTAGGAATTTCATTATTTTCGTAATATTTTGATATTTGACATTTACCAAGACATAACCCGTCACACGTTGATGTGATCCATCTGCAGTTTGAACCGAAGCAGTAATAGGGAGAACTTTCAGTTTATGATTAATTATAAAGTCATGTGATTTTCCCCCCAGGGCACTAACATTTGCCCCGCTATCCAATAACCCTCGAAATTCAGTACCGTTTAGGTCAACAGTGGCATAGGGGCGTTCATCAGTATCAAAATAGGTTTCGGTGGAAAAACGTGATTCAGCAATGCGGGTGTAATAATGTTTTCGTTCCTTAAAATATTTAGACGTACGATGGTTATGAATTGGTTGACTACTACTTGGTTGTTGTAATGGTAATGTTAGTGGATTCGTTTCTACTGGTGGGTATTTGTCCGATTCTGAGAACCGAACCTTGGTGGGGGAGATCTGGGTCTGAAACTCGGAGGAGTCGCTTCTTGGAAACGTAGGGACCCAGGATTCCTCATTTCCGCTTTTAGGTTTCCCCGTAGTATTTGATTGCACGTCATACAATGGGCTTGTAACACCCCGGGAGCTCCACAACCAACGCAAAATATTCGTAATGGTATATCACAAAGCTGGTATTGGTGACCAATTCGTTGACAGTTCCAACATTGAACCAAGTTATGTTTAAGAATGGGATTGGGAGTGGGTATAGTTTTAATCGCAGTAGGTCGGTTCGATGGAAGAGTTTGAGATATTTCTTCGACAACAGTGTCATTTAAAGGCATCGACGGATAATTATTTACCGGTCTATTTGAGCTTACTAAATGTGCTTCCAGCTCATGCACGATTCGAGGAGGGAGATTCATATGTAGCTCGGGAAAATAATTCATCCTTCTCCAAACCTCGTCAGTAGCAATACAGGTATTAACCAAACTAGTTAAATTCGTAAAGGAGCGCCCAGCAAAATGCGCTCTAAAACCATTACGCATATTCTTTAAGATTAGTTCTATTAATTCGATGTCCGTCAAAGGAATTTTAAGAGGCATTGCCAGATTAAGTAGTTCATAATAAAAGTCTACGAAAGGCTCTTTATTTTTTTGTTTCCGATTCTCGAGGACTTGTTTAATATCCAGATCGGTGCGCCTTTCTTGGAATCGGTGCAACATGTTAGATTTAAATTCGGACCACCCTAATACTGGGTTTCGTTCTAATACCAACCAGTAGTGCTCTTTCGCTGGCCCTTCTAAAAGAGAATTAATATTACTAACTAAGTGGTCTAGGGCAATTCGATTCGACTTAGCTAAATGTTCTATTCTAAAGAGAAATTTTTCAATGGAAATACCTGACGGAGATCCATCGAATTTGAGATTCCATTTATGTATTGGAGTTGAAAAGCTTGAATTCTTGGTACTAGGAACAGTGTTGGATTGAACTGAAGTTCCTATCTGTTGTGCAATTGGTATATTATCTGGTGGTGGCATCGCAATAGGAGGAGGCACAGATTGATAGTATGTTAGGTACGGATTAAATGGTAAAAAATTAGGTGGATGAATAGCGTTAGTAGGAATTGGAATTATCGAATTCGGAAAGTCCGTTGTATGAACCGCATTAATATTGTGCTTTTGTCTATCCTCATCTTGTGGACTTGTTACTGGAGTTATCGGGAGCTTGTGACTAGTTTCTTTCAACCGACGGTCAAAACGTGGTACGGTAGAATCAGTCTCGTGAGTAATTCCCTTTTCGATACTGGCTGCCGATGGTACAACGATATTACGAACCGGACTATTATGAACGGAAGCGGTACTTTGTTTTGGAGTAGATGTAGCCTTAGTGGTTTCGTCATCTTCATTTGTTTCACTGAGAAATATGCCCGTTAGATCTAAAATATCTTTGGGATCAATAACTAGCGCTTTAACTTGCTCTAGAAATGGATCTGCCTGTATCTCTGCTGCCTGGTATTTTACCCCTAACTCAACTAACTTTTTTATTACATCGAGCAGCCTAGCTACTGTGTTAGGAGATAATGTTAAGTTCCTTACTCTTTCTAAACGGTAATAAATGTGAACTAGCTTTGCTACAAGAGTCTCTAACTCACCAGAATTCCCGGTCTCGAAAAGCGTAGAAAACCTAAGATGCACTTTTTGTAGCCGGTCAATACAAGTAGTTATTTCCGAATTTGGATATTTAATGGCCGATGGATGAGGCTGTTCTGGCAATTCCGTGGGGTTTTTGTACTCATCTTGTAATTGAGTTTCTAAAGTTTTCATTTGCATGCGTAGCGATCCAGTGATTTTCCTCAGCTCGCATTCAACCTTAATTTCGTCCATGTCCAGGAAATCTATGTTTAAGCAAGGCAATTTAAACTCCATGTTTGTAGTTTTAGGGTTAATAAAATTTAAAAAAAACGAAAATATAACTATTAACAGGTGTTCAAAATAATAGAACCCTTTTTTCAAAAGTTGGTAAATTCAAAAAAAACGATTGAAATTTCGAACATATGTGTGAACCCAGAAAATGGACTAATAAATATATAAATAAAGATAAATTAAGTACTGAGTTGTCAGTTCTATATGGTAACCGAAAGTTCGCACCCTCAACCTAAATAACACTAACAATTGTAATTGCTAATTATAATTATAATTGTAAATTTAAAAAAAAATTATGTAATCGAAAAGTACTTAATTTAATTGTATATAATTGGGAAAAAAAAATTAATCAAGTTAACTATTAATACGTAAAGTTTACTTTGGAAATCTGTAATATCAATAATTCATTCTTTTGCTAGAAGAGATGTGATGGATGCAAGCATTCAGACGCGAATATGTGACCTTTATTTTATTCTTTTGAGTTCATTTTTTTCTTTCTTTCTTTTGTCTGACTCTAACTAAAACTGTTTTCTAAAATGGAGGGAATGGGGAAGGAGAAAAGGAATAGTGTTAAAGGTACCGAACAGAAGAATCAATGATATTTTAATTTCAGAGTCGATCTGCGGTTAACACTTTTAAGGGTATGGGTACTTGGTATATCTTAAACTATAACGGACAAAATCAATCGACTAATAATTAGGTAACTTCGCGAAAGCCTAAGATATACTAATCATAACAAAATAAGTCAGCACACATCGGCAACTAATGTCAACCATTGGGTATTGTGCACATGAGCTGCTTTAATTGGTAATGATGAACAAAATGGAAAATTTGAAGTAAGGTTAAAATGGGAAAATAAAGAAAAAAAATACTATATATACTTAATGATACTATTACGGACATTTATATATTCAACTGAGACAGGATATAAATGCGAGTATGAATGAAATGAAATAAAGAAAAATATTTATAATAATTGTTAAAGGAAACATAGGATAGGGAAATAACAACCGTAGATGCTGCATGATATTTAATGCAAACCGATATATAAAAACCAAGTGTGTATTGTAATCATATAATGAAACGTGTTTAAGATAACTAAAGTTATTCGGCCTGTTCTAGGAACAGGTTTAATTATAAACGCGGTCGGAGAATACATGCGGCATTCGTACTATTAATGAAACGGTTGTATAAAAAAAAATCCGTGGATTGGGCGCCATCTGTAACAACTTGCGTTGTTACGGAAAATTTTTATTAGAAGAGGATTCTTGACGCGGTCATCAATAGCCTGGCTAAAACTTGCGGTAACGGGGTGGGGTTGTCAAGAAATCTCCTAATCTTGCTAGACCGCTTGACGACGAAAGAAAGAATAAAATACAGTATCAAAATAACGCTAAAATTTCACATTTTTAAATCCGGAGTCGCAACCATATGCGTCTGAAATACCTACCCTTCATCACACTCCCCTTAGCAAATCCTTTTATTTTCTCATTTTAATTTTTCCCGAATAATTAACAGAATTTGAATTTAGTTTTCCCAACATAATTATTCATAAAGAAAAATTCTTAATACTAAAAAGTTATACATACAATGGAACGCATGAATTGACGGTATCAAAATTTATAATGCTAACTGTTATATCTATATATAAATTTTTCTATTTAATTTAATTTACACTATTTCATTTTTTTCAGTTACCGACATTTGAATTAAATAAAACTACAATAAAAACAAAAGTATGCCAAAAAGGAAATAGTGCAGATTACTTTAAATACTGTAATAATACAAATCGCATTAAAACTTACAACTAAATTTCAAAATCGTTGGGCGCCTTTTTATAACTGAACCGACGATATATAATGTTGGTTGGTGTGACGTCCGAAGATTAATTTTTGGTATCGTAAACTGCTGTCCTTTTGAAGCTTTTACTCGAAGTCATTTACGTTTTATATAATATACATTATATACGAATATGCACAATTAATTATTATTTAGGTATTATTATTATTCTTATTATTTTATCTAAGAATTTTATTACAAAATTTTTATTTTATATAGAAATATTTTATTTAAAATACCGTGTAGTATCATTCGATACTATCCACTTAGTATCATATGCAAATTTATTTATCAGTTTATTATTATTAGATTACGTTATACTCGTAATTATTATTTTATATTAATATTATTAGTTTATACGATTATTTAGTTTTTATTTTATTAAGTAGTTTAGCACTAATCACCACGATTTGATATGGTTTTTCATTTACCACAAGAATATTGTCCATACTTTTTGGTAGTTATTTACACAATTCTTCAAACAAAACTTTCTGCTACCAATTCACAACATTTATTAACTTAAGTTATTATTGTAGCAGAAAAAAAAAATTATCTTTTAATTTTTGTTGGATTATATTATACCTTCAATTTTAACTTAATCGATTCAACATCCAAAATTTGACTGCCACACCTCTTTTATTTTTCTTCCACTCATCCACAAATTATCCCGTATTACCATTAAATTCTTGTTTTACTAGTCGTTGTAATTATGATCTCAACTAACACTTAAGTTTCTATTATACAGTTTTATTTCGTTTTATGTTAACCTGTGGTATGCGTACTTTTGGTTACGTATGAAATTAATACAATTAAACGACATCGCATCATAACCCATTTTGCAGGCTTACACACATATCGCGCCGTGGACTTAAAATTAAAGCGCCTCGAACACCCAAAACTACAAAATGTGAAATTAAGAATGATAGTAATTCGTAATAGAGGTAAAATTAACAAATCTCTTTGATAAAAATTTGAGACGAACCAAGAGATTCGTAACAAAGTTACATACGAATACGAGAGAGCATAACACATCCATTTTATAAACAAGTCGTTTGATATAAGATAAATCCATTTCCTTGTAAACATTTTACAAAAATGTTAGATTTATTTCTCTATTGTTTGTTTGTTTGTTGTTTTCGAAAATAAATTGAAATCCATCAACCGCGATATATTTGTTATGTTTGTTACGATATGTGTTTTATGTTTCTGTTTGATTAAATGTTCACAACACAAAAAAAAAATTGTTTTATTTTGTTGAAATTAAATCTTTCCAGTCCAGATAGCAGTTTAATATATAATACGCGGGAAGGGGTTTGGTAGAATGTAATTCAGTTTATTGTATTACTTGGTATTGGTCTCGAAAACTGTTGAATCGGCACAATTCTGTGAAATTGCATTAAATCGATTATTCGAGGCCGCATCGACAATTTTGCAGCACTTTTTGTATATCCAATTCCAATGGATTTGATCGATTTACCACATAAAAGCCTATGGTTCATGACATAGACAAAAGCAACTGAATTAATAATAAAGGTAAGGTGTAATATTTTTCTATTGCGAGGTTAATCTAGTTTACTATTGTGAATCTATATTAGCCTAGCACGACCAGGAACTATAAAATAAATATTGTGATATGTTCAAAAGATATCTATATATGTATATGGGATAAAGTTTTAAAATGTAATAAACAAGATTAACCTCGCTAGAGAAATTACCTTATAAAATTTACACTACTTGAGACTTCTTATATGTTTATTCCTCTATGATCTGAATCACCTTGAGTTAACAACCGACTAATATTAAAAATAATAATAAGCGTATTTCATTTGCCCAGGAATTGGATTTGGAATTCAATTCTTGGTCAAAAGAAATAACAAATGAATTCCCGTGTTTTATTTCATCTTTTTCTACAGAGAAAACTCTAGTGACAAGCACAGTAACTAAAAAATAGAATTGGGATTTCAATACCATCAAATCCCATATATGTAATTCCAATTTGGAATTATTATAACCAACTTTTCTGCTGGTATAAAATTATTCTATTCTACCTGTAGTTTTAATGTTCACCACCAGGGAAGTTTTATATTTAAATACGTAATACTTTTATTTTTAATTGTTGGAAATTAAAATAAAAAAGTGATTTTTGTTATTTTGACATCGATTTTTTCTTAACAAGACGAAAAATTAGTTATGCTTTGTAAAAATATTCAATAATGTTCTACCACATTACTATTTAATTGAATATATTTAGTTGCGTTTTTACGTTGTTTTCAAATTCAAAATGTAATTGTTACTCACTAATAAAAATAAATTAAAAAATATCTTTGGTTGTTACTTTGAACACAAATTAATTCTATACCAGAATGGAATTAGCTTGTACCAAAGTAAGGCCGCATTTATTAGGCGTTTTCGTAAATATCCCATGGTAACTTTTGAGTAATTTTAATTTTTTTAATGTTGGTAACAAAAGTTACTCTTCAAGTTACTCTGGCTATACAAAAAGTAAGATTACATTTCGCGTCGTAATATTTATATTCAGCAAAATTTTTGTATTTTTTTAATAGTTTATCCTTTGAAAGATTGTGCTTTAATTTTTCTGACACTACTAATTTAATGCAAATTGACCGAAAGACAGAAATTAAAAAACAACTAAAAGTAAAAAACCCTAAAGTTATTCTACACGTGCGGAAATAGATTTGGTATTTTTTTTATCAGCAAGTTACTCAAATTTTACCATGGGATATTTCCGAAAACGCCTGTTAAAAATAGTTTAATTTAAAAATTCTGTTACGGTGTTGAAGCAAAAATAAAAAAGTGTCCTATTGAAGTGGAAATTTACATTCATTTACTTATCGTTAAATGGCGACAAGGAAGCCATTAAAAAAATTAAAAGAGGTTTGAAACATTGTGGACCGCCCCAATGCAACTCTTATAAATCACCATCAATATATATATGCACCAAATTCCAAAGAAAGTGCTAGAGTCTCAATTGGAATTGACAAAATAGAAAATTGGTTTTAAATATGGGGAAGAACTTTCAAAAAAATTTTAAAATCTGCAAATATTTGCTTACTCCATTTCGTTCACCGGGCAAATTGTTTAAGGCCCATTTAGTTGATGGTGCATTTCCAACCGAGAACTTACCAAAATCCAACATTGAAACTAAGCGTTGTTCAGACAATTCCAGACCAAATCGTTTATTGTTGAGATCTACAGTTATTTCGTCACAATCTTTACGAATCACAATCAGGCACGAATATCGATTGATTTGAATTCTAAATCCTATTCAACGACTTGCCCATGCACTAATTATTTGGGAAACTATCCGTGTGGTTCTATCTTCCGTTCGTGCCGTCACCTCACATAAACCTTGATTTTTTTTTTTTTGATTGAGATGTGCTGAAGGGTCTCACAAGGAAGAGTGTCCAGGTGTCCGGCTCCGATTTCGATGAAACTTTAATATGTTGTAGAGGAGTGGAAAATAAGTGACACGTATTTTTTTTAAGTGCTCAATCCCCTTCTAAGGGGGTGAAAACTGCCCTTGAAGTTGGGGGGTAAAAAAGTGACTTTCGATAATTTTCCTCAAAAAACATGAAAAAATCTGCAAGTTTTTTATTCCAAAATAGGTATTCAGAAACTTACATTATATATTATTTTTTCAAGAATTTTAGTACTACCTAGGGGGTGAAACTACCCCTAGTAAGGGGTTGAAAAATCAAAAAAACAGTCTAAAAAATCCAAATTGATGCGAAAAATTCTGGAAAAAATTTATATTACTCCATAAAAAAAAAATAAGGTTGACGTGTTCGAGGGTTTTTCGAAACCACCCTTTCTCAGGGGGTTAACCACCCCTAGAGACGATTCTGGAAATTCGCTTAGCACATCTGATTTTTTCGAATGATAGTTCTTTGTCCTCCTCAATTATGATCATTAACATTATGATCATTATTATCATTGATGTTTAGGGGTGAAACATCCCCTAAGACATAAAATTAGAGCAGCCTGTGTAAAATATCATTGACATAGAAATCATACTTTTGATTCAACTGACTTCAAGCGATATAATATGAATAAATAATTTTTTTAAGTGAGAACTGCCGCAAATTTTCTATAGAATTTCAAGGAAACCTGCATCATTATATATTCACATCAAACTCAATATATATATATATATATATATATATATATATATATATATATATATATACATATATATATATATATATATATATATATATATATATATATATATATATATATATATATATATATATATATATATATATATATATATATATATATATATATATATATATATATATATATATATATATATATATATTAAGAAATTAAGAAATTTTAAATTCGTCTGCATTACATTATATATATATATATATATATATATATATATATATATATATATATATATATATATATATATATATTTATATATATATATATATATATATATATATATATATATATATATTACATATATAAACAATTTATCCTCAAGATAATATGTTTATGTGACATCATAAATGGAGGGCATAGGATACACAGTCGAATGAAATTTTTCATACGATTTTTCCGAAATATTTCGAAAATTTTTCTAGGAATCCCAGAACGTTTGCCTCCTTTACTCGCATTTTGATACTTCAAGCCCTGGAACGATATTCATGATAAAAATATCAACTCCGAATGATAAACTCATTGCATTGCGTTTCGATATTTCGGAAATTCCATACAGACGTGGGTAACCCATTAAAAGGGGTTGCTTAATGGAATCTTTGAACTCGTTTAATTTATTCCCAATCCCGTGAGCGTATATATTTTCTAGAATTAATTGGCCGTATTTCAGAAATTTCTAAAAATTCTTAACAATTTATGAAATTTTAGATTCCCGATAGGGTATGTGACAACCCCCACACATCATTGATAGCCATAAAAATCGATGGTAATCATTATATTGGAGGATAGCAAAACACTTCCAGTCTAAAAAATCCTTAAATCCCTCAAACTTCATTTTCATTGTTGAGTGATATTTATTTTTTCCACTATTTCCCGCATCAAATTGGTATTTTATGCATGTTTTTTGATTTTCAACCCCCTCCTAGGAGTTGTTTCATCCCGGGATTTCCAAAATTTTTGAACAAATAATAAAAATCTTGACTTTCCGAGATACGTATTTCATAGTAAAAAACTTTCGGATTTTTTCATGTTTTGTAGGGAAAATTATGGAGAGTCGCTCTTACATCCCCAAATTCAAGTGCGGTTGAAACCATTCAAAGCGGATGATTCATGAAATTTTTGAACGTGCAAACCTTTATCCCAATTTCGCGATCTTATATATTTTTTCTAGAATTATTCCACCAAATTGCGAAATTTTCTTTTAATTTTTAACAATTTTTACAAATTTCACCCCCGTTAGGGGATGTTTCACCCCTAAACATCAATGATATCGGTAAGAATCTATGTTAATGATCATAATTGAGGAGGACAAAGAACTTTCAGTCGAAAAAATCAGATGTGCTGAGCGAATTTCCAGAATCGTCTCTAGGGGTGGTTAACCCCCTGAGAAAGGGTGGTTTCGAAAAACCCTCGAACACGTCAACCTTATTTTTTTTTTATGGCGTAATATAAATTTTTTCCAGAATTTTTCGCATCAATTTGGATTTGTTAGACAGTTTTTTTGATTTTTCAACCCCTTTCTAGGGGTAGTTTCACCCCCTAGGTAGTACCAAAATTCTTGAAAAAATAATATATAATGTAAGTTTCTGAAATACCTATTTTGGAATAAAAAACTTGCAGATTTTTTCATGTTTTATGAGGAAAATTATCGATAGTCACTTTTTTACCCCCAACTACAAGGGCGGTTTTCACCCCCTTAGAAGGGGATTGAGCACTTAAAAAAAATACGTGTCACTTATTTTCCACTCCTCTACAACATATTAAAGTTTCATCGAAATCAGAGCGGGACACCTGGAGACCCTTCCTTGTCAGTAATTTGTTTCTAGACAGTGGAGGATGCATAAAATAATTTTTGGGTATGAACTGAGTTAAATTGGAATTATAGCAAATTTTAGTTTTGGGGGGAAGCTGAATTTGACTGGGTCATCTCTCAGGGGGTTAAGGTCAAGTTTGGTTCAGCTATGGTGAATGAAGGAATTGGATCATTCCTTGGCCGATTATTTTGTACAAAAATCCAGAACTTCATCCAGGATTTATGTAAGAATCTCGATTCAGCTCAGCATACCAGATTAATTATTAGTTAAGAAATTGCCTAATTCTGCATACCTGATTTGACAATATTTTTTACATTCAGAATGGTCGAATGATTTGACCACCAAAAGGACACGTTAAAATCCCAATACAAGTAGACCTTAGTTTATTACAATCCTAGCCCAGCTATACCAACTAAAATGAAAAATTATCTGTTAGGAAACAGTTTAGTTTCATCTATGAAACACCTGTTTTGTGTACTAATAAATAAGTTAGCTTTGTGATTATATTAAAGTGTTGCTAAGCAACGACATTTACCACTATTTAACTTTATGTCACTGTTCATTATTTTTTAATTTTATAGATATGGCAATTGTCAATTGTGGCTTACCAATACATTAAGGGCTAAAATATTTCAAATTATCATGTATGCACATCGACCATGCATAATTATGCTCATGGGATACAGTCAACATCAAACCACAAAAATAAACCAAACAATCCTATTAAAAATTTTGATCAAAACGAAATAACAACAAAACTATCTAAATATTTTATTTTTTGGTTTTTACTATAAATGGAAACTCAATAATTTTATTGATTAAATTACAAAAAAAAAATCTAATTGGAAATGAAATCATCAAATTAATTAATAATACATCATTATGTACTTAATATGTATTCGTAATATCATAATATGTTTGGTATACGGTTAGACACCTCCACGTCACTGATAGAGCAACACACATAAATAAAAAAAAGTAAATCACTTAGAAAATACAAAGTTTTCCCTATTTTCTTATCGTTATTCCCGCCAATATCGTCGCCTGTCAGTCTGTCAGCCGATGTTTTTTTTTGTGCTCGAATAGCAGCAACAAGATGGGGGGAGGAAACAAAACAAAATAAAAACGAAAAATTTCTTTAATTTAATTTTCAATTTTCCTAACGTATTATGCAACAACAACGGTACGCAAGGAAAATGAAAATACTCGCCAACAACAATACCTTTATACTAACAAGAATCTAGTACAAAAAGTATATAGGAGTAACTAAGTAGATATGTAGATACGGCTACGTTATGAAAATTATATTTTTCTAAACATTTTCATTTTGTGTTGTTCTTATTGTTGTTGTTGTTGCTATAAGGTTAAGGTGAAAGGATACTTAATATACACTCGCACACATAAAACGCAGCACAATGGTAATGAAAATTTATGTTATTTAAATATACTCGTATATGTGTAGGTAGAATAAAACTGAAATGAAAAATTGGAAAAAGGGTTGGAAAATCTACCCACTTATTATTTTTATTTTGTTTATATATAATATATACATATAAAGAGAATACAATGAAAATATATAGTGGCAATTAGAAAATTAGCTTTTTTGTAATTTATTCGATTGTGGAAAATTTACATATTTACATACTCGTGCATACTACACCCAAAACACAAATTAGATAACAAACATAGCACATAATATGTAATGTATATTGGTTATGCCTATTCATTATATTGCACATATATACATAAAAACGATTATGTTTGGTGAACAATTACAAAATATCGTTAAGGTGTTTCAACTATGAGGTATGAGGTCATAATAAATTTTTGAATCATCATTTTTCGGAAATTACAATGTTTGTTTTCTTATATTTCTCATAATACTTCACACCTTTAAAGGGCAGGCATTTGTGACCTTTCATGTTTTTATATACCTTTGTAGTTTTTGTATTAGGCAAGTCTCATTGACGGAATTCTAAATGGCGACCTCCATTAATTATAAAATTTCATTCTAGTCATTCATTGATTTTCTACTAGTATGTGACTAATATAGGCTATTGCTTACTGAACTATAAACATTACAGGGAAATTAAAAGTACTAATTAGTGTAAGCAAATTTTGTAACTTTTGTTTATTAAATTATTATTAATTAATTTTTTTTTCTTTCATTACAGGTAAATTTTGGGCCAAATATCTAACATAATCTTTAAAGTGTAAGTTTTAACTAGTATAAAGCATATTTATTTTTTACAAAAGCAAGACATAGTGTCTTTAGTGGTAAAAAATTGAATTTTATTATCACCTCCTAAACAATTGTAAGTCAATAACCACTACAACCAGGGTTGGCTTCCCACTTGGTACATATCACAGATATGAAAAATTAAAAACAAAATTGAACAGGAAAATATAAATAATTCACTAAATAATAAAAAATAAAAAAAATTCAAATTAATAACTTTCCAATTTACCAGTCTTGTGGCTCAGACCTTAAGTGGCGATAAACTTTTACAAGAGATAACGCCTTTTCAAAACCAAGTCGGTTTTTTAGTTTATTCCAAATTAAACCGTAGGTTGAGAAAATTCTTTCAATTGAAGCCGAGCTTGCTAGGCATTTCTTTAGTGATACAAAAAAATTGCAAAAATTTTCAGGCAACTTTGAAGATTTTTCGTTTTTCATTTGTAATATTTTCCACCATTTTTTGCGCTTAATTTTTCGAGCACCTCTGATTTGAACATAGGTTCTGGGAACTATTCTCCATCGTTAATTTTAAATGCCAAACAGTATGCCAAAAAGGTGGGATGTTTTTGGCTTATCCATTCTTCTGCTGTGCTCTCCGCTTCTTCACTTAGCAGTTTGCCCAAATATTTTGGATGCATCATGTTTGCTAAATAGTGGGCCGGAGTGAGTACACTTTTCATTCGTTTTTCTATTAAAGGCCTTTTTGTTAATAAGATCTCGTTATTCAGCAAACTATACCAAATTTCGATAGCTGTTGCAATTGATGTGGAATACCTTGCAGACCATCTAATGCTATTTTTATTTGAGATAACATTTGTTGGAGATGTAAGGCCTCAGATAAAAATTTCACCTTACATCATTTGGCAGTTGAGGCATAACTCCATGTTTTTCTTTTAACCATCCATGTGGTTGGTGGTGATTTCTAGAGTATTTCTGTACGCTTATTATTTGTTTGGTGACTTCTACTGGAATTATATCTTTGTATAAAAGATTGATCATGTGTGCTGAACACCTATAAGAAACAATCCCATGGCGTTCCTCTAAAATGTCCAACATTTTTTTCATCTTATTTTCGTTATCCGTGCAACAGGCGAATATTTCTTTATTGTATTTAGTTTTTATGAAGTCAATTGATTTTTCTGCCACAGCAACACAATATTCAGCAGTTTTTTTTCGGACCCGGTGTCCTCTGCACTTATTAAAAAACTATTACAACCGGTATGGACTGAATACACGATAAGTGGATCATTTGAAGTGTTGGACCATCCATCTAAAATGAGTATCAAACTGGAATCCTTCATTTATTTGCGAAAATTTTTTTTGCCAAACTTTGTCCAATTTTTCTTTTTTATTTAAAGTCGTTTTAACTGAAAATTCTATCATAGATGTTTGAGCACAATGTTTTGTTTTTTGTTTCTTCTGCTGAGGACTACCAGTGGCAGTAAGAGACGTATTTAAAATTGAAATGTCAGTATCAGTATCCGTATCATTATCGCAAGTTGTAACTTTTTTGTTACAGCTTAATAAATGTGCTCATATACGCTCTACTTTGCTGCTAATTTCACAACCACAGTGCTTACACTTTACTTTTGTAGAATTTTCAATGCGCACTATGTTATTCTACTCAGCAGCATTTTTACGTCCACTTCCTCGAGGCATTTTATATTTCTATGGGGAATATTATTTTTTATTTCAAAATTCAATCCTGTATTTTACTACTAAATATTTATTTGTTTTAATGAGATTTGCATACTTACATTAGTTTTACTTAGTTTTAAAATATACGATTCAATAAAGTCACAACATTCCTCACTAAAATTCACTTTAATAATGATTGGTGTATTTTCCTTTTCAAGATTTACATGTATACATAATTTTAAGTGACACGATTAAACATGATTTCTAAAACACTGAGGTAGCACTAGAAAATGGAAGAAGCATATACATACATGCAACACAAATAGTTTTTCCTCTACCATAGCTTAAGCAAGAAATCAGAAGATGATGTTGTAACTTTTAACTACATACTGTGTGGTGAACAGGCACAAGTAGATATGTGCGGGTAGAACTATTCGGTATTTAAAACTCGTTACTCTCAACTACCCGAAGTAAAGATTCCCCTTCAAAATGAAAATATTCGTTGCATTTACATGTGTGCATAATAACACACAGACACGACGAATATTATTTTGTTCATATATATTTTACCACTCGAATGCTTTTTAGGCTTGTTTCGTGGGACGAGTAGTTCACTTTGCTTTTAAAATAAAGGATAGTTATACTTTTTAATTATTAAGGCAGAAAAGGAGAGTATTAACCTATGATTTACGTTTTAAAAGATTAAAACTTTCTATCTCATTTTTATTCATTCATTTCTATTCAAAAATCTTGTTTTCCTTTCATAAGGAGCGAGACAAATACTTATAGAATAATAACGTGTAGTATTTATTCAGCTAGCACAAAGTAAAATATGATCGAGAAGCAAATATTGTTGCGATATTCAATTTATTCCTGATTCCTGTGCAATCGTGTTTTATCGTGCAAAATCAAACTGAAAATTTTCATAAAATAATTAATAAACTTATTTCTGATTACATATTGGGTCTTCTTGGAACGTAATTGTCATAGTTAATTTTATAATTGAACTATTTCTATAGTGGCTATTTCTAAACCGTTTATGTCAAAGCAAAATTCTACACGTGTGATGGAAATGGATTTCTAAAATAATGCAAGTACAAAACCTTGCAGTTACAGAACCTTGCATAAGAAAATGGTGTAATTATTTTTCTTTTTAGTAGGCGTCATTAATAGATTCTATATATGTTTGCTGATCGCGGCTCATACGTCCCCCGAAGTTCAAATCTAAAGCTTCTTAGACGGCTAAGCGGGGAGGGGGGGGGGGAGGAGGGGATAGCGCAGCGACCTCCTACGTACCTATGAGAGTTATCGAAGTCAGCCTCTACAATTATTGCATTTCAAAATGTTGCAGATGATTTTTTTTATTGGTTTATTAGGGAGCTAGTGCTCGTCGGGCTAGGTTTTGTTTGTCAAAAACCCCGGTACAAGGCTGGAATGTAACTACTACACCTAGATTCGGCATCTGTGTGGTCACCTCAACACATCATCACCAACCCACACTTCACGTTAGTTTAGCATGGTGGTCGTGATCGTTTCAGAATATTTGAAATTTTCAACAAAAAGAAAAATAATATTGAGAAACAAAATTTTGTACGAACTTGCGGCCTTGATCAGCCAATTCAAGACAGTCGCGCGTGTATGGGTTTTACAAATATTTTTATATAAAAATTTTCTAAATCGAACAGATAAATTTATACAATTTACGAATGTGGATTTAAGATTTTTTTTAACTTCCGCCGAATTTATAAACCTGCCACCAAATCTATCATCATTACCTGTGTTAGAGAACGCTTTCTATCTAACTTTTACCAGAGCTGATAAACAATTAATCTCTCAGCTTAAGATACCAGAAACCAGTAAAGTCTTGACGATCCATGAAGCACAAGGTTTAACCTCACCAAATGTAATATGTATAAGAACCAATTCTCAACCTCTTGAGCTGTTCGATAGTGTACCGCATGCCATAGTTGCAATCTCTAGACACACAAAATCATTTAAATATTTTTCTCCGGTGGCCAATGATAGACTACACTCACTTTTAATGAAAGCTCGAACTTATACTATTACTCAAAAGGTAAATCAGCCCATAAAGTCCAAAAAAAGATCGGTATATGAGAAATGTGCAATTTACTATCAAAACGTAAACAAAATGGCATCAAAAGCATCTAAATTCTACAAATTCGTTTTAAAATCAAACTACCTTATTTATGTAATTTGTGAAACTTCATTAAAACCAGACATACGGAGCAGCGAATTTTTTGGCCATGACTACGTTGTTTATAGATGCGATCGGTCTCCTGAAACTAGTTCAAAGAAATCGGGTGGTGGCGTACTGATAGCAGTACATTCTAAACTCTGGAATGCTCCAGTAACTTTAGCCCCATCGAGAGTCGAACAGATCGGTGTAAAAATCAAAATCAACCAAACCAATCTAATCATCTACGCAGCATATATACCACCTCAATCAAATAGTGATCATTATGCAACTTGCATCGATGCGATTGATGAAGTTATTAATACAACAAACTCGTCAGATTTAGTTCTTGTGCTTGGTGATTTTAATCTTCCAAATATAACTTGGAACTTGGACCCAGAACTAAACTGTATTTTACCTTGCAATATAACAACAGATGCGGAATCTTTATTTGTGGACGCCATGCTTGGTTATAATTTGAACCAAATAAACACAATTGCTAATAATCGTGATAGATTATTGGATCTTGTCTTCAGCAACGACATTGACACCTTTAAAATTTCTGAATCCCTATTACCTTTTGTCATAAATGATGTTAATCACAAATCTTTGGATATTGTATTTGACTTAACTAAAATGGCGAGATCAGAACACCTACAACCAATGAAATACAACTTTAAAAAAGCTAACCGTGTGGGGCTACAAAGTTACCTGGAATCCATCAACTGGCAAATAACTCTCAATTCCAATGATATAAACGAAAATGTGGACAAATTTAATGACATCATGCTTCAAGGCTTCGAAATGTATGTACCTATGTGCTGTAAACCACAAAATGCTCACCCTCATTGGTTTGATGATAGACTAGTTAACTTAAAAAATCGGAAGTCGAAAGCGTATGCCAAAATGTTGAAAAGCGGGTTAGAAGCGGACAAAACTACGTTTCTACAATATAGTAATGAATTTGAAATTTATTTCAAATCTAAATATAGGTCGTATCTTAATCAAATTCAAGACAAAATTAAAGTAAATCCAAAACAATTTTGGAAATACTTTAGGAATAAACGCGAAATTGAAGGATACCCTGCTAATATGACGTACAACAATACCTGCTCTTCAAACGCCAAAGATATAGCTAACATGTTCGCGTCGTTTTTTCAATCAGTCTATAGACCAAGCGTTACTAGCGGATTGTACGAACAACCCAGCAACAACAACACATCAATAACTCCTCCTATTATTTTTGAGGACAACATTTTATCGGCTTAAAGGGGGTTTGGAGATGGTTGCGGTCTTGACGATATACCCTCTTCTATTCTGAAGGAGTACGCTGAAATTTTAACAATTCCATTATGTTATCTATTCAATCATTCCTTAAACACCGGCGTGTTTCCTGAAAAATGGAAATTTTCAAAAATTACTCCAATTTTTAAATCGGGTAAACGTGAGGATATCTCATGCTACAGAGGAATATCAACTACATCATCAATTCCAAAATTATTTGAGTTAGTATTATGCAACAGCTTTAAATCCACGATTGCACGTCATATATCAATAAACCAGCATGGGTTTATGCCTGGCCGATCCACATCGACTAATCTGGTTGAATTCACCAGTAAACTAATTAACGAGATAGAAAAAACACCGTCAAGTTGATGTAGCGTACACGGATTTTAGTAAAGCATTTGATTCTATCTGTCATCATAAAGCACTCCAGAGTTTATTCAATTTTGGGTTTTCTCTCGATTACATAAATTGGTTTAAATCATATCTATCAAACCGGTGCCAATTTGTAATAATGGGAAATGAAAAATCAAACGTTATTAAAGTTACATCTGGTGTTCCCCAAGGATCACACCTCGGGCCCTGGATTTTTATTGTTTTCACAGACCGAATAACCGAGATAATCAAAAACTCAGACGTGCTCATATTTGCAGATGATGTGAAAATTTTTCGTACTATTAATGGATGGCTAGATACGGAGAAACTTCAAGAAGACTTAGATAGATTAAGTGAGTAGTGTGATCGGAACTCACTATACTTAAATATTAAGAAATGCAAAATCATGTCTTTCCATCGTAAACGAAATCCAATAATTACTTCATACAAAGTCAACAACGAAGTACTGCAAAGAGTCAATGAGGTTATAGACTTAGGTGTTACATTTGTCGAAAACGCCAGTTTCAATAGGCATATTGAAAATTGTATTGCGAAAGCGAATGCCATGTTCGGATTTGTTAAAAGATGGACAGGTGAATTTAAGAATATTCAAACCTTATGTTCACTCTATTTCGCTTATGTTCGATCTCAACTGGAATACGCTGTAACGGTCTGGAATCCATACTATGCTGTACACATAAAAAGAATTGAAAGCATTCAAAAGAAGTTCCTGATTTTTTTGTTAAAGAAAAGTGACTGGGATTACGACCGCAACTTACCATTCCATGAAAATGTGGCTCGCTTACCTCCATACACAACAAGATGCACAGATTACAAAATATGCACGCTTGAAAATAGACGACTTCTCTTGGGAGCAGCTTTTATTGGTAACGTTTTGCTTGGTCACGTAGATTCAGCTTACATCTTGGAAAACATATCAATTCACGTGCCATGCAGAACATTTCGAAACCATAAATTTTTAGCACTTGAACACCATTCCACCAACTATGGAGAAAACAACCCAATTAATAGGATGTCTAAATCTTTCAACTTAATCGACGACCTATTTGACTTCAACTTATCAAAGGACAACTTTAAAAATATCCTTAAAGACTTTTTTCTAAATTTTTAATTGTTTAAACCAAAATTTGGTTTATATTTTTTTTTTTTTTTTATTCTGTTTTAAAGATTTTTGTTGTTTTAATATAATTTTAACTATAACTGTAAATAATCTGAAATCATACATGTACATTACAAAATAGATTTCTTTAAATAAATAAATAAAATAACATAAAATAAAATAAAAAGAATTAAGTTAAGTACTTATTGGAAAAAATATAAATTAAGAAGTTTAAATTCGTTTGTAGGTATTATTAATTTATAGATTTTCGGCTTTTTTATAGACAAATATTATTTACTATGACATTCACAATGTTTGCGACTTTTCGAGCCAGCAAAAAAGAGGCCATTTATTCATAATATACTACAACAAAAAGTAGAAAATTAAGTTCCCTCCATTTTTAACCCTCAGAATCATTGTGTAAAGTCCACATTCGTGTACATAAAGTTTTTTTTTTAATTTTTTGATTTTTATTCAAGCTGCCAAGCTATACTTTATTCAAGTAACCTTCTACACGTTCGTACCATTCTTGAACCAAAAATCGTAGCCCATTTGACCACGAGTACCATAAAATCACGTATACACAAATTTTATTTAAAAAGGAACAGAATTCAAGGATTCAAGCTCCACCTGAACCGCAAATGTTTGGTAAAATATAAGATCTTTCTCATAAGGGATTTTTTTAGGAATCCCATTTCCAACCAACATACCAAATCCCATCATAATCGGTTAAGAATTGATCGAGTTCCGTTTCAAGTAGCCATATTCCAGAAATCCTTCAAAAAATCATTTAAGAATCCTATTTCCATCTAGCATACCTAATCCCATCATAATTGGTTAGGAATTGACCGTGTTCCGTCCCAGGTGGCCACATTCCTGAAATTCGTCCAAAAATTATTTAAGAATCCCATTTCCATCCAACATACTAGTCCAGTAAATGAAGGGGTCAACCTGTAAATTATTAGTTGCGATTTTCATTTTCGGGTGATAAGTGGCATTTGGTACCTCATTAAAAATGAGACCAAGTTTTCAAAAAAACATTCTGTTGTGGGGGGGAAAAATAGCCCGAAAATACCTGGAAAATCGATTTTCGGCGAATATCTCCCAAAATATGGCAGTTAGAGATTTTTTGTTCAGATAAACATTGAAGATCAGTTAATTTTCTACAAAAATGTTGCTAATAACTTTTTCAAACAATTTACCGTTTCTGAGATCAACGGGCCCAAGCGCACTTAGAATATTGAGTTTTTGTGTTGTATGCCGGAGAGCACAGTCCCTGCATTTACACATGAGCGGGCGAACAAATTATTCAATAACTTTGTTAAAAATGCATATTTTCTCACGATTCAAAGTTCATGTGAAAGAAAACTACCGCTACCATACCCTGTGACTTGGGTTACGTTTTGACTCTTTGGCCATATTTGAAAAACGGGTCAAACTTTATGCTCCCGCGCAATTTTGACCTCGCCAGGAATTTGTTCCTATTTTTTTGTATTGCACTAATTTGCGCCAAATTTTCTTGATTATGGGTCCTCAGAAGGTCCTTTGTCATCTGTGAAATTTGTATAATCTAATTTTCTTCCATTTTGATTAAAACTTTGTTTGTTGAATCCCAATTTTTTGCTATTTTTGGAGCGCGGGGAAATTTTGTAAACTACCACCAATTAAAAATTCATACATGATATGATTGGTCGCTATGACATATCATTTGAAAGCTGAGAACATATACTTTTCGACTGTGCAATTATTTTTTTTTCCACAAAATCGCACATTTTCCAATAAATTTGGAAAACGCATGCTCAAGGAAAACGCACACTTTATCTTTTCGTGGCTTTTTTTCCCCGACTCTGTATTTCTGACATTTTGACACCTTGAATAGTGTAAAGGTGGAATTCTCACCTTTCCATCAACGTATATAAAGTCATCTCATTGATACGTGGGGAAAAACCCGAGTCCTAAACGTAATGCTATAATGTCATTACTTTCATTTCCTCCGTCGATCCAAAAAATTTTCCTTCGCTCCAAAAAATATTGTTTAATCAATTCCCGCTTCCATTAAAATTGACATGACTTCCTCCCGTTTATTTGTGAAAAAGTCACAGTTTTCCAAACCCAAAAGGATGTCACAAGAGTCGGTCAAGAAAATCCATTTCCGAGTATTCCGGGACCACTTTGGAGTTGCTGATTAGAAATATTGTATCTAATAGCTACGAATTTTTTCTTCCCAGGTGATCCTCCTATGATTCGTGTAACCCTAATTGCATGCTTGAAAGACGAATTCGGCGAGGACCGGATATGTTTTTGTTCTGAGAATGGTAGTGGAACAATGATGTACTTCAAGGGTAAAGAATATGAAGTTATGAGGGAAAAATGGAACCACGATGGACTTAACAGCAAGAATAAAGAGACGAAAATTCTGGACCAAGCGGCAGCAATTATTCGACGCCACATGCTGGCGTTTCCACATATTAGGGCCATGTATCCTCCAAGTGACTGCTTCCTGGCCGAAGTGGATGATAGTGTCCCAAATAAGTTACAGTATTTAGTTAAGAAGATTGTTTTGACCGATAAAAACAAAGATCTCGCTTCTCTAAAACGAAAATGCACTAGCATCAGTCATGCAATAATGGTGACAGCTCGACCGAGGTTTTTTTTTTTGTCGCACTTGCAGTTCGGTTTGGGTAAAAGCATTACCTTTTCCGAAAATTTGATTCTCGAAATCTTATCGATATCCTTTCTCAATTAGGAAATTTCGGAGGTTATGAAGTATCAGAATAGTATAATGTACGTTAAGCACCCAAAAATCAAGTAAGGTTCCTTTGCTTAATTCATTTTTGACAATTGCGACTTTAACACAAATACGATTGATGGAAAAAATACGGGCAAAAAATAGTAAGAAAATTTCATAATTTTAAAATTCTTTATTTATTTCTCCAAATTTATTTTGTCCCCCTCAAAGTAATCCCTCCCCCCCCCCCCCCCGCCCGGCCTCAATACACTTGTGCCAACGTTTTTTCCAATCCTCGAAACAGTTGTTAAAGTCAATTTCCGGAATAGCCTCCAATGCGCGTAGCGATTCACGTTTAATGTCTTTAATTGACTCAAAACGGTTTCCCCGGAGCGGTCGTTTGAGTTTGCTGAACAGCCAGAAGTCACACGGAGCTAAATCAGGCGAATACGGTGGTTGCGGAACGATATGGGTGGAATTTTTGGCGAAAAAATCACGTAAAACCAATGCAGTATGAAAAGGTGCATGAGAAGGTGGCCCAAATGATCTTTCAAAATGGTTATCACGGATCCTTCCGATATTTCAACGATGCCAGTAAGGTCTCTGACTGTTAATCGTCGATTCTCGAGCACCAATTCTTTGATTTTATTAACGTGTTGATCATCAGTTGATGTTGATGGCCGTCCTAGACGTGGTTCGTCGTCAACGTTTCTCAACCCTCGTTGAACATTTTGTACCAATCAAAAATACTTGCTCGGGTCATACAATTATCACCGAAGGCCTTTTGCAACATTCTGAACGTTTCGGCACCACAAAATTAATTCCGCACACAAAATTTAATGGAACTTCTTTGTTGAATAATTTCACACATTGTAAAAATCGCCGAATGCACTTTTTGTACTTCAGACAGACAAGCGAATACTAAACACTACTGATTATTTTGATGTGACATTTGGCACAGATGTCATTAACAGTCATACCAACATAGAAAAAATAATAATTCGACGAAAGGTTTTCCGCGCGAAATTTAAATTAAAAAGTCTTACTACTTTTTGCCCACAGTAGTACCTTTCATGGAATGGGAGGAATTCTAGCTGTCACACCCAAAGATTATTACGAGGCCAAGCAGCCCTTAATACGCGATATTACAATGTCGATGAGCAAGTCATTGATTAGTATAAAATAAGCTTGAGAACTTATGATGGGGGCAACGAGATCGGGTACAAAAATATAATTGCCGCAGTCCTTGATATCCCAGATTTCAGTATTGCCAATTTTGATAATGAGGATTTCTTGTGGATGTATGGTAGAGCTAAGGTTTGGAAGCCTTCAGGGTGGAACGGGTTCATTGGGAAACTAACCGAAAATATGCCTTATCAACGAAGTAAAGTTATATGCTTGTCGTTTGTTAATCATCCGCCAAGTAACGAGGACACAATTTTTGCCACCCTGACATATGCTGCAGAAAAATCCCAAGAATTGGGTCTTCATACCTGGGGCCCATCCTGCTGAAATTAATCGTATGGTCTGCTTTCCTAATAAGTACAACTTGAGCCCTCATCTCCGAGAAAAACAAGACGCTCGGGAACATAAAAATTCTTGAAAATTACATGGTTTACGGCCTTTCCCATTTACGGCCCGAGGCTTTTGCCAGTAGATGGATTGTAGTGGTGCCATCTACAATTGGTTTCCACAGTCCAAAACATTGAAAATAATGTATTAGCAACACCCCTCGTCTCAAATTTTGTAAAAAACTTGCATATTTCATGAGTCTCAAAATTTTGGATTTTTCAACCCGACTTTTTGCAAAAAATATTAATGTTCCGAAAAAAATCATTACGACCATTTTTGTAGAAAATTAACTGATCTTCAATTCTTATCTGAACAAAAAAATCTCTGACTGTCATATTTTGGGAGATATTCTCCGAAAATTGATTTTCCAGGTCTTTTGGGGCCGTTTTCTCTCCTTACAACAGATTGTTTTCTTGAAAACTCGGTCCCATTTTTAATGAGATACCAAATGCCACTTATCACCAAAAAATGAAAATTGCAACTAATAACTTACAGGTTGCCAATTTTTTCCTGCTTCATTTACTGGACTATACCCAATTCCGTCATAATTGTTTAAAAATTGATCATCATCCGTCCCAGGTGACCATATTCCAGAAATTCTTCCAAAAATCATTTAAGAATACCATTTCCATCCAGCATACCCAATCCCATCATAATTGGTTAATAATTGATTGATTTCCGTCCCAGGTGTCCACATCCCAGAATTCCTTCCCAAAATCATTTAAGAATCCCATTTCCATCCAACATACCCGATCCCAACATAGTCGGCTAAGAAATGCCACAGTTTCGTCCCAGATTAAATTCGATCGAATAGATTAAATTTAAAAACATTCGAATTTACCGGACAATCGCGGATTTAACGGACTCCCCAATTAATCCGTTAAATCGAGGTTTTGCTGTTAAACATTTTACGGTAAAATGTCACGTAATCAACGCAACAATTTAACGCAACAATTAACATAACATAGTATTTAATGCAGCGTGTAACATGAACCCAAAACTAGTCCCCTAAATGTTTTACCAAACATAAATAATTTTTTTTTTGTCTTTTTATTTAATTTTTATTGTGAACTGATCACGTTTACGACTAGCAATCAACTGCCTGATCTCTTTTTCAAAACGCCTCACAATTTTTTTTTTTTTTTTGGTTAAATTTTGGTAGAGGAATTCTAACCGTTTATGGTATATACCGCTTATTTAAATTTACAATTACTATGGGAATTAACATTAAACATTGATCATATGGTTCCACTACAATTACTAACACAAAAACGTTAACCAAAAAAATTAAAGCGTGCCATGCGCGATCGTTTCAATATCTTATTTTTATGTTAAAATATTATTAGTCCGGCCGGCCCGAATTAATAATAAGTATTTTTTTTCAAAATCAAGACTTTAGAACTAGAAGAAAAGAAAACTTGGATTTTAAAAGCCTGGATTTTGAATACCGGGAATTTGAAAATCGGGATTTCGTCGTACACCCGACTTTATAGTAAGTAAATTGTTAGTAAATGTATTTGTAACTATATAATTCATAATTTTGTTAAAAACAAACAATAATTAAATCACTCGATACAAATAATCATAAACAATCACCTGTGCAACCCAAATGTTTACTAATATCAAATTGTGACGGAAATGTTTACCACATGACACAAAATATGTTTTCACAAAAAATTGTTGACAAATTTGTCACAAAAAATTGTTGAACATTTGTTGAAGTTATTCACTGTTTTATTCCTAAGGTTTTATATCATTTAAGGTAACCCTTAATATTTTTTAAGCTTTATAAATTTTTTCGTATATTTTATAACCATTTTTTGTCATTTACAATAAATAGCAAAAGCTTTGTCAGTGACAATAACAAAATATTTGTTAAGAAAATGTCATTCAATATCTGACAGTTTAAAAACACACAATTTTTGTAAATATAATGGGATTAAAAATTCTAAAATTAATACACAAACAAATACTACATAAATTAAATTTAGAAAATTTCAGAGAAGTTTTCAAAATATCACAACATTTCTACTTCATGTAGGAACAATTTCCGGGATGCGAGCAATTCAAATCAAGTCAACATTAGACAAAGTAGGATTGATGTTTGTATTCGACCTCGAAAATTAAGTGTAGTTCGAAATAGAGCATGGTTTTCATATAGGTATCATTAAACACTTCTTCATGGGTATAGCCCAAACTCTTCTGGTAACACAACAAAGATCGAGCTTTCCGCAGTAACTAAAGCGACTACTGCCACTGGACAACTCGTAACATTAAGGTTAAGAGAATTTATCGATTTGGAAATCCAATCCACCTTATTACCAAAATTGGTCAACCTACTGAATATTAAAAAAGAAAAACTCGCGATGCTTAAAATTCGTCAATCCACATAAGAATCTCTCGCTCTCTCTAGCTTTCACAGCCTATGAAGGAATCCTATTGTTCGCAGGTCTTGTTCGATGTCGTCTGCTTACTCGAGGTTTTCCCATGCGCGGACTGGTTGTTGATGCGATGATTTTTTATCATTCGTTGTGATGGTGATCGTACATCATGGCCCGCGGTTATGCCACAATCCCATAACCGATTCACAATCCCATAATCGATTTTTTGATCGAACTTTAAGCGAACCGAAGGTAGATAAAATTCTACAATCGTTATTAGCCGTGGTCCAACTTTCGCTTCCAAAAGTTAGCAGAGGTCTTGAAAGCGTTTTGTAAAGTGCGAATTTACATCACTGCGGGAGATATTTTGATTGCAACAATCTTTTTTTCCCCAACTCTTTCGCGGGTCGTTTTTCCCATCCTACCTTACGCAGCTGCCTGCCAAATTGAAGACGTCCGGCTATTGGTCCGATTTACGGAGAATCACCTGTGCATTGATAGCTCCACGCCAGCCTATAGTACTGGACATGGGGGATGGGTCGGCCCATGAGTTTCGTACTGTAACAGGGGTCATAGTTGTGTTCCTTTTCACAGATCGTCATCTGTTGATGAACATTTCCTTTTGTATTCTGCCCCTATCGGGATTTGAACCCGGTACCTCCCAATTCAAACGTCAACACACAGTGGTTAAACTGTGCCGTTTGGGCGGTCGCAACAACCTTGACTACGCCTACAAGACTCGATATCCGGCCGTTATGCGGGTTTTTACATCTTCCTGTACATGGTTGATATTATAACTGACTCGAGATATTTGGTCTTCCACGTTCTCAAAGTTATGGTGGCCCGTTCTGCGATTTACCGTATGGATGCTCTTTGCTGTTAATAGACATTTAGTTTTGTTGCTATTCACTTCCAGTCCTTTTTCGTGGGGGATATGCGATATTAAATTATCCTTCATATCATTGGCTCTCTGGCCAAGAAGCACGATATCATCTGCACAAGAATTTGGCCTTGGTTATTGAAAGGCGTGAGTGCATCTCCAAGTTGCACACCTGACGTTATCTTGAAGGGATCAAACACATTCCTTCCAATACAATTCTACATAGTGAGCTAGATGTTTTTGCTTACAGAGAGAGACAAGCTTCCCTGAAATTCTGAGACATATGAGCGCGGTCCAAAGGTTTTCGCGGTTGATGCTGTCATATGCGTATTGAAAGTCTAGCTGATGAATGGGTACGTGGTACTCCCAACATTTGCAAACAGCATCAGCAAGCATTTTGTAAGCGGTGTTCAACAGAACTATGCCACGGTATAGTTTCGACATTTGAGATGGTCGCCATTTTTATGCTCTTGGTCCCAGATCGCAACGATAAGTTTATGTATATTAGATGCAATAGTAGCTCTTCCGTGATTCAATAATTCTGCTACAATTCTAACAATAGCGGGTGCCTTTTCCACTTTTTAGTTCCTCTACTGTGGGATACAGAACGAGTAGCTCCTCGCCCGACGAGGCAATACCTCGAATAAGGGTCACTTCGTCGTTCCAAGTAAAGTTTGGAAGTAGGGTTACGACATGCAGGGAAAACATCAGCCACATTTGTTCTCAACTCTTCATTTGCATCTTTGATATGGCTGTGGTTCTTGAACGAGGATCCTTTGTAAGATTTCTGGCTTTATCAAAAGAATCTCTTGAATTTCCGTTTTCCGCTTGGAAGATCATGTTTTCAATACATGTCCTCATATATTCGCGCTTCTTTTTCCGGAGGTATTTGGTCGTATTTTGTCTGGTGCGGAGATACTCTATGTGAGTGCTCCGATTGTTACGAGCTTTCGTTTATTTTCCACGATTTAGCTGTAATGATCGTTGAACCAACATTTCGAGCTCTTGGTGGTCTTGTTTCAATAGTTTTTTCTGCCGGTTTAGATGTTCACTTATAGCTGGTATTAGTTGTAAAAAAGCAGCTGTAGAAAAATTTTAATTTTCGAAATCGATATTCGAAGTAAATATGCATAGCGTTTTGTTTTTTTAGTAGATCGATATTCCAGCGCACGGTTTTCTTAGCTTGTCCATTAAATGTGGGTGATAATTTGCATTTATATTTGAACCGACAAAGCATATGATCTATGTTGATACCGGCGCCTCTTTGAGGTCTGATGTCAGTTTTGCTGGTGGAATGTCTCTTCGAGATATGATCAATTTGGTTTTCCGTCCTCCCATCATTTGATCGCCACTTGACCTTGTAAATATTCTTATGTTGAACGAATGTACTTCATTCGCATAGGTTATTCGCATATTACATTATACCCAGTTAGGTAAGGCGTTGGCCGTTATTTTTACTCAGATGATGCAAGCTGTACGGAATGTGTGATGTGGTATTCGCGCTCCTGCCAATTTTTGGGTTTAAGTCACCCACGATATCATGGTGCGGGATGTTACTGACGATGACTTCCAGCTCAACAACGAATTAATCTTTGAACTCGTCTGGTTTGTCTCCGTTGAGTTCATGTGCATTGACAATCGTCATATTAAATTTCGTAGTGGGGAGTCTAACCATGAAAATTACTGTACTCGCTAGTGGATCAGAAAGCCGATTCCTAATTCTCGTCCGTCTTGATGGTTACTGTAGTGGAGAGTGTAACCATTGGTGGTATTATGAGTCCAACTCGTAGTTCATATGAGCTCTTGTAGTGCAAGTATGTTCAATGTATATATTTCGGCCTGGTTCGGAAGGTTCTTGAGATTTCCATGTCTCCAAAGGCTTAGTACGTTCCATGTTCCTGAGAACTGAATTACAGAGTGCTTATGTCATTTTTTGCTCTGGAAAACTAGGTTGAGCTTAACACACAAAGAAATCGGATTCTCCTCATTTTCCTCAAAAATGGCAAGATCAATGCGATGTACATTTTTTTTTGACGCGGTCCTGACAAGAGATCTTGACCTGATGCTTATCTTTACTCAGTGCTAATGCGTACCTGACCACAGGAGCTGCACATCCAAGACGTCCCAAATGAGAACCATTTCTGGACAGGGATTTGAAGTCTCATTGCTTTTTTTAACCAATTTAGAAAAGGTTATGTAGGGAATGACAACCTTGCTGTAAGAGTAATGTTTGCGTTTGCATCAACGGGTTGAGTTTTGTCAGAGCCATCTATGATTTTGAAGAGCCGTAATATTAAAAGGAGAGCTTTCAGTAGAGGGGAAGCTTTTATTGAATTACTATAAGAAACTGTGGTAATTGGAAAATTTTTGAACATGAATTTATGAATAAAAAATTAAACAAATCATCTAAATTATAATTTTATATTTTTAATAAACTATTCAAAGAACACATATTTAAAATCAGCCATCAAAATGTAGTATTTATTTGGTAAATTTAAACTAAAGCGGAGCATAAATTTATTAATTTTCTATAAAAATGAGCTTTCCGTTTAGTTGTGTAGGTTTATAAAGTAAGATAATAAAGGGTGCTACCGCGGATTCCTCTTACATCCAATTTAAAATTTAGTTTTATAAACATTTAACTTATTTGGTAAATTCTGATCACATGCACATAGACATTTTTGAGATGAACGATGCACTTAATAGCAATCTTAATATTCCTCATTTATAACAAAATTAAAGAGAAAACGTGAGCTGAAACGAAATTTTATGAATCACCATGTAGAAACAATAATATTATTCACATAATAAAATTTTTACATCAAAATCTATTATTATTTTTGTATACAAAAAATCAACGTTGTCATGGTTTTCTTAATTAAATATTATTACAAAACAGAACAAAACGTAAAAAACTTCAATTTTATTCGATTGCCAAACCGAGCTTTCTGTAATTTGAAAATCCGTTTACAGATGTCTCTGTAATAAATTTACTTGAAATTACAGAAAAGTGTAAAATAATTAAATAACTATTTACGAAAATAAACCATTATTATTGTAAGCTAAGTGCGAAATCTTTAATACAATAATTTAACATAATTAATAAAACTCAAAACAATTATAAATTTTATTTATTATTCGGTTGGCGTAAATAAAACTTTTCGTCGTAAAATATTCATCATCATAGTTGCTGTGCGCTGTAAAACAATAATAGAAAAATGTCAGAATTTTTCCAAAATTTTGTTTTTTTTTTATTTCGATCCAATCCAGGGGGTCGATTCGCGTTCCATGAAATAATGAAAATGAAAAGTTTTTTTCATTTCCAATCTAGTAGTTTGAATTATTTGCACGTAATTTTAAATTCTACTGTGTGAAATCATAATTTCTTATAGGCAATTCAAACCTACTCAATTGCAAATGAAAAAAACTTTTCATTTTCATTATTTCATGGAACGCGAATTGACTCCCAGGCGGGAATTCTTACAATGTACACGAATTTGTTAATACAAGGATTTTTGAGGATTTTTGATGCTAAAGGCCCTCGGCTAAGGTGTATGATAGACAGTTCGTATACATTGTAGTAATTCCCGGCTGGTTCAATAGATTATGCAGATCTACTGGTTTGAAAGGCTATGCATGTTTCATGTTTCATTTTTATAGCTTCGTTCGTGCACGTTTTCTGGGATCGTTGTTGTGTGGAATTCAATAAAATAACCCAATGCCTTTGTATACTGTTAATAACTTAATGGTTTTTGTGAGTATATAAATGGCCCGTGGCTCTACCCATTTTTTGCATGGTTGGCTCATATACGGATACAAAATCTTAAAGCATAAGTCGTACTTTGAACTCGTTTATACAACGAGCAGCCTGCTATAAGACACGCCCGTTACAACCGTCCTAACCTGGAGACCCCCTTTCAATTTGTGTAACAAGTTCTATACGGGTAATTTGAATTAATTTATTAATTTGAAAGCGACATCTTTTAACAGGTTTAGTAATTGCGAAAAGCTTTATCAAATTATAATATTTTTATTTGGTGAAGCTCTGTACAGGAACCAAGCGCACATTTTAGTGGAAAAAAATATTCGATATAATTTTTTCCGTTTAAATCAAAATGAATGTATGCAACCAAACTGCTATACAAATTTTGTGTATGCAACCTGCATAAAAACTAACTAAATTTAGACAAAATTTTATCAGTACGTAGGAGGGTACTTATAAAAAGATATTCATTATTTTGAAAGCAAATTTTTATTTTTCTAGCAACAATTAAACAAATTTCTTTGTAATTATGTATTTGTAATTTTTATTGAGATATACGAATTCGCCTTGATTTATATAATTTTACTAAATTATTATTTATTAATTTTTTAATATATTATGGATCTGTTTATTTGGATATTTTAACATTTTTAGAAATTAAAATAGATAATAAATTAGTCAATACCCAGACACAGATATATTAATAGGTTTCAAATCATTTTAAAATACAAATATTTGTTTATTATACTCAAAGTTGTTCCATTATTCATATATGTACAAGAAATGGCGGCAAATTAACACAAATTGAAAAGTCATTGCGAAATGTCAGTTGTTTGTAAACATAATAAAATGAATCAAAGGTGCACATACGTCTGCTATAATTAAAAAATATTAAAAGTTTAACGTACGTTTTTCTAGCATTTACAAGAAATTATATCGAAAAAAAATTTCCACTAAAATGTGCGCTTGGTTCCTATGCTGTTTTGTTTATACTACAGGATGAAACAATATAGGCTGCGAATTTGTTGCGATGAAAAATCAAATTTTTAACAAGTAACGAAAAAACAGTTTTCGAAGTCTGTCATCAACAATGTTGAAATAGAACCCAAAACACAATAATCCCCATATTACATTGCTACTCCAAAACCCTTTTTTAACGAACGTTTGTTTTGGAAAAATAATGGTGAACTTTTTTATGGAACACTCTATACTAATTTCTAATTTTCTGTACATACACATAAACAAATTCTTGTTTCTACAAAAAAAAAAAAAAAAAATGTGTTAAACTAATTTAAATGTTTTTGCGTTAACTCAACATAATATGACTCAATATTAAAATATGCTTTTCCTGAATATTGAATTAACCATCCACATTGAAAATTCAAACAAAGAATTTATGTTTTTATATACAAAAAAGCTTCTAAAAAATACTAAAATACACTGGTTGGTATGAAAAAGTACAAAAAGCTTCCCCTCTATGGAAATCACATGGAAAAAATGGCGGAATGTTACGGCTCTTATATTAAGGAGGCTCTGTTTTGTAGAGGTCGAACGAGGGGCAGCTCGTCTTAATTCCTGTTCCAAATTCCGAGTAACCGTCAGGAAAAAAACTGGTCGTTAATCATAACCCTTTTGAGTACTCCACATTTTTGGGGACAGATTCACGGATTGCAAATTTATCTTATTCGTTTTCAAAATGTGACAATAGTTTTTGAGGTTAATCCTCATGAAAACTGCCCAACTGTTAATGAACGATCGTTCATTGTTACAGACGATCAGTTTCACATGCTGTATAAGATAGTGGAATTTTGACAGCGGAAAATAAGAGATTACGCAACGCGACGCAAGTGGTAGCATTATCACTAAAGAGAATTTATTTTTTATGTAATTATCAGCGGAAATTTTCCATTCATTATGTATATGTATATTTTTTCACTAAATAAAACATCTCAGCGGAATAAAATATTAAAAGTGATTCTTAAAACGGCAAATTGATTGATCTCCGAAATAAAGGATCTCGGTATATGAAATCTTGAAATTTAACAATATTCCGTCTTTCCGGCATTTCTTACACTAGTAACCAATACTTTCGGTTGTGTTTCTAATAGCTTTGGTCATACTGAGACTATATGGAAAATTTGGGGAAAATTCATGGACTAGAATTTTCACTAGAATTTTTTGATTTTCTGCAGCCAAATAAGTTATTTTCAGTTTTTTGCCAATATCTCAAAAACTTCGTAGAAAATCAAAAAATTCTAGTGAAAATTCTAGTCCATGAATTTGCCCCAAATTTCCCATGTTATCTCAGTATGATCTAAGCTATTACAAAAACAACCGAAAGTATTGGTTACTAGTGGAAGAAATGCCGGAAAGACGGAATATTGTTTAATTTCAAGATTTCATATACCGAGATCCTTTATTTCGGAGATCAATCAATTTGCCGTTTTAAGAATCACTTTTAATATTTTATTCCGCTGAGATGTTTTATTTAGTGAAAAAATATACATATACATACATAATGAATGGAAAATTTTCGCTGAAAATTACATAAAAATAAATTCTCTTTAGTGATAATGCTGCCACTTGCGTCGCGTAGCGTAATCTCTTATTTTCCGCTGTCAAAACTCCACTATCTTATACAGCATCAGTTTCTCAGGATTTTTCTGCTCTGAAGGTTTTGCATGTTACTCAGTAAGGCAATAGTATTCCGACTGTCACTTTTTATTGCAACTCAGTGTTTTCCGACTATGCAGAGAATGTGGTATATTGGCAATTATGGCCCGAATGCTGAACAAAAAAAAAACAAAAATCATTATTTTTTTACCGATTTTAACCAAATTTGGGTTTTGAAGAATTTTATGTTTTTAGAACACAATTTTCACGAATTGAGACTTTTGTTGCTTTTCAACCAATAGTAAAATTAATTTGTAAAATTTAATGATACATATTGCATTTTTGTTTACAGATTTGTATAAAATACTCATCCTTTCGATTGAATTTCTAAATCTGGGGTTACGACGGAATGAAATTCTAATCAAAGCTTCTTTTACTTGTTCCTTTGAAAACGTTCAATGTCGTCTATTGTGTATGAGGTCTTCCGCGAGGTTTTAGTTTCAAAGATTCTGGCTCCACCGCCTGCTTTATAGTCCGGTTTTGTGATTACAAAACATGTGCAAGTTTTTATAATTCCTACTTAGTTGATTTTATCGAGGTTGAAATTTATTTCGTATCATGTGATTCATTCGAACTATTAGCATTACTACAGTAAAAATGACATCACTGTATACAGAAGTTCATATCATATAGAAAACCAGAATTCGAGAGCGAACTCATCTTACAATAATTAATATCAGTAAAAATGAAAAATTATAAGACATCCGCGTTAATAAATTTCGTAATTTTTCTTAAGCAGAAACAAAAGCAACACAAATAAAATTTTAAATTTAATTGTGTGGGTCGAATTGTTTGTTATGCAACTTTGTATAAAACTTATAAAAATCTGGTAACGAACTCGGCAATCTAAAACAATAGGATAGCTTTTAAACAAGGAATAGCCATGTATTGCTTTATTAGACATGAAATCAATGTGATGAATTCTATAGCATTTTTAGGTTATTGTATTAAATTATGTAACTACAGATTATTGTAAAAATTTGTATATAAGTAACAAGGTTATTCACCCCCGATGCCGTTGTATAGCCAATCATTCATCAGCCTTGTGATTCAAATGTGGCTAGTACATGAAGTTGGTGATTGAACAACCTAATTAAAACCACCTGGGGCTAACAATGTACGACTTCAGGTTTTCTGCAAGAGTGACACAATCCAAAATTTTTAACTTTTTAGTATAGAGCGATTTGAAGATATCACTCAAAATTGCTTGTAAAAACAGTTTTTTTTAAAAATAAAATAAAAATACATTCTGATTAGTAAAATATTTTTTTTCTATTCCGACATCCTCAATTGGATCTTAATTTTTATAATTTTTTAATATTTTGCAAATTTTCTTTGGATGAAATCAATGGATTTTCATTAGATGCTCAATATCTTGAAATGTAAATTTCGTTCGAAAATTGAGTCATTTTTATTTGGAATTTTACCTAATTTGCTGGAAATTATAGCATAAGAGAGTAGTTTTGATACAAAATAATAAAAATATGAATTATTGGGAACCGTTTGATTCGAATATCTTAGAAATGAGAGAATTTTGAATTATGTCACTGTTGCAGCAAATGAGCGATATGAGTCTAGTGATATTATTTTAACTCAAATTTTGATGACCATTATTATCCATTCTCGGAGACCGATCTGGCTGAAGTAGATCATTTAGTCACATAGCTGAAACCACCTAGTGCTAATTATTCACTACTTCAATTTTTTTGCTACGAGGTTCTATTTTCTAGGTATTGTATTATTTTAACTCAATTTTCAATTTAAAAATTTTCACTTATTTGAAAAGTTAAACCGTTTAAAGTTTTAATTTTTTTAAAATAAAATTCCCATTTCTTAAACACAATACACGTGTCTTTACAAATATATGACTCAAACGGATAAGGATATACTTAAATTTCCAATAAGATTTTTTTTCTTATTCGAATTTATTATAACAGCGTAATTTTCGTACAAACATATCATGTATGGAATGTCTGGAATAAATGGCCTTATATCTGTAAATCAAATGGGGCAGTGGATTTCTTACAACTTAACCTTTGAATTTTATCTACTTGAGTGGTTTTAATATTTAGTTATGTATAACAAATATCTCAGTTTGTTCTAAAATGCTATCCTCTATTCAATACCCGTGAAGTTTGTCCTAACTTTGTCCTAAAATTACAAAAACAAAATTTAGGACAAATTTAGGACAAACTTCACGCGTGTGTCCACGAGCGTGAAGTTTGTCCTAAAATTGTCCTAGCTATTTTATTATGAGTATGTATTAGTTAATCTCTCGTTATAATGAATTATCATATTTGTAATATTTGAACATACGTATATAATCAAATTTGAAATAAAGGTACTTATAGTGAAAAAATCGTTAATTATCATTTACAATTCAGCGACTTATTTATAGACCAAGCAGAAATATTGTAAATGATTGATGATAGTATTGCAAGAATAGTATTGCAGCAATATTGTAAATGATTTGACGAAAATATTTTTGTTGACCATAAAGTAAAGTTATGTGAGATAGCTGACATTGTATCAATGTATCGTGTAATATCAATGGAACGTGTTGGTCATATTTTGCACGAATATTTTCCATGAAAAAGCTGTGTTCGAAGTGAGTACCGCGTTTGCTCACAATGGATCAACAACGATAACGCGTCATGACTCCGTGCGCTGTTTGAAGCTGTTTGAGCGCAACAAAAAGGATTTTTTTATGCGGTATATGACAATGGATGAAACTTTGATCGTCCGAAGTGACCAAAAGCACAGCTGTCGGCTGGAAAGGTTATGGCGTCTGTATTTTATAATAGACATGGTATAATATTAGTTGACTACCTTGAGAACAGCGAATATCAACAGCGAATATTATATCGGGTTATTGGAAGGAAAAAATCACTTAAAAACGACCTCAAACGAAGAAGAAAAATTTAGTTTATTACAAAATTGCACGAATTTCACATTGAATTGCTTCCGCATCCGCCATACTCGCGAGATTTGGACCCCGCCGATTATTACTTGTAATTCGGCTTCTCTAACTACAAAATTACGATTAATCAAAATTTCCTTCAGCCTCAATTTTTCGACTGATTAACAAGACTGCGATCGAGGACCTACAGATTTTTGCAGATGTACCATTCGTTTTATCGGCAATGATCAAAAATTTGCTCTTGAAAATCCTCTCTATGAGTCTGTCGTAAGGATTGACTGAGTGGTTTGAAATTGCGGACTTAAGTTTCTCCCATAAATTGAAGGTCCCCTGATTTTTGCAGGAAACTGGTTTTTTGAAGTGCCGCTTCTAAGTGACTTTTACGTTTTCCATATAGACTTCTTCGTTTATTGGAATAAATAATGGGCTGGGGAAAAAATCCATTATTTTTTCGCTAGATGGATTTAGTGACATATAACTCGTGATGTATTTGTCGCCTTATACCATACTTATACTCGTTAGAAAGGGGGATTCATGCACTAAAAAAAATTTTTGTCATGGTTTTGATTGATCGTTTCAGTTGTGGGTTATAGCATGTCAAGCATGGAGGTGAACAAAAATAAAATTAGCTATATTTTACAATTTTGCTTCGATAAAGGCGAAAACGCAAGTCAGACAGCTGAAATTGTGAATGGTGTTTGTGGTCTCGATACTGATCACAGCCAAATATGCGCAATTTTGGTTTCGTTCATTCAGTTCCGGTAATTTCGATATTAAAAATGTACCACGCACTGGCATGCTATCGTCGAAAAGGCGATAAAATCCTGGAATTCGAAGTAGACCGGCGTGCCAGATGTCGTAGCATCGCTCAGGAGCTGAAGGTCGTCCTTCGAAAAGAACCTGGGTTCTTGTTTGGGTGCCGACGAGTTGACGCAAAAAACTTGATGGGTCGTGATTCCATTTGCGAATACTTGGCCAAACAGAAGGAAATCGAGCCATTTCTAAAGCGGGTGGTAACTGGCGACGAT
This sequence comes from Nephrotoma appendiculata, assembly GCA_947310385.1. Lineage (NCBI taxonomy): Eukaryota > Metazoa > Arthropoda > Insecta > Diptera > Tipulidae > Nephrotoma > Nephrotoma appendiculata. The sequence goes on from OX371224.1 coordinate 170,914,293, forward strand.
AAGTGGGTCATGTACGACAATAGCAAGCGAGGATGAAAAAAGGATGAACTACACCGATTGAAGGCAGAAATCGACCAGAAGCGGCCATAATCAGTAGGAGAGGTGTCGCGTTCCACCAGGATAACGCCAATCCCCCTCACACGTCCATGATGACCCGCCAGAAGTTCCGGAACCTAATTTGAGAAGTTATTATGTATCCACCGGACATGGCACCAAGCGATTATCACCTCTTTTTGTCCATGGCAAGCGCTCTTGATGGCCTCAAGAGAAAAATGGCCTTAAGAGAGGCTTGTAGAAACTGGTTATCTCCGTTTTTCGCTAATAGGGGCAAGTCATTTTGGAAAAACGGCATAATGAAGTTGCCTTCTAAATAACAACGAGTTATCGAAAAAACGGCTCATATTTGAGCCAAAATGGATGATTGTAGCCATGTTAAATAAAGCCCCGAAATAAAATAAAAATAATAGATTTTTTTCCCTCCCTTATGTTTATTTTGATGTATTAGGTGTACACGTAGAAACTGTGCTTTTTTTAGTGAAATTCATCTTTATTGAAAATATAATTGTTACACAAATCTAGTTTCGAATTATTCGCCATTACTATATTTGATCTTTTGTAATTTATCAGGTAGATGACGAATACCTGCGGGATAGAAATCTGGTGGCTTCGAAGTGAAACAATCATCAAGCCATTTTTGGACATCTTCAAATTTCGTGAACCGCTGGGCTTTGAAATATGACGACATCGATCTGAATAACTGGTTATCAGAGGGAGCCAAGTGTGGAGAATACGCCGCATGCTATAAAACTTTCCAGCCGGAGATGTGGAGTTCCTGGGTCGTTTTTGCTGTGTATGGGCGAGCGTTGTCATGAAACAATATCACCTTCTACCTTTTTTTACCCTTAAATTGTCTTTTTTTCCCCCAGAGCATCACATAATTCGATCAACTGCGCCTGGTAACGTTCAGCTGTAACTGTTTGATCAGGTTGGTGCCTAGATCAACTAATTGTTTTCTGCGTTTAGGATTATGGTACAAAATCCACTAACGAGAAAGCAAATTCATGACATCTATGCATGAACGCAGATGCATCTGCACCCTTCGGTTTTTGTTTTCTTCGGTCTGTTTATGATGAACCCATTTTCTTTTCTTCTGTATTTTTCCTATTGCGATTGCATGCTTCTATAGTTGTCATCTACAAAACAATTCGTCTTCAAAATAGTTTTACTGTACCAGAATCACTATTCTGGTGATTCCCGGGAAATAGAAATTTTAAATTTTATAGCAGTTTTATTCCCTTTTCCCCAAAGTGTATTCTGGCTTTTGGGAAAATTGTTTCTTGGGAAAAAATTATTTCCAATTACAGCAGTTTTGACGTTAATTATTCCATACCTATTTTTCGCAAGCATTAACTGAGAATCGAATTAAACGGAATATATAGAATAATGGTACCGTGACATATATCGTTAGACTCGTAGGAGTGTCTTCTAGTATCTGACCAACATTCAGAGAAATTCTATGATCTTTTACGGAAATATCTCATTTTCAGTAATACCTTCCGTGTGATTTACGCGTATAGATTGGACGGCTTGCAGTTGGTACTGATATTAAAATTAGAAGCGATTAATGGTACCGTGACATATATCGTTAGACTCGTTGTAGTGTTTTCTAGCATCTGACCAACATATAGAGAAATTCTATAATTTTTTACGGAAATATCTAAAAAATCATAGATTTCCTTTTTGTATTGGTCGTATGATAGATAACACTTCAACAAGTCTTACGATATATGTCACGGTACCATTAATCATTTTTGTGTGTTTGAAAGATTACTTCTTAGGATTTCGCTTCAAATCTTTGGTAATGCCCTAAATTTCTTTTGTAGAATGTTCTTATTCGTTCAATATCAATAGTTTCTATGTTTGTTGAATCGCAAAATTTATTTGTATATTAATTAAATTTTACGCACAATACCTATCTTTTGATCATTAAATATTTCTCTGCAATTAAAAAGGTAATATACGATTTTATCACTGTACCTTTATACCCAATTTGCATATAACATTATTTTTAATTTTAAAATTCGTTATAACGAGAGTTTAACCAATACTTACTCATTTCAACTAGTAGAAGCGGACAATTGAAATTGTCCGACAAGCGCTCGATAAAATAGGAAAAATGCAACAGATGGACGGACAGAGGTGTAAAACGTCTGAAAACACTAAAGTGTTAATACAACAAATTAGCCCAATAGACAAAAAATGAATCTTAAGCAAATCAAAAAAAAAAAAAATTACAGAAACTAGTTTTGAAATAACACTCTTTTTATTATAGAAAAGAATAATAATTGAAAATTTAAAAAAAAAGTAGACAGCCGCATCTGTGTGACCTCTATTTTTAGAAAAAGTTGAATATCTCGAAAACTACTTGAGAGTTCCCAAATTTTAAATGTGACCTTTTTAGAGTAATATCTATCTGTGTGCAAATTTTGAGCTCTCTGGTATGTATAGTTTTTGCTATGATAGTGCCAACAGACAGACGGCCTAAGTCTTTGTATAAGCTTGCTCACAAGAGCGAGCGCTAAAAGGTTAGGACAAAGTTAGGACATACTTCACACCCGTTCTATTCAATTGGACTCTTTGCCTTTTACAATTAGAAGGTGGAGGATCGCCTACAATATTTTTTGGTAGCCATATGTCTATCTGATAAAATGGGGGCCATTCGCCGTTTCTAACTAGAGGGCAAACGATTTCCTACAATTTTTTGAAGATACTTCGAATTTTACTTGTTTGAGTAGTTTTAATATTAGGTTTTAACTATAAAGACTCAGAATTAGTTCAAAAATGGTTCCTTATGGAAATAGGGGCGATATGTCTGTCTATCAAATTGGCATTACCTCCTTTCTAAATCGATATCTGAAGATTTCCTACAATTTGTAACGACGCCCGCGACCGTCGTCATTCCCAGTGCTGACTGTTAATGAATTTCCCAATGTATGTATGATAAGGTTTTGGCATTGACTGAGAAGAAAAAAAAAATATATTTTTTTTGCAATTAAGTAGAACGAAGAAAAAAAAAACGATGGGGTAGTTAGTCAGTTTTTGGTTCACGTTGTAAGCTCAATTAAAGCTCAAAAGTAAAGCTAGAATTGTCAAGTAAATTTGCTTTTACTTGTTTTTTTTATTTTGATAATAAAATAAGAATTCCTGTAAAATTAATACACGCGTGGGGATCGTGTTTTCTTTATTACTATCTTATTCTTGTTGCTAATAAGCAGTGCATTTCTTTGTAATTCTAGGCTATCGTTCGTTATAGACTTAAAAGTGAATTTATAATAACGTTAAGTGGCCGCATGTTTCGGCAAGATCTGAAAACCAAATTACTGTTATGATCGGGTAACATCCCAAACGAACGATTTCTGATCAATCAGATTTATATTGAATCCTTAATTGCAATAAAATGTGTAATTTTTTGGCTCTAATAAGACAGCGTTAATATTGGTGATTGTTATTTATGAACAAACATATGGACCTATTCTATAACCGATTGGTAAGTTGTTAAACTGTCACGTTGATTGGTAAATACAACTTTACTGCAAATTCTTTAAATTGATATTCTCTAATTGGTAAATCAGTTGTTAATCTGTTAAGTTGGCTGTTAATCTGTCAAAAAATACCAACCACCGTTTTCGTGATCACAATTTATTATCAAGCAATCGACGAATAATGTAAACCGTTTAAAATAAGATAAATAATGGAAGTTTATTTTATTTTTGGTAACCAACAAGTAAATGAAGATAATAGTAATGGGTAAATAAATGTAATTTGATTATACAGCTAATAAAATGTTTTTTCTATTATTTTTCTTATTTAATAATCTTCTAATATTTTTTAGTTCATATGACCCATATATTGGTAAAAAATTAAGGGATATGTTAAATCCGTTCACAATGCCGGTTTCTAAATTTAAGAGAACCTGTAGACTCCCGCCTGCAATTGTGCTTCAAATAATCGAATCATTGGAACCACATGCTGTACCTCATTTTAGACACTCGGCAATTGCATTTTATGTAAAGGTGCTATGTACTTTGAATTTTCTGACTAAAGGTTCATGCCAACAGTCAGTAGGTGAGTCAATATTCAATTGTGTTAGTCAGCCATCATCTTCACGTGCAATAAATGAAGTAACCAGCCTCATGGTACAATATTTATTACCAATTTGGGTTAGATTTCCCAAGACACGTCAAGAAATATTGAACAAAAAAGCCAAATTTTACGAAAAATATAATACAACAGGTGTAATTGGAGTGGTAGATGGCACACAAGTTTTAATTATAAGTCCATCACAAAACGATCCATATCATGAGCCACATCTTTATATCAATCGCATTTCGTACCTTTATCCTTAAACGTTATGATAGTTTGTGATACGTATCAAGAAATTATTGCCTGTAATGCGAGATATCCAGGTTCATGCCATGATGCAGCAGTGTACCAAGTTAGCAGCATGAGGCACTTTCTACAACAGAATTATGATTCCGGTGATACGACATCACACTTGATAGGTGATTCAGGTTATCCGTGTGAACCGTGGTTGTTTACGCCTTTACGTGAAACTTCTGAAGAATCGCCAGAATTTTTGTATAACCAAGAATTGATAAGAACACAGGTCTCTTAGGTCACAGAGTTCTCCATTATAGTCCTAAAATAGCAGTAAAAATTGTAAATTCTGGAGCTATTATTCATAATATGGCGGTTAAATACAATATTTCACTAGAATTGGATGATGGAGAGCTATATTTACCAGACGATCTTAAGGAAATGGGACATATACCAAGTGCTGAAAATGACGGTGAGGAACGTGTAACTCCATCACACCTTGGATCTATTATTCGAGCTAATTATATTCGTGATCGTTTCGGTTAAATAAAATAAATTCTAGATATATGTTATACGTTTATTGATGAAATAAAAATTTTAAATATTCAAATATGTATACATATTACAGGCAGAACCTGAATTTCGAGGTACCGGCTTGTCAAGTATTTTGATTTCTGTTTATGTAGGCAAAACGCGAAATTCCTGAATGCGGGTTCTGCCTGTAAAATCTATACTGAAATCTAGTATCGAAAAAATAAAATCTAGTTTTTGGATTTAATGTTAACCAATTCTTTAATAGTTTGGCTAAAATTATTAACTGCCGAAATTAGTGAATCCATTTTCTCGCAATAAGCGTCTATGAAATCATCTAAAAAGATAAATTTTAATTAGTAACACGGTTTTACTGTAAATTCACACCTTACTTTTTGTTCGTATTTTTGGCTTTATAACCTTTGCATTGAGGTTACTTGCTCGTTTGCCGTTAGTTTTTGTTTCAATTGCACGGCTATCACCAGCAGTTTCTGGATCACACATGTGTGATTGATTTGTATTAGAAGTAAACTCAACGCTATCCGATTCATTTGGTTCTACAATCAAATCTACATCATCACTAATATAAATATTACTTTCTTCCTCTTGAGATCCTGCTTCGACATCCAATCCTCCAACTCCATCTAAAACAACTCGACCCCATATATCTAGTGCTCGCATTTCAATTTCCGTTAAAGGATTCTTAGGCGTAGGACCGCCTCCAGTTTTTTCGATATTCACCTTGTACTCACGATATTTTGAGCGAGTTATACATTTCCAGTTTTGAAACCGCTAAAAAAACCAATTGTCCCGCACATATATTTTTCTTGTTCAATATCATATAATTAAAAAATTAGATTTACTTACTTTATCCCAAGCTTTTGGGGCCAACTAGAACCAGAACCACAACAATTTAATTTCACAGAGAATATATTCCATTTTTGTTTTAAACAGTTTTTGTCGACTGTTGATCAATTATTCCCGTTCTTAGAATTGGATCGTTTTCCAGTTCATTTAAATAAATATTATATTGTGCAGGAGAAGTTCGTGGCAATATCTTGTTTTCGCTATTATTCGCTTTCTTTCTTTTCAATGTATCCATTTGGTTTTTAAATAATTAATTTTTTTACAATAAAAAAATTCCGCCTTTCCTTTTCGATGTGTAGTTTTATTTTAAGGTTATGTTTTGACAATTGCGATTGGTATTTTTTTCACCACGAGTAAATAAAAATTTTTTTATTCACCACATTGTGAATGCCAATTTTAAATGTTAGTTGTTAAATGTGCGATAGTTAAATTTTAAACAATTTGGTTGGTTGTTAATCGGAAAAATTAGAGAATAGGGCTAATAGTCAGTGTTTGCCAATAATTAAAATATAAATTGCAAATGTAAACTGTATAAATAGAAAATATGTGTTAAAACTTAAGTTATTACTGTAACAATTTGAATAACCAAATTCGCTAAACACTAATTTCGCTCGCGCCAGTTGAGTTCATACTGTAAAATATTGTATGTAATATCTATGTTGGTGGCTAAAATTCATATTGGGTAAGTATTTGTTGTTGTTCAAATACAAATTACTAATTCGATCTTAATGATGAGAACAATATACAAGTGATAAATAATATTTCTACGACATCACCTTCACCAGTTGGAGCGGTATCATGGTAGCGGTACAAACAAAACATCGTTAATTTTGACTATATTCATATACGAGAGTTTTTTTTTGCTACGTTGTCAACTACATAACATAATCGAAGGTATTACTCCAAATACCACAACCAATGTGTATAATTTGAAGATACACCCAGTCTACAAACAGCGTGGACGACATTAGCGGGAGAGGGTTATTTAAACTTTAAGTATAATTTTTTTATATTATTTTAATTATATTATAACAATTATATATTTATTTTCTAATAACTAATTTTCTTTGTGATATTAAAGTTAATTATTCAGTTTGTTTTTAAAATCGACCTGCGCACCTTATGTCATAATTACCTTAGTTTATACATTTTTTTTTTGAAATATGTTCTTACTTTAATCTAAGTTTGCTGGTAGTTCTAAAACGAAAACTTAATTTTACATTTAATTTCATTTTTTTCGCATATCTTAATTAAGCTTCTGTAAGAAAATTTAAATTATTATTGAGAAATTAATTCAAGAATAGTTAGTCGTCCTCCGGACTATAAAATATTAGGCTAAGATTAAGTAGTTCTAAAATATTTAAGTGCTTCTTATAAATATTTGCGATTTATAATTTAGTATATCGGTAACAAATACATTCATTTCAATTAAAAAAAAAATCACCAATACTATTTCCTATATTTTCTATTGTAATACAAATTGTTTGTAATGTTGTCAAAAGTAAATTTTCCATTTTTTTATTTCGATTGTTCATTACTATGTCTGAGAATGTGCTAAAGTGAAAACCTTAGTTCTGGGATGATGAGTTCAGGTAAGTCGGTGTGTCGCCAACCGGGAGCTCTAGCCGTCTACCTATCACCGCTCAGAAACCGCTGTATGATAAAGTCTGCTCACAAAACTTAGTTTTGTTACAAATTTTTCTAATATACTCGTACTTCAAATTTTAGTTGTTTGCTTTAATATTTCGTTTTAATAAAATCTCACTAGTTTGCTCTAAAATGTTTTTTTTGGAAATAGTGGCCATATATATGTGTAATGAAATGGGTTATGCGCCTTTTCTTATTGGAGAGCTGGAATTTTCTACACGTTTATGAACAAATTTCGAATTTTACTTGTTTTAATATTACGCTATAAGAAAAATCTCTGACTTTTATTTTAAAATACCTCTTTATGAATGTAGTGGCCATATATCTGTCTATTCAAAGGGCCCACTCTTTTTCTAAGTGGAGGGCAGGGGTTTGCTACATTTTGTTTATTAATAAGCTTCGAATTTTAGGTGTTTAAGGTGTTTTAAAGTTTAGTTAAAAATCTCAAAGTTTGATCTAAGCTGCCTCCCTCCGGCAATTGTGGCTATATGTCTTTCTAATCAACTGGGCCACACGCTTTTTCTAGAAGCAGGGCAAGCGATTTCTAGCAATTTTTTTGAATAAACTTCGAATTTTTGTTGTTTGGGTAGTTTTAATATGTAGTTGTAACAAATACAGTCTGCGGAATTCAATTAAAGCCATTCTTAATTTTTTTGATATGGAAGTAAGTTTTAGAGTTTGAACTTAATTTATTATCAGGTTTTAATTGAGATGTCAATATACATATTTTAAAATGAAAACATAATTTTAATTGTATTTTTTTGCTCATTTATATAATAAAAAATAGATTTCACACTACAAAATTCAATATAAATCAGAAATTTTAAAATTAAATAATATCAGTAAAATTCAAAATATTTGCAAATAAACAACTAATAACATGTATAATCTCCATTTTTATTAGTTACTTACAACGGCTTTATGCAACTCAACTAAGGTGTTGTATTGCTTCCCATTGGAAGGAGAACGTGCCGGCCAGACCAATAATCCGATCTTTCGCTCTCTAAACCAATCAATCGTTTTCTTCGATTTGTGAATGGTAGTATTAACTTGCTAGGAAATCCATTTCGAGTTCATTTAAATCTATTAAAATTTCATCGAACCTAACAATTACTATATGTAATCTTTGGATTTTATTTTCAAAATAGAAAAATGCAGCCGTAATCATATAGGGAGCCGCCTGTCCAAAGTTTCGGTTCATTGGTGCTTTCTTATCTGTATTCGTGATCTGCCTAATTTTAAGGTTGATCTGCCTTTTTTAATAGCGATTTGCTGTTTGGAAAGCTTGCAATCCTTGTAGGTTAGATTTTTTTCTATTTATTCGGTTGTTAGTGTTTTTCCGTTGCACGTTTTTTTGTCAAAATTTTATAAAATGTATACCAACTAATAATGCCACGAATTGGAAAACTCGTTAAATAGTCAACTAATTAAATCAAACGAGTACATAGTAAAATAACTAAAAGGTTCTAAATTTTCTTCATTTTTTCAAAATTTAAGAGGAGGCGTCGATTTTTAACAGACACTGTTTTTCAACCAAAAATCGCTCTCTGTACAGTCCAGTCGGATCGACTGTTCTGGATAAAATTTTTATTTTAGCTTTTTTCATAAGTTGGGAGGCCTTAGTGTTGTTTGGCGTAAATTGGCTTTCATTTACGGGAAAACAGCCAAGTACTAAAGGATTATAAATAAATTTTGGAACCGAAGTTTCAAACAAAATTTTTCATTTTTTTTTTAATATTTGTTGGAAATGATGTTTTTGATTAAAAAAATAGTTTCACCAAAATTCAGCATCTCTACAGTCCAGGCGGATTGAATGTTCGAAATAAAATTTCATACTGAAGCTTTTTCCATTGATTAATTATATGTGATTTTTGCTAAATTTTGCTAAATTTAATGGAATAAAATGTGTGTACTGAACGTTACTGCTTTCATATTAGGTTTTTAAATCATTGCGATACTCCATATATTTCTATACATATTAACTACTTATAACAGTGAACAATTGCAGCATTCTAATGTTAATGATGCTAATGAATCTGATAAAAAATTTTCTTGATAAAGAAAACGGAAAATTGGATGCTTAATGACAGCAAGTATAGTAGCGAAAAATGGGGATGACAACGATTACGACGACATAGGCTTAAATATCGATTTCACTGGGAAAATTCACTTCGACCTTGTAACTAGCATAAGTATGTAAATCAATATTTGAAGCGAACAATTGTGGCTCTTAAACCAATTTGGTGACACATTTTCATTTAGTTCGACACCCCAATGGAATTTCTTTTTTTGGATCTTAGCGAGCAATTATGGCAGTACGTCGCTTTCACAACGCGCTTTTATAATGACGTTATCAGGAACCATAAATAGGCATCGATCAACTACCATGGACAGACACATTGTATACCATTATCAACAAATTTTAATTTTAAAGTGAACATGGTAATTTGTTGAAAGGTTTCTAAAAACAGCAAAGCAATAGTTTTAACCTCTACTCAACACAACGGTACCAAAATCTCCGGGCCACAATAAAAGCTGGGCATAAGACACTACTATAATAAAACCAAAGGTTTGTCTTTAAGATGGCAAGACGCTTAGTCAGTAGCCGACGAAAAGAAAGAGGAACATAATTAAAACAATGTTAACTAAATTCGATTTTTATTTAATTTTTATATTTCCCGAAAGACTCGAAAGTTTCGTAACTACGTCTAGACGAAATTTAAGTCCGTTAAAAAAGCGAAAGGATGATCAAAAGTGAAAATTTAGACCTACACCGGAGTGACAAAATCAAAGTAAAGGTTAAAAATTCAAATAAATTTAAAGATTTTCAACAAGGTTTGACCTATTTGGTTTTCTGAAATTTAAGCAGGACTAGTCAGTTTTGATTAAACAGGACAGTTTTACCAAATCGTCCGGTAAGTTTAATTTTTCGCTTTAGAAATGAAGTTTGCTGTATTCGAGATCTGCACATTCGAGGTAAAAGTATAAGTTGAGTGTTGGATGGTACTGAAGTTATCCGAAAATTTCGGCCGAAAATAAACCTATATTATCGACATATTTTGTATCACGTGGTAGTACAAAATTCTGATGACATTAACCGATGAAAGTATATGTTATTGAAGTTAGCAGTAACATTTGGCCGAACAAAATTTGGATTATCAATAAAAATTAATTTCACATAATTCGAATGTTTAGTGGTAATTTGTACTGGGTGAAGTTAGACCAATTCGTAAATAGCTGGCAGTCAAAATGCGATATTTCAATTCGTGATATTTCAAAATGTGATACGGTACAAAAAATGCGATATGGTACAAAACGGGAGTTTAGGATCGGGATATATCAGGCGGGTGAAGGGGAAATTTAATTTCAGTTTATAGGAATTTAAAAATCGTTAGGAGCGAGAGTATATAGGATCGGTATCAATCTGTTCGTTGCGCTCCCGTCGCTTCGGAATGCACATTCTGTACCATAACGCGTTTTGAAATATCGCGTTTTGAATAATCAGGGCATATTTTATGTAGCATTATAGTGAAGTAAATTAAAAGCTCATTCGGTCTACTATATATTACCACTAAACATGGATCTCGACTTTATTTGACTGTGATGCCCTGAGATTGAACACAGGTTTTCACTGTTAGTGCTTAAGCTCAAACTCTTTGCTCCTTAACACGACAAAATTATAAACATGGAATCCAGCTATTTCCGAATTGGTCTAACTTTACCCAGTACAAGTTACCACTAAACATTCGAATTATGTGAAATTAATTTTTATTTATAATCCAAATTTTTTTTCGGCCTAATTTTACTGCTAACTTCATTAACATGTAATTTCATCGATTAATGTCGTCAGAATTTTGTACTACTACCTGATACAAAATATGTCGATAATGTAGGATTTTTCGACTGAGATATTCGGCTAACTTCAGTAGCATGAGTGTTGGCTACAACATAGTCACTCTTAAATTTTTTTCTGATAGAGCTAAATTTCTAATAGTTTGGCAACTCTTTCTATACAAGTTTTTAAATTCCAATTGGAATATAAAATTTGAGTGTTAATTATTTTTGTTTATGTATTTCACAGGTATAGTCTCTAACCCAAATTACAAGTGAAATAATTATCGGCTGCCTTTAACTAATCATTAAAATACGATAATAGACGCTTAATGAGTTAGTTAATGTACAATTCGTATATAATTAAAATTAATAGCTTTAAATTAATTAAAAGTAATATAATTTTTGTATTGAAAATGAATCAGATTAGTAATGTGAAGTGTTGTGTAGGTATTTTATAATCGTTTTCATTGCACAAATTAATTGCATTTCGGTACACACAAAACGAATCATTAATTATAAAACGTAAATGAACTGAAAGAACCGATACTCACTCTCTCTCGTCGTACATATGTACATTATTGTAGTACATATGTGCAGATGAAATCGCAGCCAACAATAAATTTAATTTTAAATAGTAATTATTCAACACAAAATAAATCAATGTGTGCAGTACATAGAAATAATACTCGAATATGTCGGTTCTCGAAAAATCCATCAATCATTAAGTTTAAAAATAATTAAGATTTGTAATATATCTTTGGATCGATTCAGCGGTCAGAAAACATCCCATTTAATTAATTTAATAAAATTTATATTAGGTATGGAAATGAAAGCTTATTGAATGTCACTGTACAAAATTAGTTATATTATTATATCGTCGGTTTGGTGCAATGACACGACTCAAAATTTATAATTTTTCAGTAGACGATTTTTTGCCGCCATGGTGGCAAAGTGGTCAGCATGCTTACTTCAGCAACCGGAGGTCTCAGGTTCGAAATCCGGTGGTGACAAGGAAAAAATTTCACAGCTGGATTAGATCAATGAATTAATCACTCATTATCCGAAATGAAAATATGATTATGAAACCTCGTTTTTCAAAAGTAAATCAAAATACATTCTGTTTAGTAAAATATTTTTTTTTCTATTCCTACATCCTCTTTGGGGTCTTAATTTTTATAATTCTTTAATATTTTGCAAACTTTCTTAGGATATGTTCCAATATCATAAAATGTTAATTTCTTTCGCGAATTGAGTGATTTTTTATATGAAATTTTACCTAATTTGCTAGAAATAACTACATAAGAGAGTATGTTTTGATACAAATTAATAAAAATATGAATTATTGAGTATTGATTTGAATATCTTAGAAATAAGTGAAATTTGAGTTGTGTCACTATTGCACTAAACCGGAGCCCGTGAAGTTTCTAACAAAAAATAACACGTATACGATTCCAGTTGGAAAACATGGCGGAAACGGAATTCCCATTGGATTCAAATAGATTCCAATAGCCGCCATATTGGATTGTTTTAGTATTGATGATTTACACTGTTAATATTTTATAAATGCAAATTAGTGAAAAATTATTATTATATTAAATAAATTCATAATTTGCATGCAAATTTTCACTCAAAATATTGAGTATTTTATCATTCTGGACTATTAACAAGTCACTTCCAGAGATTGTTCCTTCCAGAGATTGTATAAGATTTTTCCGAGCGGAGAAAGTGCAACCTTGTTAATAGCAGTTTTCTACCACGGATCTTGAGTATTTTATCAATCTGGGCCAATAACAAGCCACTTCCAGTGATTAGGGCAAGATACCACTGTATAGGGTAAGGTTAGGTTAGAGTGGCTACTATCGCACACTAAGCCAATAATGGCCCATTGTGATACCACAGGATCCAATCTCTCCTTACTTCCACTGAAACCATCCGGAGCTACTTATGTAGTGTAAAATATCTCGCACTCCACAGTCCGCGTGTTCTGAAAAGCTGTCCATATCGTACACACCCAAGTACTTATGTCTTTTGTATACCAGTACGGGACACGAGCATAGGAAGTGATCTAAACCGCCTCTTCGTCCATACAACTTCTACAAAAGGCATGTTCCCCAAAAACGGCAGTGTCTTGTCAGTATCTCTACGACCAATCCTAAATCTCGGTTTCCCAGAGATAATAGTGCCTTGGAGCGCTGCAGGTCCAGTTTTGGCCAAACCTGTTTTGCTACTCTGCCCGTGAGAGTGTTGGTCCATCTCTCATCTGTCAAGGCGATTGTCTTTTTACTCAGCGCCTATTTGATCGCTGCTATAGGCCTCCCCAGACCTTCCCTTTCTGGTTGCATCTGGAGAGTCGTACCGTACCTATCTAGTTCATCTGCCTTGCAGTTTCCCATGATGTCCGAGTGCCCAGGGACTCAAATCTGGATACTGAAATACTCGCTTATCTCATTAAGAGATAGTCGGCAATCCAGCGTCACCTGTGACTTCAGAGAAACCGCCTCTAGTGACCTGAGTGCCGCTTGACTGTCCACATAAATCGCGATATCCTTCACGGATACCACGTTATGCTTCAACCATGTCACGGCTTCCCCTATCGCCACCACTTCAGCCTGGTAATAAGAATTTAACATTTGCTGTGTTTTTTTATTAGCGCCCGATAGCTGTATCCGGAGCAGCCAATTTTCTATGTCAGAACTTATATTTATCGCGCTATTATTGCATATAATTAATTTATTTAACTCTAAACTAAGATTTTTCATTCAACTTTTTAGGTAAAATTCGACAAAAAAAATATCTTGCTCTCTTATTTATCGGGAGCCGCTATCGGGAGCGCTATCCATTTCAATGGGAAATTTGAAAAGGCTTTTAATTTTGTAAACCCCTGAAACCATTAGAAACTAGATCTTACAGTAAAAATTTAAAACGCAGCAAAATGAATTTTTGTTTATAACGTCATGTCAAAATAAATGTCAATTAATATATTTCAGGTGATAAATGTTTGTTTTATTGATGAATTTAGTTTTAATTTTTATAGTACAGCGACACCGGTGAATAATAGCTGTAGTTTCAATAGAAAATTGCCATTTGGCGCCGGATAGTGCTCCAATATTAAAACACAGCAATTGAGTGGTACTAACACATATGTACCTAATTTGGATTTTTTGTTAGAAACTTCACATCGGTACTAAACCGACGATATAATTTAGGCCAAGCTACAAGGGTATATCAAAAAATCTTGCAATATCATATGAAAAAAAAGAGTGAGTGAGACAACAATATAATTTTCAAAACCATTTTTTGTCGCGATGAAACGTCTAGAAGAACATTTCGATGTAAATTTTACAGTTCGTTTGTTTTTGTCAATTTAGTAACACATGTTTTGAATTTTTCTTAAAATGAATGAAATTGAATATCGCGCCGTTATTAAATTTTTCAGTAAAGATGAACGAAATGCAATTTATATATTCAACTATATATCAAAAGTTTACGGCGAGTCTGCACTATTATATGCCACAGTAACAAGGTGGGTAAAATTATTCAAAAGTGGTCGGAAGTCATTAGAAGACGACAACCGCTCGGGTCGGCCACCAGATGCTATTAGTCATGAAAACGTAATTTTGGCCGAATCTATTGTATCGGAGGACCGGCGTATTTCTGTTCCGCGGCTAGCGTGAAGACTTTCTCTTTCATACGGTACCACGTACCACATATACTATATTACATGACCACCTTCACATGTCGAAAGAAGTGCGCGATGGGTTCCCCGTTTATTGAATGCAGAACAAAAAAAATTGCGTGTTCAAACTTCAAAGGCGATTTTAGATATTGTTACGGTGACACCTAGATTAGAATAGAATAAATTAATTTCATTAATTGCTCAATTGCATTTATAATTTATGATTTGGTTCAACATTTAGGCGTTATTTCTATACTAACATATTTGCTTGATGCGCATTTAGGATTATTCTAGAAACAAATATTTTGGTATATAAAGGCGCGCGTTGACGTGGAATGCTGAGTTTTATTTTAAACGTGATACAGTGAAGGTTAAATAGAAAGATTATTAAAGTGATTATTAAAGCGATTATTAAAGTGATAATTAAAAAGTGTGTTATAATTATAATAATTAATTGTGAATTTTGTGTTGTATAATAAATTGTGTTGTGTAAATAAATTGTGTGAGTTCAAATTTGAAGCAGTTGTATTTATTCACAATCCAGTGATTCGAACCTTGAGTGACAAGGCAAAATCGTAACAATATGTACAAAGAAGATCCAGAAAATTTCTTGGAAAACATAATAACAGGCGATGAAACATGGCTTCATCACTGAAAAGAAATTCAAAACTCAACCATCTGCTGGTAAGGTTTTGGCAACAATTTTTTGGGATGCTGAAGGAATTTTGATAATCGATTATATGCCACCGAAAACCACAATCACAGGCATATATTACGCCGAGGTTTTGCGAAACTTGAAAAAAGCGATCCGGGAAAAACAGCCAAGGAAAGTTAGGAAAAAAATTTTGCTTCTTCACGACAATGCACCAGTGCACAAGGCTAATATTGCTAAAGCTGTATTAAGGGACTGCGGCTTCGTGGAAATTCCGCATCAACCGTACAGTCCAGACTTGGCACCCAGTGACTACTTTCTGTTTCCCAATTTGAAATAAACACTAAGGGGCCGGAAATTTTCCAGTGACTATGAAGTACAGTCTGTGGTAAAAGAATATTTTATGGAGCAAAATAAATCTTTTTTTTAGAGGGTTTAGGCAAGTTAATTGATCGATGTGACAAATGTATAAACCTTAAAGGAGATTATGTCGAAAAATAAAAATATTGCTGTCTCACTCACTCTTTTTTTTTCATATGATATTGCAAGGCTTTTTCATTTGCCCTCGTATTTCAACCTTTTAACTATATGCCAGTAAATCGATAGTTGCACACTGATGATAATTTACTTATTATGATATCGCAGTATTAACCCAACAACAACAAGCGTATTCTACTTTCTTAAAGAAACTGTAAAAACACTATCAATCAAATGTAATATGAAATACAATATTTACAGTCTAGTTGCGTGGATTATAAGAGGTAATCGTTATAATATTAAATCAGTGATATAAAATATTTACCGCATAAGTAACCACAAAAACAACAACATCACCATCAACATCGGGGCCATTAAATATTCCAAATATAGTCGTACAATATATAGAATTATGCAAATTTATTTTCCGCGTTTAAAACAATAAAAAAAAGAAAACACTTTGTGTAGAAGCTGTGTGGTGGCAAAACGGTTCTCTCTTTACTTAAGTATTATATGTTTATTGCAAGATTATTATGTATACATCACAGATTCTCTTTTGTTTTATTACCAGGTAACCGTCTTATTATTTTATAACAGGACTTTCAAGAAAACTATCTGTATAATTATTTTTGTTTGTATTTAAGTTTATGCATTGCTTTGTAGAAACGAAATGGAATAATTAAATTGTTTACTTTAAAAGCAAAATCAAAGCATAAATATGTTTTTTGTTTAAGTAGCGTGACAAAGTATGATTGAAGCACCATTATGCTGTTTATGTTTATCTTTACTAAAAAAAAAAAAAAAATACAGGTGAACAAGTTTTTTATTTATTTATTTTATTATTTATCCCAATGAGGTTTCTCAGTGAAGGGCATTTCAAAGAGTTAATCATGCAAAACAGGATATTCATAAAATTTAAAGCTTTACATAATATATAAAGTATAGGGTGAAACGTAATGTTCATAGAATAGGGTTATGTATGGAATAGCACACCGGGCAAATGAGCTCCATGGCTTTGCTGGCACATACGCACTCTTTTGTCGAAATTGTCCATGACCATTTTGCATTTCGATGCAGCGTTGAATCTCAACCTTTAATGTACGGGTGGATGTGTGTTTGTTGACATACACTAGGGAGTAATTCAAGGTTAAAATTTATAATATAACTAAGTAAATGTCCCAATTGCAGATCGCTTTTTAAAACTCAAAGGTTTGATGATTGCTCTATCATATTATGCGGTATTTAAATATTTACTATCCTTTCTATTTTTTTCGAGATCGAGTTCAATATTATTGTAATTAATTTAATAAAATATTGTACTTTTAACTTTTTCGGATCATTTCTCAACACAAATGTTATTTAATACTAAGGTCCATAAAGTGGATCGCCATAAAAATCCAGTTTCCTAAAGCGGATCTCACTGCCAGTTTGCACATGATAACATTAAAACTAACGAAAGCACGGTCAAACTTCTGAATTACAACTAACATTTTTTCGATGTATTTTTTTATAACTACAATTTAATTTGATAATAAATAAATCTTTATAACGGGTGATTTTTTAAGAGCTTGAGAACTTTTTTTTAAAAAAAAACGCATAAAATTTGCAAAATCTCATCGGTTCTTTATTTGAAACGTTAGATTGGTCCATGACATTTACTTTTTGAAGATAATTTCATTTAAATGTTGACCGCGGCTGCGTCTTAGGTGGTCCATTCGGAAAGTCCAATTTTGGGCAACTTTTTCGAGCATTTCGGCCGGAATAGCCCGAATTTCTTCGGAAATGTTGTCTTCCAAAACTGGAATAGTTGCTGGCTTATTTCTGTAGACTTTAGACTTGACGTAGCCCCACAAAAAATAGTCTAAAGGCGTCAAATCGCATGATCTTGGTGGCCAACTTACCGGGCCATTTCTTGAGATGAATTGTTCTCCGAAGTTTTCCCTCAAAATGGCCATAGAATCGCGAGCTGTGTGGCATGTAGCGCCGTCTTGTTGAAACCGCATGTCAACTAAGTTCAGTTCTTCCATTTTTGGCAACAAAAAGTTTGTTAGCATCGAACGATAGCGATCGCCATTCACCGTAACGTTGCGTCCAACAGCATCTTTGAAAAAATACGGTCCAATGATTCCACCAGCGTACAAACCACACCAAACAGTGCATTTTTCGGGATGCATGGGCAGTTCTTGAACGGCTTCTGGTTGCTCTTCACTCCAAATGCGGCAATTTTGCTTATTTACGTAGCCATTCAACCAGAAATGAGCCTCATCGCTGAACAAAATTTGTCGATAAAAAAGCGGATTTTCTGCCAACTTTTCTAGGGCCCATTCACTGAAAATTCGACGTTGTGGCAGATCGTTCGGCTTCAGTTCTTGAAATGTCAAAGCATACTGAGCATCTTTCTCTTTGACACCTTGTCTGAAATCCCGCGTGATCTGTCAAATACTAATGCATGAAAATCCTAACCACAAAAAAATCATATGTTCCATTAGTGGCGGTTCAGAATCATCAGTCGAAAATAAATAGTAAAAGGTATTAAGAATTTTGTTTATGTACATTTTGAATTATACTTAACTTTCAATTATTAGCTGTGCAACCTATATAGTGTACTTTCTCGTAATATTAATATCGACTGTCATAACTTGTTATGTAAACAAAACAAACTTACCATTGTAAATGACAGTCGATTTACTCCAATTTGAGACCGAAACCAAAGATGCAACCTGTATCATCGTTTGCGATGTTATACTCATATAACACTCGATAATACTGACATCTATGTTCGGGTAGTGAAATGATTCAGTTTTGCATTTTGTTGAACTGATCATTTGCCGCTAACTTCATTTCGCGCTGTCAATTGGTTTACAATAAAAAAAGCTCAACTTTTGCTCCGTCACTTTTTTTGAGACATTCGAGCCATCATAATCAACAATTTTTGGAGTTAATAAAAAATATATTAAATTAAGTTTACGAGTTATAAAATAAATATTTTATATAAGTGTTGGTGTATCTTTATTTAATTAAGTTCACAATTCCTTTATTATTGCAAGTGATTGTGGGTGAAGCCATAATTCAATAGTGAATAAACTAAGCCATTTTGGGCGAGGACACCTGCCGTTATCTAATATACATGTACATATACATTTTGTATATCCCTTTTCTTTCCTGCTCACACAATTGTGTGGGTACGGTATTAGATTCATGTCAAAAATATATTTTCGTATGTGTTTTGAACCAACTTAGACATTTGTGAAGTCCTTTTTAACTCATTTTCTTCCGAAAAAAACACTATAACTATACACACAATTGTGTTGGTTAAACTTCAAACCAAGCGAAATCTTTATATCAAAAACGCCATTATGTTTAATTACTCACACATTTCTGTGTGGTTTGGACTTAAATTGAGCCAATAATTTTTTTTGGTAGGAAAAGGGATATAAAAATCAAAAATAATATAGAATACTGTAAGTAAAGATATTTAAGATTTTCGTAAATTCTGACATATTTAAATAATTTCGATTATATATGATGCCGCTGATCAAATTTCTTTCAATGCTCGGCCGCAGTGGCTGAAAATGTGCGACAACGGCCGAGAACATCAATTCGTCATGGTGTATCGGAAATGAACATCAACCAGTTTTTCATGTAATGAATTCTGCGTAAATATTATGGTTTGTGGCCCTATAAAGTTCAGTTGGTCCACCAATTGGAGCCCTGTGACCATTCGCATCGATATCGATTCGCTGTGTGGGCCTGCGACAACTCGAAATATATAAGGATTTTGCTCAAAAAATCATCTTTTCATACGAGGCGGATTTCCATCTCGGTGGGTTCGTAAACAAACAAAATTGTCGTATTTGAGGATCGAAAAATCCACAAGGATATGTGGAGAAGCCAATTCATCCATTACGTGTTATTGTTTGGTGCAGCTTTTGGTGTGGCGGCATTATTGGGCCGTATTTCTTTGAAGATGAGGCCGGTGCGACCGTTACGACCAACGGAATAAACTACCGCCACATGTTAACATGTTTTTTGTGGCCATATCTTGAAGATATTGGTTTGGACGACCTTTGGTTCCAGCAAGATGGTGCGCCATGCAACACATCGGGCATTACAATAGCGAAACTCCGCCAAACATTTGATGGACGCATTATCAGTCGAAATGGTGACATAGTGATTTGACGCCTTTGGATTTTTATTTGTGGGGTGCCGTGAAAAACAAGTGTTATACGGACAATCCCCAAACAATTGAGCATTTCTAATCCAATATTGAAGCAACCATTGCCGAAATATATCCGCACACAATTCAAAATGTGCTCAGAAATTGGGCTGACCGAATAGAGTAGCCGCGGCTCCGATTTGATTGAAATAATTTTTCATAAACAACCAAGAGGATTGTACTTTGAAACAAAACAATAAATTTGGAAATATATTAAGCCGTTTTTGGGACTTAAAAAAGGCGGTTTCGTCACAATTGACAATTCGTTCCGGATGATCGAATATAGACAAGTATCCGTTTGTTTCTAGGTACTCTGTTACTTGTTTGAACCATTCTTTTACTTTGGTTTCCGTAACTTGTGCACGACCCTTAATCAGATATTGTGCCGCTCTTTAATACTGAAGATTTTCTTTACAAAAAGCTAAAGCATTCGTACCAGTGATGACCTATCAAGAAATATTATAATATAAAATGAGCATGAATATAGATTTAATATTTAGAATTAGTTACCAGCTCTACCATCTTTCAATGTGTATGCAATTTGCAAATCTTTAACAATTAATTGTACACTATCTAGTATAATTTTATGATCAAAGTTGAAGCTAAATTTTTTCGATGAAGTTTTGTAACAGAAGTAATATCCAGTTTCGATCTGATACAATCATGAAAAAATTCAATCATCTCATCAGGCCATGGCGACTGAATACTACTACACAATGATCACACTTTGTGTTCTATATATACAGAACACCCGTGTTTCATTAACTCTAGTAAATTATATGATAAATCACTAAATCTATTCTTACAAACTTATATCTCATTCACATTTTGGGTTCGTCGAATCCGAGTGAGTAATTTTTATATTTTTTAATATTTTTCCCTTACCAATTAATACTGAATTAATTAAGTAATTCAAAGCGATATATCGAACATATCGGCGCTAAGGCCATTTAGTTGTATTTTTCAGATAACACGGAATATATTCGAATCAAAATGTGAATGAGATGTAAGTTTGTAAGAATAGATTTAGTGATTTATCATATAATTCACTAGAGTTAATGATACACGGGTGTTCTGTATATATAGAACACAAAGTATGATCATTGTGTAGTAGTATTCAGTTGCCATGGCCTGATGAGATGATTGAATTTTTTCATGATCTTATCAGATCGAAACTGGATATTACTTCTGTTACAAAACTTCACTGAAAAAATTTAGCTTCAACTTTGATCATAAAATTAAAAATAAAAATGGGGGTTGCTTATATTAGAGCATTTATAAAATTGTTCAGCGATTCGAATATATTCCGTGTTATCTGAAAAACACAACTAAATGGCCTTAGGGCCGATATGTTCGATGTATCGCTTTGAATTAATTAATTAATTCAGTATTAGTTGGTAAGGGAAAAATATTAAAAAACTATCTAGTATAAAGTTTCCTTTAATATGGGAGAACCAGTTTTTGCCAAATGGTCAATCCATGATCATAAATGACCCTCCTGCTCTTTAGAAAAAAATGCTGCTTGGTGCTCCTTTTTTTTTTTTTTTTTGTTCTTGGTATATACTTTATGTTTATTTACATAACTACGCTACACGTATTTATAAGTACATAATTCATTAAAGTTAATTATATATATAATTTACAATATTTCTTTCTTTAGTTGCTCGAACCACTAGAGGTTTTTCTTGCAACTACAAATTGTAATATTGGTTTTCTTTCAGATAAAATCTCTGAGACGAGACCAGCTTTCATACAAATAATTTATTTAAATTTAACGATACAGTTTTGTACAAAAAGAAAAAAACAAATAGAAAATTATAATAATATTTCAGAATTCTAAATTTTATGATAAGAAAAATTTTAATATTTGATTTTACTTTTAATTATAAAGGTTATTATTAATGATATTGTCTATTCTTTTAAATATGCTAGTAGTTTATTTTTAAATATGGCTATGGTTGATGCATTTTTAATTTCGGAGGCCAGTTTATTGAAATCAGTTAATCCTCTGCAGAGTACATTATTTCTTTTTGTTAATTCTTTTTTGGAAAAGTCAACACGGAAATCATGTTGATATTGGTGTTTAATTAAATTATTTTTAATTTTATATATAGTAATAATGAGTTGTGCTTTGCTAATCTATCTATTATATTAATACGCCTAATTTTTTCAAACTCAACGCTAAAATGACCCCTAAACATGATCCGATCCATTTAAATTTTTGAGGGTAGGTCGACATAAATATAGCGGTGTGCCTTTGCTAGAAAAATCGGAAAAATTCCACCGGGAAGTACCTGAAACGGGTACCTCAGGTGTTTTCAGCAAAATTTTGTCACGACGCCAGAATGCCATGACAAAATATGTTTATATTGAATCTACGATCATGCGCATTATACCGATTACCGTGACAATGACAAAATTTATTAAAATTGACGATGTTTTTGTGATGACACACTGTGATGACAAAATGAGTAGAAAATTTGTAATTGACTCTCAATTAAACAAAACAGAGAACATAAAATGATTTTACATACATTTTGGTGTTAATAGTAGTTGTGAGTGTAAAAATACAATTTTGTCATGACACTCTTTCTATTTAAGATTTAAAAATTAACCGCGTATATGAATTTACTTTATTTTTGAAAAAAGTGCATCAAATTTACATCTTAAAAATTCTTCTTAATTATTTCTTAACCAAAAATTCAATAAAATGTATTCACGTGACTGATTATTCAGTCACAGGTCAGCTTCTATCTATCTTCTATCTATCTATTATATTAAACTCTTAATTTTTTCATATTCAACCCTAAAATGACCCCTAAATATGATCCGATCTGTTAGATTATTTCAGGGTAGGTCTACATAAATATTGCGCTGTGCGTAGGCTAAAAAAATCGGAAAAATTGGAAAAATTCCACCGGAAAGTACCCGAAACGGGTACCTCAGGTGGTTTCAGAAAATTTCCAAGATTTTGTGCAAGTGAAATCTTGCCACATTTGAGAATTTTATGGGACGACTGAAAAGAATTTTTTTTGGTCAAATTGGTGGTGCGCGATTCAAATCAAAAGTTGCAAAACAATTTGCACGCGAGTTAGATTCAAAGTTCAAAACAGTTTTCGCACGATTCAATTTCAAAGTTGCTTAATGGTTGACGCGCGATTTAAATTCAAAGTTGTTAAATTGTATTGGCGTGCGATTCAAATTTAAAGTCGCGGGAGCCACCCTTCCATGGATCTCTTAAGACGCGCACAACATTCCACGTGAATATCCAGCAGACGCCTTCCTCACATTTGAGGATTAGGTTCCAGACGAAGAGGCGGAGCAAGATCAATTCGATTTTAATATAAGTTTTTCGCCATTTTGTTTTTATTTTTGAAAACTTGCATATTTTTTTCTTTTTAGGAGCCTTTTTGTTCCTGTGAGTGCACTCGAAGGTTCAAACCTGAGGGGCAATGAGAAGCGCACGGTATCATCCCAAAGTGCTCTCGGGAAATTTAAATCCACTATTTAGGTTCGATGGGCGTGGCTTGCGAGTTCTTTGACGCGCTATTTTTCCGGGCAGATAAGGAGGGGCTTGGTCTCGGCTTCACTCGCTGCTGTGGTAAAAGAAAGGTGTTTCTCCCCGCACTGCACAATCTCCACTACCTCAATCAGCTGATTTTCGGAACTAACTCCCCCTCGCGATTCTATAAGACTAACATCCGGAAGCTTAACTCCGCCCTCTCCATGGTCAGGACCAGAATGGAGCTCGAAGAGCAGCGCCCTGGCGAACCGTACTTCTTTTCACTGCACGGACCCGTCTATCACAAAGGGAGAATTTGAAGTAGCGAGTATTGGATTACTCCGTATTAATGGAGTGGCCTCATGGGATCCGCGTTTATGAATTTACATTTTTGATAAAAGTGCATCAAATATACATCTTAACAAATCTTCTAAATCATTTCTTAACCAAAATTTCAATAAAATGTATTTACGTGACTGATTATTCAGTCACAGGTCAGCTAGTTATTGTTAATGAACAAAACTCTTCGAATAGTTGGGATGTTGGATACAAAACGGAAACTTTTTGATATATTTTAACACACGTTTTTGAAGAATTTCAAGTTCTAATAATTTATATGCCGCTGCTCCACTCCATATGGGATTTAGATATATGAGACGTGAATGGATATACGCATAATAAATTGTTAGTAACTGCTGTTTTGGCAGCATGTACTTAATTCGATTTATAGCAAATATATATGGTGTGATACATTTTTTAACTAAATCAATATGATGTTGCCAGTTCAATTTACAATCTAAGTTTAAACCTAAATAAGTATATCTAGTCACTTGTGAGATTATTGACGAGCCATTGTAATTTAAACACTTAGATCTGACGCCCGATTCCACATTACCAAATATCATAAATTTAGTTTTCTCGGCGTTTAAAATAAGATAGTTTTGCGCAAACCATAATTCCAAACAGTTTAGGTCGTTTTGCATGCTGTCGCATAATTGTTGAACATTTCTTGCAGAATATGTTACTACACCATCATCAGCATAGCTGAAACATATCATTAATATAGAAATTAAATAACGTCGGTCCCAGAATAGAGCCTTGTGGAACTCCTTTGTTAGTAGTTCTGACGTCACTGTTATTTCCATTGGTCGCTACAAATTGCTGTCTATTTGTCAAGTAAGACTTGAATAATTTCAGTTGATTTGCATCAAGCCCAAGTTTTTTCATTTTAATCATTAGAATATCATGATGAATGGTGTTCAAATGCTCTCCGTATGTCCAGAAATAAACATGCACATGTCTTATTCTTTTCCATTTCATTACTTAAATAATGCGTTAGATTCAAGCAAGCAGCCAAGGTGTTCGACTTAGGAATAAACCCAAATTGGTTCTTTGACATTACGTTATTTTCATCTAAGAACTGAACAAATCTATACATAATACTTCTTTCAAAAACTTTGGATAGTGCTGGAAATATGCAGATGGGTCTATACTTATTAATTAATAGTTGGTTACTTGATTTGAACACAGGGACAACCTTAGCTAGCTTTAAGATATTTGGGAAAAAACCAGTTGAGAGACATTCATTAATATATTTCGCTAAAGTAAACGCAATTTTTTCACTAAGATTTTGTAGTAACTTCGCGGATATGTTGTCTACCCCAGTGCAGCATTTGTCTTTAATGACCTGATATGTAATATTACCTCAGCTTCAGAAACAGGTAGAAACTTTAATGGAGAGCTAATATTATATATTACATTGTCAAAGTCGGCAGGGTTAACTGTGGGAAGGTGAAGCGTTAAATCTGTAACTACTGATATAAAATAAAGGTTAAATTGGTTTGCAATTTCGTGAATATTGACCATTTGAGACGAATTATTTATAAGATTTATAGAATTGGAACTGCTACTGGTTTTATTAAATATAAGTCTTTTAAAATATAGACCCACAGTCTTTTTGAATTTCCGATATCTTCCTCTATTTTTGTTACAAAGTACTTTTTCTTTGCTTGTTTGATCATCTTTACAACGATTGAGGTAAGTTCCCTATGCCTGTTCTTAACATATTCGCTAGTTGGATGCCTTTTTCTTAAATTATGCATTCGATCCCTCTTCGTAATTGAAGCTATTACATCTCTTGTCATTCATTCGTTGTTTGTGAAATGCCTCCTATTTGTTTTCCTTTCTGTACAATCTTTAACAATTTGCGTAAGACTATTTGAGAATTGCTCAAAATCATTAGCGTTAAGCATTTGGAAAATTAATTCATAATTTAAAACAGAAACTTCTCTAGTTTCTGATCGTTTCCGAATTTTCAAAGCACCAAATTCTACATATAGTAATTTATGATCAGATAGATCAAAATCAAAAAGTGAAACTGCGTATTTATACTTGAATAAGTCAGAGAGCACGTGATCAATGATACTACCAGAGATTCCATTGTTACATCGAGTGAAGAATTCACTACTAATTTTATTCAGTATTGCAAATCCATTCGAATTAATTAGAGCTAAGTAATTATTAACGTTACTGTCATCAGAATCTAGAAGGTTGACATTGAATTCCCCCATTATGAAGCTATTTTGATAGTTAGCCAATACATCTTCGATAGATCTAAAAAAATTTGTCATTAAGTTTCGCTGGGATCTATATACGGCAAATATATTAAAATTGTTGTCAATCAGTTTCCAAGAATTTGACCAAGAATTGTTCACCAAGAATTTGACAGGAATCACTGTCAGAACTGTATATTTGTGCAGTATTTAAATTATTTTTGACATAGATAGCGGTTCCGCCATACACATCCTTTTCGGTTATTGAAATATGAGTTAAAATTGTTAATGTTAAAGAATTTATTCTCGTTTTCCGTTAGCCAGACTTCAGTTATTATAACAATGTCACAGAACATACTTTCTACTACCGATTCAATATCATAAAGTTTATTACGGATACTTCGTGCAGTTATATATAAAATTCTAAAACCTGTATTACCGACACCGAAATTATTTGTACTAATTGTGTTAAAATATTTGACAGTCATCAAATTATTTACATCCACAATGTCATCAACCATAACCGTATTTAATTACATATTCATAAACAAAAATTATAAAGATTTTTAATTGAAATTGAAGAAAGCCGTAAGAATTTACTTTACTAAAAGCGATATCTGAAGCAGAGCTGTTCGCAATAACAAAACAAGAATAGATATAATAAAAAATACATGTACTTAACAATAAAATTTGTTTTTGAAGAAGTGTTGTGTTGACTGTGGTCAGTTAATTTATTTGTGTACTTCTTGATCAGTGTTTCGAAATGAGCCGTGCAGCTTATTAATATCTTATTGTGAATTAATTTGATAGACTTTGGCACTCTCTTTCTCGCGAAGAAGAATTGCTCCATTTTTGACCCACATACTCGTATACTTGAATTTCAATTTGTTCTTTAATTGTTGAGCTGCATGGTAAAGTTGTTGCTGATAACTAGTGAGATGTTCGCGTATTGGTCGATCTTTGTCCTTCTCTAACTGGAATCCAATTTCACCAGCTGCCAAATGTTATTTAACCCTTATTTAACATCGTAACGTAGATTTTTTTTTTGAAGTAGTTAATTACGGGGGTGAGGTTTTTTAGTATGAGTGAGGTTTTTTAGTAGGTCTATGAACGGATCCGTTCGAAAAATGATATTTCAAAACGCGATATTTCAAAACGCGATATTGTACAGAATGTGCATTGCAAAGTGACGGGAGCACAGCGACCCGATTGATACCTGCTTCCTGCTTTGTCTAAAGTTTTTGAAAAAATACTACAGTCACAAATACTAACTTACGTTGAATCGGAAAATTTACTATCAATGTACCAGTCTGCTTACAGACGTCATTTCAGCACTAATAGTGCTTTACTACATATCAATGACGACATCCGCAGGGCCATAGATAAGGGTTATCTTTGTACGCTGGTTCTTCTTGACTTCAGTAAAGCTTTCGATAAAATTGATCATTCAATTTTGGTTAGCAAGCTTCGTAACAGTTTTAAATTTTCAATGTCGGCTTGTCGTTTGGTTTTGTCATATCTATCAAATCGATCGCAATTGGTTAGAACTAATTCAGGAATCTCAAGCTCTTCTTATACTAATTGCGGCGTTCCCCAGGGTTCGGTATTAGGTCCTTTTCTATTCATGATGTATATAAACGACCTACCTGCAGTTATCACTCAATGCAAATATCACCTTTTCGCGGACGACCTGCAAATTTATAGATTTTGTAGGCCCAACGAGATAACTAATTCTATCGGAACTGTTTATTTCGAAATTCAATTGATTACAAATTGGTCTATAGAAAATAATCTGGAACTTAATGCTGGGAAAACCAAATCTATTATTATATCTTCTACAATTCGTGATACGCACAACCTACCTAAAATCAGCATACTAGGAGAGGAGGTTGATTTCTCTGATTCTGTGAATAATTTAGGCTTAACTTTTGACAAGTGCTTATGCTGGAGTTACCACATCGAAACAGTTTGTAATCGAGTAATTTTTTTATTAAGAATGTTATGGGCTACCACGAAGTGTTTTAATACCAATCTTAGACTCCAATTGGTGAAATCTTACATCCTTCCACATTTTTTGTACGGCGATATTGTCTTCTTTGAATTAAAGAAGAAGTACTTTAATGAACTTCGATTGATATTTAATTCTTGTGTGAGATATGTATATGGGCTAAGAAAGTACGACCACATCTCGAATTTTGCTAATTCATTACTTGGTTGTCTCTTGCTGAATTCTATGAGTTTCGAGTTTGTTTATACATTTTCAAGTTCTTAAAGTATAAACAACCCACCTATATTGTAGGGAAATTGGTTTCGTCTTCCAATCGTCGCATTCATCTTTTGACTCCGGCTATAAACAAAAGTAATCTGATGAATTCATCATTTTTTGTGAGGGGAGTTAGCATGTGGAATTCGTTAAGTAATAACGTTAAAAAATCTAAATCCCCTGCCGTGTTTCGGAAAAAATACTTTTCTTCACCTTAATAATATCAAAATTCTATTTTTTGCCAATTTCAAGTTGATGAATCGCTAAAATGTTGCTGCACACCTATAGGTTAATTCAATTAATAAACTAGAAATAAATTAAAATAAGTAGTTGCCACTAATGTAATAAGTTCATAAGAACTTCAAACATTTATATTAAATAAAATAAATAAATAAATAAATAAATAAATAAATACCGATCCTTTATACTCTCACTCATATCGATTTTTAAGTTCCTATAAACTGAAAGTAAATTTTAACTTCACCCGGCTGATATAACCCGATCCTAAATTCCAGTTTTGTACCATATTGTGTTTTGAAATATCGCGTTTTGAAATATCGCCTTTTGTACTATATCGCGTTTTGTACCATATCGCGTTTTGATAATTTGCGTTTTGAAATATCGCGTTTTGATAATTCGCGTTTCAAATTGGACCCGTCTATGAATATGTTGAATATGATCCAAAAAGTGATCGTTCTCCTGTTGGAAGATAAATGGCCCAAACTTATTTTGTGAGTAGATTCATCCAAATTTGTGCTAATAACTTGACATTTATGTTTGCCCCGTCATCTTTCTATCGGCTTTCACCAAGTTTCTAATACCAGAGGGGCAAAAGCAATCCCACCTCATTAAGGGTCATCCATCATGTTTTATTGTAGACATAATAAAGTTTGGTTTCAGCCGATCTGATTGGCGGCTCCAAACTCTTTTGGGTTTTTTCTATTTTTCAATTCAAATTTTGACTCATCTGACCAAATTATTCCATCCCAAAATGATTGAGGCATATTTAAATATTTTTTTGCAAATTCCGTCGTCTCTCCTTTCTTTTTAACCTAATTGATCATCACTTTCTTCTCCTGGTATTTAGTAATTTTAGGTTTTCTTCCATCACCATACAACGATTTGACTGTACCGGTGTTCTGGTACTTTTGACATATTTTGGCACCAGGATATTAGATATATTGGATATTATATAGATATGATCGCACATGATCTGATTTCCGCATAAAAAATCCCTTGCTATTTTGTTTCGATAAGCTTACACAAAAAAACAAGTAGACAGAGTTTTCGCGAATGTTCGCGAAAATATGTAGGGTTAAGTTATGCTTACAGAAATTAATAAAAGTTATATTTTAACTATGCACACGCAAGGGAGTAATTTTAACTAATTACTCCCTTGCGTGTGCATACTTCTCGGTGATTGTCTTAACACTAACCTGGTCGAAGCGCAATTTTAAATTAATTTTTTCCAAAAATTAGTTGGGGATTCCTCTTATTGTAAAACAAGAAAAACAAATTGTAAAATGGAAATATATGGTTAGTAAATAGTTCACAAAATAATAAATGCATATAAATTTTAACTTCCAACTGCTCCCTAGTCTAGACCTTTGACTTCAAATAACCCCATAGAAAAAAGTCGTATGGTGTTAAATCACATGATCTAGGGGGCCAATTTTGATCACCGAAACGAGAGAGTACACGACCAGGAAATGTCTCATGCAGTAATCGGATTGTTTCACAGATTGTATATGGCATGTTAAATTTAGGCAGAAAGCAATATCGAGCACCAGTAACAGTAACTGCTTGGCCAGCCTCATTATAAATATGGTCCGAGTTTCATACCTCCTTGTCGGTGCTCTCTGGGTAGTGCTAAATGCATCAGGCGGTGTAGTGGAGACGAGCAGGGGAAATCCTGTTTATAGTCATAACACTACATGTCAGAGCGGGTTATTGGTGCCCTAAAACCAATGCCAAACCAGCGTCTGTTCTCCAGGTTATTAGTGGCTGAAACGGGCGTGTCTTGTATCAAGCGGATCGCTATATAAATGTGTTCAATGTAGAACTGGATGAAATAAGATTCTCACCAGTACGTAACCCACACCGGATCCGCTCGAAACGCGATATTTCAACATGTGATATTTCAAAACGCGATATTTTAAAACGCGTTATGGTACAGAATGTGCAATGCAAAGCGACGGGAGCGCAGCGACCCGATTGATACCGATCCTATATGTATATTCTCGCTAATATCGATTTTTAAATTCCTATAAACTGAAATTAAATTTCCCCTTCACCGGCCTGATATAACCCATTCCTAAATTCCCGGTTTGTACCATATCGCGTTTTGTACCGTATCGCATTTTGAAATATCACGTTTTGAAATATCGCGTTTTGATAATTCGCATTTTAAAATATCGCGTTTCAAATGGGACATAACCCGCACACGTATCAAGCGGGTTGAGCGGCAGGCCAACAACCTTCCCTCATAAAAATAATTAAGTTATGAACCCTAGTCAAAGGCCTGGGATTACCATATCGGATTCATCACAAACTCGACCACGGAAATTGTACACGGACAACGCTTTTCATCAACAACCAGCCGGTGTGCGTCGTAGAGGAAGACCCCGACTGCACTGGCGTGACGACGCCGAACAAGATCTACATACACTAGGATGTCGAAACTGGAGGACGAGAGCAATGGGAGAGAGGAGAGAGAGAGAGAGAGAGAGAGAGAGAGAGAGAGAGAGAGAGAGAGAGAGAGAGAGAGAGAGAGAGAGAGAGAGAGAGAGAGAGAGAGAGAGAGACGCCTCCAACCCAAAATCCGCACCAAACAGTGACACATTGTGGATGCATTTATATTTCGACAATCACATGTGGGTTCTCTTAACCCCAAATGCGACAATTTTGACGATTAAGGAAGCAATCAAGGTGAAAATGAGCGTCATCGCTTAGGTTTATTTGGTTCGAAAAATCAGCATTCAAACATTTATTATTTTTGATATATGGTTCAACAATAAAAATGCGTTGTAGACTGTCAGCTGTCAAACCGTTTTCTTTTTTGGTTGCAGACGCACTAATTTTCAATTTATTTCAAATCTTGCGTATATTTTGGGACACACTTTATCGCGATCGACATTATGGACACCTCTGCTTTATATAGTTCGTTTTGCCCATTGCTCCCATCTCAATTAGCATTTTCTTCTAAGTAATTATATATTCTGTCATAAAAGTAACAGGAATTGGTCAATAAAACAAAAAATATTTCTTGTTTATTCAAATTTATTGTATCGCCTTCAAAATAGGGCCCCTTCCGAAATAATATACTTATGCCCACGAATAATCAAATCATCAAACGTATTTTCCGGAATCGACTTCAGTTCTCACCGTGCATTCTCTTTATGTCTTCTAACGACTGAAAACGGATGCCTGAAAGTGGTAATTTAAATTTTGGAAAGAGAAAAAAGTCAATCGGAACCAGCCATATTAGGTGAATACGGTGGTAGTTTGATGATATTTGTTGAATTTTTGGTCAGAAATTCGTTCATAATGGTAGCCTTGTAAGATGGTGCATTGTTGTGGTCACAATCCAAGAGTTTTCTTTCCACAAACTTGGCCTCTTTGACGAATTTGCCCTCTTAAACGCCGCATAATGCCCAGATAATATTCTTTATTTACTGTCTGACCTTCTGGCAAGAATTCCGAAGGCGCAACAACGCGATAATAAAAAAAACAGTTACCATTTCCTTGACTTTTAACCGACTTTGACGTGGCTTTTTTTTTCTCTCAGTTGGAAGGTGCCATTCCGAAGCTTGTTGACTGGTTTGCATGTCAAACTCGTAAACCCATGTCTCATCATCAGTTATAATGCATTTTATGAATGTGGGTGAGAATTGACTCGTTCTAGCATGTCTTCAGCTACCTTTACGCAATGGACTTTTTGAAGAAAATTCAGGTCTTTCGGAGCCAGTCGAGCTGGAACGCGTTTCATGCCCAAACAATCGTGTACAATGGTATGAATTGACTCGAGAGACACAGAAAGTTCAGCGGCTATCTCTCTCAAGCCTAAATGACGATTTTATGTCACTATTTCCTTCATTTTATTGATGTTTACTTCAGTTGAAGAGATTGATGGCCGACCAGAGCGGGGC
The DNA here is from genome assembly GCA_947310385.1 of Nephrotoma appendiculata. NCBI lineage: Eukaryota > Metazoa > Arthropoda > Insecta > Diptera > Tipulidae > Nephrotoma > Nephrotoma appendiculata. Next base: position 170,947,035 of record OX371224.1, read on the forward strand.
AATTTTTCATCCCATCTCGACCGCTTTTGACTGCACTGTACCACTCATATGCAACACACTTGAGATTAACTGACAAAATAGAGCACTGTATTCAAACTAAATGACAGATCGCGCTCAAACATCACGTGAAGATAGAGTACAGTTGTGCCAACTTAGTAAATTTTTCTAAATTTTTTACAATCCCTTTAAGCGGGCTTTTTAAATGATCATTTACTGTCATTTTTTTGGCGGAATGTATTTGTATGAGTGATGTAAATTGAATGAGAATTAAAAAATAATTTACTTTATAAATCCAGGATCAATAAAATAAATTATAGTATCCATAGTTGGTCTCGCATTATCAGTATTTTGCTTAATGTAAACTCACGCGCATTCGGCGGAGCCACGATAATCAATCGGTAAATTATCATACACTGGTAGCTCTCGTATTTTTTCATACCAGGATTTTTTTTTCTGAAACCAGCGTTGCTTTATCATGAACATTATCGGAATGAATACTTCATTGTCAATTTTAACATCAGTTCCTTGGGTACATACTTATAGTAGGGTTACTAGAGAACTTTTCGTTAAATCAGTTTTTTGGTTGATTTAAGTATGTTTGGTTGTGTTTCGGCCCAAATTAAACAAAACTCCATCCGACCATCCGACGAGTTTGTGTACAACTGATTGTTTTGTGTGGTTTTCTCAGATCGAATTTGTCTGATAGCTGTGATTAATCTTTTTGTGAACAAGTATAATGGTGGGTTTTTTTTAATGTGGGCGATTTCCATTTTGTTCAGGTCTGGTGAAATTCTCAGTTGGTTCGAAATTCATCAACAGGCGGTTATATTGCCTGGACTTTTTTTAACTCGAAGTATTTTGCTTGAAATATCCAGTGAGCCTTAAGTCATATTTTGACATTTATTAAGGTGAACTTGAATGATCATTATTTGTCTGATTTTTCTTTTGCTTTACCATATTATTGCGTAGAGAGGATGTTATCCATAGCAGTACGTACATTAACATTTTGATAACTATGTGTGGTTTAAGAATTTAATTGTATGAAGTTCTACCTTTTCACACAGGGATCTGTTAATTTTTTAAAATTGAACTAAAATAGCTAGAGCATACAAGCGACCTCTATTTTCCCAATCACGACATTTTCAGAGCATAATAACATATATTAACCCGAATTGCCCCAGAATTATTATTTTTTTAATTTCCCTATATAAAACACATATTTAGTATTACAAACATTTTAACACAAAGGCGTACAACACATTTTAACCACCAGCGCATCGTCGTTTCTTAGGAATGGGAACAACGAAGTGACCAATTTGGTCGAATCGAAGGGTCGTTTGTACGGAACCTTTATCAACTTTTCGATTTCTAATTACTGAAGGCAGCGGTCGTTTTGGCCTTTCTCTTTAATGTGTGCAGTAGTAAACAGCTATTTGCTTCCTCAATTCCAGCTGGGTCATATCTGGTTGGCCGAATCGATGAAAATGCCTTTGCATTCTGTATACTGACATCTACTAACCATGTGAAAATAGAACTTCACAATTCCCCTTGTACCCTTGTAGCTGTTTTCCCCTAATTCTAAAATAAAAATAAGCATATTTTGGTCCAAGCGATCGACACCACACATATTTTTATTGTAATCTGTAACGACGCAACGACGTGGTACAGCCACTTTGCTTTCATGCTCTTTGGAGTAGCGGGACGCATTGGTTCGCCGAAATTTGTTGATACCATACACACTACGCTATTTTCGACCCATTTTGTGATTCGAACTCCAGTTTCTTTCATTGTTGCAGATGCACAAAACCCGGGTTTTCCTTTTTTAAATTTTTTTAAGCGTAAATGGGCAACTTTTTGGAATGCGATTCTCACGAATCGTCCCAGTGCAATTATACCCACGTGAAACCAATTATCGAAATAAAACGAAATTGGTAGTTTTTGAACATCTACAAAAAAATCATCGATCATGCTGCCAAGCGGTTTTCCCAAATTGGTCCTCGTACGTACTATTTGAGCGAGAATTTTTTCCCTGATTTACCTGAAGTTGGTTAAGTAACCCGATGCAGTGCAAAGTGATCATATTTTAAATCCAAACCTAAGTGGTTTTCCCTTTATGTATTGCTTGCAGCCATGTCGTCCAAAGTAACATATCATAATTTCGTCTTACGATATATTTGGCTCGGGATGAAAATGATGTATCATTTTAGCCTTCAAATGGTCGGTAATAGGTGGAAGCTTCCACATTTTGTCAGGATTTCGGTTTCCACTATGCCTGCATGATTGTTGTCTTCGAAGTGGAGAAATTGAAGTATTTCGTTAAATCGATTTTTTCGTATGTTATTACAGATAAGATTGTCTCGCATAACTTCTTCATTGCTCTACATACACCGAAGACTTGTGTGATAGTTAAAACATTAATAGTTAGTTAAAAGTATCCTATGAAACGTACGTAACTCACTTACAGATATTTGTGGATTTGGTTTTTCACGCAAAACGTCGTATTTGGCTAATTTCTCGGCTATCAAGTGCAGCAATTTGTCGTCAAAGAATTTCTCAAATTGCTCCAAAGGGCTTCACATTGCAGCAATCTTTAAAGTAGTGTCATAAAAACTGAATTATCGTCTTCGTTCTAAATTTTGGTGCAAGATGTAGATGGTGCACTAGATTTTGAAGGATCTCCAGGTGCGACATATGAAGTTTCTGGTAAACTAGTAAAATAATCGGCCAGTTCAACTTCCACAACTAAATCGCCATCGTCATTGTCCTCACCCAAACTTGTAATATGATGACCACTTCTCAAAACTACTTCACAGTTGGTTTTCAACTGGCCAGGGCAAACATCGTCTCTGCTCAAGTAACTTTCATTTTCTGGAGGTTCAATAAAGACAGCATGAGCGTCGTCCGTATCGTCCTCGGAATCTAGTTGATCAAAATATTCTAACGCGTCTTTCAAGCAGAGCGGCCTAGAATAACATAAAGTAATCAATACAACATATTTAAAATTCATGAAGAACACGAAAACTCTAAAAAATTTGAAATTTTCATCAAAACATTTCTAAAATATTTTCACCTTACATGTCCCCGTGTTGGCAACAGGTGGAAAAATGAGACTTAAAAGCAACGATTGAAATTATATTTTCTCAATTCGAATATTTAAGATCAATAACAATCACAATTACTTGATTAATTACAAAAAAAATTAAATATACTCATCAAGGTGAGGTTATCAAGACGATGGAAGTTTGGTTCGCTAAGGCAATGTGATTATACTTTTATTAGTTCAAAGTATTTTCAATATTTTTGTAGTTTGGTCACTGCAGTCTGATGAGACGACCGAATTTTTTAATACAAAGAATTCAATGTTTCATTAGTTCGAAACCAAACTTCCATCGTCTTGATAACCTCACCTTGATGTAAATACACTATCTGCCTATCAATCCAGAATAACCCAAAATTTAAATATTTTCACAGGTAGTCCATTTCCACAGTTCCACAATTTTTGTTTTCGCTGCACTTTTCTGGTACTATTACTAGAAAATTCAATACCACACTAAAATTTATTTTCACTCGAGCAACGAGTTTCTCGCATAACGGTTTAAACAAGAGAGAAAAAATAATTGTATGCGCTCGTTTTACTTTACTGTGAACCATAATGTACAGGTGTTTTTGTTGCCATATGGCAACACGGGGACAAATCCTGTAAAAACAGGCGAATTAAAATTGGAAAATTGTTTTACTGATCCGCAATCGTTGAAATATGGATAATGTATTCGTGAAATGATTCACCCTTCACTCGATGAACTTTTTTATAAGGTTTAGTTACCTAATCAACAGGATTTGGATTAGTTAACTTCCGCCATGGCTGTCACCGTGTCGGTAGTTTAGGTTCCATTTATAAATCGGTTTTTAATCGTTTAAACGTTTTGAAATTTTTTTAATTCGCAGCATATATAAAATTGTGCCCCTTACCATCGTTAAAGCTTGCGTTCAAATGTTCTAAATGTGAGGAAAGAAAGGGCCGCCCAGTGGCAAAGTGGTCAGCATGCTTGCTTTAGCGATCGGAGGTCCTGGGTTCGATTCCCGGTGGTGACAAGGAAAAAATCTCACGGCTGGTTTAGGATCAATGAATTAATCACTCATTATCCGAAATGAAAATATGATTATGAAACCTCATTTGAGGCGGCCAAATTTCTTGATGGGATATAGCGCCAGAGAGAGAGAGAGAGAGAAGAAAGAAAGAAGCCCTGCTTTTAAAATGATTCCATTAACAAAGAAATCATAGAAATTTTGACATTGTCTACATTCTCTACATTACCGATGTCATTTTTTAAAATTTTCTACATACATTGTCTACATATGTAGAATATTATTTAACTACGCGGTGTAGACAATATGGCACATCGTCGATCGGGATTTGAACCCGGTACCTCCTGATCTAAATGCCAAAACTTTAACCACTGTGTCGATCGATCGGTCACTCACAAAGTATTGTGGTTTACTTTGTAAAATAACGTCAGTGGAAAAGCTGAAAAAGCTCTCTAATCGTTTTGTGAATTCTAACGGAGAATAATTTTTAAATATTTTGTGTTTTCGTTTCTTATGGTCTATAAGTGTGTTGCTCGTATAAAATTCGGTAAAAACAAAAATAATCGGCCTATTTTATTTAACTTACTAGATCTGCACTCTTAAGATTTGAGACATGTTGCTGTGATTGTTGATAGCAATTTGTATTTATATGTATCTATAACTGATAGAAATCTGGTACCTTATCTAGAAAGATCTTATTTTTCGCAATTGTATCTTTCTAATGAATTTTGAGCTTTGAGCCGAAATATTCCATTGATAGCAATTCCAGCAAATTGTGTGTCCAATCAAAATTTATTTAATATATCCGTGCATACTCGCACATTACGCCAATAGTAAATCTGAATTTATTCATTTTCGTATTTTCATCTCCAAACTATGTATATACCACCATTCTAAATCTTCTTTTATCATTCAACTACACATAGTACGTAATATCTAATAAAATCAACCTTGGTTTGATTTTATCCAATAAAATTTCCACCATGAAAAATAATTTTTGTGTGAAAATGTATATATTGCGGCGCGATACGCGGTGGATATAAAACAAATCTATAAAAATCGAGTTCTTCACGAAAAATATATTGCGAAACTTGTTAGCAAATTTAATGACGGCAATTTAATCATCGCGATGTGTTTGAAGCGCGTTATTTTATGACAGCTGAATTTTTAACATACGGTAGTAAATAATAAATTTAATAATTTGAATTTTATTTTTCGTTTCAGGTAAGAGTGGAAATGGATGAAATCCCCTATATATGTGCACCCAATTGTGAGTAAATCTTTTTAATTCTTCAGCTCCACCGGAAGGAAATGCGCGCATGAAAATATGTTTATAAATGTATTGAATTAAGTATTTTTTTCCCTCCTTTACTTATACATAAGAAAGCGGTATTTACGTAATTTTACTTGAATTGAATATACAAAAAAATCATTAAATCGATATGACTTAATCATTACTTACTTCTCATATGGAGTACATGTACGTGTATATTGAATGAAAATGTTGAAAATGCGGAAGTTTTTTGTTTTTTTTTTGTTGTTATCATATTTTGATAAGAAAAATTTCTTCATTCCTTCGCATATGTGTGAGATTATTTTTGTTGTCTTGTGTGATTTTATGTTTATTGCACTGCCTTCGGCTTTAATTAAAATTGAAAAAATCTTAAGTGTGAATACGAAGAATTTTTAAATTTAATTTTTTTATTTAAAATTTTTATTGTTCTGTGAAATTCCTAAAAATAGATATTGGAATTGTATTTTGATTTTAATCGTTCTGGTGTGGTTGAGTAAAATATTTATTTGTGGATTAAATGGAATTTTAATGTTGGTGTGATGATTTTTCGCTTAACACTGCTTAGGTGTTGAATGTCGACTTACATTTAAACCTTGATAAGTAAGCGTCTCCAAAAGTCATTAGTCAAGAATTCAAGATATTATCGTTTTTCGTTGTTATATCTACATGCGTTTTGTGTATTTTGGGTAGAGCTTTGCAAGTCTTTAAATAGTGTGGAAACGTCGAATTATTCCTTTGGGTTCAAGTTGAGTGCGATTTGCTATCCTCAATTATGTGTCCAAGATTGGGTCAACCACGATACATATATATGATATGGATCGGAAGATTTACCTCTGAAATATATGGGAGAATGTATTACAGAATACAGATGCTAGTATAACCCACTCGATCCCCAGGGTGTAGGAATTTTTACTTTTCTTAATCTCTTAATTGATAACTTAACATAGGTAAAACGAACGTATAGTTGATAGCTCCTAGAAGGTATCAACTTGCGCTATTCCCTGACTCCTACTGGACTATTCTGCTTTTTTCTAGAAATTAGAAATTGGGAAAATACTTTCATATCATTTTTGTCTAAATTGTATTTTTTCGCCTACTGAAGGAATAAGTTTGATGTTAATATTTTCAAAACAAAGTTAATTGGGAAATTTTTGTTCCTCAAGATTTTTATAAGGAAACACATTTCCCTCTTTAACTTTATTTCGAAGGTATTTACACTCAACTTATTCCTTCCGTAGGGCAGACAAAAATTTTAAGACAATATTTTACCCAATTCCCTACTCCCTTCCCACTCGCCAGTGATTATGTTTTCGGCTAGTTCTGGTCCTAATCTACGCCGCTGTCTATGTACGGCTAAAATTTCCGACAAACTACAATATCCAGAATTGATCTAAACTAAAACTATTCATAAAAGTCATAACCCAATGCACCTAAAATACCATGTAGTACTGCTTCATACGTCATCAAGCTTATGTCGATAGCTTCTTTTATAAACTGCAGATGACCGTAATGTTCTTAACCAATACCACGTAATATAATTGATAAATGATATTTTGAAAGAGTAAAACGTTCACGAAAAAATCGTTTAATTATTTGATTATACCGCCACCTATAGCCCAAGATTAAAACACTATCGATATAAAATGACGTCATAAAGTAAAATTTTTTAATAAGGCCATTAATACCTAGCGGCAATGAATAACCAATGTATGTGAGGCGGACCCAAATTTCAATCCAAAAAAATGTGATGGCAACACTAAAATTAGGATTTCTATAATATTTAAAACCCAAAAAATTGTATTTCCCGACATTTTATAAGAACTCAGTCCAAACAAATATTACTATCGTGATAGTTTCAAAGTACAACTGTACCGTTATATATATAATACTCTCAAACGCCAAAATTCTTTATGAAATGTTAAATAATAAACTAAATTAAAAAACTTAATTTCACAATAAAACTAAATCCTAACTAATATAGGATAATCAAAATTAATTTAAATAATACATATTCATTTCTGTAGCTTCAAAGTTAAGGCATAAACTACCGATTTCATATTCTGTATAAGATAGCGGAAATTTGACAGCGGAAAATACGAGATTATCGCGGAAATTTTTTATTCATCTTTTATCTTTTTTTTCACTAAATAAAACATCCCAGCGGCATAAAATATTAAAATTGATCCTTAAAATGACAAATTGATTGATCTCCGAAGTAAAGGAACTCGGTAAAAGAAATCTTGAAACTTAACAATATTCCGTCTTTCTGCCATTTCTTAACGAATTAAACGGGTCGAATAAAAAATGTCTGATAATTCCAATGTCATGATTGTTTTGTGATTTCACATTGCGCGCAATGTAAAGTCACAAATACAATCATGACATTGGAATTATCACAAACTTTTTACTCAGTTCTTTTTTATCTCTCGATTTATAAAAATGAGAAATCTATGGAAAACGTATTTTTCTATGGTAGTATTGATCAGGGATTTTAATGGAAGTTTTAAACAAAATTCTAGGATCTGATAATGTTGGCTAAACTTGGCCATTTCATAATCAATCCTTAGTGGTTTCTATAGATTGATTTTTGATTGAATTATAAATTGTATATGAAAAAATGGATTTTAAGTTGAGAGAACTCGGTTATTTACAGGGACAAAATTTAATGTTTCGAATTTTCACTACAATGTTTTGATTTTGTGGCGCTAAAAATAAAATAGCCTAACGTCTTAACCCGTATAAAAGGACCGGTCCTTCTATTCAAGTTTTTTATATTTTATAATTTTGAAAACATTTTACTAATTTTTGAATAGAAGGCCTTTTCAATAGAAGGACTGGCCGTTATAAAAACAAAAAAAAAATTGTACCTTTCTTAGGCTTATTTATTAAATAAATCACAAATCTTATCACATATATGTTACAAAAATTTCAGTTTGAAGAAATAATAAAATATAAATCTAACTTAATTGCAAAATCTTAAAACAATTATTTTTTAAGACCAAAATACCATTAGATTTTGATAAGGTTATTGTTTTATTGAGGCAATCAACTTCAAAATTTGTGACACCAATTTTAATGCACTCTTCGTCTAACTAAATAAGAATAACATCCCATTTCTCTAAAATCGAAATTGCTTTTATTTCTATTCCAGTGTTGGTTGATTTGCCATTTTTAAAATCATCTTTATCTTGCTCGTCGATTAGTTCATCCATTTCGTTTTCGGAAATAATAATTATAACTTTTGGAATATAATGTTAGATAGAACTCTTGGAAGCTTCTATTTTGAGAGACTGTAGCATGTCACATATTACAATTATGTATATTTCTATTCTTATTTCACCGACTGTACAAAATTGTGCGTGTGCGACAGCTGATCGATATTCCGTATGCAAATCGATATTTATGTAATTGATGGTTGAAAATTTTTTTTGGGAGGCAGTCAAGAATGTGTGTTAAATACGGATAGATCGTCGTGTCTTACTGTGGACATAATTAAAATATTAGTTATCTCGATAAAAATAATAAAAATAAAATTGCAAAGTACTGATTGCGATACGAAAAATATCTTGTGTCCGTGTATATAGCCGATTAGTGAGTTTATACAAATAATATCGGGAGTGATTGGCATAAACATTTAATGCATTTAAATGAGTTGTGTCATGTCTGATAAAAAGTGCAAACTTTAAGTGCAATATACACAAACCAATTCGTGGTATTTTTTATATTGATTGTTGAGTACATTTGCTGAAAATTGTACATAAGAAAATCGTATGCTCCAAAGTAATACCGATGGCGCGGTTTTCTAACTTTTAATTTTTAATTGGTGCTACATTTATGAATTAAGTTATTAACTTTATAAAATAAGTGATCCAAATTGTGTTTTTTTTATGCGAAAAAAATGTAAAAATTAACCGGTGAAACAAAAACGGTCACTGTGAAACGTGGAAGGACGTTTCGATAGCGTCGCTTTGATCATGGTTGCACCATGAAATTGAACTATCAACCAATATACATATATATAATAATATATCTACACAATAATAATATATGTATATACAAAATAATATCAAATAATAATTTACCAATCATAATAAAACAAATTATAAATAAATCAAAGTTTCCTAATCAAAGTAGAATATGAACATTTCGTGCGTGCATAAATAGTGCTATCTAAAATTAATAAACTATCGTTACATTTAATAGTGCGTTAATATAAATAATAACTGTGATTAATAGTCGATAAATCAATCAGTCAATAAAAATAACGTTCGAATTTATCGAACCATCTATAACATTACTTCTCTTCGGTACAGGTACATGCTGCGAAATAAATACTGCCTGCCGTGGAATATGTGGATTACTACAAACCAACGTATCGCGTAAAATTATTTTATATTATAATTTTTTTTTCTATATTTATTAATTTTATTAATATGATTCTAATTTTTCTAAGTTTCCTGAATTTGACTTAGATTGAGTTATATAGTACGCGTACTTTTGAAATTAACTGTACATGAGTATATAAAATATATTTTCGGTTTTATTTCTTTATATATTATAAACACACGTACATATAAATTGTACACCCATTATTAATTTTAAGTACGGGTTAATTTCGAAAATTTTCTAAACTGAATTGCTCCAATGTTGTACGCTAATGTTAGTACTTTTCTTTAAATGTTTTAATAAATTATCGAATATTTTTGTAATAATTTTTGCTTCTCAATTTTTTTTTCTTTTTTATTATTTTGTCTGAGAAAATGAATAGGCGTTAAAATCTTGTGTTAGTTGACTATGATGAGGGTAAGTAGTGTGGGGTCTGCAGTGTATCTTCCTTAAAGGTAATTTCACTGTCATCAATCCAGCAGTGAGAACCCTGAACTTCCAGAACTATCCACGACAGATAATTTACCTCTCCGACGAGCTAGGGGAAACGATGACAGTTAATATCAACTTATTTCATGGCCACTGATATCTTTTATGTTAACGGAGGTCACAATTGTGTACCCCGTTACAAGACATCAAGAGGTTGGAGAATTCCTGTTAAATTTGGTGGTATTAATATTAAATATTATAAAAATATTGTATTTCTCAAAACGTTTTGATTTAAATAGTGAAACATGGGTGGGGGATTTAAATAGTGAACTATCGATAATAAGTAGCATGGGTTTACGGTAAAATGACGTTTCTGGACGTTTTACTACAGCTTCCTCAGTAAAGTCTTCCAAAATTTTTCTGTATTATTTACACTAATCAAACAACCTTCATGAACTGTTGGTTTATTCTTTAAATGCGAAAACAGCAATTTTGGCGCATGAAATTGTCCTTCCTTATTTATAGCAAGCATCACCGTAAACCGCTTATGGGAAGATGACGCTTTTCTTAATAAAATATTCCGTTGCCCTTTAGTCGCGATTGTAAATTTCGGCTCAGATTCAAAATATCTCTCTCGGTATTTGATCGAATTTTATAATATTTCGAGATTCAATTTTTTTTCATTAATTATTCCAAAAATTTGCTGGTGAAATTTGATTATCTGATTTACAGCGTCTTCCGGCAAAGCTCGACTGGAAGTTTGTCTGCTGGAAACCAGCTTATATCGATTCTTGAATCGATTGCACCATCCTTCTGCTTTTAATCTAATATATTTGTCTTTTACGCGCAATCCATTTCGATTTCTGTTTATAACCCGCTCATGTAATTTTTTTCCCAATTCTACAAATGCTTCCGAGCACGTCCTCCACCGGGTAATCTTCTCGACTTATTAACGCCCGTTTCTTTGTCATTCAATAATTCTTTAAATTTTTCTCGCTGCATATACCACCGTTTGAGATTGGTAACAGGCACTGACGTTTCTTTACTTAAACTAATGAAATCTTTTCCTTTTGTGTGGGGTTCATACTTATTAATTATATCCAATTTTTGTTTTATTGAGTACGATTTACGTTGAGACTTCTCCATGATAAATAAGAGCTATGTATAAAAGGAAAATAGTTGTGTAACAGTAACATACATAACCTCAATTCGATTTCATTAGCGCATAATAATATTGATGCATCAAATACCGGTAATTGTATATCTTACTTTAATTTAGTTTATGCTTTTAAGTTTACACGATAGTTTATACGATTTTCATTTTGTAAATTTTATTGTCTTATTACTCAAATTAAATAATATTTGTTTAAACATTTTCAATACACAACCACACGAGAATAGTAGGGTTATAAAATGTCATTTAATTTTTGTAGGGTTGGTAAGAGTCATAATATTGTTTTGAGTAAATGGTTTTCGGAATCTACACCACAGCAGCACAAACAAAATATAACAAACTAAACAAAGTCCATTTTTATGAAAACCAAAAATAACGTTATATTTTATTTGATTTTTTTTCTTAATTTTTCTGTAAAAAATTAATAGTTTTGTTCGAATATAAGGACCGGTTCTTTTATTCGAATTTATATTTGATTAAAACGACCGGTCATTTTATACAGGGTAACTACTCGGAACTACTTAAAAAAGGAATTTTAGAATCACTTATGTATTTATCGTTTATACCACATTTCACCATGACCGGTTAAATTCATTCAAATTTATTGATTTTTAGAGCTACATTCGGAAGTCATATTCGAAGGCATCTTTCGCCATATAAATCCACTTTGACCACTAATAAAAAACACAAACAACATATTTTAAGAAAAAGCAGAACCTTTGCACATCGACAAATTATGAAGAACTTAGGACTCTTGGTACTCGAGCGGCTAACTTTTAAATTTCTATAAATTCGCTCAACAGAAATGTAATACAAAATGTTATTATTCATTTGACATATTTTCGGTGAATGGTCATTTTCGAGGAATTATCATTTTTGGTCAGTGATTGAAAATAACTCTTATTTTTCTATCTCTCACTCTTTTTCCACTCTTTATCAGCCGAAACAAATTTTTATTTAATTTATAAAAGTCTTTCTCTTTAACTCAGCGGTTTCCAAACTTTCTGATACTGCGACCCACATAAGAAAAAAATAAAAAATTGGCGGCCCCTTATTAGATAAAACAATAAATATAAGAACATTTTCAAGTTGTGACCCAAAACTTAATTAAAGTTTTACTATCAAATTCCTGTTGCAATGAAGTATCGCAAGATAATTCAATCAGTTGTTCTTTTTTGAAAATTGTCAATTCAAATGCATTAAGTTGGTTATTCAAAAATGGATTCGGGATCCACGCAAACTTTGTAAAATCAATATCGTCGAAATATTGTGAAAATGTTTTAGTAAACTTTGCAAATGTTCTATAAAAAGATTTCATATATAGTATATCCTTTTCTAAGTTAGATATCCATAGCTCCCATTTTTTAATGAATGCATTTGATGAATGCATTTGTGTACCTTGCATTGATTGATTTAAATCGCTTAATTTTTTAAAAATTTCTACTAAACAAGCAAGTTTAAGAATAAAGTTATCGTTGCGAAAAGAAGATGCCTCATCTTTGTAGTGATTTTCAGCAAGAAAGATCGCAATTTCGTCTTTAAGTTCGAACACTCTTTGAATAAATTTTGAACGAGATAGCCAACGTACTTCACAATAGTACAAGAGTGATTTATATTCAGCTCCCATATCTTCACACAACTTTCCAAATAATCTCACTTTCAAAGGACTGTTTTTGATATAGTTTACAAATAGAGAAAAAATTTGATATTATTGGCATTTACAGGGATTCTTAATAAAGTAATCTCGCTACAAGAAATTTGCAATAAAATTTAATGATTAAATAGATGTTTGTAAGTATTTTTTTTAAATATGTAAAACGGAAACTAAAAACTTCACGACCCCCTTGAGGTTATTACGCGACCCAACTGCGGGTCGCGACCCACAGTTTGGAAACCGCTGCTTTAACTAATTCGTCTTGTACATATTGAATCTTACACCAAAGCGTGATATTTATTTCTAAAACATAAAACGCTTGAGAGTAGCCCTTTCGAGTTCAAAAAAAAAATTTTTTTGCTTCAAGTTAAGTTAGCCATACACAAATGTGTATGTAAATAATGACAGGTTGTAATGTCTTCCGTATTTTAACGGATCTTAACTAAATCGGAATTATTTTTCAAAAAAGCATAATAATTTGATAACAAATTAAAATATTTATATAACATATTAATACTTAGTTTTTGATAACATATTAATTATTTTATGATTATTATAACGTGTGATTTTTTAAGAGCTTGAGAACTTTTTTTAAAAAAAAAACGCATAAAATTTGCAAAATCTCATCGGTTCTTTATTTGAAACGTTAGATTGGTCCATGACATTTACTTTTTGAAGATAATTTCATTTAAATGTTGACCGCGGCTGCGTCTTAGGTGGTCCATTCGGAAAGTCCAATTTTGGGCAACTTTTTCGAGCATTTCGGCCGGAATAGCCCGAATTTCTTCGGAAATGTTGTCTTCCAAAACTGGAATAGTTGCTGGCTTATTTCTGTAGACTTTAGACTTGACGTAGCCCCACAAAAAATAGTCTAAAGGCGTCAAATCGCATGATCTTGGTGGCCAACTTACCGGGCCATTTCTTGAGATGAATTGTTCTCCGAAGTTTTCCCTCAAAATGGCCATAGAATCGCGAGCTGTGTGGCATGTAGCGCCATCTTGTTGAAACCACATGTCAACTAAGTTCAGTTCTTCCATTTTTGGCAACAAAAAGTTTGTTAGCATCGAACGATAGCGATCGCCATTCACCGTAACGTTGCGTCCAACAGCATCTTTGAAAAAATACGGTCCAATGATTCCACCAGCGTACAAACCACACCAAACAGTGCATTTTTCGGGATGCATGGGCAGTTCTTGAACGGCTTCTGGTTGCTCTTCACTCCAAATGCGGCAATTTTGCTTATTTACGTAGCCATTCAACCAGAAATGAGCCTCATCGCTGAACAAAATTTGTCGATAAAAAAGCGGATTTTCTGCCAACTTTTCTAGGGCCCATTCACTGAAAATTCGACGTTGTGGCAGATCGTTCGGCTTCAGTTCTTGCAGGAGCTGTATTTTATACGGTTTTACACCAAGATCTTTGCGTAAAATCTTCCATGTCGTCGAATAACACAAACCCAATTGCTGCGAACGGCGACGAATCAACATTTCACGGTCTTCAGCAACACTCTCAGAAACAGACGCAATATTCTCTTCTGTACGCACTGTACGCATTCGTGTGGTTGGTTTAATGTCCAATAAAGTAAACTGAGTGCGAAACTTGGTCACAATCGCATTAATTGTTTGCTCACTTGGTCGATTATGTAGACCATAAATCGGACGTAAATCGCGAAACACTTTTCGAACCGAACACTGATTTTTGTAATATAATTCAATTATTTGCAAGCGTTGCTCGTTAGTAAGTCTATTCATTATGAAATGTCAAAGCATACTGAGCATCTTTCTCTTTGACACCTTGTCTGAAATCCCGCGTGATCTGTCAAATACTAATGCATGAAAATCCTAACCACAAAAAAATCACCCTTTAGTTACTGTTATTTTTTGGACGAAAACAAAATTAAATGGTATACACAATTGTGCATGCTGGTCTTCAATTGTCACCTAATTCTATGTTTGACATATTCGGTTGTCGTTTACATACACAATTGTGTATGCCGGTCAGGAAAGGGGTAGAATTTTTTTAAAATAAAAAAAATTGTCTTCAAAAGAGAGATTGGAAAAAAAATATTAATTCCGCTTGAAAGAGGAATATTTCCTCGAAATTTATTTACGTCTTTTCACCAAGCGATAAAAAATTATTTTAACGCGGGTTCACGTACGTGATCAAAAAATGATTCGCGAATCAAGCCAATCAAATCGTTGGAATTTCCCCGCCTGAGATGAAATATTTTTATCTTTGGGCAAATTTTTGATCGCAAGCATCCAACATAGAAAAAACAAAAAACAAATTATGAGCAACAATGACGCTCATTATATCCCTTTTTCTACAAAAAAAAAAAAAAATACGCTAAATTTAAGTCCAAACCACACAAATGTGTAAGTGAAAAAACTACGTAATGGCTTTTTGATAAAAAATTTCAGTTGATTTGAATTACAATCAACACAATTGTGTGAAAGGAAGGCACAAATGTGTAAGTTGGTTCAAAACACATACAAAACATGATAACTTGGTTTTACCCACACAATTGTGTGGGTGAGTGGGAAAGGGATAAATAATTTTGCTATTTTTCTGACATTTCTATATGACTCACGTCAATATCAAAAACAAACAAAACACAAGCCATTTTCATTGTCGGCTTTTGGTGTTTTAAATTTTATCGTCCGTTTACATAATTAATTAATTTTAATATTAATAGATATATTAAAATTGTGAAAACAATTTGTAATTTTGTGCGACGTATTTTCAAAATATCTTGTGTACTAAAATGTTGTGTAATTGCGGAATTATTACATTGAATAAAATTCGGAAATAGGACAGCCGATGCGATCACTTACCATTTCAAGCGATTCTGTGCCACATCGCTAATATTACAGTAAAACTGGATAATCATAAACGTAAATTAGATGTACTTGAAAACTTAATTTTAAATAAGCGTTTGACGGCTGTAATCATATGAGTAGATCGTTTGTTTAAATTACTAAATTATCTCCATTTAACTTTTGAATGAATATTACAGCAATAATTTAAGCGATTTGGACGTACTACGAAGGATTCGAAAGGTGCAGATATAGGCGACCAGCTGGTACAAATGAATTTAACTAGCCACCATAAAATGATCACACCGATGCACGGCGCCAATTGTAATCCTTTACCACAATAAGCAGAAGAGTGAAGGGTAGAGTAATAAATAATTAGATTGGCTAGATCGGACAAGACTGAATTAAATCAATTTTTTTCCACTTTTGTCTTTATTTTATGAAAAATGAAATACATATTTTATTTTATATTTATACTATCGCATATTGTTCGTATAATAATTATACGCCCATTCAAACCGTTTTCTATTAAATCGCGAGCAAAATTCCCAGGCGAGGTACGATTCGTTAGAATAATGCTGTTGTTAGAATTTGAAGCTCAATGTACAAACAAATCACGTGCTTATCCACATTCAATATCGGAAGTAGAAGCTAACACGATCTTTGGGCTCGGAACTTTACTTAAATCCGCCAAATTGTGACACAACTGCAAATGCCGAAATTGAAACGGATTGTTACGGGCATCTTCAAAACTTTTCATCAATTTATCACTCATTCATTCGATTTGTGATTTAGCAAACTCAACCTTGAACGAATTTTGGTGAAAATCAAATGAATGTTTTTTATTTTATTTAATTGTTAGTCGTCACCACAGCCACACACAACACACAAATTAAAATGGTTGAAAATGACAAATGAAACGTCAAGTAAAATAGCTTAATATTTAGAGCAATAGCTTTTGTTTCTAACTTCATATTGTGATCAAATTTTTTTGATCACGTACGTGAACCCGCGTTTAGAAATAAATAGTAGAAGCGGACAATTGAAATTGTCCAATAAGCGCTCGATAAAATAGGGAAAATGCAACAGACGCACGGACAGAGGTGTACAACCTCTGAAACAACTAAGGTGCTAATACAACAAATTAGCCCAATAGACTAAAAATGAATAAACTCTTAAGCAAATCAAAAAAAATTACAGAAACTACTTTTGAAATAATACTCTTTTTATTATAGATAAAAGTATGCCTAGAAAAATAATTGAAAATTTAAAAAAAAAGTAGACAGCCGCATCTGGGTGACCTCTATTTTTAGAAAAAGTTGAATATCTCGAAAACTACTTGGCCTAGAGTTCCCAAATTTTAAATGTGACCTTTTTAGAGTAGTGTCTATCTGTGTGCAAATTTTGAGCTCTCTGGTGTGTATAGTTTTGGCTGTGATAGTGCCAACAGACAGACGGCCTAAGTCTTTGTATAAGCTTGCTCGCAAGAGCGAGCGCTAAAATTGGTCGAAAAAGAGTTTTATTTTTTTTCAAGGGATAAAACTCTTTACAACAATAACAATTAATAAAAAATCTATATGGAGGATATTCATAGAAATATGTATGTAAGAAGATAAAAAAAGTGTGTTTGGTTGTGTTTGTAATATACAACATTGGATATGGAATTTTTGATGCACTAGGCAGGTAAAAACTATACGATAGAGGTTTGACTTTTGTTATTTTTTAAATGCAAATCCGCATTCAAATCTTGGTATGATCTTATACGAACAATTATCGGTTATCATTATTATCATTATATGGGTTAATTATTGAAAGACGATTTAATTTGAACATAATTTCTAGATTCACTTGTCTATACATTTTTTGAGAATATGATTTATTTTAAAGTTTTACATTTAAACGATTGTTCAAAATATTAATTACTTTGCAGAAAAATATGTTAAGGATTTTGCTTTTTTACTAAATAAAAACTACATATACTTGTTCACACTTGATGTTCAATTTTTATTATGTGTAGACTTCCGAGTGTGATTTGATTGTTTCTACAAGAAAACGTTTTATATAATGTTTCTATTTATCGGCGGTCAAACGAAGCGAGTCAAATTCGCAAGCAATATGATACAAGTCATCTTCAGCTGATGCACATTATAATATTGGTGTCTGGGACAGTCACAGACTAATTGATTCGCAAATGTAATTTGCATTCTCAAAAAATGTAAAATGTTTTATTTTTAGTTCTATTGTTGGTTATATTCTGGTGAAACAAAATCGAATAATTATTAAGAAGTAGCTTATTATTCCTCAATTTATAGTCTATAAGAATTTATACACTACAAAAAATCGTAGTATGATATAAGATTGTATAACTCAAGTATTAATCCAAATACATATTTTTTTTATATAATATGTATGTATATATAAAAATGGTGTAAAAAATGTATGAGCATCATCAGTTGAGAACGGCTAAACCGATTTGGCTCAATCTTTTTTTGTTGTTTTCGCAATTGCCAGGAGATGGTTCTTACG
This sequence comes from Nephrotoma appendiculata, assembly GCA_947310385.1. Lineage (NCBI taxonomy): Eukaryota > Metazoa > Arthropoda > Insecta > Diptera > Tipulidae > Nephrotoma > Nephrotoma appendiculata. The sequence continues at coordinate 170,965,400 of OX371224.1, forward strand.
AAAGAAAATTTGGAAAAAATTCACTGGAAAAGTCGGAAATCCCGAAAAATCGAATAAAAAACCTTTTTTATATGAATTTTGTATATACATTTTTTATGAGACACGTGGTGCAGTGGTTAAAGCTTCGGCGCTTGGGCTAGGAGGTATTTGATTCGAATCCCACCGGAGGCTGTAAGCAAATTAGTATTTTGTTTTTGATCCAATCTATTATTTTATCTATTTATTTTCTCTATCTATCTATATAAAATCAATTGCCGTGAGTTAGTCTCGCAAAAACTCGAGGACGACAAGACCGATTTGGATGATTCTTTTTTTGCTTTGTTCGTCACAATGCAGTGGCGGCTTAGGAAAAAAGGAAACTCGGAAAAATTGGATTATAGAAGAAAATTCCCCAAAACCCAAAAGAAAACTGAAAAATCAAAACAAATTCGAAAAATCGAAAATTGCGTTTTGTATAGGAATTTGTTTTATGATATTTGGATTTTGTGAATTCCATCCATAAACGGTACCATTATTACAATCATATGAAGTTCGGTGTGATTTTTACGATTTTGATAATTTTTCCCAGAAATTTATTTTATTATAAGTTCCTTCAAATTTATTTCGTTGTTTAAAACTATTTTGGAGACAATGACTTCCGACGATCACCAAGTAATCACCAGAGCAGACAAAAAACCAACCGGAAGCCAAGTACGTCAGTACAATGCTCCCACTACCGACAAAGTTGCACTTGTGATCGTTGGCGAAAACTGAATAGCGTGATATTGTGATAAACCAGCGTGATGACGGGACGAAAAACATCGATCTTATTATGCACTTCAATATTCATTGAGGTTTTGTCAGGGAGAGAATGGCTACGACTTCCAGATAAAGATGGTCAATCTGCTGACCGGTTAGTTATTGAGCTGTCCATTGTACTTTCAGGTGAAGAAACGATTAAAAAGGTCTGTTCCATGCATTTTTATACTTATTGGTTGATGATGCGACAAGGCGTGCAATCATGTTTTGAGATATCGTCGATTGTTTCAACAGTATTGAACTTTTAAATTTCGTCCGCTTCAATCAATCAAAACTACGTTCCAAGCAGTACACTCATCTACGAGATCCATCGTTTTGGAAGGAGATGAGACCATTGTTGGCCAATTGACCATTCTCCAAGGAACATATGTTGTTAGGTAGCGACCTGGCTGTGTTCGGCATTGCTGCTGTAGATGCAAATGACGAAGTGCCAAGGTTTCAATTGAGCCGTTATGTCAGTTGCAATGAGGCGATTTGGCATATTTTCTGATTTGCAATACACGAACGTTAACCCACTGTTTAGCATTTGTGAGTGCATTACGAGAATGGACAGTGTGTCTATTTTACGGAAGCTAATGTACAACGAGTAGACCGACCACCAGCTACAACACCCACAAATTTTTTCGAAACTTGCCAAAGTGATCCGTTCGCACGAATATTGCTTTACTGGAAAATGCTACGCTATTATACTTGGAACCATTTAACGAAGAAGTTTAAACGACGAATGAAAGGTCAACCTGTTGCAGGATACGTCGATGTTTATTCGACTGATACGCTTGGCCGTATGCACATAGATGGTGTGTTGTGCGCAACTTAACGAGAGGCTGGCGAACGTCTGAATTTGCTGGAAAACAATTGACATTGGGACTCAACAATTGCTGATGCCACTGTTTCTGCGCCGACAAATTGTACATTGGTCGCGATCATCATAGCGACATGTCATCCATAGAACGCATTGGAATTGTGGAACAAATACAAAGACGAGATGGCTGACGACATTTTACATCGAGCTCGCACTGAAACATCGAATTATGAGTTTGAAATGAAAGACGAGATACGCAACGAAGCTAGATCATGATCGAAGACATGTGCATGCTTATGTGCGGTAGCTATTTGTCAAAATTGGGTATGGCAGCACCAATTCGTTCGATACACGATGCATTTAATCGTTAATTGCAACGAGAGCCAGAGTACGATCGAAATTCAATGAGCCAAATAGTACGAACGAATGTTCCGCTTTTGAATGCAGAGCAAAGGAACGTGTACGACGGATTGATGAAGGCAGTTGACGAAGGAAACGGCTTTATATTCTTCCTCGATGCTCCTGGTGGGCCATGCAAAACCTTTCTGATTTCATTGCATTTGGCCACAATTCGCTCGAGATCTCAAATAGCGTTAGGTGTTACATCATCGGGAATTACAGACACATTGTTCGGTGGCCAGATGGCAAATTCTGATTTGAAGTTGTCGATGAATATCTACACGATTGACAAGTGTGTGCTCAATTACCAAGAACTCGGCGATGGCCAAGGTATCTTCATCTGGGACGAGAGCACAAAGGCACACCAACGTATATTGGAAGCGTTCAAACGAATGATGAAGGATTTACGAAGTGATTTAAGACGTTTTGATTAGCGATGTTCACGACGTCGAAGAAAGAGCTTATCACGAAAGTGTTCCGGAAATCCGCCGAAATTATATGAATCACGATTGACTCAGCGAACGAGCGATTTTGGCAGCGAAGAACATGGAAGACATGATTAAAAACCAAATTTCTAGGGAAATGCACTGTTACAAATCCGTTGACTGTGTGACCAATCAAGACAAGGCAAATAACTATCCGACCGAGTTTTTAAATGCGCTTTATTTGTCGGGAATACCACCGCATAAATTGATGATCTAGGTCGTATCTGTGATAATAATGCTGCGCAATTTGAACCATCCGATATTTTGTAACGGAACGCGATTAACTGTGAAGAAACTGATGAATCACGTGATTCAAGCGACGATCATCAAGAGCAAATTTAAAGGAGAGGATGTTCTAGTTCCGAGAATTCCTCTGATTCCAACTGACATTCCGTTCGACTACAAGTGCATTTAATTCCCCGTTCGTTTGGCGTCCGCTATGATAATTAACAAATCACAAAGTCAATTTGCAAAAAACCACTAAAATTTCGATAGATACCTAAGTTTGAATCGACATTTTATTCACTTTTCAATACATTATGTCGCCTTTATGAATGCGTTCGTTCGTTCTGACGATTTTTTTCACCAATCATATTGCTTAAAAATGACGATTTTCTTCTTCTGGATTTTTCTACAAGAGATGATTGGTCGAACAAATGACCGAACGAACGATGGAACGCAACCATAAACCTGCCGTTAGTGGTGAAAGTGGTGAATTCGATGAAAAAGTTAATGGAATGGTCACTCAATTTAATCGTCTCATGAAAATCAATTTTCGTGAAGGACAAAAGTGTTTGCTCGGACGAAGTAATTTGGGGCGAAATTTTCCACAAGTATTGTGGTATTATACAAGATTATGTAATATTTTATTCGCAAGTGCCAACAAATCTTGTTATTTTGAAAATCTGAACGAAAATTTCAAATAAAACATACCTTGAAATAGAACACATACTTACATACATGTAGAATAATGTACATAGTTTATATCGAATTTTACCAACTCTTAAATTTGAAATAGTTGATAGCTAATTAGTTAACATCTTTTACAAATCAGTAATATAGTGTAATCCATATAAAGCTTGGCCGAACCAATTTTGTGATTGTGTTTTATATTTATTATATGAAGGTGTAATCATATCTGTTGGAGCAATTCCACATAACAAATACTTACCTAATATTTTACTCTGAAATATCTCACTCTGAAATACATTTAACCTAAAAAACAAACAAATGTAAATACATAAAATAATCAATTTTATACTTACCCTTTATCATTGTATAAATTCCAATTTGATCCTCCTAAAATAATTAATTAAGCATTAATTCATAATTTATAATTGTATAATTTATATTTATATACTTACTTAAAATTATTTGTATTATATCCAAATGTCAAAACGTCACCCATCCAAGTGTCAATTGGTGGACGAATTCCTGTGCTGTATTTTCAGTTCAGTGCATGATTCAATACCGAACTTACGCTCGATGCGACACCTGCGTTTGAGCGCTTTTACTAAAGACATTTTTCGGAGTCGTCTACGCTAATAAATACGTGCAACCATTTTGACATTTTCTCTTGTTCCAATTTACACTCCATTGCATTAACATAAGTTTATTTAAAATACAAAATCATAAATAAATTAAAATAAAATTTACAATCAATAAAAACTTGGGATTTATGCAGTTTATTATTGCCTTCGTTTCGCAACATACAAATATCAACGCAATAGCAAATTGCCTCAACCACATCGGATATTTGTATCCTCGCAACACTAAACTAGCCCCAACAATATCGGTTAAATTTATGTCATATTTTCACACTAAATTACTAACTTGCGATTCAAAATTGATATTTCCATCATTATAAACCAGACTCCGAAACCGAAACAGGACGGAAAATTGCGATTAAGCATTATGTTTAATAAATAAAAACCGGTACTGAACCGAGTAAAGTAAAAAAATTGTTTGACTATAATGCTATCCAAGAGCAAAACCGGGTTTTCCGGTTTTCCAAATGTTGGAAGGAGTCATTCTATTTCGACTTCAATACATACATATGTATAGCGTTCGTTTTTATTTATTTGAAAGAAGTCACTGTTTATAAAAGTTATTTTATTTATATTTGTTGCTATGTGCCTTAATGGAACTGAACTAAATTTATAAAATTAGTTCGTGAAATACGAAATCAGTTGCCACTAACCAAACATTTGTAACTTGTGAGTTTTATTAATTTATCTGTAAATAAATAACAGTCGAAGTAAGAGCACGATAGCAAAATTATAAAAATTTAGTTCAAAGTCATTGAAAAGGAAAATCGTAAATTGTCTTTTTATCGGCCGCGTACTGGACATTCGAGGGAGCTTCAACATTTAGTGTAGGCGATTAAGGCGTACCGTATTAGTTATATTTTATATTTAAGTTTTGCTAACAATTTTCGATTAAGTAATCGATAGACATAAAATGAAATTGCACTGTAAACATAAAGCTCAATAGAATTTAAATTTAAGCACTTTATCTAATTTCATGTTACCAATGTCATGGAGTTACTAATTTCTAAGGTAGAGTAGAAGTAGTAGTTCATTAGATGGTCCAGTAATTCATTTCAAGCGCTCACAACAAATTATAGTCATATATTACAGCACATAAATGTAAATGCATAGACATTTTTTTAGCCTATATTACTTAAGTCTATATGTCCGCTGAAGGTGCAATTCATTCTGGAAGCAAATTGTTTGACTTATCTTAAAAAAAGAAAACAAGAAGTACAGTGAAATTATAAAACGCATTCGACAAATTTATTTGTAGATCACAAGAAAAATCGATATGTAATCAAGAGCAAACTATTTTAACAATAGATTGTAGCAACAACAACCTTACAACATCCTTTTTTTTATTTTAACCATCTTCTTTTCTACCTAATACAAACTTCAATCATAGACAAATAAATGAATAAAGATCCCTAAACCAATGGAAAATTTATGTTTAAATCAAATTCTCGATGTCGTTACAAATGGAAAAAAATTTCTAGCGGCTGTTAGTAGAAATATTAGTTAATGCTCAAACCCTATTTTGGTCTACATTATGAGCGCAATACATATTTCTCGCTCAATATATTTTTTCAATACGCGCGCGACAAATAAAAATTTTTATATTTGTGTATACAGTAAAAAAAGAAACAAACGGAAAAATAACAAATTCAACTTATTTTTTATTTTCGTTTGAAAGTATCTTTTCTCTTATTCTAATATATATGTATGATTTATATTTTAATAAAACAGAATGAAATGAAACTAAAACGCACGTATTATGTATATACATACTCGTATATACATATGTACCATTTAAAATAAGGTTTGTGCACGATCGATAATTTCTTGTTTAGATATATAGAATTTAAACACGTGGTGACCATGAAAAGGAAGAGGATCTATTTTAGATGTAAGTATGTAGCTACGATGATTGTTTTAGTGTGCTCATGAAGTATAATTTAAAAAACGAATATTTGGAGGAGATGATAAGAAACATCAAAAAGTTATGAACGAAAGTATATTTGACGAAAGGGAAAAATATTATAATTAAATGGTTTTTTAATGATCGCAGAAAACAATTACATACACATATTACATATTTGTGTTTGGTTACATTATGTATATTTTATATGCCTATCTATACTGGTTTGTCCAAATTAAATACATTCATGACTAAATGTTCCCTAAGCATACTATTAAGGATGATGCATGATTTAAATTCGATAATTTTAAAATACCTAATAATTTTATAAATGATTTTATTTTTGAGAAAATGAATAAAATCAGCTTACACCGGAAAGATGTCTTTAGGAAAATGTACTATGTGTTTGGATTTGCCTTCAAAAAATTGGTCAAGCATACAAATTTTTGTTAACGTTTTCCCCTTATTCCATATTATCTGAAGCATGGTAGGACTTGGTTTGTTTCAACTAGCTTTTGCAAATATTTTAAGACGTCGAAAATAAAAGCTAGTTTTTGATTTTAACTAAATTTGCAAAAACATTAATATTTCGATTGCGGTTGTGGTATACATATATAGAATTATGAGTATACACAATATCCGTACAATTACATTTTTGATCTGCTAACCCCAAATTAAAATCATCCTAAGGTTTTAAAATGACAATATATAAATATGTATTTCGTTGTTCGTTGTTGTCAATTGATTTACAAGCTCACATTAAAAGTGCACTGCAATTTTTCAGATACCAACCACCCCTTATCATGAAAACTACCCCAAATTTCTCTAGAATAAATGACCACTTCTTTGAAAATTTCAAAAATAGACTATTCAATATCGGATAATGGGTATCGCTTTATAATCTTCATCAGAAATGCAATTCGATTGTTAAGTTGTAACTTTAAATTATGGACACAAATTTAGTTAGCCACCCACTTTATTTATTAGGTGTATAACAATTTCTACAGATTTTTTCTTCGCGCTTAAAATTATATTTAAAATAGAAATATTTTCACGGTATTTTGTGATATTTACAGGATCGTGAGTTACATTACTTCTCAGAATAGCAGAGTTTACAATGGTAACTGATAATCAGCATATTCGGCACTGCATTCTATACGAATTCCAATAAGGAACAAAGCTTCTAAAGCACGGGAATCAATTTGTAGTGTTCTTGGTGTCGACCTTGTGTCTTATGAATTTTGTAATTATTGGTACAAACATTTTAGAAGTGGTGATTTCGATCTTAGCGACAGCCTCGAAAGTTTGAAGATGTGCGAGGTAACCTGGAATCTACAACAGCAACAGACATAACTCAGAAAAACCTAATACCTACATAAAATAATGCGTAATAATTGGATTCACATTAGTTTTCAATTCCTATAAAAATGATAAACATTTGATAGTTTAAATTCTCCTAAACTTCTGAAAATTTAAATGAATTGTAAGAAATATGTACTATGGACTTGAAGGATATAAAAATTAACTAAATAGAGTAAAATATTTTCTGGACAGTTATTTTTCAGTAATTATCTTCTCCTGTACTAAATATTAATTTATTGCATTAATATGCCCAGTACCAAGTGAATTTTCTAAAACTGGTTATGTAAATGTATTTAATTAATGTGTAGTAATCCATCACCATTAGTCATACATACTTTAATCGTATATAGTCCAATAAGTTGTCACAGATTTTAGTGAGGCCTCATTAAACCTTATATGAAACATGTCTTTGTTTTCGGTAAGAATTCAGTGGGCTGAACTTGCTCGACATGTTTAAAGAGTTCGTAGTATAAATATTTTTTGTATATAAAATCAATAAGAACTTCTGCCTGATGACCTAAATCAAGGACAGGATCACGAACGCCGCACGGAAGTCCCAGAAAATATTCGAACCCAATTCAAACAAAATTAATTATAAACGGACACGCAATCTAAATTTAATAAAATAAAAAACATTTCGCGCTAACATAAAAGGTGTTTTTTAGAGGTTCACAATTTAGAATTAAGATAGAACAAAGAAAAATATTTTGAATATCAGTGAAACTAGCTTTATTGGATAGATAATTTTATGCCATTAATGCTTGTTTCAGTTGTTACAACCCCAATATTGTGTAATAAAGGCAAATGAAACTCTATCATATTTTTCTTTTGTACAGATGTTAAGCTACTAATAGGGAAATATCCAAGAGTAATTTTCCATTGAGCAGTACAACTGACAAACATAAACACAATTACTTCGGTAGCTAAAGTATTATCATTTCGGTCGCTACCTTCAAACTATTCGTATCATGATACTTGAACCCCTCCAACAACACGATTCGTTCCGTGTTCTTTGAAATCGTGTTGTTCAATACTGCAAAAAATAAAATAAAAAAAACGTTACGTTTTATTTTTTGTTATGATATACAAAACACAAAATAAAAGAGAATAACGAAAATCGAGTTGTTTGAAACCGTGGAATTTGAGGAAATGGGTATCCGTGTTCTTCGAAACCGTGTTCTTTGAACGCCATGTTCTTGGAGGGTTACCTGTATTCTATTGGTGTGGAAATCATACTCGCATTTTGGATGAATGGACAACTCATTCAAGCATACATTTTCAATAACAACCTCATCTGTTTCATTTTTTGATCGGACCAGCAACTTTAAAGTATGAAAAGATTCTGAAGTAAAACCTGGATGCCCATTTACTACTTTATACCAATAAGCAAGTGTATGAGAATGAGGCAAGCAGTTTTTAAATTGGTTTCGAACATATGGCCTATGCCTTCGGAGAATAAAAGTTTAAATTTAAAGCAAACTTCCATATTTCTTCTGAATATTTTCGGCCTAACTTTTGATTTTTTATTTTATCTCAAAAAATTGAATTTGAGTCAGAATGGTTTAAAAAATTATCCTTCAGGCAAGAACTAATAAAACATTTTTCTTCAAGTTCGTCTATCAGGTGGCCCAAAATAATATTTTTTTCTTCTTTATCTCATACTTGTTTGTCGTAGATTATTATTATTTTGTGTTTGTTGTATTTAGTCCTTAAAGAAGTCCTTCCTGAACTCGTAGAAAGATCAGCACGTGATGAGGCCATTGCTCGCTTTAACGTTATTTTATTAAATTGTTTGTATATGTAAGAAGGTTTTATACTTTTATTAACAAAATAAGAAGAAGTAGTACCACTACGATTGCTAGCACCAAGAGGTGAACTATTTGAGATTTTTGTAATGGTTTGCAATTTCGAAGGACCTTTGTTTAAATCGGATATATTATCGTCATTAAATTTTTTTATCAATTCACGATGATAAAATCTATATTAGTTCCGAATACCATCAGTTCAGGTACTTCGTCAATTGGTGGTAAATAATCCTGGTCATGGTCTTTATTAGTTTTATTTAAACGCAAAGACTTGATTGCCAAATCATTTAATAAGTTCAACGCATAGATTGGATCTTCCTCAACTTGAGAAGAAACTTCTAAATTGGCCCCAATAATATCGTTAGCATCATTTATAGAAGTTGAATAAACATCTTGGGAAACAAATTTTCAAACAAACATGTTTTTTCAGTATGATATGAAATTACGGTTTGATTAATATTGGGGGGCGCATGTATTTTTAAGATAATTTTCAATGACGTCAAATCCACACGTTGATTCGTAAATGAACAAGATGAGAATGGCTGATTTTCTTAAAAAACTCCTCTTATTCTCTTTTGTCTGTGGCATGGAATAATCATGCACTTAGTACATCTTGTTCACCGATGCCAGTTGCTTTCAACCATTGCTTTTTCAATTCTCCATATTTTGGTAAGCTAAAAACAAATGTGTACATTATAATTTCTGTAAAAATTGTAATTGTAATCCACAAGCCTTTGCCGAAACATCATTACATCCATAGACAATCACTATTTGGTGCGCTTTATGGGCTGTCGGATTCATTGGTCTACATGTCTTCAAAAACAATGAAGGTCAGAATGTTACAGTGAACGGTATAGGGACATTATTTCTAACTTTGTTGTGCCCCAATTGGCTGCCATAAATATTGCTGATATGTGGCTCCAACAAGACGGTGTCACATGCCAAACAGTGCGGAATATTTGATAAAAGACTAATTTCACGTAATGGTCCTGTTAATTGGTCACCGAGATCGTGTGATCTACCTCCATTAGATTATTTTCTTTGGGGATATGTTAAGTCACTTGTCAACGCTGGTAAACCAGAGACGATTGTACTCTTGGAACACAACATCCGGCGAAAAAAAAAATTGTGAACTGCTGCGAAAAGTGTATAAAAATTGAACATCCAGATTGCGCCAGACGCTGTGGACACATGGCCGAAATCATATTCAAGCATTAATGGCATAAAATTATCTATCCAATAAAGCTAGTTTCACTGATATTCAAAATATTTTTCTTTGTTCTATCTTAATTCTAAATTGTGAACCTCTAAAAAACACCTTTTATGTTAGCGCGAAATGTTTTTTATTTTATTAAATTTAGATTGCGTGTCCGTTTATAATTAATTTTGTTTGAATTGGGTTCGAATATTTTCTGGGACTTCCGTGCGGCGTTCGTGATCCTGTCCTTGATTTAGGTCATCAGGCAGAAGTTCTTATTGATTTTATATACAAAAAATATTTATACTACGAACTCTTTAAACATGTCGAGCAAGTTCAGCCCACTGAATTCTTACCGAAAACAAAGACATGTTTCATATAAGGTTTAATGAGGCCTCACTAAAATCTGTGACAACTTATTGGACTATATACGATTAAAGTATGTATGACTAATGGTGATGGATTACTACACATTAATTAAATACATTTACATAACCAGTTTTAGAAAATTCACTTGGTACTGGGCATATTAATGCAATAAATTAATATTTAGTACAGGAGAAGATAATTACTGAAAAATAACTGTCCAGAAAATATTTTACTCTATTTAGTTAATTTTTATATCCTTCAAGTCCATAGTACATATTTCTTACAATTCATTTAAATTTTCAGAAGTTTAGGAGAATTTAAACTATCAAATGTTTATCATTTTTATAGGAATTGAAAACTAATGTGAATCCAATTATTACGCATTATTTTATGTAGGTATTAGGTTTTTCTGAGTTATGTCTGTTGCTGTTGTAGATTCCAGGTTACCTCGCACATCTTCAAACTTTCGAGGCTGTCGCTAAGATCGAAATCACCACTTCTAAAATGTTTGTACCAATAATTACAAAATTCATAAGACACAAGGTCGACACCAAGAACACTACAAATTGATTCCCGTGCTTTAGAAGCTTTGTTCCTTATTGGAATTCGTATAGAATGCAGTGCCGAATATGCTGATTATCAGTTACCATTGTAAACTCTGCTATTCTGAGAAGTAATGTAACTCACGATCCTGTAAATATCACAAAATACCGTGAAAATATTTCTATTTTAAATATAATTTTAAGCGCGAAGAAAAAATCTGTAGAAATTGTTATACACCTAATAAATAAAGTGGGTGGCTAACTAAATTTGTGTCCATAATTTAAAGTTACAACTTAACAATCGAATTGCATTTCTGATGAAGATTATAAAGCGATACCCATTATCCGATATTGAATAGTCTATTTTTGAAATTTTCAAAGAAGTGGTCATTTATTCTAGAGAAATTTGGGGTAGTTTTCATGATAAGGGGTGGTTGGTATCTGAAAAATTGCAGTGCACTTTTAATGTGAGCTTGTAAATCAATTGACAACAACGAACAACGAAATACATATTTATATATTGTCATTTTAAAACCTTAGGATGATTTTAATTTGGGGTTAGCAGATCAAAAATGTAATTGTACGGATATTGTGTATACTCATAATTCTATATATGTATACCACAACCGCAATCGAAATATTAATGTTTTTGCAAATTTAGTTAAAATCAAAAACTAGCTTTTATTTTCGACGTCTTAAAATATTTGCAAAAGCTAGTTGAAACAAACCAAGTCCTACCATGCTTCAGATAATATGGAATAAGGGGAAAACGTTAACAAAAATTTGTATGCTTGACCAATTTTTTGAAGGCAAATCCAAACACATAGTACATTTTCCTAAAGACATCTTTCCGGTGTAAGCTGATTTTATTCATTTTCTCAAAAATAAAATCATTTATAAAATTATTAGGTATTTTAAAATTATCGAATTTAAATCATGCATCATCCTTAATAGTATGCTTAGGGAACATTTAGTCATGAATGTATTTAATTTGGACAAACCAGTATAGATAGGCATATAAAATATACATAATGTAACCAAACACAAATATGTAATATGTGTATGTAATTGTTTTCTGCGATCATTAAAAAACCATTTAATTATAATATTTTTCCCTTTCGTCAAATATATTTTCGTTCATAAATTATTGATGTTTCTTATCATCTCCTCCAAATATTCGTTTTTTAAATTATACTTCATGCAGCACACCAAAACAATCATCGTAGCTACATACTTACACTAAAATAGATCCTCTTCCTTTTCATGGTCACCACGTGTTTAAATTCTATATATCTAAACAAGAAATTATCGATCGTGCATAAACATTATTTTAAATAGTACATATGTATATACGAGTATGTATATACATAATACGTGCGTTTTAGTTTCATTTCATTCTGTTTTATTAAAATATATATCATACATATATATTAGAATAAGAGAAAGGATACTTTCAAACGAAAATAAAAAATAAGTTGAATTTGTTATTTTTCCGTTTGTTTCTTTTTTGCTGTATACACAAATATAAAATTTTTTATTTGTCGCGCGCGTATTGAAAAAATATATTGAGCGAGAAATATGTATTGCGCTCATAATGTAGACCAAAATAGGGTTTGAGCATTAACTAATATTTCTACTAACAGCCGCTAGAATTTTTTTTCCATTTGTAACGACATCGAGAATTTGATTTAAACATAAATTTTCCATTGGTTTAGGGATCTTTATTCATTTATTTGTCTATGCTTCAATGCAATTGTTATTGTAGAGTAATATCGCACGTCATCAGCGAAAAAATTGTTTCATGAAGAGTTTTATATTTTAAAAATTTATAAATCGCTTTGCAGAAAGAGTGATAAATTTAAAAATCTTTTTCTACTCTTTAAAGAGGAATTGATATTTATTTTTTGGATCTCTCTTTTGCTAAAGAGTTTTATTCCTTGAAAAAAAAAATATTACGCTCAAGCGATAAATACTTTTCTTTGTTTTATCTCGCTTGACGCAGAGTTTTATTTATTTTTAGAAAATATTAATTGCAAAAGAGAAATAAAGAGATATCTGTACCTCAATTTTGATGCCTTTTCGAGATTACGAGACTACGGGACTATGAAATATTTTGTATACGTACACTGTGTATAGTATTAATTTGTGTTACTGTGTGGTTTCATTTTTTTTATGTGTATTAATGTAGAGAGTGTTACGATAAGCATGAAAAATTGTCGAATCGGTTTAAATCGGTAAAATTTTTGGTGCTTACATCCATTTGTCTCGTTGTAATTTGATGGAGAATTGAAATTCAAATTTAAACACATAACACAAATGACATTAAAATTATTTGAAATTAAAAAAATTATAAATTAATTGAAGCATAATTGTATGATTTTATTTATTTTATTAATTTGAATTTTATATATAAAAGAAATAACCAATAAAATAGTTTCGTACTGGCAATATGTCAAATTATCAACACAAAAGAAAAAAAACATAAACAAAACGAACAGCGCATGCGCACTACTACACTCGCATTCACTAATATTATTATTTTCCGATAATTTTTGTTCTCGTAGTCTCGTAGTCTCGAAAAGGCAACAAAATTGAGGTACTGGAGTGTTATTTTCAATCACTGGGTAAAATTCCTTTTTCGGGTTGTCGACGTTTTCGGTGAATTGTCGTTTTTGTTGATTTATTGTTTTCGGTGAATTGTGTTTTCGGTGAAAAAAGGTTTTTCGGAAAATTGGTTTTTCAATAAATATTCGTGAAACCGTTAGCCGGATCGCGGTACAATCAGACTGGTTGGCTAGTCCTGATGCAGTAAACTTCAATCACATGAAATGCATTCCACTAACTTTCTTCAACTTTCGTTTATGTTACGCATCGCTTACTTCATAATTTCGTTAAAAGGCAAAACGAAACGTAGAAAAAATCAGAAATTTACACAATGGCAAAGAAAAGAGTTTATTGTGCTCAACAATCATTCTTCAACTTTAAATAATAATTTATTCTACACCGTCAAGATAACAACAAACGATTAAATTATTTTTGTTCACAATACAAGACAAAGAGCAACAATATTTTACGAACTGTACAATTGAAAATACTTGCAAAATTTTACTATTATGGGAAATAAACCGAAAGCAATAACAAATTTTAATTTTATCCAAGTTATAAAATATTTTATTGATAATAATTTCGTTTTATATTTTAATCAACTTTGCGCACTAATGCTTATGGTATACAGTTACAGCATCTCACACTAAAACGAGCTAATAAACTTGGTAAATCTTTTACGCGCGCAAAACAATCGCACAGGTCACATGGGAAATATGCAGTTTATCTAATTGATGTCGAGAATTAGTGATTGAATTGGAATTCATAATTTACGTGTAAAAAAATTTTTTTGCTCGTTATTTAATTTATTACAAGGCTAACAACAAAATTTATATTGTTCACAATATTTTGTTCAATAATCCATTTAGCGGTGTGTAGCTATTTCGATTTGACGTTTATTTTTATATTATTATTTTATTAAATTCTGCGCTATTATTCAAATTTATCTTGACGTACATATGTGTTGTGTGAGTACGTATATGTGCATGTTAAATAAATATTTAAATTATAACAACAGTAGTTTGTAATGAGAAATTTTGATTGGATTTTTTTTTATAGTTTTTTGGTTACACACGCACATTACACACTTAAATATATAATTTGAATTAGGAATGGTCATGACAAATTTCAAATTTGTTTATTTATGTTGCACTCGTAATTATTTATAGCATTTTAGTAAACGGCTGATTTATTATCACTATACGCAAAAATATTTGGTATAGTAACCTTGATTTGCATTTGGCATATGACCATCTTGTTTCCAAGGTTTGCGCCGAGTGGTTAACAACCTTACAAATCATTAAATTGATTGATGGATTGGGCTAAACTGGACCATATATACATATTGTTCTAGATTGGGACCAGGACTAGTCGAAAACGTAATCACGTTGCTGGGGCCAATATCAAAATTTAGAAGCTACAGATTAAAATTTGTTGAGTGTTTATTGAGCTGTAATTGGGCTACTTTTTGGCACCCGAACCAAGTCATCCTTCCCAGCGTGAGTTTCAAGAACCCATCCCAACTTCCACCGGGTAGCAAGTTAGGTTGGATGTTTGTCCACTTGGTTCGCTGCGAAGTTGGTAAATATATTCAGAAAACTATTTTTTCCAGAAATGTTGTATAAATTCTTCGGTCAGGTGCCATCTTGTTTTCAACTTCGTAGTTTCGATGTTTGCACATGGTGGCGCCTTCAGTGAATCACCAATTAAGTAATACCCTGGAGTTATTGCTGCTGTCAGAGACATCATTTGTGAGTGGTGTTAAGGTCTAGAGTTGACACACTTCAATTTGTTACCGTGTACATTCAATTTGTTACCGTGAAACATTTTAGACATTTTTGAATCACGCTTCGCACCGCTTGCTTGCCATCAATAATCCAGTATTTGTTCCTTAAATGTGACAAGGTTAATTGAATGCCACCGTGCAAAGTGCTGTGGTGGGCATCTTCGATTATTCGCAGCGTTAGTATGTTGTGCTTGTCCAAGATTATTGGGCTTCAGCTGGCAGGCGTAAGGTCTGAATTATATAGCCGACCATTCACTCTTAGTATTCCATTATTATCTACTAACGGATTCAAAGATAAGAGTCTAAATGCCTAAAGAATTTGAGGCACTGAATTTCGCGTTATGGAAGTCTTGTTACTGGATGATTTTAAGTATTGTAATATTTGCATTCGATGGTATACTATAGGCTTGTTGACTGAGTGTTTTGTGGTACATAAATCGTCTGCAATACGCGACGACGCGTTTTAGTTTATTGAAGCTTGAATGCCGCTCAAATAGTTGTAAGAACGGGTTAACTTCTTTTACGCCAGCCAGATTAACTAACTTAGTTACTGTTAGGAAAAACTAAAGGTGGTTTTACGTGACGCTATATGTCTGCCATGTAGTTGTTGGCATCATACATCTTATTGCAGAAATCCTGTTGACCACAAACATTTTGAATCGGTTTTGCTCTTCTCTAACCCAGCATAATGTAATAGTTGAGTTAGTGCAGGCGTAAGTCTTGATGTCGTTGAGTTTCAGACATGGGATTGGTAATCTGGTCTTGGCAGGAGTGACTCGTGTTTTTGCTGTGAGTAAGTGTGTTGTAATGTGACCCATATTGTCAGTTGTTCGACAGTACAACACCGCAGCATACGCAGACCCAGATATGACGGAAAATCCATGCAGCTAAATTGATGATTCTGTTGTTGTGTCAATCCGCCGAGAAATCATTATCTGCTTCATTATGGACATTTCTTCCTTGTAGTTCATCCATCTAGCGTTTAGTGTCGCTGATAGCCAATCATCTCATTCTATTCCATTGGTCCAAGCTTCTTGCATAATTAGTTTGGCCGTCATGGTTAGTGGTGACAGCCACCCTATGAAGTCAAATAATTTGGATGAATCCCACAACAATGATCGGTTGGTTGGTTGACCATGTGGTAATAAGTTACAAACTTGATACACCGAACTCAAACGCATTTGTAGAGGGGTGATACACGATCCCTACCCCTCGAATAGTTCGTACATTGCCTTTATGATATAATTTGCTTTTGATACTTTCCAAAATTTCCTCGGAACTAGAAGTTCATTTTCTCAGGTTCAAACCCCCTTCCTCCGTGAGTTCTCTTAATTCATTTATATTTGAAAATGTTTCCTCTAAAGTGTCACTTCCCGTTAGCATGCCATTAACGTAAAAGTTCGACGATAAAACCTAGGATGCTGTACTGCTATAGGAAACTGGCTGTTGTAGTTCCATTAGTAACCGTATTCGATCTGTAGGTAGCTAAAGGTTTAGCGGGGTCGTATCTCCATAATATTCTCTGGCAATCTCGACCTATACATTTTCCTGTCTATACATTTTCTAAATATCTGCAGTCATTACGACTTTATGCCATCGCCATCGGAGCCAGATGTCCACAAGATCCTGATGCAATTTTAGGCCATGCATCATTAAATCATTTAATGACACTCTCGTGGTAGTCTCCGATAAAAATAAGGAACACAACTCCGAGTTTGGTTGTTGTACTGCCTTCCTTCGACACATCGTGATGTGGTACGAGTATGTAATAGTTTTGATTCACTTTGATATCTTTAAGCTCCCCTCGAACTAACTCCATGTGCTTTAGGTCCAGGTATTCGAGCATGAACTGGTGATGCATCTGCTTGAATGATGCATCCTTTGTAAATTTTCTCTCGAGCTGTAGCAATCTGGCTACGGCCATTTTTCAGGACTCACCTAAGTTGTGCTGCCTTGATTTAAAAGGAATCCTCACCGTGTAGATTTTCTTTAAATAATTGTTGGATTTTTATCTCTTCTTCGGTGAGATTTCTTTCTTCGTGAATATTTTCATTCTCAATGAACAATTGTAGTTGTTCTTGGATCTCGTTTGTTGTCACCATAGTTGTTGTTGTTTGATGCTCATTGTTTCCCAAATTTCCAATTATGATCCATCCAAATTCAGTGTTTTGAGCCATGGGCTCATGATGTTTGCAATCACCAAGTCGATTGGTTGCGAGCGATTGTAGTGGCTAATTGTAAATCTCCAAAAGATCTTGGACTTAGCTTGATGTTGATGTAGTGTCTGCAAACGCCAGCCTTGTTCCTACCTATGCCAGTAATATTCACGTTGATTTTTCTTTTGTTTGCATTCAATGGATGAATGGCCCTTGATGATATTAAGGTGGCTTGTAATCTTGAGTCTAACAAGGCCCTTAAAGTAGCAACCTGTCCACTGCCTGTAGTTGCTTTGATTAAGGCGGAGGGTAATAACACAGGTCCTTGTTGATTGATCAGAAGAGTTTGACTTATACTCTTGCTTGAAGATGCTGCATTGTTGCATTGCAGAAGTGTATTGCTATAATCCATGACCGTATCTACTCGTTTTAACCCAACAATGTGGGCTGATTGTGCCGGACTGTATACGTTTTAGTGGTGGCACGAATGGTGGTACGTTAGGTGCTCGCGTTGTGGTGTATTTTATGCCGTCTATTGCGTCTAGTGACTGGAACCTTCTCTCTATGAAATCAAAATACTCTGATATTTTTACAGCCTGGCAGATTCTGGATTCATTTTTTAATCAGGATGAATGTTACAATTGACTCTGAATGCTGAGCTCAAATTTAATCGTTCTATGTTGTGTAACATATTCTTCGTGGAGGCGTGGAGATTTCTTAACGTCCAGGTAGTAGCAACTTGTATCGTTGGAAGTGACAACAATGAATTAAAATATTTGGCAGCCAGCAGTCGGGGGTTGTTGTATCTCGACTGTAGCAAATTCCAAACCGTTTCACAATTTTCGCCGATTGATGAAAGGTAGGTGATAAGTTGTGCTGCACTTTTCTGTAGTCTTCTGTCACATCCATGTGTTTTTGCAGCTGGTTGGTCTTTAGCTGCAAATATTCTTTTGCGCACTCTGCGGTATCTAATGAGTACTCAATCGAAGAGATATTTTTGTATAACTGACGCATTAAGATGTCTTGTTTCTTAAATAATTTATTGTTGACATCATCATCCGTTGACTCCTGACCCTTGGGAAGCGTTGATGAATGTTGTTACTCACTTGATTTTCAGTTCATTTCGTTATTTTTTGGAATATCAAAATCATGCCTGACGTGTGACGATAGTTGTGACCGGTCGGGGGTTTATATCGTCGGGGTGCTAGGCGTTTCCTTATGCAACCGTTGACGCATATCCTCTAGAAATAGGCCGTACCTCTCCACCAGTTGTCTTTTGGAACCTCAATACGAATGAGTTGATTCCAGCGACGGAGTTGCAGCTCTAAGCTGGTCGTCTAGCGCCACATAATCCTTATAACCACTGGTGAGGTCCGAATTAATAATTAACATTTGAGGTATACATTTTTTACTACAAAATTTTTTCGGTTTACATACAAATTACAATAACAGCGCTATAGTTGCTGAGGTTAAATTATACAATTATACAGTGAAGAAATGCTTATATGCTATAAAACTTAAAACTATTGCACGTTAACCCTATATGGAAATATGTGCTGTTAACCCTCTATTAAGCACCATGTTGAAGTTGCTTCGACACTTTAAATATTATAGAAATTATCATTTTAGTGTGGCCATCGCATTTTTTTTTATTGAAATTGGGGTCAGCTTCGCACACATTGGTTATCCAATACCGCTACATACTAATGGCCTCATTTAAAAATTTTGCTTTATGACGTCATTTTATAGCGATGGTGTCTTAATCTTGGGCTATAGGTGGCAGTATAATCCAAAAATTATACGATTTATTTCGTGAACGTTTCATTCTTTCAAAATATCATTTATTAATTATTTTACGTGCCATTGCTTAAGAACATTACTGCCATCTACAGTTTAGAAACGAAACTATCGACATAAATTTGATGACGTATGAAGCAGTATTACATGGTATTTTAGGTGCATTGGGTTAACGCTATTCAATTTGAACTTTGGCTAGAACTTGATCGTTTTATATATTAGATTAGGTTGATTGGTAACAGTTGATATTGTTGATGGCATGACAGTTCGAAAATTTTGAAAATAGGCGCAATATTTTTTCCTACTGGATTTAGTTTGCAAAGATGGCTGCAATAGAAAGAGTTGAAAAAGGATCTTTAAAATCCAAAGTGAAACACATTTAGTAATTTAATTGAGTTCAATAAATTTATTTAAAATTATATAGAATTTAAACATTATTCTTAAACTAAATATTATTTATTAAACAGATACTTTAATTTTTTTTAAAACGTAAATAAAAATGAAAACATGCTAAAGTAACCAAAATTCTATTTAAATCCCATTGTTAAATTCTTATGAATTCTTATAAGAATATTGACAGATAACAGAAGTTGAGTTGCTTTAGTGGATCTAATTGGTTTATATAATGTAGAAAATTAATCGTAGAGTTTGTCAGAAAATTCGACTAGTTGGAAATGATAGCCTTAGAAAAACAGTCTAGTGATCCAGTAAAATTGCCCAAGCTGGTTTCGGAGGGTATCATGCAAATAAAGGCACACGTTAGACATTAAACGAGACTGTTAGACGTTAAACGAGAAGAGGAAAAGAAAAAACTTATCTCATGTAATGGACATGAAGGAAATAAAATGCCCCAAGAACACCATTAACGGTTGTTCGCCCTGATATGGTAGATCTCGAACAAATTGATACTACTGTCCCTTATAACTTGCTAATAGGAAACTGTATGTTATGAAGAAATACCATTTGGTTGTGGATCTGGTTAACCAGGTACTAAAATGGTGCAATGTGGAGGTATCCCTTGAAATAAACGCAGGCGAACAAAATGCTTTCCGAGTTATAACCGAACATAAGTCGAACATCGTCATTCGATGTATTTGCTCTTACTGATAACGAATTGGAAACACAAATATTGTGCAACATAAAGTCGACAAAGAAAACGCTACTCCAGTCCTGCTAGTACCAAGACGATTACTGCCCGTGAAGCAACAGGAGTCAACCGAATTAACTAAAAAATTGAACGTGATGGAGTAATAGTAGGCCATGCAAGTTCACCAGTGGTTTTTGTCCAGACATCTTGAATACGCTATCATGTACCAAGATTTTCTTTACATTGGATCTGAAAAGCGGATTTTGCCAAGTATAGCAATCTATCCAGATAATAGAGAGAAAACGGAATTTTCAGTAGGAAACGGTCTTTATTAATTTGTGATAATGCCGTTTGGGTTATGTAATGTGCCTACTACATTTGAGAGATTAATTGAGCAACTTCTAAGAGGCCTTATTGGAAAACATATCTTAGATGGCATGATAGTACAAGACCGCACATTTGATGAACACGTTTTCAATCTTCATCAAGTACTACTTATACGGGCGGCAGGATTGAAGTTGAGCGCCACAAAATTCAGCTTGTTCAGAGAAAAAGTAAACTATTTGGGTCATATTGTTTTAAGCAATGGTGTGCGAACGGATCCATAGAAATTAGTATCAGTAAGAGATTAGAGAGAAGAAGCTTCCTAGTATTATGCTTCTACTGCCGATAATTTGTGCCAAACTTCATAGACGTTGCACGAAATCTTCATCGCCTGACAGAAAAATTTATATAACTTTGGCTTGGGTCGGTAGCATTCCACATACCCACAATTTCCAAACAGGTAACTCCGTTAGCAAAGCATCTCGCTGAGTCTCAATCCTGAATAATATTTTACATTATTTTATACAAAGGTGTGGATACTTTTCAGGACAGGCTTCGATTCGAGTTCGTAATTGTTGGAATGCCTCGTAATTGTTGGAATTGGTGATAATGGTAAACCTGTAATTTTCTGTGTCGGTCCGAAGTTGCTTTACACTAATAACTGCGGCTGGTGATATGAAAGCAAAAGTACACTGCCATTCCCTTGGGTACTTGCATCACATCGAATGATGAATATTTTATCGAATTACGGATTATGAAGAACAGGAGCGTTGTTAAGTAGATTTTTAAAATTGTTCTTAATTACATCCCGCAAGTTTTTAATTACATCCACTTTTGCAGAATACGTTCTCAATCCACGATCTTCAATTATATGCCCCAAGTATTTGGCCTTCTTTAACAAAACATGACTTTTTTCAATGTTAAGGGTCAGTTCAGCCCTTGACAGTAATTGCGCTACCGTCTTCAGATGTTCCAGGTGTTAGTCAAACCCCGCCGAGACTATAAGTAAATCATTTAGATATACAAAAACGTTTTCTCGAAGTTGGTGGGGTTTGTCCATCAGTGTGCATATAGTTTTGGGAGCATAACACAACCCAAACGGCATGAAGCAGCACTGATAGAAAGGACGGCCTGGAATTGTAAACGCCGTAATTTCTTTGGATAGCGGAATTTGCCAAAAGGCATCTTTGAGGTCGATACTAGTATAAAATTCGTATTTTGCATCCTTCCTAGAAGACCACTACTTTTTGGGTGCGGGTAAGCGTGTTTATTAGTTATTAGATTATTTTTCCGAGAATCGAGACATAGCCTTTTCCATTGAGCTTACTCATTAACACGACTGGGGAGCTCCTGGAACTAGAACTCTCCTCAATGACACCTAACTCAAGCGTCCTATCAATTTCTCGAAAAATTAAATCCTGTTTCATCGGAGATACAGGAAAATGACGCTACTTTATTTGCGCACCCAAATCTATAACATGTTCAACTAGTTTAGTTCTTCCCAGTCCTTTAGATGCAAATGAAGGATATAAATGAATTGTTTGATCTAATGGTATTTTTTGATTTGAGTTAAAAAGGGTCATTAGAAAATCTATCTTGGTATTAATTTCAGAAACTATATCGGGGGCTATGTGGGATTGAGACCAAAAATCAATCCTAAGATATATTTCTGATCTAAGCGTGGGCACAATACAATATTTAAGGATTGTTTGATTTTTGAACGTTACTGGAAGAGTCACAGTCCCGACAATAGCATTCGACGTTCCATCGGCTGTTGAAATGTACGTGTTTACTGGTCTTATTTTAGCATTAATATATTTTAAGAAATCCTCCGAATTTTTCCTCGAGGCAGGAAAGTTGACAGGCGCGATTAATCCATTTCCGGTCGTTCCAATAAGTTTTAATTCGAGTAAAACGAGAGCCAATAATATTAGAACGTTGGTGTGAAATCGAGTTCTGTAAATTGTGAGACAGAAGGTTCATCTATGTCTTGGTTGACGAAGAATTGGCGATTTGTGTCCTCTCCTTTTTGTCATTTCTCTCCTTATTACTTAAAAATTAAGTGCAGGTGTTAGCTGTTAACCAGCCAACCCACATTTCATACAGAACCGATGGATGCGATCTATTTTGCAATCTGAAATTGTATATCCTACCTCCTTGCAATTCCAACAAACCAGAAACATGTGCAAAGCTTCTACATTTTATTCAGAATTTTCGTTGTCAATATCACTATCCCATTTCTCCTCTAACTCTCGACTCTTAAGTTCCATCTTGTTAGAAAATGTAGAATAACTGGTGAGGATCAGAACCGGATATGGCTCATAAGCGCTCGCACTTATAACAGATTTGCCTCAATTCTGGTATTCATGTTTACTAAGGCAACGTCACGTAATTCAACACTGCGCATCGTAGTACGTAATCATTAAAACTTTCTTTGGAATGTTGAACTCGATGTCTAATTTTACATCACTTAGCGCGGTCATTTTCCAAACTACTGAGCCTAACTAGAAAAGCTGTTTTGAATTGAGTCCAAGTGGCTTTCCTATTTTTGCGAATATAAACATAATAAAATTTTTCAGCTTTTTCTTGTCTTGGCTGGCATGCTCTTCGAGTTTCAATAGAAAATCGTGAACATTGTCATCAACGTTTTTGGTATCAACTCTTCCGGAAAAAGTGATTTTTCATCTTGAAGGATGGTTACCTCTTCGACATCACTGTTCATTGTTTCTGTACGACCTTCTAGGTCTAAAATCACTTAAATACCGTGATGAGGTAGTATGGTCAGAATCAGTGTTGGAATTGGCGTATTGACTGCTGCCCTTCCCTACCGTATTCTGAGCATTTTTCCACTTCCGATCTTTGTATTTCTTTGATTTGTTAGCTTCAGCCTTTAATTCTTTCATAAAATTTGCAGATAGTTCGTCTTATTTTATTGCAAATTTTTCCCCCAAATTATGTTCCAATTCATCTAGAAATTTGCTAAAAGAATCATGATTTTGGCGATTATCTCTTTCCTGTTCATGATCACTCAAGTATGGGTAAATACGAGTATTATAAATTGTAGTCAAAGTAAAACTAACCTTAGAATCAAAAATTATACCAATTTTCCTCAACAACTCCAACTGTTTTCAAACTCGGGTACTTATTTTGTCCTGGCTTTTTGATTGAACTCTATTTATATGTCCCGCTTGACATGAATTTCAAGTTGCGAATATACGTGTTGTATCAAACATGACGACCAGATATTTTGTTAATATACCACTTTGAGATTTACTACAATCGGTTACCATTAAATGTTTCACTTTAGCGACACTTGTTTCACAAGACAGCCCAAATGATACCAAATATCACCTAATAACAAATTTTATAAGGCGAGGTGTTGCACAATATATGTAGTTTTCTTATGGTTGCCTTAATTTTGATATGGCAGCACGTTAGCTACGTTTGAATCCATTTGGAAGTGGGGATCAAAATGTTAAGTTAGAAGTATCAGAAAAATTACTATTATCATTCTATAAAGAAGGAGGGGTAAGAATTTCTGAATTACTCTTAAAGAACTAAATACATAATTATAAATGTTGAAATCGACGAGATCTCATAATCACACGAACCAGTTTATAAGTGCTTCAAATTTATGTTCTGGCTAGAATTTCTATTGCCACAATTTAGTTTTAATGATTCTATAAATTTATCCGATTAGATGAAATTATCAGATGCTGGTTATAACTGTTTCCACCAAATGGCCATTAAACAAATAAAAAATTATCTAATAACAATTATCAGTTCTATATCATCATCATCACATCAATAAAAAATCCAAGTTTCCGCAGTTTAGTATTGTTATATATGTATTCTGTTCCAAAATAAAATCCAATAAAATGACAATGAAAAATAGAAAAATAAATAGGAAAATTTCACGTACGCATCCAACTGCTGTATATATCGCAGCAAAGGTGGTTTTTGATAACGATATAAAAATAATAAAAATTGTGAAAATTCTATTACCTACTGCTCCAGTAAAAATAAAAAATGTATAATTTTCTGTTCCCGCAACTGCCATTTTTAAATAACACGGCATAAAATTCATAACCCCTTTTTTTGCTTGCCGTGCTCCAGTACCCCAAAAAAAATTGACATCAAATAAAATATATATATACGCACACACAAAGTTCTGTGATCATGATGATGATCACCATTATTGCGAATCATCATCATCATCATGAACTTCCTTATAATATTTTTTTGTGAAACTTGAAAATTTTCTTTTTTTTTTTCTTATTATATTACACCAAAAGAGACACCAACGAGCGAAGGAACGAATATAAAAAAAAAATAGAATATAAGTCACATGATATGAATCTTAAAATAAAATTGACAATAAAAGCGTATAGCTGCTATAATATACACGACAGAATTGAAAAGTGGGAAAACGAAAGGGAAAACTAAGAAATAAAAAAATCAAACGTGTTTAAGTACGTCTGTCGAATTTTCTTTTTTTTTGTTTTGTTTTAAATTGAATTGAATAAAATAATAATAATAAAAAATTGGTTATTGATAAATTTTCGTATCCGTACTTGAGAAGTTCGTTAGACTTGATCATGGTGTGTGTATAGAGTGCAAGACCGAAACGCGTATAATAGTCATACCCCATCCAAATCTACGATTACATCAATAGCGAACGATATCTTCGACAAAATATAGTAAAAGTTTTTTTTTCTGTTTTATATAAACGTAAAAGGAAAATAATTTCCTTCTTGTCTTTGGTACTTGTACAAAGACAGTATTCACAACCAGTTCAGATATCACATATGCGTTCGACATAATTTAATTTTTTTTTCTTATTACACTTCCTTTGAAGCAAAGTAAAAACTTTATCGTTAGACATTGTGCATTGTTTAACACAGCATTTTGTTTATGTTCTTATCTGGCTCGAGTTAAGAGTTTGTTTTATGTATAAAATTGGAATAGATAAAATTGTTATGTAATCAGTGCATAGTCGACCCCAATGTTCAAAACTTTATAATTATAATTGGATGTGTTCTAGAACAAAGAATTACAAACTAAACACTTGTTGAGATATCAATTGGTATCCTACATAAATATTTACATAACTTTTTTTTTAACCATTTTATTTATTTATTAACATGAAAATAACAATAAATTGTCAAATCTTCATCACTAAGGCAATTATGCAAATCTGCAGGGCGAAATCTACTTCTTAATCATAAATAAACTTTATAATTTTATAATAACAAACACGGATGAGATGATGCTGTATAAGACAGCGGAAAATAAGAGATTGTGCTACTCCGCCGCAAGTGGCAGCACTATCAGTAAAGATAATTTATTTTGTTATGTAATTACAAGCGGACATTTTTTATTCATTATGTACCACTATTTTCACTAAATACATAGCGGAATAAAAAATTAAAAGTGATTCTTAAAATGGCAAATTAATCGATCTCCGAAGTAAAGGAACTCGGTATATCCCTTTTTCAACCAAGAAAACAAAAAAATTAGCTCAGTTTTAGTCCAACCCACACAAATGTGTGAGTAAAAAACCATAGTATGTAATGGCGTTGTTGATAAAAAATTTCGCTTTATTTCTCGTAAAACCAACACAATTGTGTGTAACGATATTAGGGAGTGCAAATTTACCGATTTTTCAATTTACCGGTAAACGGTATATTAGGGAGTGCAAATTTACCGATTTTTCAATTTACCGGTAAACGGTAAATTTTGTATAAGGTCGGTAATTTATCGTAAATTTACCGGTAAATTGAATTTAAATAATATTTTGAAACAATACTATGCCTTAGGTGTTAAACCAGTGAAAAATTAATAAACCAGTGCTTGAAACAAATTAATGAACTTTATAACATAAAATAATAAATATATTCATTATATCACAAAATAATTGTTTATATATACAAGGCCTTTGGCGCGTGAACCGACAATTTTTTTTGGCAGATTACATCCTATGGAATTAACAACTCTTTTGCTCTTTCTAGTCTAACTTTTTTTTGAGCATCGGTGAGACCATGCGTTTTATGGAATATCAAGGCCTTTGGTCCACGATAATCTTTCAATATGTGCTGCATCCGTTTGAGCGAAATGTTCTCCTCACGAGCTATTTTTCTGCCGCTACAGCGCGGATTCTGAGCCAATTTGGCCTTCACCTTCCGAATGATATCCGGCGATGTTGCAGTGCGTTTCGTTCCACTACCATGGCGTTTTGCAATGCTGCCAGTATCGTTATAACGATTTACGGTTCAATCAATCTGCGGATGTAGTTTTCCAGCCAATTATAGAGAAATCACACTATTACGCTTGAATTTCATTGCGGATAACTTTTTTTCTGAACATTTTTCACTAAAATGCTTTTATACGCTTGTAAACAATGGAATGAACTGTCATTATTGTAAATTTGAGCGCTCTGTCATCACTGGTTTGACAGGTAGGACAGTCTGAAGTTAGTAACACTTCGTGTCAGTCACCTTATAATATGGGCCGACAAATAACACCAGCCCAAACATTAACGCTGAACTTGCTTTGTAAGGAATCCTGCTTTTTCTTATGTAGATTTTGGCTTTTTCAGCCCTAATGAAGCAGATCGTGTAAATTCACAATTCCCTCACGATTCAAGTCAGACTCATTTGTCCACAAAATCCTTTTCAAAAAGCAATCATCCTCAACATCTGTCTACAAAACTTCAGCCGTCAGTAATAGATTTTAAAAAATAAGTAAACTGGGTGTTAATTTCCTTGTGCTGTTGAGTCAATAAGTCAGTATCTACTACGGAAAGTGCCCGTGTGTTTCACTTTGTTCTTCTTTCTTTGTATACCTTAAATTGGTAATAATTGTTCCATGTCTCGAAAAGGGTGATAATGCTACCATTTTCGAGAACTGGAACAATTAACAATTTAACAAGAACAAAGTGAAACACATGGACATTTTCGGTAGCAGAAACTGACATATTGATTGAACAGCGCAAGGCAATTAACACCCAGTTTACTTATTTTTTTAAATCTATCAATAACTTAAAAAACATTTTCCTAACCCTGGCACAAATAACTCTGACAAAATAGTCTCTCCTTCCACAAAATGAGTGATTTCTATGTCATGTCCATAAGTCATTTTTCTAAAATAAATTGTATTGAATAATAATTTATTTAGAATAAAATCACATTGCAGAATACAATAAAAGTTATTTCGTACCTTTACGATTACAAACAAAAAAGTTATGACCAAAAAGCGAGATTTTGGGTAATTTAAAAAAAAAACTTAAAATTATCATATCTCAGTTAAAATGCCACATCCGTTGAATAGGATGAAAGCTTCCAAATAGACCCCTCCCCCTCAATCTGCCAAAAAATGTTCGGTCTACGCTCCAAGCACCCTGTATAACATCATTTCATTTCTTTAAATAAAATTCATTACATAAATCTTCAACCTACAGTGAACAAAATTAGTCTGCGTACACCCAGTAAATAAGTATGCGTCTGTTTATTAAAAAATCAATAAAAGGACTATATAAACTTATTTCGAATCTCATTCTTTATTAACAAAATTAATAATTATTCTTAATTAAAAAAATTCAAACAAAAATTAAAATAATAATATTAAATATTAAATATTAATATTATTTTAATATTAAAAATTCAACAAAACTGATTTCACATTAATATTTCGTCGGATTCCCTTTAGCTCGAATATCGGCCTCAAGCCTCTTTTTCATTGATCCAACTAGGTTTGAAGTCACTTGTGGTGATATTTTAGCCCGAGTAATTCCCATAAATGTTCGATCGGTTTGAGATACTTCGATTGAGGGGGTGTATGGAATTGTTCGTTATACAAAAGTCCTTCTTTTACCACGTAAGCCGTATGCTTTGGATCGTTGTCATGTTGAAAAACGAATTCCGATTCTAGCTCCAATTTCGACGATCTAGCGACTAAATTGTTTTTTAAAATGTTTGAGTACATCATTTTGTCCATTTTAGAGTCTATAAACTGGACGTTCCAACGCCGCTTGCGGACATACACCCTCATATCATCACGTAATCTCCACCATGTTTCAAGGTGCAGCGTAAATTTTTTATTTCCATCGCAGAATTCCTATTCCGCCATTCTTTCACATTTCCGTCTACACTAGAAATGTTAAATTTTGATTCATCACTAAATACAACCTTGTTCGAAAACTCTGAAGCCTGGTTCACGTACTTTTTAGCGAATTGTAAACGCTCCTTTCGATTTGCTTCTGAGATTAGGAGTTTTACTTGAAACAACGGCTCTTAATCCATATTTATGCAACAAAATGCGACCTGTTTGGGTCATTATTATTTTTTGGTAGTTTTTAGCAACTATTGACACGATTTTTCTGCGCTTCACGCTGCTCGTGAATTGTCAGCTTCTTTGGTCGTCCTGATCAAGGCTTAGAGAGAAGCGATCCGGTTTTATTATAATTTTGAACCACCCTTTGAATGGTGGATTTTGATATTTTTCTTAATTCGGCAATGTTTCCAAGAGATTTGTTTTTATTTCTTAATTTAATAGTTAATTCGCGCATCTCAAGAGACATTTCAGAGTTACAACGTGACATTTTATTCATTTTATATATTTTATTGATGCTTGATTGTTTCAAAACAACGTAAAATCCTAAAAAAGGAGTTGTATTTCATCAAGGTCATATTGTAAACTAAACCAAAGACATATGTAGTAAGAAAATAAAATATAATAACATATGGATGTACCAAATCGTACGCAGACTTTTTTAGCAATGAATTTTGTAATTCAAAGATAAAAAAATAATAGACTAATTTTTGTTTGAATGGTTTTATTACCGGACAAGTGGTGCAGTGGCAAAAGCTTCGGCTCTTGGACCGGGAGGTACTGGGTTCGAATCCCATCAGAGGCTGGATGCAAGGCGAATTTTCGTCATCGATTACGATCGGTAATGTTAATAAACACAACTAAGACCCTCTGTTGGAGTGCAGAATTCAGCGCCGACCCACCGTCCATGTCAGTTTATAGGTTGACATGGAGCTTGCAATGTGCAGGTGGTATACTGTAACTGTGTGAATGTGTGGTCTGTGCGTGAATGGAAGAGGGGTATTAATTGATCTTCAAAGGACATTAAATCTACTGGACAATTAATACTTCCATTTTAAAAATAAAAAAAAAAAAAAAAATAAAAAAAAGAATAATTATTAGTTTTGTTAATAAAGAATGAGATTCGAAATATATTTAAATTGTCTTTTTATTGATTTTTAATATACAGATAGAGTGTACGCAGACTTATTTTCTGTACATTTTTCTTCAAAATAAGCACTGCTCAAGTATAAGAAAATGGAACTCATTTTGACAGTTCCAACTTTCGTTACGTTTTTGAGATAATTCATGGAAGTCGTGGAACTCGCATAATATCCTATTCTTTGAGCTACGGGTTTTTGCTCCACAGTTCATAGTAAAACTTGTATCAAAATGGAATTTGACCGTGGAACTTAGTTCCAAAATCGAAATAAATTGGAAGTAGCGTTACTTGGATGAGGGAATTCTATACCTTATTCAAATCCCTCGTTCGATTAAAGCATGCTCTTCATTTTTTACAATGAAATGCGCATTATTAATTATAAATATATTTTACCGATAAATCGGAAATATATTTTATACGGTAAATACGGTAAATCGGTAAACGGTAATGCACTCCCTAAACGATATAGTGTTTTTTTCAGACAAAAAAAAGTTAAAAAGGGATTCACAAATGTGTAAGTTGGTTCAAAAAACATACAAAACTAAATTTTTGATATGGTACTTTTGCTCTACCCGCACAATTGTGTTAGTAAATCACTAAAGGGATATGAAATTATGAAATATACCAATACATATTCCGTTTTTCCGGCATTTCTTCCACTAGTAACCAATACTTTCAGTGTTTTTTCTAATAGCTTAGGTCATAACTGAGGATATATGGGAGATTTGGGGAAAATTTATGGACTAGAATTTTCACTAAATTTTTTGATTTTCTGCGGCCATATAAGTTATTTTCAGTTTTTGGCCAATATCTCAAAAACTTCCACTAGTAACCATTACGTCTGGTTGTTTTTCTAACCCCAATATCATTCTTATAATTTTTGACTGTGTTCGTTGGACAATGTCAATATTCGAATTTGGGGTTGATTGCCCAAAGTGACATCTATACGACCAAATTGGTTTAATCATTGTATTATACAGGAGAAGTTTCTATTCTAGATCAAGGGTTAATTTGATATTGTAACAGGCGGATACGTAAGCATATTTAATGTGAATGTTACGTGGATTGATTTCGTGGATTGATTTCTCTTCGATAATTGATATTTATTTTCTTTTTCTTTAGCCAGAGTTTCGGATGCCGTTTGTGGATTTTGATGGCTAGACATCATTGTACTCCAATGTTGTACTCCAGCCATAATGTTTTTTTCACCCGATTTAGAAGTATTGTACTTGACATAATATCTGCAATTTGACAAATACGACTTCATAAGTTGCGGTAAATTTCTGGCAATTTAAGATTAATTTTATGAAGCTGACCCTCGTGCCAAACTTTATCGAATGCTTGGGCAACATCCCAGAAGGCGGCGGAGCAGTATTTTTTCTCTTCGTATGCCAATCTTAGTTCTGTACTACTCAGTGCACTTGCTCAATGATTCCGTGCTCGGCTCTGAAACCAAATTGATGATTAAGGATGATATTTCGTAGTTCCGGTTTTATATTTTCAATAATTGTATTTTAGAATACTTTCGAGATGATTGGTAGTGGGCTTATTAGTCTACATGATGAGACTTTGGTAGGATTCTTGCCATGCTTCGGTATCATATATCCTGAGGCATAAATTTCAAAAGACTCGTCAAATCTTTTCGTTTTTCTTCACTTATGCTGTGTACCTGACGCCGATTTTTTTGTTTAAATATCCAACTAACTAAATTGATCGTTAGTTCATCCAGGTATTGTTAGATGTATTTAAGTCTCTAATATTTATAAACCAAAACCTACCCAATATTTAGTTCTAAACTGAAAACTTAGTTCCGATTTATCAATTACCGATTAGAAATGTTTTGTAGAATGTTAAATTTAAGTTTAGCAGATTTTAATTAAACATCAGAAGCGGTTTGTTTTGTGCCATCTTCGTTCTCCTTTTGGCGTGTTATCTGGGACTGACGGGTTTAATGATTGGTTCAACGGCAAAATCATTATTGAAAGATGTTTTATATTTGTATGTCTATCATGACTCATGACATTGTTTCGAGCTGCGTAACTTAGTTGCTTTACTCTACTATTTTACTCTGTCTACTTTCTGAAAAAAAATAACGTCGAGTTCGCGATAGCTTTTTGAGCCAATTTAAAATAAATATATATTTTTTTTAAATCGAATAAGTTAGATCAAATAGTCTTCTAAGTATAACACAAAAAATGGAGAGGTGTATTGTTGTGGCATAAGAATCGACTTTCTTTTACGACAAATATGTACACAAAACAACAAAATATATATAATATATACACAAAACAACAAAATATATATATATAAATATATATAATACAAATATATATCGAATATATATATCGAATACACCGCACGCTTAATTTCTAAAGTATTATTTACCCTATCGAATTTGTGATCAAAATTGCCTTGTATAATTTAAAAAAAAAGCAAAAAAGTGGAAAGCGGAAGGAACGACTGAGATGTTTCCCAGTTTGCGAGAAGCAATTGGGCAAAAAGTCATCAACACTTCAATACGAATTGCAATAATTTACACGTGCGATTGTGCAATTTCCTACTGAAGGAATCTTCTTGTCAATGTGTCTAGAAGAAACCCGGATTCTACGGAAGGTGCCACTTCTGGTATATGGATGGCCACCACATTTCGTATACATCTCTTAATTTGTAGAAAAACCTTTAATATGAAGTTTTGTAGCATCTCCCCCGCACGGGCGAATATACTGATCGGGATGAAATTTCATATTTTTAAGCTCTTCCCGTAAATCCGAAGATCCCAGTAAATTTTGGCCGAAATTGGTCCACGGGAAGCTGTATTTTTGGCTGATCAATTTCGTCAAAAAGCGTGTGGCTTCTCCACAGCCCAGACAGATTGACCGATCGGTATTAAATTTCATACTTAAGGTTTTTTGATTAATTTCGCGCGTAAAAGAAGTCACAACAAATAACCTTTTGTGGTAAAAGACCATGTGCTCCTGAATTGTGATTCAATTCGCCTGCTTAGTGATCAACTTAGCAAGAACTTAAAATGGAATGAACACATTCTTTCATTGGCCAAGTCGGCTTCACGAAAACTGGGGTTCCTCAATAGATGCAGAAGGTTCTTTAAGTCGCATCAAGTTCTCCATATATATACATATATCAGACCATGTATTGAGTATTGCTGCCAAGTTTGAGGCGGAGTATATGGTAATGCCCCCCCCCCCAGTAGCTGGATAAGATTCAGTGGCGTGCCATCCAAATAATACGCAACTTCAAACTCACAAAAGATCTAGACGGCCGTACAACACCGCAGAAATGTCGCAGAACTCTGCGTGTTCTACAAATTAATGCATGGTAAATGTTCTGCAGAAATAAAGGAGAAAATATCGCCATTCATTACGCAAGGAAGAGTAACGAGATGAACGGCCAATGACCATAGGTTGACGGTGTAGCTGCCGAAACCCCGAACTGAGAAAGCCAAGCGCGAATTTATCTATCTAACATCGTAGAAGTGGAATTCACTAACCGGTTTCGAAATTTGCGTTGGATTATAAAATCCCGAAATTTAAAGTAGCTATCAATCGTTACTTGAAGGATTGCGCATTGGGTGCAGGAGCTCTAACGGTTCAGACAAGAAGATAGGACAGTCTAAAAGTCCGCCCTGCGCCCAATTAAAACAAAATATAAAATAAAATAAAAATCGTAGATCCCAGTGAATTTTATTTTTTTGGATTTTTATATTTTTTTATTCAATTTTTATTTTTATTTTATTTTTTACATTTTTTTTTTAATTATTCAGCAATTAAGAATATAATTATTAATTCAAATTTCAATTAAATTCTCAAATCAGAAAAATTCTAAATTTATACATAATACAAAAATCGATTTAGCTTCGATGTACAGGAGAGGTATAGTACATATAAAAACTTAATTTTTAACATACGGCTTTTTCAAACCAGGAAATTTTTTAGTACGCCATTTACAATGTTTTCTTAAAGAACTAAAATTGTAAAATCCAACATTTTGCAATTATGTTCATAACAACGATTATCCTTGTTAAACCGCGAGTTAAATGATCCACATGCATTTGTGCGCATTATACACACTTCACTTAAATATTGTTTGATGCTATAAATAACTGGTCGTTTTTTAAATATATTGGAGAAAATATCAATATATAGTTTTGAAATTTAAAAAAAAAAAAATTCAGTTGGTGCGTGAAGTGAACCGAACTGGCAATTTTTGGTATAATTTTTGTAAAATTGAAAGTTTTCACTTTTCATTTCAATTGTTTCAATTATTTCTACAACAACTTGTTATAAGTTTTTAAAATTTTATGAGCGACGTAGCCTGTGAAATACCTAATGGAAGCATCATCTAAAGATTCATCATAGTCTTGTTCCGTCCTTGCAATATGATTCTTATTAAGTAGAAATGTTTTCCTGATTATTGCTATCTATCAGCTTCACTAGGCGAGTATGTTGAAATAGTCGACATTAATAATTCATCATTGTCATTTTCACAATTTGCTGAGGTTGAGTTGTTCAAAAATCTCACTGTCATTAATTTTGAAATTATCTTGGAAAATTCATGCACAGATGGATTATGGTTATTTCCACCACTTTGTCTGATAATCGAAAAAAAAAATTCCAACGGGTCCTGATTAAGCCTTTGATGTTAGAATAAAATCCATTTTTGAATTTTGCTCCTGAATAAAATCCAATAACAATAAAATGCCTCTAATTGTTTGAATCAAACCATTAAAACAATACATAGATTTTTAGGTTTGGATTTAATTGTAAAATTTAAGTTCACATGAACAACATTACAATTCTTTAATGCAGATGTCTTAGGATTTGAAAAAAATGGCTGTTGATTCTGCATTTGATTTAGCTTCATCCGAAAATATGTTAAAATCCATCATTGTTTTTGTACCCACGGCAACAGTTCTGCTAAATATTTGAGTTGCATATTTTACTCTCATTTTTTGAAAATTGTTGGAATAAATATTTTGCGCCGTTATTTCCGGACAAAGTTTAGTGGTTTTGAATTTTTCAATTTTAAATATTTCAGTATTAACTTTCCAAGTTACCAGTTCCAGTATCTAAATTACAGGAAAGTAAATAATTCCTGGCTGATTTGAACAAGTGAGGCGAATAATATAAAGCAAAAAATTTATGATTTTCATAAAAAAGGAATGGATTTTCTTTTTACACGTTAAGCACGAAAGCATTTACGATTATTAGGCCCTTGATCGCATACTACTGCTTGAACTTTGAATCCAACATCAAATAAAGCTTTAATGGCTTCCATCAAAACGTCTTTGGTAACCTCACCATCCATACTTTTTTCAGTTGCGTGATAAGCAAATGCGTATTTATATTGCTGAGATATATCATGAGATATGTCATTTTTATTTAGTTAGATGCCATTTAAACGATAACGACCTGAGATCTATCCAATATTCATTATATTTTTCAATAAAAATATTTATTTTAATTTTTCAGTTTTATAATTAATTTATTAATCAATCAATTTATCATATATATATATATATATATATATATATATATATATATATATATATATATATATATATATATATATATATATATATATATATATATCACATAGTCCATTTGCATTAATAATTCTATATTGAGAATTTAATTGAAACTCTATATGGATATGTTGGAAATGGAAAAAATTAAATCAAATCCGAAATGGAAAATTTTGTTCATTAATTGAATTTTTTTTTGTACCTTGCCGTATGTGCAATTCTATATTTATACATTGTAATGAATTCACAGTAGACTTTATGACTGTACAGCTGAAATTGGATTATAAAATATTTTCGATTTAGTTTCTAGAAACTGAACTCTCCGAACCTTGAAACAATGTACTTGCATATTATTTATTCAAATTAAGTTTAGCTTAACTCCGCGTGCATGCACACACACACATGATGAAAGCTCGCATATTTTTGTAAATTTCAATTTTATAATAAAACACCATCAAATAGACCATAAATGCTTTTTAAATATTTTAAATGTATTTTGATATTCGGATTCGCACATACAGAAACTTTCGATTTCAATGCTACATCGCTCGCTGCTCTCAACATTGTCGTTAATTTTGATGTATCGTATTTTTTTATTGTTTAACAAAAAAAAATGTGTTAATGTATCCAATGAATAATTTTTTTAAATTTTTATTCAGAATAAATAGTTGTGATTGTTGTACATTTTATCGTATATATCAGATCCTATATATGTACATCATATATGACAAAACTAAGCTGTTAACATTTGTCAATCAATCAATATGTTACATATAACTAGTGTGTATAGGCCAGTGTGCAATCGAGAATTTTAATTTAGATGTCAGATAAAAAAAAGGCCTAGTAGTTTGAGTGACTGACGTAAATCGTTGTTTAAACCACTCCGAACCCATAATCAAAGCGAGACCAATTTAAACAAACATAATCCAAATCAATCACCCAGTTTTCATTTTACATTAGCTCGTGTGCAACAAACCGATAACCATATTTTAGTTTAGACTACGCAAAGTGTTTTTGATTAATTACAGTGCGCCACTTTTTATTAATCTTTATTTTTAGATTTTAACAATTATTATTTTCATGTCTACTACGCACGCTCCCGCGACGTGTGCTGCTTTTAAGATTTCACTCGATACCTCAAAAAAAAATTATTAAATAAAATTAAGATTTATTTTTTGAATACTCGTACACGATTGCCTTCAACATTGTGCCCACGCTGAGTGTTTTATGTAATTTTATTGTTTAATAGTTTGGGTTTTATTTATTTACACTTTTGTTGTTGTGATCAGGCTGGTTTGCTATCAGGTGTCAGGTTAATATTTGCATTTAGCAAATTAAAGCGGATCATCGGTATATTTTAATAGGTCATAGTTATAAAATACAACCTCCATAATTTTATTGTTTAAAGAGCTTTTTGCGTCGGCCGTTTTGAGATGCATATTATGTATTATATAGTATTTTACCATTGGCTTGAATTCGCCAAAGATTTTTTTTTCTTTCAAAAATTACCATACAATATATCGGAGTGATTTTTATGCCAAAATAACAAAATATACACTGTAGCTATAAGTACTTAGAATTGAAAAAACACTCAAATATTGAACTTTCATAATATCTGAAATTGTTTAATAAACCCAAATATTTTTACACTATAAGTAAAAAACATTTAAGTTTTGTGAAAAGTTTTGAGTGAATTTTATAAAATTAAATTTTTTACAACAAAACACACTACGAATCGCACAGAGATGATCGAAGTGGTTCTGAACTAGTACTTAATGTAAGAAACCAATCTTATTTGTCCACATGCTCGGAAATCTCTGAGATTTTTGTTATTCGAGAGAGAACATCATTGAGTGTAATAGGACACGTATCGTGTCCGACAAATATTGTTGAAAAGAATGTTTTTTCTGATGTCTGACGGCTAAAAAATATGAAAGAATAACGACGAAAATGGAATTCATATATTTTCTTTGGTTATATGATTGATGAGCATGTGTTTCGTGCATGGGGTTTCATATTTCGTTATAAAATTTATTTCCCAAACTTGCATAAACAAAAATTAAATTGCTACTAAAACATTTCTGGATTTTTTTAAAGTAGTCTTTTAAACCTGAATCAGTCAAAACTTAAGAGCTTAAGTTGTGCTCCAAGAGCGGTACGACCACCAAAATTTTAGAGGTTAGTGGTTTATTTGTGACGAGAAGCCTGTTTTGGTGATTGTAGCACTAACCGAAGTGGTGAAACCTTTATCCTAATCGATTTTACGTTTCTACGAGAGAATTCTTTATTATTGAGTATAACACAAGAAAGGTTATTTTTATAAATAACTATTTTGCTTGAGACAGAATTTTTTTTAAAAATCATCAGATCAATTACTTTTTTGACATAATCACTAACTTATTGTGTTTTTTTTTTTATCAAATGTTATACGAATTCGAAAATCAAACAAATTATCGATTTTACAACCCGTTGGTTAAGTTGCAAGTCTAAATACTATACATAGTTTTTGTTGGCGGTGTTAGGTTAAGCATTCCCACCACGTCAATGTTAAGTTTGCCAAAATTTCGGTGTCAACATTTTCTATGATTACTTTACTCTAATTTACTACATAAAAGGTGTCCCTAAAGGGTGTCCCTAAAGTGGGAGCCAAACGAAGCAGGGTGATAGAGGAGATCTTTTCCAACAAAAAAAGCCATTGCATTTTTTTCGATTTGTTGATGGTTAAAAAGTTATTCCACTTTTAGTGTTTTTTGGTGAAATCGTATACTTACGTATGCACTAAAAAATTAATTTAAAAAAAGCTAACAGTTCTTTTGTTTATCTTACTTTTCAATATGATCTTGGAACGTGTGCCTCTTAAATAAAGTAATTTTTGTTAACTTTGATATCTTTAGTCAAATTAAAACAATGGTTTTGTGAAGCCATTTCGTTTCCAACAAAATTTTTACTGATATTTAAGTACATATAACAAAAAATTTTAATTAAAAAATTTAATATTTAAAATATGAATTCACATTACTTTTTATTCTATGTAGTTCTAGAATAATTTATATCTAGTTCTACATAAAAAAGGAACTTCACATAATTATGCCACGTTTTGGGTTTCGAGTGAACTATTGTCTTAAAATATAAATCAAAAAATTTCTGAAGGCAATATTTATAAGGACAGTTTATATCAGCATCTTATTGTTATTCTAATAATTAGTATTACCTCCTGCTTTTATAATAACCTGTTGAAGGCGAGGAGGCATCGAGTTGATAAGGTTTTCCAGCAAACTTTGATCGATATTTTTCCATTCTGTGACAATGGATTTACGTAGTTGGGTAACCGTTTCACATTGGCGGCCGTTATGGTAAACGCGGTAAATAAGTAATGCCCAAACGTTTTCCATTGAATTAAGATCTGGAATAATCACAGGCCACTCTAAAACATCAATACCACGTTCTGCAAAAAATGATTTTGTATGTCGAGCTGAATGTATTGCAGCGCTATCTTGCTGGAATAGTCAATATTGACCAAGCGTATTACCCCTAAATTACTAAAACGTCTTTCAACAGATTTACATACTTGGCAGCATTCATTTTAGTTGATACAAAACAATTTGGAGCACGTTCTGTGTAACGAATTCACCCCATACCATCAGCGAGCCTGGGAGATTTCGTGATTGAAAAGTAAGCCTGTTCTGATGAGTATTCTCCCAATACCATTGCCAACCATTAGGGCCGTCAAGATAAAACTTTTTCTCATCGCTAAATATGACATTATGCCACCCCTCATCCCAAAATTGGCAAACCTCAGCAAATCTCAACCGAGCGATTT
This sequence comes from Nephrotoma appendiculata, assembly GCA_947310385.1. NCBI lineage: Eukaryota > Metazoa > Arthropoda > Insecta > Diptera > Tipulidae > Nephrotoma > Nephrotoma appendiculata. Next base: position 171,004,976 of record OX371224.1, read on the forward strand.
TATGCCTTGATAAAAGTCGCGGACGAGCATCTCGTTTCATGTATTTCAGATGTTCCAATTCTTTTGAAATTTGCCGAATTTTTTTTATTTGGAAGTTAAAGATACTGCACTATCTGTGCAGGAGACATTAAATTGCAAGTCTTTTAATGTCTCGTTTGTCACGATCAGTTATTGTTGATTTACGACCACAACGCTTTTTAATGCCACAATTATCTCGTAATGTTACGTAATTATTCACAAGGGGTTTAATTCTACATATTATGCTAGCAATTTCACGTCATGTCGAGATGCTGTATAATGCTGTGTTTTAATATTAAAGCACTATCCGGAGCCAAATGGCAATTTTCTATTGAAACTGCAGCTATTATTCACTGGTGTCGCTGTACTATAAAAATTAAAACTAAATTCATCAATAAAACAAACATTTATCACCTGAAATATATTAATTGACATTTATTTTGACATGACGTTATAAACAAGAATTCATTTTGCTACGTTTTAAATTTTTATTGTAAGATTTAGTTTCTAATGGTTTCAGGGGTTTACAAAATAAAAAGCCTTTTCAAATTTCCCATTGAAATGGATAGCGCTCCCGATAGCGGCTCCCGATAAATAAGAGAGCAAGATATTTTTTTTATCGATTTTTACCTAAAAAGTTGAATGAAAAATCTTAGTTTAGAGTTAAATAAATTAATTATATGCAATAATAGCGCGCTAAATATAAGTTTTGACATAGAAAATTGGCTGCTCCGGATACAGCTATCGGGCGCTAATAAAAAAACACAGCATAAGATAGCGAAAATTTCCAGCAGAAAAAATGCGTTTTGCTATTCACCGCTAGAGGCATCACTATCACAAAAATGAAATTTTTTCTGCTGATATTTTTTTACACCAGCAGAAAATTTTTGATATTTTTATGCAAATTAAAAATTCTCAGCAGAGAATTTTATGAAAAATCAGAGAATTTATGAAAAAGAAGAGAAAATGTATGTTTAAACATTTTGAAGCGATGAAAGTTAATTTTCTTTAAAGAACGATTTGCGTATGTATAGTGTAAGCACTCTCAAAACATACTAAAATTATCATAATCATCATTATGCAAACACAGGGCAACATCAAAAAAACGGCCATCGTTGAAAGCACTCCGTATATTTCTGAAGTCATTTTAATGTGAAATGTTTTCAGTTTTTTAACAAAAGTGTTTGAAAAACCCCCCTGTTACTATCCTGGGTGTATGTTTTTATGGGGTCCCATTTGAAACGCGATATTTTAAAACGCGATTTTACAAAACGCGATATTTCAAAATGCGATATTTCAAAACGCGATATGGTACAAAACGCGATATGGTACAAAACGCGATATTTCAAAACGCGATATTTCAAAACGAGAGATGGTACAAAACGCGATATGGTACAAAACGCGATATTTCAAAATGCGATATTTCAAAACGTGATATGGTACAAAACGCGATATGGTACAAAACGGGAGTTTAGGATCGGGTTATATCAGGCGGGTGAAGGGGAAATTTAATTTCAGTTTATAGGAATTTAAAAATCGATAGGAGCGAGAGTATATAGGATCGGTATCAATCGGTCGCTGCGTTCCCGTCGCTTCGCAATGCACATTCTGTACCATAACGCGTTTTGAAATATCGTGTTTTAAAATATCGCGTTTTGTACCATAGCGCGTTTTGTACCATATCGCATTTTGAAATATCGCGTTTTGAAATATCGCGTTTTAAAATATCGCGTTTTGTACCATATCGCATTTTGTACCAGATCGCGTTTTGAAATATCGCGTTTTGAAATATCGCATTTTGAAATATCGCGTTTTGTACCATTTCTCGTTTTGTCATATCTCGTTCCGAAATATCGCGTTTTGAAATAGCGCGTTTCGAGCGGATCCGGTTTTTATGGTAGCTGAGATCATAATCCATATACATGAGCAACATAAGATTCACACCTGGCGTCAGTAGCCTTCCATACATTTTTGAAGTCATTTTAATGTGAAATGTTTTCAGTTTTTTAACAAAAGTGTTAGAAAAACCCCCCTGTAACTACCCTGGGTGTATGTTTTTATAGTAGCTGGGATCCATATACATGAGCAACATAAGATTCACACCTGGCGTCAGTAGCCTTCCATACATTTTTGAAGTCATTTTAATGTGAAATGTTTTCAGTTTTTTAACAAAAGTGTTAGAACAACCCCCCTGTAACTACTCTGGGTGTATGTTTTTATGGTAGCTGTTCACCTTAATTTGATCAAGGTGTTACTGATTCTCGAAAAAAATTGCAAAACTTATAACTGAATTATATGATCCAAATTGTATGCAAAAAACCAACCATTGACACAGAAGAAACAAAAGATTCGCGAATTGTTTCGACAAATAGTTACTTCAATAAACATATTTTATAAAATCTTCACTGCAGTCAATTTTGAATTATCAAATACTCCGACTGCATCGTTCAACGATAATATTTTTTTTGCGCTGCCGTTTGTTGAATTTATATTAAAAAATATATGGCTTATTTACTGCTATGGAGAACATGTTTTTCTGCAAAAATCGGATTTGAAGGACGTTTATCAAATGCGTATGCAGAAAGTTGGTTTGCCATTGTTAAAAACCACTACACAAATAGTGGGTCCTTCACGAGAATTCCCGGGAGCGAATTCCCGGGATATTTGTTGATATTTTATATCCCGACCGATTCCCGGGACTTTAACACGGGATTGAAAAATAATTTAATTTTATCAAATTAAGGAGACTTTTCTGCTAAATCATCAATTTCGGCGATATCTAAATTAGCGAAAGACTTGGTAATCCAATATTTTTCTGATGATCGGGACATAAAAATTGATGATGATTGGAATCTGATTTAATTGTTGAAACAACAACAAATGATAATGTAGTTTACCATCACCACCAGCTACAAATGATTTGCTGAAGAAGTCTTTGGCAAGTGTAACAATTACGTCACAGAAAACTATGAAGCCAGTAAAAGCGAACAAAACTACATCTATACAAAAAGAAATGAAATTATACGAGGCGACTGGAACAATGACCCATACTCTGAAACGTATTTATAAGTCATTAATGACGTTCAAACCAACGTCGGCCGAATCGGAGCGGTTTTTTCAATTTCCGGCTCAATCGTAACAAAAAAACGGGTGGGTCTATCAGACCATTCAGTTGATGTGTTGAGTTTTTAAAAACTTATTTTAAAAACTTAGAGGCTGAAAATAGATGCATTAAAATTTTATTTTATTTTTGTTTTTGTTATCGTTATGTTTTGTTATAATACAAATAATGAATTGAAAATGTAGAATTTGTAAAATTTTTAATATTTAAAAAAAAAATCCCGGTTCCCGGGTAATCCCAGAATTTTATAAATGTTCAATCCCGAATCACGAGATTGAAAAAAAATCGGGAAACAGCACCCACTATACACAAACCATAAAATTTTAAAAGTTGGCAGATTTGTATCCATTTTAAAAGAAAAATCCCAAAACTTAATAAAACTTGCTGAATTATCACATACGAATCAAACTAAGTCATCTAAAAATTTACGAATATTAAGAAAGCTTGGCAGATTTGATACAAAAATTGTAGAAGAAACGTGGAACAAAAAAATTAAACTCGAAAACTTTCCGAAACATTTTTGGCAATGAGTGTTGAAGCGAGCTTCAATGATGACCAATTCCAAAAATTTGAAAACTTATAATTTGATTAAATATTATTTCCAAAGATAATAATCCTTTAATTGTACTACCAAATGGCCACTCGCACACAAATGAAAATGGTGTTGCAGTTAATGTGCATTCATACCTGTGCGTTTGACTCAACTTGTCAAATATTTATGAGCTTGTATAGAAATTTGGAATAGATAAAAAACATATTTGAACCATCAGACAATACGTTTATTAAATTTATAATTAAAGTGGTTCAACCAAATCAATCTGTAGAAAATACATTGTTGGAAGGAAGTGAATATCTTTTAAAAATTTATAAAATCTCGAATCAATTAAAAGTTTCAAAGAATGAAATAAATCTTAATGGTGATTGTACGATCACTTTATACAAGAAAAAATTGTACCTACGAGTGTACTAGAAATGAGAGAATGCGAAGTTTGCGGAATTACAACAAATCCGCTTGTGTATTTCCCAATCCGAAATGTGTACCAACTCAATGAAAATAGTTAAAGAAATATACAAGGCGCGATATTAGATCGGGAGACATATTCATGCAGAAGACAATGCGGTAAATTAAAGGTGAAACATATGAATACAAGCTACCGTGTCATAATGATCGATAATATCGAAACGACCGTTTTATTTAAAAGCTCTTATTCACTTTGTGAAACCGGTGAAGAAAAATGAAGTTGGTCATTTTGGAAATACATGACGATTTGCTAATTTTCCCTATTGAAACTTATTCTAACGCTAAAGTAAATGCATTTTGTTTTACGTCAAAAACTTGTAATTTCTTTTATTAACACTTAGAATTGAAATAAATTATACTTTTTAGTTTTTAATTACAATGAATTATTTTAAAATTGTATTTTGTTTTTATAAAGCGTTACCGCAAATCTTTTCCAACAACACAGCCTTGGCGTGGCGGAGAAGCTTAAGGGTAGCAAACTCTAAGTAAGGTTTTTGCTACTCAATCAATGTGTTGTAAATATATAAATTTTTTAATTTTTAAACTCCAAAGTTTTGATATCGTGATTTTTGAAAATTCTACAAATAATCACAAGTAATTTTATATTCCAAAAAAATGCTCAAACTCTCTTTTAAAAAGATAAGATCACTTAAAATTAGAAATTCTATGAAATTTCAAATAATTTTCTAAAATGATTGGTTTCTAAACAGAAAAATCAAATCAACGGAATCTGATTGCGAACCGGCTTAAATATTTCCAAATATTTAAGAATTTTCGAATTTCACTCAATGATGTTCTTTCTTAAATAGCGAAAATCTCAGAGATTTCAGAGATTTCTGATCATGTGGATAAATAACATTTGTTTTTTACATTAAGTACTAGTTCAGAACCACTTCGATCATCCCTGTGCAATCCGTAGGGACCGAGATAAATAATTTCAAATGTTTAAGAATTTTCGTACTACACTCAATGACGTTTTGTCTCGAATAACAAAATATCAGAGATTTCCGAGCATGTGAATAAATAAGATTGGTTTCTTACATTAAATACTAGTTCAGAACCACTTTGATCATCTTTGTGCGATTTGTAGTGTTTTGTTGTAAAAAATTTAATTTTATAAAATTCACTCAAAACTTTTCACAAAACTTAAATGTTTGCCACTAATAGTGTAAAAATATTAGTGTTTATTAAAAAAATTCAGATATGCAAGTTCAACATTTGAATGTTTTTTTCAATTCTAAGTACTTATAGGCCACAGTTTATATTTTATATTTTGGATTAAGCTTCACTCCGATATTCAATATCATATTGTCGGTTTGGTGCAATAGTGACGCAACTCAAATTTCACTCGTTTCTAAGATATTCGAATCAAAAGATACTCAATAATTCATATTTTTATTATTTTGTATCAAAACACACTCTCTTATGTAGTTATTTCTAGAAAATAAGATAAAACTCCATGTAAAAAATCAGACAATTCGCGAAATAAATTAACATTTTAAGATATTGGAGACTATCCTAATCAAATTTGCAAAATATTTAAGAATTATAAAAATTAAGATCCGATTGAAGATGACCCTATTAAAGTTAGACAACTCCAGCCGAAAAATGTCGATAATGCAGATTCAAATTAATCAAACTAAAATGACAGCCGACTTTTGTCGGTAACATCCCAGCCGAAAATAATCGATAATGCAGGTACAAATTTTATGCCGGAATGTAATTATTTATATTCCAAATTATTATTTTGTTCTTTATAAAAACTAACTAAAAAATTTAAAATAAGAAATTTTCATTCGAAACATCTAAAACTAATATACAAAATCAAATTTCTCTAAGTGCTGTATTACATGTATGGAGTTAAAACGTGAAATTCATTTATAGTTACATCTTTGGAGAATTTTTTAAATGTCACGTCATCTAATAATTATCATTTAAAAACGTTAGGTCAATTTCTATGTGGAGAGTACAGGAAAACTCAAAAAAATATATCGCACACACAAAAATTGAAAATTTCTAAAAATCGATGGTGGTTGGTTGTGTCATGGTTGGAAATAGATTCAAATGAAAGGTCTTAATGATGCTCACACCTGGAAAATTGTTTAGGTCGATTTCTATGTTGGAAGTCCGGGAATCTTGATATGCCTAGGTATTCCAGAGAAACTTGTTTCTCTGTATAAATTAACAACGTCTGAATCTGCATGTAGAATTGTAATTAAAGGGACTGTATCAGACTCTTTTCAAATAACATCTGGTGTTCGACAGGGAGATGCACTCGCGTCTGTGCTGTTCAATTTGGCGCTTGAGTACGTAGTGAGGAAAAGCAACATCGTAACTTTGCGCTATATATTCAATAAATCAGGCCAACTACTTCTTGGATATGCAGATGATATCGTGCTTCTTGGCCGAAGACCTAGCGACATCAAAGACAGTTTCATGCCGCTCAATCGCTGCGCAAGAAGACTTGGTTTGGAGGTGAACAGTACCAAAACGAAATTCTTAACAATACTCAGGAACATCTCCATGGCAAATCTCGAAATTGGCGACCATAACTTTGATAGCGTTGTGATCATATTAGTGATCCATTTTCGTGATATTGTTAATTCGTTCATTGTATAGCTGGTTTATTATTACCTTTTTGTTATTGTTTTCTAGTACATTATTAATTTTGCTTTTAATCACTTCGAAATCTTCATGATCGGGGTTTTCCGCAATCCATTTCCAGGTACTCCCAATGAAATCTAGTGATCGTTTACTCTTGTGCGTCTTTATATTGTCTAACAATGGCTGTAGTTGTGAAAATTCGTAATTCAAGTAGGGGTATATAGGAAATGTGCGGTTGTAATTTCTTCATTTAGTATCATACGTATTCTGTATATAAAGTTTTGGTGGTTGTCTAGTTCAATCACATGAATCAGTTTGAAATTACCTTCCTGAATTTTTGCCCTGCCAGTACCGATAGAGATGAGTTGAGAATTATTATAGTCTAGTAATTGCACTTCCGCTAACACGTTGTTTGTGTTGTATCTGTAATTAAAATGGGTCTACGATTTGATATTGCTTTTGTGGACTACCTTCCCTGATTCCGTTAGTATTGTAGTATTTCCGTTTTCGTTGACTATTTCGGGTTTATATCTCGCCGTTAACTTGGACCCTAACCTCACGTTTTGTTTTATGTGAACCGTTTGGCCTACCTGCTAAGTTTTAATAGGCTTGCGTTTTTTATTATGATATTGCAAGTCTTGTTCTTGTTTGTCTTTAATTTTTTGTATATTACTTATGCGAGCTTATTCGAATTCCTCAGGGCTGATATTAGGAATTCTTCCATAAAATAACTCCACTGGTTTTTTGTTAGTGGTTGAGTGTATGGAATGATTATATTCGTTCAAACAATTCTTCGAATGATCGTTCCACTCTATCAGTTTTGAGACATTTCATTATCTCCGAGAGGGTTGAATGAAATCTTTCGACTTGCCCATTCACCTCACTTTTATACAGTGGAACTTTGAATATTTTGATTTTAAGAGCATTTTCCATCATTGATGTTATAGTGCTCGAACTGAGGGAACGTTCGTTATGGATTACTACGATTTGAGGGTCACTGAAGAAAAACAGGATGTCTCTGAGAGATTTTAATGGTTTACAGACCGCAAATTTTGTGAGTTTATCGATGGTTGTTACCACTAGTTTGTTTTCTGTAGAGTAAATATCAATGTGCAAAGTATGTCCTGGGTAATTTAGAATGGGTGTGGGATTTATTATTTCTTTGTTGGGGTGTCCATCATACTTGTTTTCCTTCTATACAGAGCATCGTCTAACCAGAATTCTAATTTTTCTACTCATCTTTGGGAAGTAAAAGTTTTCTATAATATGGTTTCTGTTTTCTTCCGCGTTACGATGGGCACGCTGGTGAACGGATAAAATCTTTTCTTCTTGTGCATTCTCATCCGTTATATCTTGTACTAACCTTCGTGAGAATCGTCCTTTATATTCTCGAAAGTGCACCGGAAATATTTCTTGGATTTTCCCATTATCGGTTCGGTCGTTTTAAGTCCGTTAATGGTATTGAGATTTAAGTACCGTTTGAAAATATTTATGATGTCTGGCTCGGTGAAGTGTGGTTTAATGATTATGTGTCTATTGACAGCATATTTATTTCAGGCGCGGGATTTCGTAATAACGCGTCTGCTACAATGTTCATTTTTCCTGATTTATATTTTAATTCATGATCGTACTCTCCAAGGATGGCTTCCCATCGTTTCACTTTCGAGTAGTTATTTTTATTACTAAGGGCATATATTAAAGGTTGATGGTCTGTATATATATTTTCAAATTTCTTGCTCCGTACAGGAAATTTCATATCGTAGTTAATGCCCAAATTATCGCGAGCATTTCTTTTTCATTTGCCGCGTAGTTTTCCTCTGCTTTGTCGAGAGTTCTTGAGGGAAATGTAATTGGCTTGCCATCTTGTACCAATACTGCACCTAGTGCGAAGTTAGATGCATCGGTAGTTAACTCGAATTCTTTTTTGAAGTCTGTGAACTGAAGCATAACTTCGTTAGAGGTAAGTGAATTTTAAATTTTTTTCCGAGTGCCATTATTGCTTCATTGTCTAACGTAATAGCTTTGGTTTTTGAAATTACTTTGGACACATGTCCATCCTCCCCTCTTAAAAGCGAGGTCAGAGGCTTCGCTAATTTGGCATAATCTCGAATGAATCGTCGGTAGAAACTGGGAAGTCCATTATCGCCCTTGTTTTCTTTTTATTTGTCTTTATGCCGTCTTTGGATATAGTGAATCCCAAGAATTCTACTTCATCCTTCAAAAATTCGCATTTGTCTAACTGAATTTTTAGATTAGAAATTTCCAAAGTTTTGAGATTCTCAAAATGTTCTTTTTCGGTTTTTCCGGATATGTATAATAATATCATCAATATAAACGAAACAACGCTTCCCTATGTATTCTCTTAAAATATCTTCAAGAGTACGTTGGAATATGGACGGAGCGTTTTTGAGCCCGAAAAGAAGACGAGTAAATTCATACTTTCCATGATTGACGGAAAAAGCAATCTTTCAATATCTGATTCCTTTAGTGGAATTTGGTGAAATCCACTTTTAAGATCCACAATTGTGAAGAACCTGTTTTCACCTAAGTTCATTAGGATGTCGTTTATCTCGGGTATTGGATATTTGTCCGCTATTGTAACTGTATTTAGCTTACGATAGTCGATAACCAGTCTATAGTTTTTTCTCCTGTTGCATCTTCTTTTTTTGGAACAATCCATACCGGAGAATTGTATAAAGATTTGGAAGGCCTAATGATGCCATCCGAAAGTAATTGCCCGATTTGTTTCTCCACCTCTTCTTTGAGGCATATGGGATATTGATATGGTCGGGAGTAGATTGGTTCCGAGCTATTTGTACAGATTTCTCCCTTTACGGATGTTACGAAAGTTAACTTCACATCCGGCTCTGACAACAGATTTGGGCAGTTATTTATGATTTTATCTAATTTGTATCTTTGGTCGGAATTTAGGTGGCTAACTCTAAGGCTTATGTTGTTTACAGAATCGGATATGTTGTTTTAATGGTATTTCTAAAGTTGGATTAATTGTCATAAACCCTTCCTTGGTGTGTATTGTCGCACCGAGCTGTTTCAAACTGTCGTTCCCGATGATGCCATCAAATGACTTGAGGCTGGGTAATAGAAAGAATTTTAGTTTTCTCTCCGGACCGAATATTGATGCTACCTGCTACGGAGTTTGCTGTGAAAGGTTTAATATTTTGTTGAGGATTTCGCACGTACCGTGTTTGAATATAATTTTTATTCAACCCTGTATCTATTAGAAATTTAAATATTCTCCCGTTCCTCCCCACGTGTTCTATATAAGGTAGAGACGAGCACCTTAGGCTAAAAAATTGATGTCATCCAATTGTTCAATTTCCCCTCTTCTTCGGGGTATCCGCCGATATTCTCATAATTATTTAATTCTGGAATGTCTTGTGTATCTGTGTATTCTAAACGAGTCTGTTCATATTGTGCATCGTATTCTGATATTTGTTCTTCATATTGTTGAAAATTTGGTTCGTCGATAAGCTCTTTGGAATTTATTCGGTCTATGGATTTGTTGTGATTGGTTAGTTTGATGGACATAGGGTCTTTTCATGGAGTATCGGTTGTCCTGTGGCCTATTCATGTAATTAACCTGCTTCTATTGACATTGGCGCGGGTCTTGGCCGTATCCAGGTGGATAAGTTGGAAATCCGAATTGCGGTTTAAAAGGCTGTTGCGGGAATTTTGGAAATTGTGGGTTTTAGTACCCAAATTGGGGTCGAGTAAGTTAAAATACTCTTGGTAAATTTTGAGGGTTGTGAAGTGGAAAGAAAGGTTACATTTTACTGGAAGGCATAGGCATGTGGTTCCTTCAAATCAAGGGAGGTGGTTTACGTTGTGTGCTATATGCACTATGGTTGGCATATTACGCTCTGAAAACCATATTTTGTAGCTTCAGGCTAGGCTCACGAATACTTAATAGTCAAGCCTCTGACAAAGGTATCGAGTGCTTTATCTCGATATGTTTCAGTTAGGTTATTTAAGGACTCTTGCCCCATATCTATGCAGGACAATTTATTTAGCTTTAGAGACAAATGCTGGTAAACCTTTTGGCAAAATTCTGGTATTGTTATGTTGCCCTGTATTAGGGTCACCATTTGATATTCAACGGTGCCTTGATCCCTTTTGTCTGGCAATCTTTTGCCAATTGAGAGGAGTGCTATATGATTCTAGTGTCACGTCCGCGTGGCCTACAATTTTATTGCGTACGACGCTCAATATGCCATAGTATTTAGGAGTGCCTTGTAAGTGCTCATATACGTGTAGGACTCTATCTACACTCTTTTTCCACGAGCTAAATTCTCCTGGCAAACCGGAGAATTCCCTTAGTCATTTCACTACGTCTGGTATTTTGGCTAGATCTTTAAGATTCTCTCGGTATTTGTCGTCTATCGTCTAGTCATTATTTCTGTTATTTTTATTGTGATTATTAGTTTTCCTCGTCTGTTCTATCGTACCTGTACCGAGGGTTTGACAATTGTTTCATTAACCATTTTGCTAATATTCGAAATATTTGTTAAAACTCAATTAGTCAATTTATTCCTTTAACTATCATCAATTAATTTAGAATTATTAATTTAAAATATAGCGAAAGATTTCTCTGTCTCTCTAGCATTTACATCCCTTGAGGGGATTTTGCCGCCCACACTACGGTCCTCCATCCTTCTCGGTCCATCGCTCTCGTCCTCCAATTTCGACATCCTAATACGAGTAGGTCTTGTTCGACGTCGTCACGCCATCGCAGTCGGGGTCTTCCTCTACGACGTACTCCGGCTGGTTGTTGATGGAACACTTTGTAAATCATTCGTTGTTGTGGAGACCTTGCCACGTGGCCGAGCCATCTCACTTGACTAGATTTGATGAAGCCGATAATATCGCTACCTCCGAGAAGTTGCTTTATTTCGTGGTTCATGCGAATCCGATATTCATTGTTCGCAACTTTAATAAGACCAAAAATTGAACGGATGTCCTACCTTTCGAAGGTAGATAATAATCTATAGTCGTTAGAGGTCATAGTCCAGCTCTCGCTTCCGAAAGTCAGCACAGGTCTTATGAGTGCTTTATAAAGTGCGAGCTTGCATGACTGCGATAGGTGTTTAGATCGCAATAATTTTGATTGGGCGTAGAAAACTCGTTGTCCGGCAGCGATTCAGGCTTTTATTTCTGCCTGCATATCATTCAAGGATGTTATAAGTGACCCGAGGTATTTAAAATTTTCGATGCTATCAAATTGATCAAAATTGATCAAGTCCTGGTCAGTCACAAAAGGGTCATCCTCATCGTATTAAAATGGAGATAATTTTTATTTGTTTGTTATTTTAAGTTAACTATACATATATACTATTGTGGTACATTCTACAATAGTATATACTATTATGGTACAGTGTTCACTGTTAGTGCCACAACTTAAATACATTGCCCCTTAACACGACAAATTATAAATACGGGATCCAGCTATTTACGAACTGGTGTAACTTCATCAGGTCCAAATTTCCACTAGACATGTGACCAGCTTTTAACTTATTTCACTATAATGCTACATTAAATATGCCCTGATTTTTGGCACAGGTGTTCACTGATAGTGCCATAACTCAAATTCTTTGCTCCCTAACACGACAATCTATTTATATTTTATCCAACAGTTTACGAATTGGTCTAATTCACCTAGTTCATATTACCTTTAAACATTCGAATTATGTGATTTTGATTTTTTCAATTTTTTTTTTCGGCGTAAATTTACTGCCAATTTCAATTACATGTAATTTTTGGCTCATATCAACAGAATTTTGCGTTACCACCTGATACAAAAGATATCGATAATGCAGGTTTTTTCCCGCTGAAATTTTTGGCTAACTTCATTAGCATACATTTTAGTTATTACACCCGAAACTGCATTATCGACATTTTTCGGCTGATTCATTTTAGTTGTTGCAGCCGAGTTCGGCTAACTTTAACAGTATCTGTAGATGGAGGAATAGAAAAAAAATTGGTTTACTCATCAGAACGACTCTTATTTATTTTTGAAAAACGCCGTTTTTACACTCAATTTTGAGTGATATTTTCAAATAGTTCTACTGAAACATTAAAAATTTTGAGTTGTGTCACTGTTGCACCAAACGGACGATATGTATGTATAATTGTATAATACGAAAATGTTTAAGTTTTAATGTTTGCCCAGTCGTGGCACACATTTTATAGTGTACATATTACCAAATGTCATGCTATAAACTATTTTTGTATAGTGTGATGAAAACTGAATAATTGATTTGACCGCGACACCTTTATTATATCACCTATAAAACACATAACCTAATTTTCATTTTTATTGCTTTTTACACAAACAATCAGATCTGTGTACAAATCTAAAAAAGTAGATATAAAATTGTTACCAGTTTTCTAGAAGAAAAATAATTCTAAATGTTCTAGCCTAAGTAACAGAATATGGGACGTGAAACAAGTTTCGTTTTGGTGTGTATTTCTTATTTTCCGTTAATTATATGGAATTGTTAGTCTTTTTGTGAGATTCCATTACAAAACCAATATATAAAGACGGGAAACTAGAAGAAAACCTTTAAGATTTAAATCTAGAGGCAATCAATTTCAGTTTTCTTTTCTATAAATATTTTTCATGTTTTCCACAAATATATCTTTGTGTGTGTAAGTGTTTTTGGGTTTTGTGTCTTCACTCGATGTGTTTGTTCTGAATTCCCAGAAGATTAAGAGATTTACAAACATTTCGTTCTTTGTCATCATTCGATGTTGTTCTCTTCGTATAAAGATTCTTATTAATTACATTAAGTTTTTTTATTTTATTTTATTTGTGTGTTTTGGAAAGATTAGATTGGTAAGTTGTATATTGAAAAAGAAAACTAGCTGAAGAGAAAAAATATTTTCTTTTTTTTATTTTGTTTGATTCATAATTATTATTAATTGTTGTATTATTTTTATTATTATTAATGAGTTTTGTGGGAATTTCTTTTTATTTTTATTTAGTTTTTGTTCAACTTTGTTATTAGCTAATTATCGATACTTGGAAAATATGTTTAAAGAAAATAGAAAAATAATAAATTATAGCACCTTTCTTCTTATATGTTGCATATATGTTTATCGCCAGAAAAGTTTATTGACTTGGCTCATGTACCATGGTACATAAAAGTGTAAGTGAGATGTTTTGCACTCGTACGTTAATTAAAATATATCGAGAAAGTGATTTCTTCATGCCTATATATTTTATGTTATGTGCGCTGTTGTTTGTAGAAAATCGCCTGTCTTGAACATATTTATGTTCACGTTAATAAATTACAGAGGCAGAAAGAAAATAAAATTTTATAATTACTAGTTGTTACTAGAAGAGATTTACAATTTTACACGATCTTAATTATTAACCGTTAACCAACAGTATATCTTATACGTACAAGGTGATTGGACTTTGCGATACAAAAGAGATAAAATTAATAAATTCATAGAAAACTTGTTGTGTTGCGAGCATTTTGTTCTAATACCCAAACATTAACTACTGTGACCCTATTTCCTTCTCGCTGCCATTAATATCTATAAAGTAAATGAGGCTTTCAATGAAAAAATCGATGTATAAAATCATGACGAATGACGTGCTGTTACATCAATTTAATTATTTTACGAGTTCCACATCAATCATGAAAAGCATTCAACAATATCACATGTACAAAAAAAAACATGAACACAAGAAGTCCGGACAAAAAATAAATAAATAAGGTCTTCTGATGGATATTACGATGATGATGATGATGATGTTGATGGATTTTTGATTGATGAATTAATCTCGGTTATGTATATTAATTTTGTACGCCTAATAATATTTTGATAATGCATGAATATGTTAATACTCATAATATAAAAATCTAACAAGTTGTTTTTGTTTCGTTTTAGGTATGTGCGCCCGAATCAATGGAATCGAACTATTTTAAGGTAACCCAATTTTAATTTAGGCATATCGTTCATATTAAGACATTATTTTAGGACATATCCGTGCAGTTTCCAGTTCGTGGTGGAGCTACTTCCAAAAATTTATGGTCATTAGAAAACCACTAAACTTTGCTGTCTCTATTTGAATTATCCGTGATACCCGTTAAGAAGTTTCACCGTCAGTCAAAAGACATCATTTGCATTCTTACTGTAGTAAACGGATTTCAAATTTCCACCTACGACACAAAACTTGTGATCTCATGCGTTCGTTCACGCATTCCTCCATCGTCGCAGCAGTAGACAGGCCTATTATAGGTGCTGGCTTTCAGTTCAAATATGGCTTTGAATTACGATCAGCCAGCGAAGCCAGCTAAATCGCGACAACTTGACGCAATGTGCAATAGAGAAACAAGGACACCCTTGCGCCATTTAATTATAGACTTGTTCAGTATGATTTTTGAGCAAGACTGTCATCGCGATGTCATACTTTGGAGGGAATTTCATTATGGCCAATACGAGGGCTGCCTTTTATATTTCGGGATTAGAGAACAAAAACAAATATTAATCATCGAAAATCGCTTTATTGTTTTTAAAAATATTCCCCATGAAGATCTATACACTTTTGCATGCGTTTGAACCAATTATCGAAGCACTTTTTCCACTCTGATTGAGGTATCTCCAAAACATGTATTCTGAACCTCTCAGTTTGTTTTTTACGTACGGGAATAAAAAGAAGTCATTTGGTGACAAGTCAGGACTATACGGCGGAAGACTAATCAAATCGATGTTTTGAGTGCTCAAAAATGCAGTTGTTTGAGCCGATGTGTGAGAGCACGCATTGTCGTGATGAAGAGTCATCCGTCTTCGGCAGTTGGTTTTCCTGACAGAATTGACTGTTCTGCGTTGTTCTAGTGGTACATTTTTTCCGAAAAATCAGGCGATCATTTGCTTGCAAGCGCTTCGTGCGCGAACAACTTTTGTTGGATTCGGCTCATCTTGAAACACCCATACAGTCGACTGCTGTTTACTTTCGGGCTCATACGCGCAAATCCACGATTCATCACCTGTCACTATGTCATAGACGTGTTTTGAAGCACCGCGATTGTATTTTTGAGCTTTTCTTTCGACCAATCGACACGAGCCTTTTTTTGAGCGATTGACAAATTGTGTGGGATCCAACGCGAACAAATTTTTTTGACATTCAAATGTTTATGCAATATTGAATGTATGCTGGTCCCACTAATGCCTAAGGTTGTCTCAATCTCACGATAGGCCACATGACGATCTTGCAATATCAGTTCGCGCACAGCATCAATGGTTTCCGGAACAACAACTGATTCTGGACGACCTTCACGAAATTCGTCTTGGAGTGAACTACGACCTCGATTGAATTCACCATACCATCGATAAACACTCGTCCTTGATGAAGCTTCATCCCCAAAAATTGAATTAAGTTCATCCATGCACTCTTGGTGCCTTAATTTCACGATTTAATTCCATTTTTTCGCCGAGATGTTGAGTTAATGAGTACTGTAAACAACACAAATAGCACGTCCCTTAAGCTAGCAGAACCCATATAGCAGAACATTACAAGATAGTACGGATAATTATAGGCTAATTATAGGCTAATTAAATGCCGCATTAAAAAAGTTTGGGCTCCACCCCTTCCAATTAAAACGCGGGTTCTGCTAGCTTAAGAAAAAGTTAGCAGAACCCATATCAAAAACAGATTTAAAAACAATTTGAAAATTAACGGTTAATTTTAGGCTAATTAAATGCCCTATTTAAATTTTTTTATTCTGCTCGATCTAGAAAATGCAGAAGGCTTTATAATTTCAAAGCTAGCAAAACCCAAATCGAAAATCGGACCAAAACCGAAATTAGAACGCAAAACAAGATCTATCAATAAGCAAATAATTTTAGGCTCACTACGGGCTATTTAACTGCCCTATTAAAAATTTTTTAGCTCCACCCGTTTTTGACCAGACTTCAGGTCATTTAATCTAAAGCCAGCAGAACCCAAATCGAAAATCGGACCAAAACTGAAATTAGAATGCAAAACAAGATCTATTGATACGCAAATAATTTTAGGCTCACTATGAGCTATTCAAATGCCCCATTAAAAAATTTTGGGCTCCACCCGTTTTTGACCAGACTTCAGGTCATTTAATCTAAAGCCAGCAGAACCCAAATCGAAAATCGGACCAAAACTGAAATAAGAATGCAAAACAAGATCTATTGATAAACAAATAATTTTAGGCTCACTATGGGCTATTCAAATGCCCCATTAAAAATTTTTGGGCTCCACCCGTTTTTGACCAGACTTCAGGTCATTTAATCTAAAGCCAGCAGAACCCAAATCGAAAATCAGACCAAAACTGAAATTAGAATGCAAAACAAGATCTATTGATAAGCAAATAATTTTAGGCTCACTATGAGCTGTTCAAATGCCCCATTAAAAAATGTTGGGCTCCACCCGTTTTTGACCAGACTGCAGGTCATTTAATCTAAAGCCAGCAGAACCCAAATCGAAAATCGGACCAAAACTGAAATAAGAATGCAAAACAAGATCTATTGATAAACAAATAATTTTAGGCTCACTATGGGCTATTCAAATGCCCCATTAAAAATGTTGGGCTCCACCCGTTTTTGACCAGACTTCAGGTCATTTAATCTAAAGCCAGCAGAACCCAAATCGAAAATCGGACCAAAACCGAAATTAGAACGCAAAACAAGATCTATTGATAAACAAATAATTTTAGGCTCACTATGGGCTATTCAAATGCCCCATTAAAAATGTTGGGCTCCACCCGTTTTTGACCAGACTTCAGGTCATTTAATCTAAAGCCAGCAGAACCCAAATCGAAAATCGGACCAAAACTGAAATTAGAATGCAAAACAAGATCTATTGAAAAGCAAATAATTTTAGGCTCACTATGAGCTATTCAAATGCCCCATTAAAAAATGTTGGGCTCCACCCGTTTTTGACCAGACTTCAGGTCATTTAATCTAAAGCCAGCAGAACCCAAATCGAAAATCGGACCAAAACTGAAATTAGAACGCAAAACTAGATCTATTGATAAGCGAATAATTTTAGGCTCACTATGGGCTATTCAAATGCCCTATTAAAAAATTTTGGGCTCCACCCGTTTTTGACGAGACTTCAGGTCATTTAATCTAAAGCCAGCAGAACCCAAATCGAAAATCGGACCAAAACCGAAATTAGAACGCAAAACAAGATCTATTGATAAACAAATAATTTTAGGCTCACTATGGGCTATTCAAATGCCCCATTAAAAATTTTTGGGCTCCACCCGTTTTTGACCAGACTTCAGGTCATTTAATCTAAAGCCAGCAGAACCCAAATCGAAAATCGGACCAAAACCGAAATAAGAATGCAAAACAAGATCTATTGATAAACAAATAATTTTAGGCTCACTATGGGCTATTCAAATGCCCCATTAAAAATGTTGGGCTCCACCCGTTTTTGACCAGACTTCAGGTCATTTAATCTAAAGCCAGCAGAACCCAAATCGAAAATCGGACCAAAACTGAAATTAGAACGCAAAACAAGATCTATTGATAAGCGAATAATTTTAGGCTCACTATGGGCTATTCAAATGCCCTATTAAAAAATTTTGGGCTCCACCCGTTTTTGACCAGACTTCAGGTCATTTAATCTAAAGCCAGCAGAACCCAAATCGAAAATCGGACCAAAACCGAAATTAGAACGCAAAACAAGATCTATTGATAAACAAATAATTTTAGGCTCACTATGAGCTATTCAAATGCCCCATTAAAAAATGTTGGGCTCCACCCGTTTTTGACCAGACTTCAGGTCATTTAATCTAAAGCCAGCAGAACCCAAATCGAAAATCGGACCAAAACTGAAATTAGAACGCAAAACAAGATCTATTGATAAGCGAATAATTTTAGGCTCACTATGGGCTATTCAAATGCCCTATTAAAAAATTTTGGGCTCCACCCGTTTTTGACCAGACTTCAGGTCATTTAATCTAAAGCCAGCAGAACCCAAATCGAAAATCGGACCAAAACTGAAATAAGAATGCAAAACAAGATCTATTGATAAACAAATAATTTTAGGCTCACTATGGGCTATTCAAATGCCCCATTAAAAATGTTGGGCTCCACCCGTTTTTGACCAGACTTCAGGTCATTTAATCTAAAGCCAGCAGAACCCAAATCGAAAATCGGACCAAAACTGAAATTAGAATGCAAAACAAGATCTATTGATAAGCAAATAATTTTAGGCTCACTATGAGCTATTCAAATGCCACATTAAAAAATATTGGGCTCCACCCGTTTTTGACCAGACTTCAGGTCATTTAATCTAAAGCCAGCAGAACCCAAATCGAAAATCGGACCAAAACTGAAATTAGAATGCAAAACAAGATCTATTGATAAGCGAATAATTTTAGGCTCACTATGGGCTATTCAAATGCCCCATTAAACATTTTGGGCTCCACCCGTTTTTGACCAGACCAGGTCATTTAATCTAAAGCCAGCAGAACCCAAATCGAAAATCGGACCAAAACCGAAATTAGAACGCAAAACAAGATCTATTGATAAGCGAATAATTTTAGGCTCACTATGGGCTATTCAAATGCCCCATTAAACAATTTTGGGCTCCACCCGTTTTTGACCAGACTTCAGGTCATTTAATCTAAAGCCAGCAGAACCCAAATCGAAAATCGGACCAAAACTGAAATTAGAACGCAAAACAAGATCTATTGATAAGCAAATAATTTTAGGCTCACTATGGGCTATTCAAATGCCCCATTAAAAAATTTTGGGCTCCAAACAAAAAGTAGAAAGATTCACTCCCCTCCCCCCCCCCCCTCATTTTTAACCCCAGGGTTAAAAATACACAAACTCTTATAAAACTGAGAACTTCCTAAGATCCTCTTACCAGCTGGGTTGAGAGGGAGAACGATTTGATTGGTTGTTGCAACCTGATGAGTACACCAACTTTTATCGGTACAAAACGAAGCTGCCAAGAAGAGACCTAAGGAAGTTCTCATTTTTGTAAGGGTTTTGTATTTTTACACCAGAATCCTTGGGTGAAAAATGGGGAGGAGTGCATTTTTCTACTTTTTGTAGAAATATTGTGAGTTATAATGGCCTTTTTGTTTTCTACGACTAAAAAAATCGTAAACATTCTTGGGTGCCATTAAAAATAATATTTTGTCCGAAAAGCCGATAAAATCTCAAATAAATTAATATCACGGACGATTTTAAAATAACTTCTTAATTATTATTGTTATAACTAAAAACTATTCTGGTTAATCTTAATTACTTATTTTGGCCGTACAACTAGAAGAGAAAACTTACAATATTTACGAAGGGGCTGACAATTGCGTAGCGAATCAATAAAATTCGCTAACTCATTGTGATTATACTTTAAATGTAAGTTCAACGTATTTTCAATATTTTTGTAGGGTGTTCACTGCAGTCTGATGAGACGACCGATTTTTTTAATATAAAGTATTCAATGTTTCAATACTTCGAAACCAAACGTCCAAGTTCCAACTTCCAACGTCTTGGTAAAAAAGTCAATTTTATCAAAACATTAAGTTATATTTACCAATATAAAGTTTCAATGTTGACAAATAATTGGTTGTTTCAACGTGAGCATGAAGTTTCTGACAACTTTCTGGCAAACCTTATAAATCCTATTTAACTTCTAGCAAACCTTATAAATGTAAATAAATCTTTTTTTTTTTTCTTTTATTTATTGGTAACTATGCGATCTGTTTTGGGGCTCAAGGCTCACCCTGCTCTTCCGCGGTAATGCTTTTTACGTCCTTACTTTACGCCTACCGGCCAACTCGAGGACGTACGACTATAGGACCGATTTAAGACCATCTGCACATTGCAAGCTCCATGCCAGCCTATACCGGCATGGAAGATGGGTCGGCCCATGGGTTTTGCACACCGACAGGGGGTCATAGATGTGTTACATTTCACCACAGATCGAAATCTGTTAATGAAATTTCACTTTGCATCCTGCCCCTATCGGGATTCGAACCCGGTACCTCCCGATCCAAACGCCAAAGCTTTAACCACTGTGCCATTTGGTCGGTAATAAATCCTGACAAATACAAATTGACTCATGATGCAATCTAATATGAAAATTTAATTCACAAAAGTTCTGTAGACCATATTCTGAGTTGAATTGCAAATAAAAATAATCTAATTAATCGAAACTATCAAAAACTAATTTGTTATCAATATCGTGTAAAAAGTTATAACGTTGATTGATGATTAATTATATCATTAAACAACGAATTAATATGCCATTTAAGAAAGTTTACACAAACAGCTACCGCATACAAATTAACCACAAACAAAAACACACTTTAGGTTTTGGAAATATAGAGAAGGGGAGTGGCCACGTGGCTTCGAATAAATCAGATATTGCTTGAACTGACGTCACTAATAGCTTGATAATTACCATTTAGGAAAGTTTACACAACAGCCACTGAGTACAAATTAACCATAAGGGTCCAGGCCACAAACAAAAAAATACTTTAGGTATAATAAATATACAAACGTTGGCTTGCTTGCTATTAGTGGGTTCAGTAAACGTTTTCTCGATATTCGAATTTTTCCATTAACTATATATGCTAAGAGACTTTTGACATTGGGTTTGACATTTCAATTCATTCGTTCGTTTCGTCATTTCAATTCGTGACACGCATCGTGGTACGTGTCCTACAATAATAACATGGACTGTTCGCAAGTATTCGATGAAAATCGGTCCAGGAACGTTAAGCAACAACAAACGGGAAAAGAAGCATTGTCGTTGCTTCGGATGGACTGTGTATAATCGGGCTAATGTGTTTTCCATGAATATGCTGTCGTATCCTTGTACTGGAACGCTACGCTCTCGTGGGTGGAGCTCACATTTTTGACTGTTTGTTCCACGTGAAAAATCGTGACACATCAGTATATATTAATGTCTTTGCGAATTGACCGAAAATACCTGGTCGGTTGCATAGTTCAAAAAACTCAGTTAGTGTGTTTTTGGGGGCAGTTAATGCTTGTTGTAGAGCAGTCTCTTCAGTAAATTTCGCAAAAACAAAATCCTAGAACCCGATCGCAGTGCAACCTACCGGGTCCAATTGTAAATCTTAACCATCCAGGAACTCACTCAAACACACAGAAAATTTCATTAAAATTGGTCCAGCCGTTTAGGAAGAGTTTAGTCACATAGACTCGTACAGAAGAGTTATTTATATAGAAAGATTGGGGGTGGTGGGTGGGTAGAGAAATTTTGGGGTTATATGTTTTAATGTGCGAACCTAAAGTGTTTAACGCATGGGTAATTTGAAAATGAAGGCTTTTTGTGTAAACTTTCCTAAATGGTAATTATCAAGCTGTTAGTGACGTCATTTCAAGCAATATCTGACTTTTTCGAAGCCACGTGGCCGCTCCCCTTCTCTATATTTCCAAATCCTAAAGTGTGTTTTTGTTTGCCTAGACCATTATGGTTAATTTGTATGCGGTGGCTGTTAGTGTAAACTTTCTTTAATGGCATTATTAATTCCTTGATTAATGATATAATTAATCATCATATTTTTACCTTAACGTTAAAATTACACGATATTGATAACAAATTAGTTTTTGATAGTTTCGATTAATTAGATTATTTTTATTTGCAATTCAGAACTTTTGTAAATTAAATTATCATATTAGATTGTGTCATGAGTCAATTTGCAATAGTCAGGATTTATTTACATTTATAACGTTTGTTAGAAGTTTAATAGGATTTATAAGGTTTGCCAGAAAGTTGCTAGAAATTTCATGTTTGTTGTTTCAACCTAAAATGTTTTCCACATTAAGCTACAATTTGGTTACATTTAATAAGAACATTTGGTAGAATTATCAATGTTCAACAAAATCAGACTGAGCAAATCTATAATGAAACGGTACAAGTTATTCCTTTATAATGGCATTGTGAGGCAATCTCTGTGATGTCTTTTATTGGCCATAATGAGATTTCTTTAAAAAGTCATGCTGAGCTACTCATATCGAAATAAAGGAATTACTTCCTTATGATTGCATTTTGTTGGAATTTTTGAGATTTTTTGTTAATGAGTAATGACCTCAAACAGATTTACTCAAAAATCAGGGAGTCGACGAGAGTTTTACTAAAACACATCACGGATTTCAAGTTTATGTCGAAGTTTATTCAGTTGTCTTGTTAATGGGCTAAATGAGATTGACTCAAAAATAAAATAGCTGATGTCTATTTTACTTAAAAAACGAATTAAACAAGTTTAATAGGTTAGGCCCTAAAGGTAGGTTCACGTATGTGATCAAAAAATGATTCGCGATCAAAAAATGATTCGCGGTGAAAGTAATTTTTACACATTTATTAATGTTTAAGTTTAGCTTGTTTTGTGTGCACCATTATTGTAGCTTATCGATATCTGCTTGCAGTTTAAGAGCATCAGATGAACTAAATATTAATAGTATTAAATATTTTCAAATCATCTGCATAGAAAAGGTGTGGACATTCTAAAATATTGGATAAATCATTAATAAAAATTATAAATAACAGCTGACCCAAAGTTGACCCTTGTGGAACCCCAGAAGTAGCGAAAAAAGGCTTAGATAAATAACCATTGAATTTGACTTTCAACAAACGGTCATGTAGATAGGATGATAACGATTTGCATGTTTGCGGAGATAGACCGATCTTCGAGCATTTGCCAATTAAAATGTCATGTGCCACAGAATCAAACGCTTTTTGAAAATCAGTATAAATGCAATCGACCTGCAAGCCATTATCAACACTACCAAAAATATAATTAGAAAATTCTAAAAGGTTAGTCAAACCGATCTCTTTGCAAAGAATCCGTGTTGCAGGTTAGAAATGCTTTTATTAACTATTTGAAATATTAAATTATGTTGGAAATTGGTCTATATGTTTCAATGTCGCTCTTGTCACCCTTTTTAAAGATAGGCACAAGAAACGCTCTTTTCCAACCAGATGGGAATATGTCGGTTCAAAACCAATTCTATTGGGTATGGGCTGTAACACATTATCAGAACAGTTAATAATATTGTTATGTTGAAATAATTTGGTGAGCGTAATTGTTTCAACTAGATATAGAGCAGAACGACCTTCGTAACTGGCAGAATATAAACCATCATGACTAGAACTCCAGGTGATGCAGGGTAAATTGAAATCACCAATAACTAAAAAGTTATGATTGGCAGCAGCTAAATTTAAGATGTTGTCAGCTATGTGATCGCAGAATTTTATATAATGCTCATATTTAGTTCATTTGGGTGACAAATAAACCACGCATAAAATTAGAACAATCCCATTGTTCAAGTTGATCTTCAACCAATCATTATCAAATATACTGTTGAGGCTAGGAATCACACTAATTACAAAAGATATTTTAATTGCGATTAAAGATCCACCTCCGTCAGGCGTGTCAGATAATGCTAAATCCCGATCTTTCCGGATGACGTAGTAACGATCATCAATAAGTTCTGCGTCAATAATGGAATTGTTTAGCCAAGTTTCTGTCAAACAAACTATGTCGTAATTATTGGCCAATAAATTAAGTTTCAAATCTAGTAATTTAGATTTGAGTCCACGGTAGTTTTGATAATATATCGCCCACGTAGTAGCAGATAATGCATCACAGTAAGAACTAAAAGATAAATAGAAAAAGAGCGACGAAAGTATTTTGATAATATTGCTGTCATCTTTTTCCTTGGCGTAAATAATCCCATGATTAGCCCATACATATTTAAAATGGTTTCCATTAGACTGTAGAAGTACTTTCGATTCATGTAGTAAGAGCTTTTTTGTTGGTGATAAATAATCGGTGACAATTGGGCTGCAGATCGATCCACATAGAGTGACATTAGATAAAGTTGCTTTCTTTAATTTGGCAGATGTCAAAAATCGTTGATGCAATAGACGAGAACTCCAGTCGACAACAACAGAATTAAATTTAAGCCTTGATTTTATTCGATGGATGTTGCGTAAATTGTTGTCACTGAATTCAAAACCAATATTGATGCACATATCTTTCAGTACATGTATTAAGTTTAAGTTGTCATCACTAGGAAGTCCATAAACTAGTTACTTGGTGCTATTTATTTGTGGCTCAAGAAAGCAGCAGTGATTAGAAACCACGGATAGTTGAGATTTTAAAATAGTATTCTCGCTCTCAATAGCGGTAATGTTTGCGGAATTCATCTTGATTTGGTTTTCTAATCGAACGAAGTCATCGCACTGTTGTCCAATTTTGGCAAGTGATATTTGCAGTCGCTCTATGTCGCTTTTTAATGACTCCCAGTTAGAGTTAGCAGTATCATCATCTACAGTAGCAACGGTGTGTGGAGCATCAAAGCAACAAGCACATTTGAAAATTATTTTGTTTGGTTCAACGTCAGCCAAGTTAGTTTTTAGCACGTTGTCACAATTAGGATGAAAATACAGGTTACAAGCTGAGCACTGATGTTGTAGTCTGCTAGATGATATAGCCGTACGGCACTTAGAACAGTTCACTGGCATATTGTAAAATTGTAGAAGTAAATCTAGCAATACTTAGTCGTTTCGATTTAGATTGAGATGATCAATACCACATTGGAATGGGTCGTGAATATCATGATAAACTAATAATAGAAAATGATATCCTCAGTAACCCTTTAAAACCCGTATCCTTTCTTATATAGTAAATTAAAACTGTGTTGTCTTGTGCCGTACGATCGCGAGGTACTACAAACGGATCGTTTTAACCATAAAAGAGATCCGGCGTTTTCCGGGATACTTGTGCAGTTTTTATTCCTACAGTTTAATGAATCAATCAATTGGCAATAATTATTTCCGGTGTAGCGTTAATCACGCCCAACTCCACAGAGACCTTCTTTCCACTTTGGCTTGAGATAGTTCTCCAAACTTGTGACCTGTTTGTATCCAGTGTTGTGCCTTATTGTCTACGCTGCGCAGTTAATGAATATTCATAATGAGTCTACTCTATGTAGTAGACAATTAAATTGTCTATGTAGACAGTTAAACAAATGGCGTTGACTATGTATAGAGAATGTAGACAATATGTCGAAAAATACTCTTTATATTAACAATTCTATGATTTCTTTGTTAATGAAACCATTTCAAGGTCCAAAACCTAGTGTTGACACTTTTGTTAAATAGTAGAACTTCATGCACAATTTAGTTTTTATGTCAAACACAAAGAGGTGAAACTCCTGTGATGTACTACGATGAACAACAAAATTAAAAAATGTTAGGACACACAAAAATTGTACACACTTGGATACATTTAATGGATATATAAGCATCGGTTAATAATCCTTATAAACGTGATAGTTTGGCAAAAGGTCGCTGGGTATTTCAAGTATGATTGTATCGCTCTGCCAAATGTACATGTATTTTGTGGTTCAAGCATAAACTACTGCATAGGATTAAGATATTTTCGGAATTGTCGGATGAGATTCCGGATCATTTGACGGATGAGCTGTCCAAGAATGATGATTTTAGAATTAGTGCATTATAAATGCACTAATTCTAAAAGCATCATTCTTGGACAGTGAAAAGTATAAATGGGGTTGGTACGAAGGCTCTAATTTCAAAATCCCGAATTATTAAAATCCAGGGGCGGAATCATGAAATACGACCGGAAAAAATTTAAACGGATTTAAAAATATTTTCAAACTTATTAGATTAAAAGTATTCAAATTTACTATGATGGATGCAGACTGATGTATAAATGCAACTTATATAATTCTTTAAGAGCAATGGTTAATCTCATACAAGATTTTCGAAATTCATTTCAAATTTCAAATTTCTCGTCCCAGGTTCGTCGCCACTTCATTTTATGAGATGGCATTGAAGTCTTTTGTATTTCAAAATTGTAAAATTTCCGGAAATATATAATTATTTTGATGTAAACGGGCAAGATCATGAAATCCGGCCGAAAAAATAAATTGTTAGAAAATATTTCATTGGACAAACACAAAAAATTTCGAAAAACTGGTCAAAGTTGGCGTAAATATTTTGTATGAAAACTCAAATAAATAACAGTTTAACATAAAAATTTAATTCGACAACTATTTCATAATCAAGCAGTTTTAAACGGAAATGTTGTACCGGTAAAAAATGAATTTTGAAAATTTTGTTGGAGATTAGCCATTGCTCTTCAAATATTATAGAAGTTGCATTTAAACATCAGTCTGCACCTATCATGGTAAATTTGAATACTTTTAATCTAATAAGTTTGAAAATATTTTTAAATCCGTTTAAATTTTCCGGTCGTATTTCATGATTCCGCCCCAGTTTTTTTTAAATCCGCTTATTAAAATGCCGCTTATGCTGAAATCTTAAAATGCCCCGTCTAAAAGCGGAATTTTTTTAAAACATTTTAAAAACCTCAACCAATAATTGTCAAATTTGGTATGTAGAAAGAATTGGATTGGGATTCTAACTTAAATTTTTAATGCAGTTTTTAAAACAACGCTTAATTAGCCGTCATTCTGAATTTCTGACCAAATTATGGTCAAATTTGGCATGTAAAACTAGATTTTGATTTTAACGTGAATTTTAAATGAAGTTCTGGAATTTGACCATTCCATGCGGCATTTGGTCAATTGTTAGCCAATTATTGTCAAATTTTGTATTCAGAAGCGGATTTGAATTCTTAAATTAATTTTGGACAAAGTTTTAAAACTTGACGACAATGCTGAATAGAATTATAGTCAAATTTAATTTTCATGGCAGATTTAGAAAACTCACGTTAGTTTCGAAGTTCTGAATTTTGCCAATTTTGAAACTAATTAATGATTTAAATGTACCATATTATCAAAATTTCGAGTTAATCAACTAGATATCGAGTTTGTATTATTTAAAACAGGTAGTCTTATATTTTTTTGATTACAATCAAAAAATGTAATAATGATAAAAAAAAATCAGGGGAATTACCTGGTTCCATTTAGCATGGCCGGTCTCTAGAATTTAAACCGAATTTAATGTTCAAATTTCACTACAGCTCTACAAACACTTTCAAATTTTTTAAGTATCCAATCAACGGACAAAAACCAATTTTAGTACATAGTGGCCCTATGAAAATTATTTACAGGATCATGTACAGATGCCTGACATCAAAAATAAATTACTGCTAGAAGTGGTGCCATATACTATTATAACCAAAACTAATACTCTAGTTTTAATTTAAATTACTTAAGCTAATGTCTGTGAAGTTAGCCCAGGATTTCATCCCAGAAAAATGAAAAAAATGTCATCAGGCAACACTGAAAAAAGTCAAAGAAAACATCAGGTCATATAGTCTCTGAATTCAAAACTCTTTTAAAAATATATAAATTTAATATAAATATCACATTTCACCTGAAATACTACTCTTAAGATCGTTAAAATATTATCAATTGATAGTTTTTGTGCAAAATGTTTTATTTTGAATTTGCGGAACAATATCCAAAATTCAAAGCGAACCTAACCTGTTCGGCGATTAATTGCGGTAAAAATATTACAAATAAGCAAGCTCTGTTTGCATGCAGTGAATGTAAGAAGTGCTTTCATCCTCATTGTAATGGTGTTTTTGGCCAGCATATTACTAAGAAAGCGACGGAGCCTTTTTGATTTTGCTCTGAAATGTGCAATAAGAACAAGAGTGAAGTAAGAAGTGGCAGTAGCTCCAGCAACACTCACAGCGCAGAAATTATGGGGACGCTACAAAAACATGATCACGAATTTGGTGAAATGAAAGCAATGACGGCCGAGATAAAAAAGTTACAAGAGTTTATTTCATCTGAGTTTGAAAAACTAACAGCGGAACTTGTTGGAACTTTTAAAATCATCAAATGTTGAAAACCGAAAACAACAACCGGACAAGTGGTGCAGTGGTTAAAGCTTCGGCACTTGGACTGGGAGGTACTGGGTTCGAATCCCATCAGAGGCTGGATGCAAAGCGAATTTTCGTCATCGATTACGATCGGTAATGTTAATAAACACAACTAAGACCCTCTGTTGGAGAGCAGAATTCAGCGCCGACCCACCGTCCATGCCAGTTTACAGGTTGACATGGAGCTTGCAATGTGCAGGTGGTATACTGTAATTGTGTGAATGGGTGGTCTGTGCGTGAATGAAATGGGGGTATTAATTGACCTTCAAAGGACATTAAATCCACTGGACAATTAATACTTCCTTAAAAAAAAAAAAAAAAAAACAAATTCAAATAAATAACCTGGAATCAACTGCAGATGAGCTATATCAGGAAAAAATGGAGTGTAACCTTATTGTAGCCAGAATTCCTAACGAAGAGATTCAACCCAGCGAAATTACAAAAACGATTTTTGATGTACTGGATTGCAGTGAGTGTTTCGAGGATGTTACTCAAATGCATTACATGGAGCAAAAATTTCTACATAAAAATGTTCGTGGTGGTGATACAATCGACAGGAAGCTGCTAATTACATTTAAGGACAAGCAGACCAAATATAAGGTGCAGGACAAGAAAAAGAAGAAAATGATTCACTTACGTCGGGTGGGTTATAATTTTCCAGTAGATAAACAAATCTTCTTCAGGAATCACTTG
Source organism: Nephrotoma appendiculata (assembly GCA_947310385.1). Taxonomy (NCBI): domain Eukaryota; kingdom Metazoa; phylum Arthropoda; class Insecta; order Diptera; family Tipulidae; genus Nephrotoma; species Nephrotoma appendiculata. Next base: position 171,034,311 of record OX371224.1, read on the forward strand.
ACACAATCTTGACTAAATCTTTACAGAGAAGCTCGTAAGGTCAGCAAACATATTAATTATTAGTTTCTCTGGATAAGCAAATCTGTAATCTACTTTCGGAAAGAAGAAACGTCCCCTGCTGTTCGCGTTTTGTCACATAATGATATCAATCAGCTGTTATCGGCAAACAATATCGATCCAGACACTGTTAATTAATTTTCTCATTATTAAAATTCAAGAAATTTTTATTTTTTTCACTACTTTATTTTTTTGTTTTTAGTCCATGCCATCTGTTTTGGGGCCGAAGCACTCCCTGCTCTTTTGCGGTTTATTTTTCCGTCTTACTTTACGCATCATTTACCAAATCGAAGACGTACGGCTATAAGTCCGATTTTTATAACCATCTACACATTGCTAGCTCCATGCAAGCCTACACTGGCATGGAAGATGGGTCATAGATGTGTTCCATTTCATCACAGATCGTAATCTGTAGATGAAAATTCCCTTTGCATCCTGCCCCTATCGGGATTCGAACCCGGTACCTCCCGATCCAAACGCCAAAGTTTTAACTACTGTGTCATTTGGTCGGTCACTACTTTATTATCAAATATGTTTGTGAACATTATTCAATTACACATACGAGTATTTATTAATTTCAATTTAATTAAAACAGTATCCAATTATTGTTGTACTATGCAGATCCTAAAACAAAACAGTTTATAATTTACAATATATTATTACATTTTTATAGTTATAATAGATACTTATGTTATTTATAATCAAAATTTTATTTTCCTCATATATGTCGACTGATTTTGACGTTTGTTTACATTCTGTCAATCATACTATTGAGCATGATCAAACAAGTATTGTGGTCGATAACGCAGATTTAAGAATTCTTTACACAAACATTCGAAGTATGAGAAATAACCTGGACAATATAGAAACCGTTCTTGATGCTATACAGTTTAATCTCGATATTTTAATCTTAACAGAAAGTTGGATAGCGGAAGGCGAAAATAAATTTCATAATTTAAAGCAATTCAATGGTTTCTACCATCGAGCAATAAATATATATATATAAGAGAAATCAAGTAGTGCAAATTTTATAAGCCAATTTTTCCGAGGTTAATCTTATTTTATAGTATTAATTGTATTTATTTACACAAATTTAATTTTTTTCTATATTTAATCCATATATACGTCTCTTATAAACATATCGACATAGTTATTTTATAGTTTATTGTTCTTGTTTGGCTTATTACAGGTTGTCAAAAGTAAAATAGATTAACCTCGGAATCTCTACATGAGTCCTCTTATGTATATTTTGCTTTATGTTTCTACTCGAACAGAATAGGTGGTTATGGTGGAGTGGCAATTTTTGTAAGACCAAACATAAGAGTCGCTAAAATATTTGTGGAAGATAATGACTTTTGTCAAGCATTAGGCATAAAACTTATCGACAGTAACATTAACGTTATCGGTTTGTACCGTTCACAAAAAACAGCATTTCTAATTGTTTTGTTAGAAAATATTTAAAGGAATACAAACGTAACATAACCGTTGGCGATTTTAATATTAATTTATTATATCATCAATATGAAGATGTAACAAATCACACGCAATTGGTGAACTCATATGGTCATCTGTTTATAAACAAACTGAATATTCCATTCAATGTAGTAATGGAATTGGTACAATAATTGACCATATCATAACTGATTTGTTAGGGTACAAATATGGCATGAATATTTCGGACACTTCATTATCTGACCATAAACAAATACTTCTGCAAGTGAGCAAAGTAGCAATCCCACGAAAATCGCATGAAATTATATTCGAAATTTTAGACTATGATAACTTGTTCAGAGATGCTTCCTGGGTTCGAATTTGTAGTTTAGATATCTAGATGGTTTCTGCAGTGGGTTGAAACGCCTAGTATTGCATAGCACACGTATTATAACCAAAAAATTTAATCCTCAATGGTGCTTCTTGGTTCACCTCTGAAATAAAGGGGTTGATTAAAGAACGCGAAAAATGCTTTAGTTGTATTAGCAAAAATATAAACAAACCCAAAGAACTTTGGAAACATTTAAATGAACTTATTTTCAATAGAACAAGTCATACTAAAAAACTGAAACTTGTATTAAAGTTGCGAATATATTAGTAAATGAAAACTATCATATAATTCTGGGTCACTAAAATTTGTTTTTTGTTTACATTCATGTTTATTTTTGTCAACTTTCAGACTGTCAATTTCTGACTGTCACATAATGTTAATAACTATTATTGCCAGATCTTTAATATTAAGATCGTTTGCCAATTCCAATGTAAATATTAGTATAAATAGTATTAAGATCGTTTGCCAATTAATTTTGCTTAGTATGCTTTACGAATATTTTTCGTCACTTAACAATTTCATTTTATTAAATATTCGTATTAAGTTCGTGTATGTATTAAAACAATTTTTTATTATTTTTTACAAGTATGTTTGTTACTCTGTGGTAACGGATTATTTACTTTTATTGCCAAAGAAACTGATCATTTCTCTCTCTCTGGCACTATATCCCATCAAGGGATTTGGCCGCCTCACATGAGGTTTCATAATCATATTTTCATTTCGGATAATGAGTGATTAATTCATTGATCCTAAACCAACCGTGAAATTTTTTCCTTGTCACCACCGGGAATCGAACCCAGGACCTCCGGTCGCTGGAGCAAGTATCTAATGCCACCGGGGCGGCAAACTGATCATGTTTTACGGTTTTATTTTGTTGTTTTCTATTGGCATGTCGCGTAGCATAAAGATTATTTTTCAGTACACGATAAATCCTTTTAATTATAATTATATTAAGCACGTTTATCAAATTCAAATTTTATTTTTGTATATTTTGTTAAATTTCTTTTTGTTAATGGAACATTCATTTATATATTTATCGAAGCAGAATGGTTTGAATATTTGCTGCATTAATTCATATTTTTTCAAAGGAATTTTTAATGAATTCGATGAATAATACCATTAGTAACTTTAATTTTATCTTACAGAATATTCGAAGTTTACGGAAAAATTTCGACATATTCTTGAGTATAATATTGGTGCTCTTAATTTGGATTTTGATGTCATATTTTTGACTGAAATATGGATTTCTAGTTCGGAAATTTCAGATTATAATTTGGATGGCTTTATGCTCTATGCAAATTGTAATGATCAATATAGATCTGGTGGTGTGGCGGCATTTGTTAGGTCCTCGTTGGATTGTCAGGTATTTTCGGTAACGTTTTCATCCGCCGATGTGTTGAAAATTGTCATTAGTCTAGGTAAAATTAAATGTTGCTTCGTGGTGATTTATAGGTTGCATTCCTATGTATTTGAAGAATTTTTGAGAGAATTGAATGACTTCTTAAACTCTGATACTTCAAAACATAAAATATTGCTTGGTGATATAAATTTTGATCTAATGAAAGATTCTCAGTTAAAAGATAATTATTTATTATTATGTGCCTCATTTGGTTTGGAATCTCTTGTCAATAATGTAACCCGACCATGTTCTAATACTTGTATTGATCATGTTTTTGTAGAAACCGATCATCAACGGTTTACTATTGAGCTTAGCAATGTACAATTATTTATATCTGATCATAATACAATTATCTTTAATTTGAAAAATACCAACCAACTGAAGAAAAATCGAAAATATAAAAAATCAAGTCAAACGAGAATAAATTTCACAGAGTTAGCAATATCCTTAAGTACATATGATTGGTGCACAGTTTGGAATTCGGATGATCCAAATACAGCATATTCAAATTTTGTCGACATATTCATTTCCAATCTAAATACACATAAATCGGTGCTTAAAATTAAACGTGGAAACTGGAAACTTAAACCTTGGATATGCGACGCCTTGTTAAATTTGATTAATCTTCGGAACAGGTTATCTAAGAAGCTAATCAATGATTGTAATAACAGTTGCTTAAAGAAAAAAGTGGATGCGCTAAACTCTAGAATTAAAACCTTGATACCGAAAACTAAAGAAACATATTTTAAAAATAAGATGTCTTCAGCTTCAGATATGAAATCAAAATGGAAAGTTGTAAATAGTGTATTGAACAACGTTCCCGTTTCGGATACTATTACTTCTTTAGAAATTGGTGAAAATAATTTCATTTCGGATCTTAATGAAATTGCTAATGTGCTAAATAATCATTTTATTAATATACCAAGCATACTTCTAAATAAAACACAAGAAAATATGACTGTTGAAAATACTGTCCGAAATAATATGGTTTTGACTCGGTTCAATAGCTGCAATCTATTTTTTTCCACAGTGAGTGATTTGGAAATTGTTTCAGCCGTCTGTGAGCTCAAAAATACTAAATCGTGTGGTACTGATGGAATTTCCAATATAGTGGTTAAAAAAGTGATCTTTAGTATTGCACCTGTCTTAGCGTTTGTTTTTAATTTATGCTTTACTAAAGGGGTGTTTCCTGATAAGTTAAAAGTCGGTATCGTGAAACCACTTTTTAAGAATGGTTCACGGGCTGACCCAAACAATTATCGTCCAATCACCTTACTGAACACTTTCTCTAAGATTTTTGAAAAAATTATTAAATCCAGATTATTGAGTTTTCTAGATAAACGTCAATTCGGTTTTATTAAAAATTCATCGACGTTACTAAAGCATTTGATACCGTTAATCATCAAGTGTTACTGGAAAAATTATCGCATATTGGTATAAGGGGTGTGGCACTTTCTCTATTTAAATCCTATTTATGTAATCGAGTTCAAAGTGTATGTATTAATCATGTCCGAAGCAATGTAGTAATGGTTAATGTTGGGGTTCCTCAAGGATCTGTGTTGGGACCTCTTCTTTTTTTGATTTATTGTAATTCTATTTTTGATCTGGATTTGCGTGGTAATATTGTCGCCTTTGCCGATGACGTTGCGCTGCAGTATTCAAATGTGAATGTGGATTCGTTGAAATATGACGTTAAGTGTGACCTAAAATTACTAAAAAAATGTTTCTACTTTCATGTCATGGTCGTTAGCTGCAAGTCTAAAATTATGTACTTCAATCTGAGTAGTCCTGTCATTAATTATGGCTCAGTGACCTATCACTCATTGGCGTGTAATGACTCTATTTGTAGTACTCTTTGCGTTCCCATTGAAACAGTTAGTTCGTTCAAATATTTAGGTTTAAATCTTGATTCACAGCTTAACTTTAAAAATCACGTGATTAGTTTAAAACAAAAACTACGACGTGCTTTAAGATCTTTTTTTCATTTGCGTAATATCTGCAGCTCCGAATTTTTGAAATGCCTCTATTACGCTTTAATTGATTCTCACTTACAGTACGGGTTAACATGTTGGGGTGGAATTTATTTGTCAAACGTCAAACCATTATTGACTTTACAAAAAAGTGTGATTAGAATTTTAAATCATTTGCCAAGAACTATACCATCTTTCCCATTGTTTTTAAAATATAAAATATTACAACTGCGGTATCTATACGTATTTAAAGTTTTAAAAATGTTTTATTTAAAAAGCGGGAATCGTTTAATGAATATATATAGTGAGCCATATTTGTTTCGAAATAGAAATAGAATTAGTATACCGCAACCTTTTAAAGAGCATTTCAAGAATTTCTTTTCTTACACTGCACCTAAGTTTTATACACAGCTACCAACCTATATTGTAACCGCGGGCACTCCTAGTCTGTTTATAAAGTTGTTGAAAGAATGGTTATTTTCAAAAGATGACATTGAGGTTTTATTTAGAACACTATCATAAATAGAATATTATACTTCTTTTATTTTAATTCTTTTATTTATAAGAAAAGTGGAAAAATTTGTGTCAAATATTCAAACCATGACTATATTGCTTAAAAATTTGTTATTTTGTTATTTTTTAAATTTGTTAATTATATATTTATATATTTTTAGTTTTAATGTTACATTTTTCCAATTTGTATTAAACTTTGTTTTTATTAGTTATGAATCGTGACTGCGTGACATTTTTTTTAATCAGGAGTTCACTAGCTAGTTTTATTTTCACTATTTTAAACAATTGATTAGTATAAAACTATGAACAATAAAAAAAAAAAAAATGAAGAAAAAGCAATTGCAGATAAAATTCAATGATTATTTTGCAAGTGTCACGAGTATTATTGAGAGAAATTTCAATCACCCTAGTGAAAACGATTTTAATTATGTATCATATATCATTTCTTATCCCTTCGAACTTTGGCCAACGAATGATTATGAAGTGGAGCAGCCAGTAATTGCAGCCATTGGTAATGATAACATCTCTACAAAAGTATTGCAGTATACACGGTTAATTATATCAGTCCACATGTCTGTGAAGTTAGCCCGAAAAATATCCCGAAGAAATGCGATGGCAACACTATAAAACAAATATCACGACATTTTTCAGTGTCATCCCGAAAAATTTTCTATATCACGCTAGTTTTGAATGTCATCCCGAATTTTTTTTTTTCTATCATGACATTTTTACTATCATGATACTTTTTTTTTTTTTTATTATCCCGAAAAGAATTCCTATACAGAAAATTTCAGTAAACAAATAGCGACAGGTGTTTGAACCATCCCGAAACCAAAAAAAATATTGAAGCGCAGAAATTTATAACACGAGAAATTAATTCAATAACCAACAATTTACTAGCGTTGTTAATCCAAAAACGCAAAACAAATCACTCTGATAATTAGTAAGAAAACAAATATTGTGGATCAAGTCTATTAGTCAGATTTTAGATATAGTCGTGTGAAGTCGTAGTAGATATCAATTAACAGAGCAAGGTTGATATGGAGTTTGTAGAGGAAGGATCCACATTTCAAATGCCCAAAAATTTAAATGAAGTCTATTAGTCAAATTTTAGATATAGTCGTGTGAAGTCGTAGTAGATATCAATTAACAGAGCAAGGTTGGTATGGAATTTGTAGAGGAAGGATCCACCTTTCAAATGCTCAAAAATTTAAATCAAGTCTATTAGTCACATTTTAGATATAGTCGTGTGAAGTCGTAGTAGATATCAATTAACAGAGCAAGGTTAGTATGGAGTTTGTAGAGGAAGGATCCACTTTTCAAACGCCCAAAAATTTAAATAAAGTCTATTAGTCAAATTTTAGATATAGTCGTGTGAAGTCGTAGTAGATATCAATTAACAGAGCAAGGTTGGTAGGGAATTTGTAGAAGAAGCATCCACCTTTCAAAAGCCAAAATAATGAATCGAGTCTATGAGAGAAATTTTAGATATTTTAATTTAAATTTTAAAACTTTATTTAAATATTTGGGCATTTGAAAGGTGGATCCTTCCTCTACAAACTCCATACCAACCTTGCTCTGTTAATTGATATCTACTACGACTTCACACGACTATATCTAAAATTTGACTAATAGACTTGATTTAAATTTTTGGGCATTTGAAAGGTGGATCCTTCCTCTACAAATTCCATACCAACCTTGCTCTGTTAATTGATATCTGCTACGACTTCAATCGACTATATCTAAAATTTGACTAATAGACTTGATTTAAATTTTTAGGAATTTGAAAGGTGGATCCTTCCTCTACAAACTCCATACCAACCTTGCTCTGTTAATTGATCTAGTCAAATTGACAAAATTAAAAAGAATATACTACCATATGTTTTCGCTATCAATCGATTAAAATATATCCTTCCAAGGAGAGCACTTTTGCTAATGTATTTCGCATTCATTTAGTCGAGATTAACTTACCTCAATCCGATTTGGAGTGGTGCTGCGAGTTATAAAGTCAAAGAGCTAGAGATTTTGCAAAAACAAACTCTAAAAATTATTATTAATGTTCCAGTAAGGTACCCAACGAAGAAACTTTTTGATGAGTTTCAATCACTAAGGTAAGGTTTTTAATTGAAAGAGAGCTAGTAATTTTGATAAATAAAATACATAATAACCAAATCAAACACAATTTTGATTTGATGAAAGCACAAGATCAGCATGACTATAATACACGAAGAAAATCAAATTTTATTGTAAATTATTTTAGAACAAAGGCATCAAATAATAATATATTGTATCGAGGACTCTTGAAATATAATATTCTGCCTTCGAAGCTTAAGAACATTATAAACTCAACAAACTTTAAAAAGAAAATAACTGAATACCTTAAAACGTACGAAAATTGTGAATTGCGTAAATGAGGAAAATTGGGGATTAAAAGTTTACTTTACGAAAATAACGAGAAATTGAATAGTGTAAGTAACTTATTAAATAACATTGTCTTTTGTGTAAATAAATACATATATTTTAAAATTAAATTTATCATTGTTAAATTGAAGTTTAAGTTTAAGTTGCGTTATAACCTTATTAGGTTCGAGCAACTGACTGAAATTGTTAAATTTATTATATTTAATCTAGTAAAATTGTTGTCTAAATAAAAAAAAAAAAAAAAAAAAAACTTTATTATCATCCCAGCTCAGGATGTGTTCATAATTTCTGTTAAACATGATGAAATATGTACAGCATCGCAAAAAAAAAAATATTATAATGTGAATACTTATACCAGAAAAAAAAATTACACAAAATTGTACATTAAAAAAATAATAAAAAACTTTAATATACGTGTTTAACTTTATAATATTCGTACTGTTATAGCGCCAATCTCAAAATACGGATAGACTTGTGATTTTTATTGTGAATAGTGGTCATCATTACGAGTCGATACAGTTTGTTTCAGTTTCCGGAACTCGCGATTCCTGGGAACCATAAATTAAATTCTGCCATCCTTGGGCCATACAGATAAGAGCCAATAGTGGCAATTTCCACATGCAAATCAACTCAGAATTTTTAAGGTAAGCAGCGGTCATTATGGCAAATCGATAGGAACTGGTTCAGTTTCCGGAACTCATGGTTCCTAGGAACTATGAGTTAAATTCTGTCATACTTGGGCCATACTTGGATTTCCGGAACTCGTGGTTCCTGTTGGGGAAAAATCTGGACCCAAACCCCATAATGGTTCCCATAGCGTTTTTGTATGTGCCGGCATTTTTTTTTTCAAGTGACAGGTTACACTTTAATAAAGATTTTATTAATAACTAAAACAGATGGCGTTAAAAAGTTATTATTTTAAATATTTGAATATATTTTGTATATCTATACTTTGTAACACTCATATATTTTGTAAAAATTAAATGTTAACTTTCAAAATTTTGTAAAACGTCAATTTGAACTAGAAACCTATAAGATGGTAACAAACAAAATATGCAACATTTTCTACGAATTGACGACACCAACACGTAGATAATTCCGAAATCGCGTAGACGCACAACATTTTTTGTATCCCAGTCCTTATTAAATTTTTGTTACCCCATATATATCTAGAGGCCCCAGCCAAACTCAGTGGGAAGTATATTGGGAGCACAGGGTAGATCGTGCCGTATGAATAGTTTCGGTTAATTTTAAAGGTGTTGGTTATGCAATAGTCGATGTTGTTTCATTTTAAAGTCAATTAATACTCCATTTTTACAAACCCTGAATTGTGAGTTTAGCTGACCTAGAGAGTGAAAATTCTAATCAAGAAATTGTGTCTGAATTGTCCCTGTATGCGATTCAAATTTTACAATTGTTAATTAAGAAAAACACCGAGTTTCCTGCAGTCTAAAATCCATTTAAATCGCATAGAATGTAGTTACCATTTTTTCATCTAAAATTTATATTTCAATAAAAAATCAATCTAGAAAACAATTTTCATAAGGATTGGTTATGAAATGGCCAAGTTTCGTCTAACATGATCAAATCCTGGAATTTTGTTCAAAATTCAGTTTAAAATCTCTAACCAATACTACTAACCAAATTTCTTCGTAATTCGTTAAGAAATGGCGGAAAGCCTGAATATTGTTAAATTTCAAGATTTCATATACCGAGTTTTTTATTTCGGAGATCCATCAATTTATCATTTTCATGATCAATTTTAATATTTTATTAAACTTGCGTGTTTTTTTATTTAGCGAAAAAACACATACAAAATGAATAAAAAATGTCCGCTGGTAATTATGTGGTAAGCCGAGTAGCGTAATCTCACTATTATTATATAATAGTCATACCTGTGAAGCACGAATATTATAAAAATTGTCTGATCCCAAACCTTCCGAAGATTTACTTGACTGCGCGCGGTAATATCATTGGTAAGTTGCGATATAATTTGGTGTGATCGTGTATCTTTCCAAAAATTAAATTTATCTTTGGTTATTACGCTACATAGCACTAATTTATTCGTTTAGTGCGATGACAAGTTTATTGTTTTGAAACAAATGGAAGTAGCTAAAATTAACAGGCTTCTAGTTTAATGTGTTAGATATAAAAAAAAATTAATTAGAAATACCTGTAATATAATATACCTAGACGAGTTCTAGTCTGCTGTCTATATACACAAACTATATAATTTAATTTATTGCAACTTATAAAATTTTAAATGTTCCCCTCGTCACAAAAAATAACGTAACATGCAGAGACATAAAAATGAATCACCTCATTCATTTGCCTGTCTGTATGTCTGTGGCGACGACGACGATGACGACGTGTTTTATATTTTCAAATTATATTAATTTCTTGGAAAATATAAAATTTACCGCACCAATGAACTATTTTTTTTTACAATAGTCGGAATATTTAAGGGAAAACGAAATGCAAACTGGATACGTTAAATCTTAATTTTAACTACTTACTCATTGTACATAGACGAGTACGCTACGAGAGTATAATTGAAAATCGATAACGCATTTTCTTTTTGTTTACACACGGAAAATTGTTATGAATATATCAATGTCGTTTAGTTAAAAGGGTTATTTTCAATAAATATCGTAAGAATGTTCAATGTTGCGAATGCATGCTTTGCGGGTGGGCGCCATATAGCCTCATTTAAATGATAATGGGAATACAGACATCGGTTTAAAAAAAACATGCAACATTCGTGTTTGGTGTATAAAGCTAATGTAATTATTTTAAAATAAGCGAATTGCGGTAAAATGTTATCTTTATGACCTTTTTTGTTGTTGTTGTTGTGAAGTGAAGAGGTGGAATTATTAATTTGGTGTTTTCCAATCGTGCTTTTATCAAAATTTCAGAGTGTGTGCTACATTCAGCCACCTACAATTATTACAATATTTATTTCGAAATGTTTAATGTGTTCGTAAAATTGCGTCTCAATTTTGGTCTTCTCAATCTTTAATTATTGTCGCAGTTGAAACTTTTTTAATCTTGTGAAATGTGATTTGTATAGTATGGCTCTATTTATTTGTGTTCGCAACAATAGGTTCTTGTGTATGAAGTTTTTTGCTAATTTCTTAAATTACTCTAGGTTTTGAAAAAATTTAATTGTTAAATCAACTTTAGCATGGACTACGAAACATAAAATTTCTCGAAATACCAAAAAATGTACATGCATTTGACAATAGGAATGTCAGGCTTGTTCAAAAATTTTGTTATGAACAGTTAGTTAAGCAATTACTAAACTAGCGACTTCGGAAACTATTGACAAATAAAAATAAACAGATTAATACGAAATTCGAAATGTTGCATTTACATTTTATTATACATTACAAACATATTTTATTACGAAACCTATGGGGTTTTAAAAACCAAAAATCACTCAAAAGTACAACTTATTTCTTATACTCTTTAGTTATTTTTGGATTTTAACAATAAAAATTGTCCCAATCTCTCAAACAGTATCTGCTGAACAAACCGACAGTTCTCTTGGCTTTGCTCCTCAAATACTCCGTTGGATGGGCACTTAGTTTAAAGCCCGTTTCTAAGCAACTTCTGGAGTGCCCCATGGCAGCCATCTGGAACCGATTTTCTTCATTCTGTCTATTAACGATGTTGAATGTTTAATTAAAAATTCATCATATCTATATACGTCAATGGCATGAAGATTTACAAACGGATTTCAAATCTCACCGATAAGAGCCTATTAGAATCCGACCTAAATAACTTCTCCGCACGGTGTCCAAAGAACAATCTTGAGTTGAACATAGACATATGTCAAACAATCACATACTTTCGAAAATATGCACATTCCATTTCTCGTGAATATTTCATTAACAGCGATGCCGTTACAAAAGCCAGTTCTGTTCGTAGTTTGGGGGTCATTTGCGACAGTCAGTTGAATTTTACACATCACATTGATCGTATTACTTAACTAGTTTGATATTTTGTTTAACTACGGCATTTTGCAATTATGAAGGTTAACAATAGACAAAATATTTATTTACGTCCAACTTTGTTCTTGCACCTCGGACAAATTGCTTCTTATATTTAGAATAATAATTTTAATAAAGCAACCATTCATACCATGCCTTAAAATGCAATTCACAATGTTATGTACATATGATGATCTATTATAGGAAATGATTTATATTGAAATCACGATTTTTCGATTATATGTTACCCCCTCCCCCGTCCTCTCCCCCCTCATATGTATATAATTTGTCAATCAGAATTACCGGCTCATTGTAAGCGCATCGACAATAAAGTCAGTCACAAAAGTCTACATACACCAATAAAAGTTGCAAACTCGAGATAAATGAAACGAACTAAATATTGTAATATTAATTAAATAATATATCTAAACAAAAAAAAATATTATTGGACAAAAAAAAATTAAAAAAAAATAGTTTTGAAAAAATTGATAAAATGTATATCACAAAAGTCGTACTATTAAGTTAGCCGATATTTCCCATCCTAAAATACAACAAAATGAATAGTGCAGATTGCGTCTTTGCTATCTCAGCCAAAAATATACCTTACTGAAGTTAGCAGAAAATTCAGCCGAAATCCGCATTATCGACAAATTTTAAGGGGAAAAATAAAATAATTATTTAACAAAATGTTTTAAAATAAAAAAGTAAATCGAATCAATAAAATTATATAAATTTATTTAAATGTGCATATACGTAAATTAAAATGTACTAGTAAATTCTTAAATATATGTTATTATGTCTATTATACTATACAGTATTGTGCGAATTAATGCGAACACAGGAAATTATTGAGACAAATTATTTATTTTCAATTTTTTTTATTGAAATGAATATTAATAATATATGTGTCCACCTTTGGCCTTAATGACATCTTACACACGGTTAGGCATTGCATTAATTAAATTTTGACAATTTTCTGTTATTTGTGGATCCGGGAACCAAACCTCGATAACAGCTTCCTCCATCTTTTTTTACTGTTGTACAGCCTTGTTTGCGAACTCTAACCTTACAAATGGCCCATAAATTGTCTATCGGATTCAAGCCCGTTAAATTGTCAGCCCAATCGAAGAATTAAATATTCTTCTGTTCAAGGTAACTTGGTACCAACTTCGATTTATGGCATGGCGATGAATCATGTTGAAATATAAATTTTCGCCAAAATCGACTTTTTTCTAATTACGGTGTAATTTCCGCACCAGCATAGCTTTATACTTCAAGCCGTTCATCATGCCTTCCACGGGTACTAGATTGTGTGTGCCCTTATACGAAAAACATCCCCAAACCATCTTTTTGGTGGATTTTTGACTGTTTGTTTGAAATGTTTCGCTGTCAATTTTTCCCCTGCACAGTTTCGTACAGACCGTGAACGCTGTCCCTGCACGACAAAACGCGTTTCTTCCGAGAACAAAACTTTTCTCTAGTCCTGAGTTGGTCAATTAGCATGTTCACTCTCTCTATATGTAATCTGATAGATAATTTATGGGCCATTTGTAAGGTTAGAGTCGGAAACAAGACTGTACAACAGTAAAAAAATGGGGTGGAAACTGCTATCGAGGTTTGGTTCCCAAATCCACAAATAACAAAAAATTGTCAAAATTTAATTAATGCAATGCCTAACCGTGTGTAAGATGTCATTAAGGCCAAAGGTGGACACATATGTTATTAATATTCATTTCAATAAAAAAATTAATAATAAATAATTTGTCTCAATAACTTCCTGTGTTCGCATTAATTCGCACAATACTGTATGTCAAACATATTATATATGAAAATACAGTATAAGAAAATCCGCGAAATCAAAGTAATTCTTTTGTCATGTAAGCGTACTACAATTTAAAAGTTCAGACCTTAGTATACAATAACCATACATGTAAAATTTCACTTCAAAGTTTATGTGGGATCATAGTTAAATTTCCGAAAAACCTCAACCATGTCTGAAATCACTTTTTCTCATGAAATGGTCTACATTCAAAATTTCGTGTAGCCCGCATTATTCATTTGTCGTGTAAGCGGGGTATATTATTAGGCTCGGGCCTACAAATAAAATATCTATGCAAAGTTTGAGGTCAAAGTTTATGTGGGATCATAGTTAAATTTCCGAAAAACCTCAACCATGTCTGAAATCACTTTTTCTCATGAAATGATCTACATTCAAAAATTCGTCTAGCCCGCATTATTCATTTGTCGTGTAAGCGGGGTATATTATTAGGCTCGGAGCATACAAGCAGAATATCTATGTAAAGTTTGAGGCCAAAGTTTATTGCAATGTTGAGAATATTCCATGTTTCCTTTTTTTCTTTGACCGTTTTAATTATCCGAGATCATTGTGGTGATGAATATGATAAATTTATCCGAGGCCTTTGTATAGGATTTATAACTCGAAGGCTTTTGTTAGAGTAGGTAGTTCACCCATCGCTAAACACACTTTTTGCTGGTGTGGGTGATGTATTGGTGACACATATTAAGATTTTTAGTCATAATTGAAGGACGTTTATATTGCAAGAAACTTGCTACAAGATAGGTCTTCAGCTTGCCTGCCAATTGCCGCCGTGTAATGTTGTGTCGTTGACTATAATCAGAATTTCTTCTGCTTCGCCTCAACTTCATCGCCTGATTCATTTAGCATTATCCAGGGAGCACCGCGCGGAGGTATGAATCTAGGACTTCGCCCCCCTTTGTACATCCGCCTCTATTTTTTTTTAAATTCATGTCATTTCAAACCATTTTTGTTTTATTTTTTTAATTTTTTTGCTTTTTTATTTTTTTTTTTTAAATTTAATTTTTTTAGTATTTAAAATTCAAAATTTATTTTTTGTTTGGTTCATCCAAATTCTTACCCTCTCTATCATTTTTGTTCATGTTTTGGTGAACATTCATTTTTGAAAAATGTTTCTTACCGTCGTTCTTTTTCTTACGATTCCATTGTTCTAAGGGATCTACTTCCTCTCTGATTTTTGGTTAAGACTTAACATTATTAAATCCTTTTTTGGGGAAATTATTTATAATTCCATATATTTGATTTTCGATTCTATCCATCGAAAACACTAAAAATCGTCCAGCTTTTATTGGTCGAAAAAGTGATTTCAGACATGGTTGAGGTTTTTCGGAAATTTAACTATGATCCCACATAAACTTTGACCTCAAACTTTGCATAGATATTCTATTTGTAGGCCCGAGCCTAATAATATACCCCGCTTACACGACAAATGGATTATGGAAGCTTCGCGGATTTTCGTAGACACGCTAAAAATTAAAATTATACAAAATTTGTAATTATCATAATACTTAGAAGCTGATAATTAATTAGGTAGCTTTATCATATGTGCATATGTCGCAGAACCGATTTGATAATGATTTTAAAATTTGCTAAAATATTTAATTTATTTATTTAAAAAAAATTGTTGTTTTCGTTTCCCTCCTTTATTTTATCGGCAATGCAGTTTCCTGTTGAAAATACTCAAATAATGTCGAAAATGCAGTTTTTATATTATTATTGAGTCCCTCACAATGTGTCGATAAAATAGTTTTTCTGTCGAAATTTCGGCTGGAATGTCGATAATGCATTTGTTTATGCCCAATTTTCTGCTAACTTCAGTAGTATCAAAAATATAATATGAAATGTCGAATATTAATATTGTTACGTTTTTGCCCTGTCACTCAAGGTTCGAATCACTGGACTATGAATAAATACAACGGCTTCAAATGTGAACTCACAAATTTATTTACACAACACAATAATTATACAACACAAAATTAACAATTAATTATTCCAATTATAACACACTATTTAATTATCACTTTAATAATCGCTTTAATATACACTTTAATAATCACTCTATTTAACCTTCACTGTATCACGTTTAAAATAAGACTCAGCATACCACGTCAATGTACGCCTTTATATACCAAAATATTTGTTTCTAGAATAATCCTGAATGCGCTCCAAGAATGGAGCATATATGTTAGTATACAAATGACGCCTAAATGTTGACCCCAATCACAAATACAATTGAACAATTATTGAATAACTTATTCTATTCTAATCTAGGTGTCACCGTAACAATATGCATCAGCCGAAAGTTATCAGCCGACATTTCTCTGCCGATATTTTTCAGCCGAGTATTTTTTTATACCAAAAATACTTGTTTTCTACAAAAAAAATCAACTGAAATGGTTAAAAATAAAACACTAAACCATATTTTTAATAGCATTATAAATAATTTAGAAAATTTATTTTTCAATAGGGAAACTTGTATATAGATATATCGCACACACAAAGTTTGAAAATGTCTAAACATTGACCGTTTAAAGTAGTGTCATGGTTGGAAATAGCTTCAAATCAAAAGTGTTAGTGATGTTCACACCTGGAAAAAATAAGGTCAATTTCTATGTGGGGAGCTCGGCAAAACTCGATTGAATATATCGCACACTCAAAATTTGAAATTTTTTAAAAACTGACCATGACACTTTACTTGGTTGGGAATAGATTGAAACGAAAGGTCTTAATGATATTCCCTACAATGACTTTTTAAACGGTCAATATTTAAGAATTTTCAAATTTTGTGTATGCGATATATTCAATCGAGTTTTCCCGAGCTCCCCACATAGTCAATTTTTTGGTGTCCCTATTGGAATATGAATTTTCTAAATTATTTATAATGCTATTAAAAATATGGTTTAGTGTTTTATTTTTAACCATTTCAGTTGAATTTTTTTTTGTAGAAAACAAACGCTTTGGAAGAATTTACTAAATCTTACTAAATTTTTCTTGTTGATTGATTGTGTGGTAAATTGAAAGAAATTTTTGATCAATTCATCAAAAATATCAAAAAAAATACTATAAAGTTATTTTACACATTCACTGAATTTAAAATGCAACAATTATAACTTAATTAATAAAAGAAGCAATAAAATAATGATAAATAAAAAAAATAAAATATTAACATTAAACTTCGAGTATCATAAAAGTACGTAACATTAAGTATTTTTAATTCGACAGATTACACTTCATTTTAACTAATAACAAATAATTGCCCATTCACAAACGAATGTGTTTTGATAAGAAGGATGGTCAACTGAACTAGTAGATAAGTTTGAGCATTTTGTCATACTTCTGACCTGAGATAGGGGGGTGGTTTTGATTGATGCTCAAATTGTTTAGAGTTGAACCATTTAATCGCTTACTAAACTACTACAAACCATTTGCTCGCTCACAAACGAATGAATTTCGATTCTAGCCGGAATCGAGTTCATCAAGATGTATTTAAACAAAAACAAAAAAAATGTGATTACGTTTTATCGATAATCAAAACGTCAAACGAGGGTAAATTCGCGGCTGTGAAAGAGATTTCCCTTGCAATGCCGCCTGTTGTACACATCTTTGAAAATACATAACTTGTATTTAGTCTGAGATTAACGTACATACTGTGAGCATCACGCCGATTTTATTTGCGTAAATTTTCGATTAATTAAATTGATGGTTAGCTCATAGATGACACAAAAGAAACCGCGCCTGATGTTTAATTAAAATTTTCTCAATAAATTAAAATTTATAAATCACCAAAATATTTATAATTGGAGATTTATAAATCTGAACTAATTTTGCAGTTTAGAATGAATATCAAACATAATTTTATTTCTGAATATTAGAGATATCTATGAATAACTAGCATGATCTAACCATTAATTTAGTTCGTCAGACATTTTAGCCGAATTTTTTTAAAAAACAGTTGTTCGAGATCGAAATAGCCTAAATCAAATTTGGTCAAATCATATTTTTTTTTTTTTTTTTTTTTAATACAATATGTTAGATGAAATTGTGCTTTGCATAACACGAAAAATCTATCTTAAACGTTTCATAGATTTTTTGTAATATCGTTGTTTTGAATAGTTCTGTATAATAACAGAACTTTATAGAAAAAGATATTACAAGAAAACCATTGACGAAACTTTTATGATAAATATTTTTTGTGATATTGGGTCTACAAATAAATTTCCGACCTTTTTTACTGAAATAAAAAACATTAAGATTTTGTAGAGAATGAAAGAATGTTTTATTCAAAGTATTCTCCTTCGGAAGCTATAACCTTCGCCCATCGTTCAGGCAATAAACGGATTCCCCGTTAGAAGAAGTCTAGGCGATCTAGTCATCGACCCATTTTTTGACGTTTTCATTTGATTGTGCTGCTGTGCCAGGACTGATTGCATCGACCGGAACAAGTAGTAATCAGCGGGAGCAATGTCTGGTGAATACGGTGTGTGGAGTAGAATTTCCCAGTTCTGCCTGTCCAAGTATTTTTTGACAGATATGTGGCCTAGCGTTGTCATGTTGCAAAATAATCATTTTGCCTTTTGTCCCATTCCGGTCGTTTTACAGCTAGAGGTTGCTTTAAAGCCATCATATGTTGTCGATAAACTTGTCACGTAATGGTTTCACGCTCTTTCAACAGCTCATAATAGACGACACCCTTCATATCCCACCAAATACAAAGCATCGCCTTCTAACCATGGATATTTGCTTTTGGCGTTGACGGGCCTGGTTCACCTGGCTTGACCCACGCTGGTTTGCGCTTTTGATTGCCATAATGGATCCATTTTTCATCCCCAGTGATGATCCGATACAAAAACCCCTTCCTTTGTTGTCGTTGAAGCAACAATTCGCACATGGTTTTCCGACGTTTCAAGTCCCTTTTTTCAATTTGTGTGGCACCCAATTTACCAGCTTCTGAACCAATCCCATTGCATGTATACGTTGCGAAACACATTGTTGGGTAATATTCAACTCTTCTACCAAATGCTTTTCAGTCTAACAAGGGTTCACATCAAGCAATTCTTCCAATTCTGTATCTTCAAATTTTCTTGGTCTGCCTTCACGTTGTTTGTTTCTTACGTCAAAATCACCAACTTTAAATCGTTGAAACCACTCTTTACATGTTGTTTTCGATGGCGCATGTTCACCGTAAACTTCCACAAGCAAACGATTTGTTTCCGCTGCAGTTTTCTTCAACAAAAAATAATGAAGTAAAACTTCCCGCAAATGTTGTTTTTTGGCACAAAATTCGACATCTTCAATTACATGAAAATAATTGTTGTTTACGCTTTGAACAAATGTCACTAGTAATTATTCAAGCTTGACATCTAACCTCCAAAAAACATGTATTGCCCGATTGAATAATATGCAAGCAGTGATATTAACGACACCTATCTAAAAAGGTCGGAAATTTATTTGTTCACCTAATACATAGAGACTGTGTTATCTACCTACATATTGTTACGATTTTGCCTTGTCAATCAAGGTTCGAATCACTGGATTGTGAATAAATACACTGCTTCAAATTTGAACTCACACAATTTATTTACACAACACAATTTATTATATTTACAACACAAAATTCACAATTAATTATTATAATTATAACACACTTTTTAATTATCACTTTAATAATCGCTTTAATAATCACTTTAATAATCTTTCTGTTTAACCTTCACTGTATCACGTTTAAAATAATACTCAGCATTCCACGTCAATGCGCGCCTTTATATACCAAAATATTTGTTTCTAGAATAATCCTAAATGCGCATCAAGCAAATATGTTAGTATAGAAATGACGCCTAAATGTTGAACCAAATCATAAATTATAAATGCAATTGAGCAATTAATGAAATTAACTTATTCTATTCTAATCTAGGTGTCACCGTAACAATATATTTGATTTTAATTAATTAAAATTTGATAAAAAAAGTGCGTCCATTAGTACATACTCTCAAGGAGATGTGTGAACATGGCGTGTGTATAGTGCGTGTGTACAGTTTACTTTTAAGAAAGAAGGAATGCAATTTTACTAACCAGAGATTTTCATTTGTTTATTTTCGTTAAATTGGTCTATTACTCTTTCGGTATAATCGACGCAATTAGATTATGGTAGCTGCAAGCATCAAAAACGCGATCCCCTATCTCGCAGTAGATATATTTCGATCTGAGGTTTTGTGCAAATCGAATTCGTATCGCAGGAAGTTTATAAGTGATTCAGCTTAGGAAGCAGCAAAATGAAATCCCTGCTCATAATCATCGGCTAAAGATGTTAGTCTCCTTGGAGAATTTTTGAAATTTTTTCAGAATATGGAGCAAGGACGAATTGTATGTACTTGATTATGTCTCCGACAGCTTTATTCGGCATGTTGTATTCAACTACTGAAAGCATCGTATATCGCCAATGGGTTGTGTTGTTACGCTCATACTAGTTGGTTGTGCTGTTACGCTCATACCAGTTGTTTGTCCAACGATGATTTCCTTATGCGAAATGAGACTGTATGAGTTCTACTTGAATTTTTATATATTGCTACTCCGACCGCCCGTTGAATATCTCTCTTGAACTGAACGCACCGTTCAAAACTATTAAAATTGAACATGCTCGTCATTGCGTAGTCAGATCTCGGATAGCAAGAGAATTGAGCATCCCTGCCACGCAAAGAAAAATATTTCGCAAATCGATAAGTAAACCTAAAATTGTAAAATCAACTTATTTTGTAGTTAATTTATCCTACTCTTTATAATACAAGTTAACATATGCTTTGTTAATTTAACTAAACTGATAAAGTAAAATAATAATTTTAATTTTCGTAAAATAAATTATTTTTTGAAAAACACTAATAGATTTGTAAAATTAACCGAGAGACATGCTAATTTTACTAATCTGCAATGTAAAATAAATATTTTAACAAAAAATTTCTCTTACAATGTAAAGTTTACAAATTGGTATGTTAAATTTACATCGGCGATATAGGTGACAATTATTATTACATTTTCAATATAATTCGCTAGGTCAATTGATCTTTACTTCATTTAAATTCATGAAGTATGAACATTATTTTCGTAGTTTGATAACTCCATAATCTGATGAGGATATCGAATCTTTTAATTAAAAAGATTCAAAATGTTTACCCCATCAGTTTTGAAAAGATGAGACTTCATCTCGACGTGATAACAAATAATTTTGTTATCATGCAAAAGAATCCATTTCACATTTCAAAATTTGTGAAGTTTACTTTGAGCTACATAGGCTCTGTAAACTTTACCCTATTATTTTTATAGTGTGGGTTTTATTTACTTTAAAAGGTTGTTGGTTTTACTTAATCGTTCGGTTAATTTTACCAAAATGCTATTCACATTTCACTTTGTATTGGTTAAATTTACTTACTCTATAGTAAACTAAATTTTTTTTTTTTAATTATTTTACTATATACTCTATGTTAATTTTACTATTTAACATTTATATTTTTTACCAATCAATAAGTAAGTTGAGTTTGTAACAACTTTTTGGTAAAGTTATCTTACTTTTTTGGTTAATATGACCAATTATTTCTCTGCGTGATGCTTGACTGTATCAGTTAGGTCGAGGTGAAGCGTCCTGAGATTCTGGCAGTGCAATGTTAAAAACCAGACGTTATTATTATCTCAAAATAAGAAACCAAAATCAATTTGGTTTTATCAAAACGAGTAAAACACAAACTGCTATTGCTAATTTAAATAGTTTAATACGAGTATATGACGTAATTGAGTACAAAAAAAAATGGCGAAGGATATACAAAAGACCGTTGACTGTGTAAATCATAGTATACTAATTTCGAAGTTTAAGACGTTAAATCCTAGTGAATCTACTTGAAGTTGTTTTAAAGATTATTTAAGTGGTCGTATTTTGTATTTAGTATACAAATACCTATCGAGAACTGACATAGTGCTATACTTGTTGTTTTAAGTGGAGCACCTCGAGGCAGTCTTGCTCAATTTTTATCTTAATGACTTATTTTTAATTAGCTTGAAAGGTTTAACTCGTGGTTATGCTGATGATTGTATATCATGCGAACAATCCCTGAAATCATACAAGACATGTTGTACGAAACAATGATTGATAATTGGCTCCCAGCAAACTCGCTCAATATAAATTTGAAAACATCTATTTGAAAACTTACCAAATGATTTAAATAAATTAAACGAACAAACAAATCATGGAAATCAAGGTACTCCTCTAGGTATCGTCGCCGATTCTAGATTTAATTTTGATAAACAATATATAACTAGCTGACCTGAGACTGAATAATCAGTCACGTGAACACATTTTATTGAATTTTTGGTTAAGAAATGATTAAAAAGATTTTTTAAGATGTAAACTTGATGCACTTTCATCAAAAATCACTTTTATCAAAAATAAAGTAAATTCATATACGCGGTTAAGTTTAAATCTTAAACGGCAGGCACGCGCTCAAATGCACACAGGCTGACTTACGTGCCAAGTCAAATATTCATATCTCAAACGGGAAGCGCGCGCGCTTGGGATCACATGACCATTTACGCGCCCAAACCAAATTTTCAAATCTCAAACGGGAAGCACGCGTTTAGAATCATATGACAACTTACGCACCCAAACCAAATATTCAAATCTCAACTTCGGCGTAAGACATTTTCATATGCACTGTAGCAGTTGTTTTAAGAAATGCATCCAACTGCTTTTCGTTTAGCAGTTGAATTCGTAATTCAGCTTCTTCGGCTTCTCCAACTGCATCGAAGAGTTGCACTTCTACGGGACTTCTCAATGGAGTTGGTAAGCCGATCATAGTGCACGAAAGCCCGTGCTGTATAAACATTATTTTGATATCGTGGAGAGCAAAATTTTTTGTTACATTTTAAATATGGTGTCGGCTGTAATCAAGAGTCATGTCATCTGCATACTTCATCCAGCGATCAAGAGATTTTGAAGGTTGACAAAAGCAACAAATATAAACGAAAGTCTCTTGAAGCCATCTTCACATATTCATTATTTCATTACATATTACTAAGAATAAAATTTTCCTTAACGGGTTTATAAAATATAACGAATTGCTGATACACATAAAGTCCATTAAAACCATAATCAAATTTAAGCTTGAATTGAAAGAATATCTCTTTTCAGGAATGAATAATTATTCATTAAATTAAAAATCATTGAATAAAATCGTCTGCATTTGTTTTCATATTTCGTAAACAAATAAAAAAAATAATAAACCAAAATATTTTATAAATCCAAAAATATAATTATAAATATAATACAAATTACAAATATGTTATAGCCGTTGACAACTTTTTCTATATTAAATGAAATATTTAAAACAAAGATTAAATAGTTCAAATCTAGACAATTTGATCATCAAGCAAAACCACCCCTCTATCTCAGGCCAGAAGTATGTCAAAATGCTCAAACTTCTCAGTGCATCAATCAAAACTGTTTGTTTATAACAAGCAGGTATGCTAAATTTTATTGTGGTGTGCTAGCGATTAAATTGATCGGATATAAATATCTTGAATTATTACTTGGTGTCGCATAAACAAAGTGTATTTGTAATTTTTACCATAAAACATTTCCATTGATTTTTGTTATTCTTGTCATATAATAATTTTTTTTAATTTTTAATTTAATTTACAGTCCAACATATTTCTTTACACACAAAAATATTTTCATTTTTATTAATTGATCAATATTCATTCAATTTACGACACAGTCAATCTACAAAAAAATTAGTAAGATTTAGTAAATACCTCCATCGCCTATATACACGAATGAAGTTTTTACTAAAACATTACTAAATGTAAATGACGTCCCTTAGTAAAATTTAGTAAAAACTTCATTACCATAGAAAACAAATATTTTTGGTATAAAAAATAGTTTCGGGTGAAAAATATCGGCTGAGAAATGTCGACTGAGATATGTCGGCTGAAAAATTTTCATATTATATTTTCGGCTGGTATAACAAAGACACAATCTGCATTATCGATTTTGTTTTACTTCGGCTGGAACTATCGGCTTACTTTAATAGGGTACAAAAGTCTACATAAAATAAATAAATCCAAAATTATAATGTTCAGACACACTTAAGAACTTAAATTTATATTTAGTTGGGCCACCATTGGACTCAATAACAGCGCTTAGTCGCCTGGACATTGATAAATCCAGGTTCTCAGTAATTGCTGACGAAATTTCAGCCCATGCACTCGAAAGTTTTTAATAAATCTCTATTGGTAATCCTATATTTTCGGACCCTTTGACCCAGTTCAATATATTGAATATTCAAGCACTTTGTGCTCAGTGCTATTCCGAATCTCAACCGCTATTTTTGGAGCGCTAATCCTCGGATTAGATAGCCCTTTTTAATTATGCTTCGAACATCCCGTACGTTAAGTTTTTTAGTGACACTCAGATCATTGTTTATTTTGAATACTTCCTCTGTTATCAAAATTTCGCACTATAGTTTAATGGTTGCTTGACTTTTACCAATATTTTTAGATATATCATTATAACGCTTATTCTGTTCTCATAGCTTTATTATTAAATTTCGTATTTCGGTTGACACCATTTTTTAATGCCAAAGACCAAAAATAGTTGTCATTCTCAAGCCGAATGCAGATTTAATACTGAAAGTGCCGATAGATGTGCCTAGGTATTTATATAAAAGAAGATAACGGTACTTTGCAATAATTCGAGAATAAATAGAAACGTGCAACTGTGTGTAGACTTTTGTGATATAAATTTTATGAATATTTTGAAATTTTTTATTTTTTTACCATTTTTTTTTGTTCACTAATAATTTTCTTTGTAGAAATATATTATTCAATTAATATTACAATATTTATTTCGTTTCATTTATCTCGATTTTGCAAATTTTAGTGGTGTATGTAGACTTTTGTGCCTGACTGTATCTATTGTATTCCAATCCAACAAGCAACTATAAATATAATATTCTTATCTCTAGTGTGTATTCACAAAATGTATAGCACAGATATAAAATATTGCAAAGGTGTTATACACCAAAGACAATATATAAAATCGTAAATACATAAATTTTGAAAATTATATTCATAACTTTTCTTTCTATATGCTAAATATTTATTGTGTACGCTATTTTGTAAATTTTCCATAAATTATAAAAAAGCTTCCATTCATACATACGTATATGTACGAATATGTATATGTATATAAATACTTAAACACAAGAATATTTTCTTTCATGAAAATTAAAAATACTTGAGGCAATAAAATAGAAGATTAGAAGGCAACAACAAAAAAAATTCACTTTAATTTTCTTCTCTTCATTACTTTTTAATAACTTCAACAGTGTTATGTACTCAGCGTGTGTTGTGTACTTTGTATCGTACGTATATACAACATGAATTTTAAATGTTTCAATTTTCCAATGTTGTCATATAAATATACACATAGCATAATTTACATATCTTAAATTGAAAAAAAAAAAAGAAAAAAATTATAAACTTTATAATTTTTCATTTCTTAAAGATTACTTTTTTGTTTGGTTTTGTTTTGTGTGATGAGCTGAATGTTTTTTTGGTGCCGTAATTAATAGAAAAATAAAATTGAAATTTTCACACCTTATCTCTCACAATAAGTACCATCCTATACATATTTATAATGATTTAATAGGGAAAATGAGGGAAATAAATTTACCTGTTGTTGTTTTTTATTTGTTTAATTTATATTGTGATTCTGTTCAAGATTGTATCTATATATGTACCTACTATATAAAAAACAACAAAAAAACTTTAATTTATATTTTCTAATCATCTTATTATTTTTTCTTCACACCAAACAAAAAAAAAACTCGTAAAATGAATAATTAGGAAATATAAAATTAATTACCATTGTGAAAATGGAAAATATAGTATAAGGATGTGTAAAATATTTACACTATACAGGGTGGCCTAGTTGGCTTGCGTTCATACCATATTAACGTTGATCTGACGTCGATTTTTTTGTCTAAATTTCTAACTAAATAATGTGGAGGTGAGTTTGTTTCATACCAGCTACATTTAGATGTCTCTAATGTGTTTGCGAAATATGCGCGATATTTACATCAAAACGACTACTTAGGCTGTGTGCCAAACTTAAGGCAATTTTAATTACATTTTTCGGTAAACTCATTTATTTTTCAAAAACTCTATGGCAAACCTCTTCCATCTCTCTAACTTTTATTCGACGATTGTCTAGCACTATTTGATGAACTTAAGCAATGTTATCGTCAGTAGTTACACTTTTTGTACGTCCCGAACGTTTATCGTCACCCAAGCTGGTACGGTCACGGTTAAATTCAGCTGTCCAAAATTTCACGTTGACAAATTGATGGTGCAGACTCATCTTTTTATGTGGAGGCGTATTGCCTTTAAAAAAATATTTAATGATAGCTTGATACTCGATTTTTTCCAATTTTTGTTGAGCTATACCCGCCACCGTGTAAAACCGAATAATGAGCTCTCGAAATCCACAAACAAAACATTTTGAAGCCACTCAGTTTAGTAGGAATTTAAATCCACCACGAAGCACTTTGCAGAAGTTGATCCTTTGGAAGAATTTACTATCACATTTCTACTTTCTAGGTTTTGAGACATTCACTACTAAACCTTATCTTTCACAGAGTCCTACGTTAATCGCCCGTTCTTGGTAGCCAACTAACATGATGCCTCCGGTAGAATTTTTTTTTGGTTGAACGAGCATTGAATTTTTAAACCGAGATTGGTTTTGTCTATTTTGAAGCGAAATTGAATTCATTTTACTAAATGTTTAACCTTCTACAGTTAATTTGTAAGAACACTGAATAACGGTTCTTTTAAAGCTCTATTCTTAAATGTAGTTCTTAATCTTGCCATTATTAAAGCTCAGCAGAGTTACGAACTTGTGTCCAAAACCCGCACCTAATTCATAGTGAGGGCATGTCTCCGAAAAAAACTAACAACTCAGAGCCCCGGTTATTGAAATGTTGGTACAATCAAAGGTTTCTCGATTGGTAAATTACTTCGAGAAGGCAATTTCGAAGATGAATTCTGGTAACAGTTTGTCATTTCTGGTACAGAAGAACTGAATTAATCTATGCCTTGAAAATAAACCTATGTTGCTCCACGCCCCAAAGCACCTTAGACTGAACGCGGCGAATTTTACTGTACCTAAAATGACAGACTGCAACGATGACAGGAACAACATGATTTGAAAAGCCAGGATCGGAGTCGAATCGCTGTTAGTATGGCTAGCATAGGTAAGACCAACATAAATTGTAAATAAACAATAGCATTCTAAATCTAAAAAAAATGCCAAAATGTTTTACGGGATCTGATCTGGTAATCGTTTATTCGAAAAGAGAAGGGCAGACAATTCCCTGATATTTGTTCGTCTAGTAAAGACTTAGATGGATTAACATACAAACCCTCTTAAGGTACCAAATGTCTATAGCTTGTAGAGCGCGCTGCATTAAGTTAGATAGGATAGTATTAAGTGTTTACCAGAACGTCAGCATAGCTCTGAGCAATAAAGCCAACTCTAGCTTAACAAGTAAGTTATCAACACTCAGAGTCACAAGAGAGGTGAAACAATCCCTCTCTGAGAACATCTTTTGAGACTTTAACCAAAGGGCAATTCAGCTCTACCTCAGCAATGCCAGACCTTAACATGACTCAAATCCATGCAGCAATGGTTTGGGCATTACCAACATTTTTGCAGGCCTCCATATGAAACAAGGTACTATCGAAGGCCACTACACAATATCCAACTTATCTGTCGACAGTTCTTTCAATTGCTCTGAGAAAGTTTGAGGAAAAAGTAAAAGGCCTAATAACTTTGATCTCGTTCCAAGATTGTAGGATAATCCCGAAAGCAAAACAAACTTGAAAAAGTTGAAAAGTTGAAACTTGAAAGAAGAGGAAACCTGTGTTGTAATTCAGCAAGAGAAATCCCATCAGAACAACCTGCCCCAAGTCCCAATAAGATTGGTTGCCTGTAGCGTTGGTTCTCCGGAATCCGCAACCGGAAAAGTGAACAGTAAGTAATACTTTTGCAATTTCCCATTGAAGTAGGTCATTCGGTGATCAAGGAGTTGCAGTTAGTTCGGTCTGCAAGCGCCAATCTTAAACTGAGACTTATTTAGTCTGGCTATGCCGGAAAAACTGTAAATTTCTTCGAATCTAAACCAAAAAGCCCTACGAGCGGATATTTAAATATTTTAAGTTCTCTTTGTACTGCTAAATAAATCCCAATCATTCTGAAGGGTTAAATCTTTTAGCTCTATTCTTAGGTTTATTCATGATTCTTTGGAATAGTAAACCGGACACGTTTGGAGAGAACCTTTCGGTGCTCCCGCCCCACGTTTTTAATTTCTCTCTTTTCTAATTTGAAATCCAAATATTTAGTAGTATCAACTGTCATTGGCACTACAATCAATATCTACGGCACGAAAATGTGTTCTAAAACACTTTCACTTATGTTTCGTTTAACGTATGTGGAAGATCCTCCAAAATCTTAATCACACTAAGGAAGCGGGATTTAGGTAGAATTGTAAGGGTACTTACCCGGAAACTGCCTTTTCGGAGATCATGCGAGAAGGTTAGGTCTGGATGCAAAACACTTCTTGAGAAGCTACAACGACGAATGAGAGGAGGGGACTCTTCTTCATTTCCTGTGCTCAAGCCCTGCGCTAGCTGGCAGGATATATGATCACTTGGGCAAATACACTATATGGTCAGCCTATATCGAAAGCTGTAATGCACCAGACCTTTTACGCTATACAAGTAGCACTAGATGGTTTTAAAGGGAGTTTAATGATATCGGATCCTGTGATACTAAGTAGCAACCACTGAAACCTAACCTAACATATGTGAACCAACCAATATTTGGGTCCGATTTTATTAGTAAATTTGCTCTGTTAGTCGATTTCAAACGAAATAGACGATTCATCTGTCAATCATGATACGCCGGATTGGGTCGATTTATCCACACTTTTGCATGACTGACGACTTAATTTGATTACACTACCGGATCGTGAACCGACACCTCACATTCAAAACCTTTTCATCAAGTACATACTTGCATGAAAATTGATCTTCTTCAAAATCTGTTTCGTCAGAGACAACATAGCATTTAATTCTTGCTGTCCGATACATAACATCAATGACAACCAAATTTGAACGATTCGATTTTTCAACTTTTTATTAATCAAATCGTTCAAGAATTCGTTTTCGTATTCTCATTACATCAAAAGTTTATATGTTCACCCCGACTCTTCAGCACTGTCATTTGAAAGTCACGTTATTAGCTCATCCCCTGAACAATGTGTTCAGTATCATAAACAACGCATCGAATACCGCAGTGGGAACAATATGGCTTATCCGTAGCCTCTGGGATTCTTCACAAAATAGCTCTTCAATGCCGAACAAAAATTACCCGCATTCGAACGGGAGTGCGCCACTTGGGGCATATCAGTAATTTGCGTAAAAGGTAAGAATAATTGGTTCGCGAATCCGCTATTCCGCATAAACGATATCAAAACGGCAACATTAAAGGAAAATGAAAATTATTTGGAACTTCAGAATTTGCTTTCTGGTTCTGAATGTCACACTAATTCGAATTACAATAACCTAGACAATATTAAATATCTGGCATCACACCACAAACATATCTGTATATAATAAACACATATCTGTATAGATGATTTGCGAGATGACCCGAAGCTTATTGCGTGATTGGATATGATGTGCTGAATTTTTAGCTGCTACCCCTTAGCAAGAAACCACACCAAATTTTCTAGTACAAACGACAAACTCTGTTAAATTTGTAAAAATTAAAAATTTCAGTGTAGGATATGATCTACCGATTTATTTATGTCTTTGTCGGTAATAATTCGACAATAGCAATTTATTCAAAATACCTCCCTACTACTGTTATTTAAATTTCCGCTAAACTGAGTGAGCTCAAAAATAATTTTACAAGGTCAAATTGGCCCCCCTATAAATGATAAACAGGGTCATTCGGGTTTTACAAGCAAAGGATACCCTCTATGATCGATTAAATTAGAATAACTGCCGCAAAATAGCTCTACTAAACACTGGTTATAAACTTTTGGCCAACGTAGTTGTAGGAAAATTATCGATATAAATATTGTTACGGTGACCCCTAGAATAGAATAGAATAAGTTAATTTCATTAATTGTTCAATTACATTTATAATTTATACTCAACATTTAGGCGTATTTCTATACTAACATATTTGCTGCGCATTTAGGATTATTCTAGAAACAAATATTTTGGTATATAAAGGCGCGCGTTGACGTGGAATGCTGAGTATTATTTTAAACGTGATACAGTGAAGGTTACATAGAAAGATTATTAAAGTGATTATTAAAGCGATTATTAAAGTGATAATTAAAAAGTGTGTTATAATTATAATAATTAATTGTGAAAATTGTGTTGTATAATAAATTGTGTTGTGTAAATAAAATTGTGTGAGTTAAAATTGAAGCAGTGTATTTATTCACAATCCAGTGATTCGAACCTTGATTGACAAGGCAAAATCGTAACAATATATATACGGACGGCACAACAGCCGATCCGCAGATATCCAGCTAAACCACGCAGAGGCCTCACACGATGATTTTGCCAGTTAGATCTCAGGGAGAAATGCAATGGGTCGTGGGGTTTGAGGCTTGCGTGGGCTCCCACGGAGTAGGCACGTGATTACAGAAATTTTAAAAATAAAAAAACGCAAATTAAAATAAACTTAACGGACCACTTAATCCGTCGCACGAATTTGAGGAACAAACACCACCATTAAATTAAATTTTCGTTTAACTAAAGCCTAATATTTAGTCCTAAATTGCGTCTAAATTGGTAAAAATCAAATTATATTATCGAATTACAATTAAATTTTATTTCATTATGTTTCACGCCATCTATTAATAACTGGTACCAACTGACATAAAAATAGTTTATCCCGTACAATAGTTATTCCCATACAAACACCGGCATAGAATGGAATCTCCCCTCCCATCATACCGAAACTGAAAAAATTAGCAATTCATTTTATTAATCAACCGCAAAAAGAAGAATAACCGACGAGAAGCGGAGAACCAAAATCCCGTAAGAGAGCACCACTAATATCGCCACCACTAATATGCACTACCACTAATATCGTGCTCGATTACAGAAATATTTGTATATAGTATATAATAAAAATTTAAAAAAATTTAAAAATAAAAGAAAATATAAAAATAAAGCCGCACCCGGATCGTTAAGCGTCTTCCGCCGCACCAAAATAAAAGAAATGGGTTGTAGCTTTGGTGTCGTCATGCCACTGGTGTATGCCGCATCCCGGAGGGCGTCTTCCCGCCGTGTTATTTTAAGGGAATGGCCTCGCCTGACCACCCGAACTAAATGGGTTAGGCTTGGGCTCGCTAAACCCCGTATAGAAATCCACGATGGGCGATCTTTTTGCCTTCACGTGTAAGGTTGCCTGGTTGGGCAATAATAAAAATGTTGGGCGTTGTCTCGCCCATCGTAAATATAAAAATGGCCTCAACCGGCCCGTAAAAACTGTAATGAACTGAAACTTAGTTGCAGCGCACTATGTGACACCCACCAATTATAGGTTAAACCAAAGTGCAACAATACAAGGTTATATGACGTCGAATGACTGTTATGGTTACACCATCCAAATATATTTGTAGAATGTATATCACTTCCAATATCCAGAACCAAAAAAAACCTTCTAATTGAATTCTCTGCTTTTATTTAGGCCAGCTATTCACCGATAAGTCGCAGACCGATTTTATTTTAGAAATGTCGTTTCACTCAGCCCAATATAAAGAAAAATAATACAATTTACACCTTTAATATTGTAAAATAAATTATTAACCAAACAAAAAAAAAAAAAATCCAAATTTGGATATTAAACAAAATATTTTGGGCAAACTCAAAACTTTATATTTTTTTATTAAAACTATGTCAATAATGTCATAAAAAAATCGCATCCGACTTTCATGAAATTTACAACTGAACTCCTCCCTTTGAAAAAAAAATTCGACTTCACATCGTCAAAATTCCAAAACTAGACTCGCAAAAAAAAAAAAAAAAAACGCCCACCACACAAAAACTTCTATATTGTTCTTTCTGACCAATTGACCGTATAAAAAAAACAACAACATAAAAAAAGCATTCCGTATGGTCGGCTATCGCACACACACCCACATTTATTTAACGCTCATTGGGTCTCGCCACACTTTAATTCTTTCAGCGTGATTCTTTCCTCGTTTCCTTCCCTTTCACCAACAAACTGTTTTTAGTTTGTTGGTGAAGGGGAAGAAAACGAAGAAAGAATCACGCTGAAAAAATTAAAGTGTGAAACCGCGGATTGACAGCAAAAAGAAATATTAGTACAAAAAGTACCACGTGCTCGAGAACAGGAGGCACTGCAGTCACACAAAATACGCTACTCATCATAGAACTAAATAACAAGATTGCAAGTAAGAAGGGTGTTACGACTGTGTGGACTTAACAAAACCAAATGTGTTTTTATTCTCTTCGGGTTTTTTGCGTCCGGGTTTTTGATGTCTAAACGCGGTTAGTGGTGGAGGGATTCTCGTATGTTTTTGTTTATTTTGTTGGTAGTAGAACGAAAATGGGAGAGAGAGAGAACAATGCGCATCGAGTGTGTGCAAAGTAAAACGTTTTAGAAAAAATGTTTTTCTTATATGCTTCTCGCTTATATCAATGCAAATTGATATAAGCGAGAAACAGAGAATAGAGATATTCTTCTAAAACGTTTTCCGCG
Source organism: Nephrotoma appendiculata (assembly GCA_947310385.1). Classification (NCBI taxonomy): domain Eukaryota; kingdom Metazoa; phylum Arthropoda; class Insecta; order Diptera; family Tipulidae; genus Nephrotoma; species Nephrotoma appendiculata. Next base: position 171,067,172 of record OX371224.1, read on the forward strand.
TTATTCTTAGCTTAGAGAGATGTTATGATAGGACACCGCTGTTCTCAGTCTCCTCGTGGACTTCGAAAGGCTTACGACAGCATACCGAGGAGCATTTTGTGGGCCATCTTGTCATATCTAAATACACCATCAAAGCTGATATCTATGTGCAAATTAATGATGAGCGATTCAAATTGCAAGGTAAAATTCGAAAGCAAGCTCTGGAAAGTCTTTAAAATAACATCAGGAGTACAGCAAGGTGGTCGTACAGCTCAAATACTTACTTACTTAACTATGTCGTCCGCCAGATTAAAATAACCTGCACAGATCCTCCTACCAGAGTCAACAGCCTAACTAATTGACCTTGAAATCATCGAAGCAAAATCTAAATATATGGAAGGCAAATACGCGGGGAATTTATTTCGGGGGACATATAGTATGATAAAGTGAAATAGTTTAAATATTTCGGATTAGTAGTAACGGAACAAAATTTAGTATCTGTAGATATAACATCATGAATTGTAGCTGGATATCTAACATTTTTTCAAGATGCGCAACATTTTGCGCCAAACAAAAGTTAGCATCTACAACGCGCTGATTAGATCAGTGTTCATCATTGGTGGTGAGTCATAGACACTAGCAGTAAAATATATACAGAAACTAGGAAATATATACAGAAAGATGGCGGTGACTACAGATGGCGAATGAATCATCATGAGATACGAAACTATCTAAAAAAATTCATAAAATCATCTAGACTGAAGTGGTTAGGTCATATTATACAACATCGGCAACATCGAAAATGGGACAGGGGTTGCTTGATGAATGGACGACGTGGGAAAGGGTCTAAACACACTCGATCGTCGTGTTTGGCGTTGCCTTGTTGCGAATCGCAATATCTGGTGGGCTAAATGTAGTGCAGTTTATAATTTTGTTACACAAATTTTAACGAGTATTCATGTACTATATTTGCCACTAAATTTTCCTTTTTTGCCAAATACTGGAAATAAGGTTTGGGAAATAGAAATCCATCATTTTTACGTTCATTTCGGGACTTTGTTTAACATGGCTACAATCATTCGTTTTGGCTCAAATATGTGCCGTTTTTTCAATAACTCGTTGCCACTTACAAAGCAAGTATGCCGGTTTTTTCAAAACGCCTTGTCCTTATTAGCAAAAAAGCGAGTCAACCAATTTTCACAAGCCTCTCTTGAGGTCATTTTTACACCATGGACAAAAATGATAATTGCTTGGTGCCAGGTCTGGACTATAATGCATAATAACCTCTTAACTAAGCTGCCGCAGCTTCTGACAGATCATCATGAGCGTGTGAGGCCTGGTGGTCTCCTGGTTAAACACGATGCTTCTCTTATTGGCTAATTGTGGCCGCTTCTGGTCGATTGCTGAAATTAAGTCCATGAAATTGCTGACAGTAGAAGTCCGATATGAGCTTTTGGCCTGGCCATTGGGCGGCAGCTCATAGTAGATGATTCCCTCCGAATCTCAGAAAACACACAGCAAAACTTCTCTTGCCGTCAATCTTGGTTTGGCCACCGTTTGGGCCGCTTAGTCGGCCTTCGACCATGATCGTTTCCGCTTATATCAAAACTATCGGAACGGAATCGATGAAACCAAAATTACGCATGATTGAAAATATAGCGAATCTTATCTTTGTTTATCTCCATCATTGACACGCTATAACTCACAACTGAAGTGATCAATCAAAACCATGACAAAATTTTTTTTAGTACATGAGTCTCCTTTTCCGACGAGAATAAGTATGGCCTACTGCGACAAATACATCATAAGATATATGTCACTAAAGCCATCTAGCGAAAAAATATGGGATTTCTTTTTCCCCAACCCATTAAATAAATTATAAAATATCAAAAACTTGAGAGTTTATTGGAAAACTGAAAACACTCTAGTGACCAACACTGCCGCAGATATTCTCGAATCGAAACAGGCATCAAACATGCCAATAATTTTGGGAAATAAAACTCCTCAAATCGCAAACGTTGGGAGAAAGATTGGAAGAGTATTGGTTGGCCATTCCTACCTTGGGTGTGCGGTTATAGTACTACGGAACCAAGGCACTACGATGGCACTACTTTGAATGACAAAGTTGCTGACGACTGTGCTTGAAACGGCTATATTTACTGGGAAGAGAAAGACTGAAACAGTTTTTAATCCGCGACGAATACAATTGATTACGGATTTGCTATTGAATTTCAACTCTCGGTACTACTGGGATTCTTCATGACAATAAGCGTGTCACAAGGGCAATTTTTACATTGCTGTGGTCTTCAATTGACATATTGTAGTTATACAGTTATACCGATGAATAACTTTATGGTGTATGCTCAACGGTGGGTTGTCTCAAGAACTTGTTGATACTTTTTATTCCAGCGCCAATTATGCAAGCATTATTGGACGATAGTGATAATAATAAGATTATCTAATTGTAAAATATAACAGGACAACAATTAGATAGGATAAATCCTTTGGAGGGAATGATCAATTCATTTCACATTAAAATAAATTTAATAATCCATTTAGTTATATATGTATATGCGCAAATCGGGTTTTAAAGGAAATTTAACATTTTATATCTCAAAATGTTTAAACATACATTTGCGCTATAGTGTTTCATAAATCCTTTAATTTTTCATTAAACTTTCTGCTGGTTTCTAAAAATATCGGCAGAAAATAAAATCCTTTTTGTGATAGTGTTGCTCCTAGCGGTGAATAGTTTTGCTGGAAATTTTCTGCTATCGTATTACTCTCCGAACTGGAGCGTTCCTTTACTAAATATCGTAAAAATCGAAACCTGAAACCAATTTCAAAAATATCCACGATTTTTCAAAAAATTCCCCTTGAATGAAAATTGTTCTAAATTTTCGATTAGTGGTTCTATTCCACCATGATTTTGACTACACTAAATGGACACCCTGTATCTATATTATTATTTTTTGTGGGGGCGCCTCTTCCTTATGTTATAACCCACTTAACCCCAACTATACTACTACTTACACATAAATCTATCAAATCGCAACACCTTTTCGTACACATTATACGAGTATAGCTACTTTGGGGGTGCCCTCCTAAATAATTTTACAAACAAAATATTAATTAATTTAAATTCTTTATGCCAGCTACGAAATTTTTTTGTTTAACTTTATTTATAAAATATTTATTTCCTTTCACTTGCCGAACCATCCTACTATTCTGTATAAGATAAACGACTATATAATACGTACATACACAGTCACACACGTTCACATCCCAAACTTTCTAAAGATACAATTCTTGAAACCAAATATAAAATTCTAACGAAAGAACAAACAAATAAATAAATTATTTAAATTAGTTTTTGTTCCTTTTAAATTAATTAAAATAATGAAAATCTTAAAAAATATTTTTTTTTTTTTAAGTAGTAGGAAGTTATATTACCATTTATAGCGCGATTTTTTGTTCGTTAATTTTCTTTTATTTTGATTTACTAATTAGATGATTATTTTTACAGTTTATTGTTTGTGTGTGTTATTAATTAGCAACTAAAATTAAAGTTTTATTGTGTTTGGTATTGCGCGAATGCGAATGCCATGAAAGGTGTTATAAAATTATAAATGCTATGCTGAGTCAGATTTGTAAATTTTTTAGGTTTTAGTGAACCGACCAAACGACACAGTATAGTTAAAGTTTGGATCGGGACACGTACCGGATTCGAATCCCGATAGGGGCAGGGTGCAAATGTGATTTTTCATCATCTGATTGCGATCGTCTAGAGAATTTTTTCGAGATGGATTATAATGTGTGCGTGCGGTGGGTAATCGTTACAATTTTTAAATAAGGCCTTTGCTTGGTTTTCGGCAGTAATTTTATCGAAGAGTGATTTGATCACAGTTTCAATTAATTTTGAATATTTCTATTGATACACAAAATATTGAATTTTGACAATCCGAACCTTGTCATCGTGACATTTAAAAATTTCAATAATTCTTCCAAGCAACCATTGAGTTGAATGTAATTGTTCGTCATATATGAGTACAATATCATTTTCGCTTAAATTTGGCCCAGAATTTTTCCACTTGTTCAGTTCAATTTTTGACAAAATCCATTTCTGTCAAAATTCATTTTTGTCAAAATCCCTTTTGTCAAAATCCATGAAAAAACCATCGAATCCATCGTTTTTGTTTTTTTTACAAGCCCGGGCTTGTAAAAAATAACAAACGATGGATTCGATGGTTTTTTCATGGATTCTTGGATTTTTTTTTCATGGAAATACGAAATTTATTTTATTTGTACGATCATGAGTTTAGTGACATTATACTAGAGGATTTTGACAACAGTGGATTGTGTCATAAATGGATTTAGTCAAAATTGGAAAATTACAAAAAAGGGTTTCAACAATCATGGGTTTCAACATCAATGGATTTTGTCAAAAGAGGATTTTATAAAAAACTACGGATTTTAGCAAAATGGATTTTGGAAAGATGGATAACGGGGGGATCCCGTTTCGGACAATATCCAAAACGATATTTCGGACAAAACGGTTTCGATTAATAATGGAAGACCTTCTCTAAATCGATATTTTTTATGGGAAACAATTAAAATATCTATTGGACGTGACATATTAAAATGTTGATCTGCAAGTTTTAGATTTTGTGGAATATCCCACAGAGTGATATCAAAATTGGCACTTGGAATTTTATATGAAATCACTGGGACAACGCTAAAATTTAACATAGCTTCGAAATTTGATACCTTAGACTTCAGTGTAGTAGACATCTCTTCGTCTGCTGATGACTTAGAGTGATTTAACCCTGATACTGAAACTATATTATTCCTACGAGGTAAATTTAATTTGTCTGCAAAATGTGCCGTTACATAGTTTGCATCACTGCAACTGTCAAGCAATGCTCTGCATTCCAGATACGCCTCTAAGTAAAACAATTGCAGTTGGTAATAAAATAGCTTTCGAGTTGATTTTCTTTCCGTATAAAAATTTAATTGATCGGGCGAATTTGTTCTCTCTGATTTTCAGGGGTAGACGCAGATTGAGTGACCATTACAGGTTTAGTTAGAATTGCTCTCGGTTGCACATGGTGCAATAAAGTATGGTGTGGCTCAGAACAAATTTTACATCCGTGATGAACAATTTTTAATCGAATGGTTTTTTAAGAAATTGATCCAATATTTTAATTCTTTGATCTTGCCATATCGTTCATGCGTCGACAACAATAGAAATTCAGGGCAACTAAAAATCAAATGATTTTCCTAATTGCAAACACCACAAATCTCAGTGTTACGAACGACGTTGTGTTTAACATAAAATGATGGTCTAGACTTAAAATGTGTTATAGGTAATGTGCCTGTATTTAAATTTGTTGTAAAAAATGTTTGTGACTCTGTATCTACAGTATTATTTACAACCTTTTTGGACGAATCGACGGATTCAAAAACACGACATTTATTTTTGAGAAACTCAATTAAATCATCCCATTTAGGAAGGTAATTGGTAGACAACTCGTTTTCATTAGTCAAATGTTGTAAGCCTTTGTGACTATCCGTTAGTATTTGCGGAAGATTTAAAAGAGCATAAATATGATGGTTTACTATCTTTCTTTTATTGTCATAATTCTCTAACAGGGTTCGCCACGCGTTTTCATAACCTTCATCTGATAAAACTATAGTTCCAAGTTGAAACTAAGTTTCTTGAGTTATTCGATCTAATAAATAAGAATATTTAATAACACCAAGTAAAGTTTCATCACTGTGAATTAGTGCAACAAACGTGTTGCGAAACGGAATCCAATTTTCTGGTTTACCATTAAAATTGGATATTGGAATATCAGGCAGTTTATGTTTTCTACTGAATATAGAAAATATTGATTTTGAATCAATCGCGATCGTTAAACTATTCGTGGACGAGTTTTGATTTTCTACTAATAACTGTATTTTTGCTTTTAAATCACAAATAACATCATTGAATTTTTCTAAATCTAACACGGTTTCATGGAAATCTGGTTCCACTTCAAACTCAATGACTCATTCCATTAATTGCTCATATTCGTTCTGTAAATTCGTGAGACTGTCACGAAATCGTTGAAAGATCATCAGTTTTTTGTATAAAGTTACACATGTGGTCGTAAACTGTTATTCAAAAAAATCTCGAATTAACTGACTGATTTCCCAATTGTCCGTTAAATCCGATTGTCCGTTAAATTCGAATGTTTTTTACTTGGCAAATGCCAACTTTGGCATTTCTTAGCCGATTATGTTGGAATTGGGTATTTTGGATGGAAATGGGATTCTTAAATGTTTTTTGGAAGGAATTCTCGATATAGCCACCAGGCGTCTTTCTTGAAGTAAGTGGCTCATAATGTTAACATATTTCTTATAAGGCTTGATGATTTAACATCTATCACCAGGCCGTGAGCGGCAGGCCAACTACCTAATCTCACCAAAAATCACTTTATGAACCTTACACAAAGGGCTCAGATAAACTTATAGTATTCTTATCAACAGCGACCTCGAAAACTATTCACGGGAGTATGTGGAATATGATGTCTTGTAAGACCTTGAGATTTCCAGAACTTTTCGAACCAAGCAAAAATTTACAATTGCAATACAAGAACATAAATGTTCTGGGAGTTAATTCCATAAAACAACCAATAGTTACACTCTCCACTACAGCAATAACCAGAAAAGAAGTAAATTATGATTCGGTTTCTCATCCTCTGGCGAGTACAGCAGTTTATCATTTTATAATCACATATTTATCCAACGTCCCGAATTTCATCATTATCGGTTAAGTAATAGCCGTGTTCCGTTATCTAGGTGGCCATATTAAAAAACTTCTTCTAGAAATCATTAATGAATCTCAATTCCATTAAACAAACCCAATCCCATCAAAGTCGGTTAAAAACTGCTTGAGTTCCGTCCAAGGTGGCGATATTCCTGAACTTCTTCCAAAAATCGTTTAAGAATCCTATTTCCATCCAACATACCCAATCCCAACATAATTGGCTAAGAAATGCCTCAGTTCAGTCCCAGATTAAATCGAATCGATTAAATTAAAAAATGAAATCGGATTTAACAGATTCCCCAATTAATCCGTTAAATCGATGTTTGTAACATTTTACGTGACATCTTAACACGCAACATTGTAACGCAATAATTGAACGCAACATTTAACATAGCAGTATTTAACGTAAAGTGTAACATGAACCCACCAAAACTAGTCCCCTGTATGTTTTACCAAACATAATTAAAATATTTTACTTTTACCAATACATTCTCATTTTTTGTTTGTTTGATAGTTTAAGATTAATTTAGTTTTAACTTAAAAAGCGTGTACCTGTGAAGTTTGTGCTAAACTATTCCTAATATTAGTTCTACTTTATTTAGGTCTAACTTCACACGCATATTGTTGTCGCCGTAGGTGGTTGGATGGTGTTCGAGCGACAAAAATTGATGATTACGCAAAGTCCTGTTTGGGACATTTATAGATATGTTTTCCAGTATGTAGGATGAATCGATGTGACCGAGAAGGACATTTCCGATAAAAGCGGCATTCAGAAATAGACATATGTTATAATCATAATTCCAGTCAGTTTATTTCAACAGGAATATAAGGATTTTTTTTTGTATGCTTTCGATTCTGCTCATGTGCATAGTGTAAGAGGGGCTCCAAACCGTTGCAGGATACTCCACTTGAGATCTTACATAAGCGTAATATAATGTGCGTAGCGTATGTCTATCCGTGAATTCTCCAGTTCACCGCTTAACAGAGCCAATCATGGAGCTAGCTTTAGCAATACATTTATCTATATGATGGTTAAAACTAACGTTCTCAACAAATGTGACTCCCAGATCTCCCCCAGACTCCCAGAATTTTATATGTCAAAGTTATTGGATATTTTTTTCGATGAAACGACATAATTATATATTTCTTAATATTGAGGTGTAATGAATTTTTAACACACCACTCACTAAGTCTGTTGAGGTCATCTTACAGTTTATCAACATCATGCTCATGTATGAAATTTTTTTACGTCATCAGCATATATTAGAACATTTGAGTGCTTAATTAAATTGGCTATTCTATCGATGAACACAAAAAAAAATCCATGGTCCGATATGTGATCGTTGATGGACACCTGAGGGCACTTTGATAACGTTGGATTTCTCATTCCCAATTAATACATATTGCAGTCGATTTGTTAGATACGATTTGAACCAATTAATAAATCCGGGTAAAAATCCGCGCAGGTTTTGAAGTGCTTTGAGGAGGCATATAGAGTCAAATGCCTTGCGAAAATCTGTATACGCTACATCTACTTGATGGTGATTTTCTATCTCATTTATAGGTAAATTCGACCGATTGGATGAAAAGTTTGCAGAGTGGATTTGTGAAGCTATTCGCAAACCTTTTTAATATAAAGGCGGATATATCATTCGGCCCACATCCATCTCCAAATTCCTTTAAGGCTGCTAGAACATTCTCTTCATGCATGACAGGAGGAATAATAGAAGTATTGTTGTTGCCTATTTGATCAGTGTATCCCAAATTATCACAAGGGCTATAGACTCATTGGAAAAATGCTGCAAACATGTATGCTATCACTTTTGCGTCCGAGGAGCTGGTAATATTATAAGCCATATTGATAGTTTTTATTTCAATACTTGCAAGTCTTAAGTTCAATGCCTTGGTGAATGAAATTATACAATTTATGAACATCCTCGTTCACATTGTCAACATTTAAAATTATGTAGATCCCAATTTGCTGCTTCCAAATAATTTTGCAAACCGGCGTAAATTGCTTTCTTCAAGTTGTATTCCATTCTTGGAAGGTGCTCAGATTTCTTCAATTTCCAAAGCTTTGTGGTTGATATCGTTTACAACAAATGGATTCATTGATTCAGTTACTTTGAAAGCATCCTCCTCAGTGGTGAAGACCAGATCCAGAAACCTATAGATGTTACTAGCAATAATATTGATTTGATTGAGGTTAAAACAAAGCATGGCATTTTCGAAAAGGGACTCTGCATCGCTATTGATATTACATGGAAGAATGCAGTTCAACTCCATGTCATGTTTCCAGTTGATATTTGGAGGGTTAAGTCGCCTAGTATAAGAACTTAATCCGAGAAATTAGATGTTTTCAGGTCGCAATGTGAACATAGATATCGTTTGCCTATTTTGATCTTCGCACAAATCTGCTCAAGTCTGGATGGAACTAAACTAACAGGAGAACTCTCTAGATTGGAATTTACAGCTGTCAATACGCCACCGCCTGATTCCTTAGTACTCGATTCAGGAGTGCGATCACATCTGTAAACAATATAATTCTGGCCAAAGTATTCTGTACTATGAATGCCTGGGTTGAGAGCTGGCTTGTGTGTGGTGTAGACAAGCATAACACAAGTAGTATAGCGACTGTGTTGTGATAAGACGTGTGTTGTTCAAGACTGTCGTGTTTCCGAAGGATATCTGTCCACATCCTCATTGCGACAAAGAGTACAACATTTTAGGAAAAATTACGTCAATAAGAATTGACGTAATTTTTTCCTGAAATATTGTAATCGGCCCATGCCACACGTAATAAAAAATGCCGCATTTTTCTTCGTTTCTTTCCCCGTTTACCTATGATACAAGTTTTAATTGCGACTTAAACAAATTTTCTATTCAACCACACAACTCAAACATAAATGAAATAAAAAATATTTCAAGGACATTTTTGACTCATTTTAGTTAAAATTTTATTTAAAAGAGAGCAGAACAAAACATTGGTAGAAAAAAAATGCCAAAATACAAAAAACTCTCGTGTGTCATCAGCCGTAATCTTTGTCGCAATGAGGATGTTTTACCTAATACCTATGTTTTACCTAAAACTATAAGAATTATTTTAAATTTATATCAGTTCACATCAGTTCGCCGATATCAGTGCTAGTACATTTGACCGTTACAATTAAAAAAAAATTGTAACCTTTTAGTCCAGACTTGCGGTCTACTGTAACGCAATATTCCGTTCTTTTAAGATATTGATTGCTTCAGCATAATATGGCCGAAAGTTTGGGAGAAGTTCGCCGCTTAGTAATGCTTACCATGTCCAGAGATAACTTGGCTCATCAAGCTCGTCAGTGGTAATTTTAATTTGAGTCGCATTTCAATGTCTGGAATATATGCCTTCCATTGGCTGATTCATTCCACCTTTATCATAGGTCAATCGGCATCCCCTCTATTTCAGTTTTGTTGTTATATTGATTTTGCCTACTATCTCCAACTAGAATATCTACCGGGAGTACGCCGGCCAGAGCCACGACAGCATCTTTAGACACTGTTTGATAGGCTTTTCTTACTCCGAGCAGGATATTCCTCTGAGCACTTTCCAATGATCTGACGTGGTGACAGTTGAACTTATTAAATACCAACCAGCTGCGGCTTACGTAAATAGAGCCTCCGCAACATCTTTGTAAATTATTACCAGTATTTTGGGATTCAGACCCCATCCCTCTATTTAGACTCTCATCAAGGAGTGGAATAGTTTCTTAGGATTTTCACAGACTCTTAGAACGTGAGATGTTACTCCTATTCGCTCATCAAAGTTTATTGATATTGTTGGAGGTCGACAAGAGTCAAATTTGTTTGTTAGCTGCAGCATTATTGTTTTTACTGCAGAAAGTGACATTTTGCCGTGTACCAGAATGACTGTCATCCGCCAATGTAATTACGTTACGTTGTCAAATGCTCTGGCTATGTCCAAGGATATACCCATAATATATTTTGAATTTTGGGTTTCGACAGTATTGGTTAAGCAAACTATCGCATCTTCAGTAGACATCCTACGTTGGAAACGGAATTGTTTATCCGAGAACAGTCCGTTCTCTTCAATTCGCGATGTAATGTGAATGGCTAGTAGCTTTTCAAGTAGTTTTCCCATCACCGGAACCAACATTATAAGTCACTTCGGAGAATGTGAACTTTATCACCAGGCTTCCTAATTGCTAGCCCATTTAAACTGGATTATTCCAGCGTTTAAGTTATCAAGTCCTGGAGAGTTGTTACGTTTGAACCGATTCGGGCAACTAGTGACCTCTCTCTTCCCACGAGAGACAACTCTCACCTTTTCCATCTTCTTAAATTGAGGGTTTCCCGAAATTTCCATGTGTTTGCCTTCTTGCAGTGATAATAATTTGGTTTTTGTTTTGTTGATTGGATGACCAATTTTTTAATATGTTCAATCTCATCGACGGTTTATCGGCATAATAGCTCGACATAATTAAAATTATGTATGTCAGCTGTGCTGGACTGTGTTGAATTGACGTAAGATCCATTCCAAAGGAAATTAAAATATATTTGTAATTGTTTATATTTATAAAATTCTTGTCTAAAAAACTTGTCTTTTTAATTCACGTTAAAATGTTAAGTTTATGTTAAAATAATATTATTTTTTCGCTTGGATTCCTGTTTTAGTAAATGAGTGCGTTTTATGCACATTTATAAAATAGCTCAATAACTGATTCGCCATCTATTGTTTAGTATATGCACCAGTCGGTACACCAATTTGTACAAAAAAATTCAAATTCAATTGTTTCAAAGAATAAAAATAAAACAAAAATTTGAGTTGATATGAGGGCAGTTTGAAAAGTCAGCGAGTTTTCCGCGCAGTAACTTTAAATGCAACTGCCATCTATTAATAGGCTATCGTCAAATTTTGAGCAAGCTGCTTCATTTAGTTTGTGTTTGACGACCATTGAAAGCGGGCAACTTCGTGCAATTTAATGAAAATGGGAAAAAGTGAATTTTGCAAAAAATGAAACCCAAACCAAGTAAAAGCTTGATAAATACTATGGGGACTCTGCACCACCAATTTCAATGCTAAAGAAATGGTTTACTAAGTTCCGTTGTGGTTGTACCAGCACAGTTGATGCCGAACGTTCAGGTCGTCACTTTTACGATATCGTAATTTTTCTAAAATTTTGCTAATAACGGAATAATGGATTTTAAACAAATCGGAGTCATCTTCACATGTTGGTTAATTTTTAGCAAAAATTCAGTCCCTGGGAATGAGACTTCATACTTAAGCTTCTTCCATAAATTGAAAGATCCTGCAGTGATTTTAGGTCGACATCGGTCCACCGGAATTGGCAGCTTCCATAGGAGCTTTTCCTTCTGTACAACAATTTTGATATTGTTCAGGAGAAAAACGGTTATGAACTAAAAGATTCTAAATTAATTTTGCAGTATTATCGGTCCAGATCAATTTTCTAAGCTTAAAGCTGAAATGCCGATTTTGGAGGTCAAATTTAAAATGCCTTTCAACTTAAATTTGACCTCTTTACAGTCCGGATTGATTTATATAATTTAGGAGGTCCTAGTGATGTTTGGGAATTCAATTCACCGGAAATGGCAACTTCCATAGAAGCTTTTTGGTTTTATCGAAATATTTTGAAAAGTATTTAGAAGTTTTGAGGAAAAACGATTAACCTTAGAAAAGAAACGCGAGGTGAAAGAACACTCCAGACCAGTTTAAATCTCGCGGCAAACACAAACGGTTTACGTTTACGACCCGGGATCGTAACCATAATTCAGTTTCATCATCTGAGAGTAGAGGGAGCACACTCGTAGCATCAGTAGCGCGTGGAAGCTGAAGCAGTAAACATTTGAAGTACGTCTAAGGTATTTTTTCACCCCGCGTTTCCGTTTGTGTGTATTTTTCGTCATCTTAAAGTTTTTTATAATTTCGTGTTTTTTACACTTTTTGGGGCAGTAATGAATATATAGTGGCCCACCGTATATATTTACTCGCGTGTGTATACCATAACCTCAATTTAGTCTTCACTGTTTCAAGATTCTAAAAGTGGCTAGGCGATACAATTTAAGACCTTTGAAGGCTGTAGTTCAGTTGATTAATCAGGAGGAAGATCATATTGAACCCGTGGAAAATCTAAATGATGAGGAAAATCTAACGGAAGCGGGGAGTGGCTCAGAATCGGAGCAAAGTGCAGAATCAGACAACGAACAAGTTGAGCCCGAGAGTGAAATTGAGATATGTAAATCATATTTTTCGGTAAATTTCGGTGCGAGAAAATGTATTTCTTAGTTATTTATTGTAATTTTTAGTCGGAGGAGTCAGATGATGATGGCTCGGGTACAGGGCCAGCATTCAAGAAACTGCGTAATACAGAGAGGAGAGATAGTAGGGGAAGAGGACGGGGAAGAGGTAGCAGTGGTAGTAATCGTGGACAACGAAAGAGTATTGTTGGGGGTAAAGATGAATATAGGTGACACACAACTCCCGAATCTTGCCACTCCACGTGGACCTGCAAAAGAGGTCAAATCTCCTTATGAAAGTTGGAATTTATATTTTGACGAAGCCATGCTGTCGAAAATTGTGCGGCATACTAATGAAGAAATCGACCGTTATTCCGATTGGATAATACATATAAACATGTCGACGTAATTGAATTGAAGGCTTTCGTTGGTTTATTGTATTTTGCTGGTCTTCAAAAAACAAATATGACCAATATTCACGATCTATGGGATCTAAAATTCGGTTGCATAAGATACCGTGCCGTCATGTCCCTAAAAAGATTTCAAGCCCTTCTACAATCCCTGAGGTTTGATGATAAGGACACTCGAACAATTCGTCGTGTGCAGGACTCTATACAGCCCCGGAAAGCACTGTACCATTGACGAACAAGTGTTGTCTTTTCGTGGACGCTGCTCTTTTAAGGTTTATAACGGTCAAAAACCAGATAAATATGGTCTAAAATGTGTCAATTTGAATGATTCTAAAACATTCTATTTAGTCAACGCAATTCCATATGTCGGTAAAGTGGTTTTGGAGGACAAAACAGAAAAGTGCCATCCTATTATGTTAGAAAGTTGAGTGAGCCAATTTATGGAAGTTCCAGAAATATAACTTGCGACAACTGGTTTTCCTAAACAGACATTTTCGATACAATGTTGGAAAAAAACCTCACAATGGTTGGAACACTAAAAAAAATAAACCACAAATACCTTTGTCTTTCAAGACTGCTGGTGAGCCAGGAAGTTCAAAATTCGCTTTTGATCGAACGAAAACTCCGGCTTCCTACACTCCTAAGAAGAATAAAGTGGTCCTTGTTTTATCAACGTTCCATCGTTTGCAAGAAATATGTGAGACTACAAATAAACCAGAGATAGTCAATTTTTACAACAAGACAATAGATGGCACTGACACATTTGACCAGATGTGTCACAAATATTCAACAGCAAGAAAAACTAACAGATAGCCAGTGCAAGTTTTCATGGGGATGCTGGACCAATCGGGGATCAACGCCTCGATTATATACAATTTCAATGCTGCAAATCCATCACTCAACAGGAGAGATTTTTTGAAAAGTTTAGTCGAAGATCTCACAATTTCTCATATCCGGAGGAGGAAAGAGTTGAAAAATTTGCCACACCAAACAGTATTTTATATTCAAGAGATATTGGATGAAGGGCCAATACGACGGGACATAGGTGGAACAGGAAGACAGGGAAGATGTGTTCATTGTCCCAGAAACATCGACCGAAAATATGGAGTCAAATGCTCCAAGTGTCAGGCCTTCGATCATAGAGCTGTTATCTGTCAAGCGTGTGGTGAGCAAGAATGAGAGATAAAAAATGTTTAATGATAAATTTAATATTCTTTTTCAATGATTGTATTTTATCATTCCAAATAAAAACATTTCTTACCAATTTGAACGAAATTCTTAATGATTATTAAGAATATTATCTTTTTTAGAGAATTGGCCAAAACCACTATAATACCCTTAAAACATAGTATCTCCTCTTTAGAACCCCGTTGGAAATACTCGATTTGCTCAAAAACTCACTGAGACATCGTTATTTTAGAAAAAAAATCCCATTTTTGTTAGTTTTTCACGTTTTTTACCCTTCTGGGTCAATTTTCTAAGACCCTTCAAACGTTTAGCCAAAACTACTTAGTTCACGCGATTCTATATTAAAAAACGAAAAAAATGAGCCCCCTTGGAATCCTCAAAGTCATACTGGGCCCTTGAAAATTGGGATGTTTTTTCACCCCGCGTTTCCAGATTAGGTAAAAAAAAATAGCGGTACCTTTCTAGGGTTAAAACTAAAAAGGATTATAATTTAAGTTTCGAACAAAATTAATTTAGATCATTTTTAAAATACATATTACCGGAAATGACGAGTTTTGATAAAGAAAAAGTTATTTTACCAAAATTCGGCTACCACAATACGTAGAAATCTGTGGACTGCAAGTGGCAGCTTTTATGGGAGCTTTTTCAATGATTTTGAAAAGTTTCGCGTTTACAAAAAACGTCAAAGACTTAAAAGATTCAAATAAATTGAAAGATTAATTTTTTTACAAAGGTTGACCTTGAAGATTTTCTGAAACAAGCAGAAATAAGGATTTTTGATTTTACAAGAGAGTTTTACCAAAAGTCTGGAACTTTGGAGTGACGTATTCGAAATCTATACATTCCTGTTAAAAGAAAATTTAACTGAAAATTAGAAGGTAGCCACGGTTATAACTCCACTAACCGTTCCCTATTTGTTATTATTCATTTCCAATTTTGAATACCATACTCCAATATAAGTGCAGCACAATTGCATATGCAAATAATTTTTTCGTAAATTTCAACGTGTGCGATGTGATTTTGAGTTGCGAACGATTACCATACATTATACTCGCAAGTGTAACATCCTCATGTTATTGCCATGAATACGTGAAATATGCTTTACAAAAAAAAAGCAGTCAACACCCGCGTATTACAAAAAAAAAATATCATATTTACATATGAGACTATGCAAGTGATTTGAATATTGAATATTTCGAAATATAGTTTTGTATAAGAGATATACAATTCTATCCATATTTTTTTTTTTAAATTTTATTAAACGGAAACACGAAATGACGGAATCCAATATTCGAATGAAAAAATTATGAATTGTATATTATTATGATTTTTAGTCTTGCATATTAATTTTTATGTGTACGTCGACATCGTAATATATTCATACGCGATTACCAACAATTTTAATGTATCGCTAAATAACAGTTAAAACGTGTCTTGGATGAATGATCGATCGATTAATCAATTTTTCAAGAATCCTCGCAAGAAACGATGGTAGATGTACAACACACACAGTAATTGATTAATTTTGTGTTATCTCCAAGAGTTATAATTACTTTAATAATATAAATAAACTTATAATAACAATAAAAATAATAATTATTATTTTTTTTTAAATTTATTTTGCGTAGAGTTGGTTGGTTTATTTATTTTTATGGAGGAAATTATAAATTTTTGTTGTTTTCTGTTTAATCTTAACGTTTATTGACCTAAAAATAAGAAAGTACTTTGTTGCGTTTTGAATACTTTGTGAATGAAATTCGCTTCTGTGGGTTTTATTGTTTCATCTTACTCAAAAGATTTATATTTATATAAAATTGGTGTTTGTGGTATTACAACAAGCAATTGTTTCACATTACGGAAGTAAAAAATTAAAAGTACTTTACATATCTAATCCGAATTTATGATAGAAAGTTTTTTTCTAAAGCATTCACTGAAAAATATTCAAATGTGAGTGATTTAAAAATGAAACGATATTTCCAACAAATGTGATAGTCGAATAACATCGTTGAGGATTGGTCACTAGTTGATTTCGTTTGGTCAACCCTCTACATAATGATTTATTGCGAAAATTCTTTAAAAATTCATAATTTCACAGAGTTTTTAACTAAAAATCTTCAACGATGTTATAGAAATAACCAAAAAATTGAATTGACTTAACTAATGGCTTACGCTAGATGACAGTTCTTTGAAAAAAGAAATATTTTTGTCTAAATGGTATTTTCCAATTGGATTTTTTATTAATTTTGTAAAATGAAATTCCCAACTAAGCGACGAACCTGATTATATTGAATTAATACAATTTTGAGTTTGTTTTTTTCGGAATAAAAACTAACCCATTCGCGGCCAAACGCCAAAACGTGGTGACCAATCCTGACCTAACGATTTCCTAACAAAATTTGGTAAAAACGGTATGATTTTCTTGCAATGACGTGCTACCCTGGAAATTTATTTTGAATTTTTCATTATTTATTTACCGTTTAATCGTAACTCGTAAGTGACCAAACGATAAAAACTATAGTGACCAATTCTGACCAAACGATAACCAAACGAATTCGATCATCACTTTTGTCAAAATCTTTAGAAGGGGTAACAAGTTGGAGCCGAATTTATCGCATTACTTCGGACCTTAATCGGGAAGAATATCGTTGTTATAATTTATTGAGAACATTAAAACAATTTAAATTCGAGTATATTCTCAGAGTTTGATTTCGCTTTTTTATTGAATTTCGATTGCTCGCTTGATTTACCTGCAAGTAGCACCAAAAACGTCAGTAAAAAAAAGAATATATTTATTTTATAAAGCTCTGAACCAATAGCTAATACAATGTTCTTTTGTTTCTTTACAGGTAAATTTAAGAATACTGATCTAATGATCACATGAGCATCAGCCGTAAGTTAAATCGTTTATAAAAATCAATTTTGTGTCTCCAAAGGCGCACTTACATATATAAAATTTAATTAGTTTTAACTTATCCAATTCATCAATACATATTTTGTGTGAGCCAGCTACGGCGACATTATGTATATATGTATAATCCTATTCAGATCTTAAAAAAAAAAAATTTTAATTGTTCTGCGCAGCTTTCAGTGATGTAGAAAAAAAATTATAAACATTTTGATGGGTCGCATTTATCTTAGATAGTAAACCTAAATAAAATAATAAATAATCATTAAAAAGAATTATATTTCACTTTTAATACACAAAACATTCAAAATGATCATGTATTTATGTTATTACAATGATATTTCAAGTGAAAATTAATACATCTATAAAAAAATTGTACGCCTTTGGAAACAATGTCAACATTTAATTTTGGTACGAACTAGGGAAAATAAATAACCAAATGTCATTCATATCGAACAAAACCACAACAACATAAAAAAGCAAAATAGGTTTTCAATTTAATGGAATTATAAATAATTCGTTGCTTATCGAATTAAATATTAATTTCAAAAGTGTCAGTGATTCTTACAAAGTTAAATTATACAGTTAAGTATTAAAAATACAACATAAAAATGTAAACAATAAACTGGTATTATTATACTTAATACATCACTGCGTATCCGCCATATTTTGCATGCGCGAGAACTGTCAGAATTCCAGCGAGATTTGAATACTACTACATGTACATAAGAATGGGCTCATAACCTTTTAATAAGTTATCGAGGATAGAGGCACCCACATTTATTCGATGATTGGAAGGGTACTGCATTTGTAATAAAATTCGTAAATCATTTTCTCTGAGACCGTCATGGATGCCGGTGGAGACAGCACAATATTAGAAGTACAATTGAAGATTCACGTATCTATTAAATCTTAAAACGTGAAGGGCACACCGGCCGCTTTATCAAGCGTCCAAATCAAAACGCATCATTTATTTAGACTTACCACTTTTTTTCGATTTACTACAAAATTATGAGAGCTTAAGAGACAACGGATCGGGTAATATGGCAAAGCACGCACGAAGTTACTGAAGAGTCACAGTGCTAGACAATATGGCAATGCACGTCAGAGTCTTGATGAAATGCGAGTAGAATGGTTAGAGAAAGAGGAAGAGTTGTTCCCTCAAAATTATTTCTGGCTGCAAGCCTTCGTCTTTTCGAGCTTGCCGTAATCACAATCCTGAATGCACACTCCTTCTACTGGCCTTTGTCAAAATTCTGAGTAAACGACAGCACAGTCCCCTCCATGTATCCTTGCATGTTATGGAAAATGCAGGCCCAACATTAAAACATCGGCAGCATCCTTCTTCCCATTGTTTCAAAAATCTCGAACTTCTTGGTTCCCTATCCTCCTGCTTTGTTGACATCATTTAAGACAATCACTGTTGTGCTTCTGATTAGATAACTGTTTTTTACGTAGACAATGAAGACAAATTTAGATAATTGTTTTTTTTTTGTTGTTTTCCAAAAGTCTTTCAATATGAGGACGAATAAATTTAATTTTGGTAACCCAAACAGGTGAGATAGGTACGTTTAAAATAGTTCAACATATCTCGTACTAATTATATTTAATGAAAATATGGGGTCCCATTTGAAACGCGATATTTTAAAACGTGATTTTTCGAAACGCGATATGGTACAAAACGCGATATTTCAAAACTCGAGATGGTACAAAACGCGATATGGTACAAAACGCGATACTTCCGAATCACGCTGTTGCGCTCTTTACGCTCTTTAATCACGCTCTTTACGGCATCCGAATCACGCTCTTGCGCTTTAATCTTGTAGATGCGAACGCCTTGGCTACTAAAGTACTCGAGAACAGCTCTGTTGCGTTCATCTAGCTGAGCTCTCTGCGGGTAAGTCGATGTGAGCTGCTGACATCTTGCCAACTCCTGGAACCTGGTTTCCTACCACTGGCGGAAGATGAAACAGGTTTCCAAATACGATGAAATTGAACCCTCCGAAGAATGGTTCTTCTTCTTCTTCTTCTTCTTCTTTAGTTGTCGGAACCTTGGATTAATGGCTCATAACCTCTCGTAATACAGGGACATATTTAATATCCTTCTATTGTTGCCTCCTCGTCTTCAGATAGTTTCCAGTCAATCTGCCTATTAATCTTGTAGCATCTCTAGTAAAGTGGTCAATTGCTTTTCGAGCAAGCATTTGCCATCAACAAGCAAGCATTTGCCGAAAGTAAGCCGTCAATTGCTTTTCGAAGCAGCGATTGATTTCATTCTTCAGAACATTAAAGATGAATGTCTTGCCAAGCTCTGTTCCCCCAGCTGCATCTTAGGTTAACTTTAACAGTGTTAGTACACATTCAAATATCCCCATAGTATCGCAAATTATTTCCTAGGTTACTATTCCTTCTTAGTTTTAACTAAAATGTGATTAAATATTTCTTACAAGTTTATTTGCATATTTGGATACATTAAACAAAGCTGCGTATCCGATCTGTTATTTATCCTTCTAATATCGTTCTACTGATTTATTCAGATCAAATTTTAGAATATACAAACATTCTTACTCACAATGAAACATATTTGAAAACGATTACTTTTCGGCGTATCAAAAGAAAATAATCTCAAAAGAATTAGTCGGCTCTTTCACGTTTTTAATCAATCAATAAAATGATCTCATCCCATACGACCTTAATCCGCTGCAACGAGACAATGTACTGTGAATTCACAATTAGCATATCATAAACTTTAATCTAGAACTTTGTTTTATAAAAGATCGAGTAGTATGTTTACAAACTATGGCCATGATCTTTGAAGACAAGACACAAAAACGAAAAAAATAGATCACGATCGAATAATTTTTTATTTAATTCAACCATATAGATAAATATCGTGCAAACTATATAAGACCGCTATATTTTACAGGTAGCGACAAAATAGAACGGATCTATGTATACCAATATGTGTCATAACTAACATTTTTTTCTAGATACATTTTGAGGTATTCAGATTAGGTACTTGGTTAAATGTACTTAGGCATGGATGATGTTAAGTGCGAAATCCCGAAAAATTATTTTTGAAATTCATTTTATTAGAATTTAGAAATTAAATATTTTTGATGGTTATTAAACCAATATTCGAACCAAGCGTGGAGATGTTCACTGGTTTTCATATCCGATTCTAACGAACTATGTTCTGCCTACACGCTGCCCATCTTTTTTTGTACTAAAATTATCAGAGATGCCACTAAGTGATGAGCCCAACAATGGTTTTTTGAACTTAAAGATCTGTAATTTAAAATTTCTATCTACTGCGGAGACCCTTTTGCAATTTTTAAGCCTTATTTATTTAACACCTAACAACACGCGCAAAGCTTCAGCGCTTCTTCTAGATATCTGAAAATCTTTTGGCACAGTTGATCACGGTATCCTTTTAGATAAACTGTCTAATACTAGTGTTAGAGGAAATATTTGGAATTTATTTTCAAATTACCTTCAAAACCGTTCTCAAATTCTTAGGGTCAATGAAATATATAGATGTCCAGGTTATCTGAAACGTGATGCCCCCAACAATCAGTTTTGATACGTTTATTATTTTTAATGTATTTTAATTCCGCCTTTGAGAATAACCTTTCACGCTTTTTACTGATGATGTGTCACTAAATTATGATCCCCAAGACTTTAGTGTAGTCCAACATTTGTTGCAAAGAGATTTGCATATTATCGTCGATGGTCGATCGGCCAGTAATAAATTTAGAGGTGTACCTGCTTTAAAGTATCATGCTTGCCCTTGTGCTCGAAATTCACGCTTCTTAGATTGCTTTGTGATAGTGCTCGTTAACGAAATTACATATTTCGGTTTAACTATTAAACCGCATTACTCATTTGATTTAGTTCCCAACTGAATTGGTTCGGAGATGAATTGATAGCCTTAATTTAAGAAAACTGTACGAAGCACTTATGGGATTAATTATAATGTAGATCATATTCAGTTGAAGTGGGATTTATTTCATAAACATTCTAGGTTTATTCATAGTACGCATGAAAGAATCATTAAACTAATTTATAACCGTCCGAAATTTACGCCTACAATTTTGCTTTCAAACTTAAGTTGCCACCACTAAGGTATCTTCTCGTGTTTTTAAGGGTTTGAAAATATTCTTTGTACGTCGGTTGTCATAACTCATAGTCGAATTGACTGTTATTACAATTTGAGAAATCTAACCAACTTTGTTGGTTTGATGGTTTCATGTGTTTGCAAAACATATAAGAATCCTTTGCAGCGGAGTCATCAATTTGAACGTAAGACTCGTGAGTGCTTGTTTACCATTGATGATATTGAAAATAATTTTCTTTGATTACCAACCGAGGTCGAATGCCAAGGGTGGTAATTGAGCAAAAGCCATAATCGACGTTATGAGAGCCGAGTTACCAGATCCGAAGAACCTCACTTCCAAATATCTTTCCACTGAGCCATTTCTTCATGTTTGGAAATATGGAAAAGTCACAAGGGACTAGATCAGGTGAATACGATAGAACAGAATTGTTTTCTTCTTCAAATATGGTCGTTTTTCCTTAATTTTTCCATTCAAAGTAATGATGCATAATATTCACCTGTGATGGTTTTACTCTTCTCAAGGTAGTCCATAAATATTATGCCTTGTGCGCCTCAAAAGGCAGTGGCCAAAACCGTACCACCTAATGCAACAAATTTTGGAGTATTTTCCTTTCTTTGGAGTTGAACCAGCTTCTACCAGTTTATGAATTGGCGCAAAAATTCAATTGGACTACGCTGAAACATCTCCAAATATTTCAATCAAATGTCACAAAAATTTCACAGCTTTCGTTTAAAAGAACATACTTCGCAACAAACAAAAGAAGTTGTTACTAGTGACGCATTGATGGCGTTATTTTAAACATTTATCAGTCCACGCCCAAGGATGATATTGCTAAGATATCAAAAGTATTGAATTTTAAGGAACAGAGTACTGAATATAATTTGAAAGTACTCTTCTTATATTTACCTATACTTCACCAATAATTGACTAGCTAAACATGCAAATTTCAAGATAAATTCAATTCAGTTTGTTTTGGCGCACATTAAAATAGCATTTTGCAGGAACTGAAAGAAAAACATCTAGCAATTCTTTCGTATTTGTGGGTAATTTGATTTCAGCTGGTTTATTTCAATATAAAGATGGGCTCATCAAGTTTTTATATACAAAAAGTTTGAAATGGTTCATTTTGACAGACGCCTATTTATTTATTTGGAGTAACCTTTTTGAAATGTAGTAATTAACCAGCATATACATAGTGGGATATTAATGACTGAGTGCCCATCTCGGTCTTAATTAGTTTCAACAAGAGCATTAAAACTGCACCACAAGTTGCTACACGTCAACGGTCTTTACTATTAGCATCATTAATATTTCTAAGCCTGGAACTTCGGAATGGAGGTTGCGTTAAGTTAAGTTTTGCACGTAAATATTAGATTACTTTGAACATATTAAACTGTAATTTTTTGTAAAGTTTTTTCAAATTTGACGCAGGATTGACGCACTCCAACTTAAATTAATTACAGGCGTTTATCCCGCAATTTGAAAAAAATACCACTAGCAGCGTAAATGTTAAAAAGCTCATTCCACGTTTTTTTTCGTACGATTCTTTTTGATTTGTTCATCCCATAATTTCTGTTTTTATTCGTAGCAATATTGTGTTTGAAAGTTGATTTTTAATTATGAACTCCTTGGGAAGAAACAAATTGTACTGCTAAAATCTAAAAAGAGTCAGCAGTTTTGTTAATTTTTATAAATTCTAGATTCCTATTGCCATCCACCGTGCGAGAGTGAGCGCTCCGCTAATCATGGGAATTCCCACTATGTAAATTTGAGTGTCAGTTCTACGATGTTCTACAAGTGTGTACCATGAAAATTAGTTTGCGATGCGGTACTTCTATTAAAAGGTCAGCATAATTGTTATTGTCAGTAGTTTATAATAATAATAATAATGTTTTATTATAATGTATAAGCCTAAGCTTTTGTACATGAACACAATAAAAATAACAATTATTTAACATCTTAAAAACAATGGAAATAATACATTCAAAAATAATAACAACAATAAACCAAATATGTGCAATAACAATAGCAAAAATTAAATATCCAATATTAAATTAAATAAAACTTTTTTAAAATTATTAACAGAGGTTAAATTTTTCACCGCAGATGGTAAACTGTTCCAAGTGACAATCGCATTTGTTAACCCCGAATTATTATAAATATTAGTTCTATTGACAGGTAAGTTGATATTATGTGTTCGTATTGACTTGGAGAAATCCAATTTATCAAACAAATACAAAGGACATCCTGATTTAATAACACGAAAAATAAATAGAGCGGTCCTAAAACTATAAAACTCAAACAAGTCACAACCAAGAACCGAACGTTTAAATTCAGAAATGTGATCAAATTTCTTTAGGTCGTAAACATAACGTACACAATTATTAAAAATAAGCTGAAGCAAACGTTTTGACGAACTATCACAATTTGAAAATATCACATCACAATATGAGAAAATTGGAATAACCAAACTTTTCACCAAGTATATCCGTAAGTCAACTGGACAAATTTTTTTTATTAACCTCAACGAGTACAAACTATAATTAACACGCTGGCACAACGAACTTACATGATCATTCCATCCCAGCTTAGAATTCATGATAAGCCCTAGATTATTAACAACTGGAACAAATAAAATAGTATCATTGTTCAAGAAGAGTTCAGGTACAATACCATGGGAGCTATTTTTGGAGAAAAATAATGCTTTACTTTTAGATGGATTTATGGTAAGCACATTATTCTTGGACCATAGCGAAACACTGTTAAGATCGGAATTCAGATAACTCACAATTTCATCTTAATTCGACACGTCCCCACCAATATACAATTGCAAATCATCAACATAAAAATGATAACGACAATTTAAAATAAACCAGGGAAGATCATTAATGTAAATAGAAAAAAGTAAAAGACCTAAAATTGACCAACAAAAACATCCCGTAGGACGGAAATATCATCACCGTGCTTTACAAATTGTTTGCGATTATCACAATATGAATGTAACAATAAAATAGCAAAATTAGAGAACTTATAATACAACCTAAGCTTTTGAAGCAATTGCGTATGATTGACACAGTCAAAAGCTTTAGAGAAGTCCAAAAGTACTAAAATCACAAATGAGTTACATGTATCCAAGGTAGCTGAAATATCATCAACTATATGAATAAGTGCGGTTGTAGTACTATGACCAGATTTGAATCCCGATTGGAATTTGCAAAGAAAATCAAAACAATTAAGGTACTCAAGCATTTGAATTTGCATAATTTTTTCCAAAACCTTGGAAAGGGCAGGCAAAATGCTTATCGGACGAATGTCAGAAACAGTGGAAATAAAATCCTTCTTAGGAAGAGGAATAATAGAAGCCACTTTCCATGACTCAGGAAATACTGATTTCGTTAAACACTGGTTAACAATGAATGTGATATGTGGCAAAAACAAATCAATAAATAATTTTAATATTTTGAAGTCAACCATATCATATGCCATTGAATCTGATTTAATAGCCTTAATGGCATTCAGCACCATAAGCTCATCAACACAATCAAATGAAAATGTAAAACCATTAAAATTACAAAAATCAGAATCCGGCAAAGGCAAAACGCCTAACGATTCACTAAAATTACTTATACCGTCTAAAATGTCATTAGCAGAAAAAGTAATATTTCCTACAGTAGACGAACATGAAATACCAAGCAATTTTAAGTTGTTCCATGTAAGTTTAGGATTATGCATATTCCCAAAGTAAAACTTATTTTTCGCTTGATTGACGCAAACATTAGTTTTATTTCTAAGAAATTTAAAAGATTCTCAATCAAGCACTAATTTGGAACTTTTAAATTTCTTGTGAGCAAAATCTCTACGCGCCATTAAGTCCAAACTCTTTACATTTAACCAAGGAGCAGTAGGGCATTTTTTAATACTTCGTTTCCGAGGTATACAAGCAAAATCTAACTGTAATACATATGAATTAAATTCATAAACAATATCATGATGTTCATAGCTAATAGCGTTATAATCACGAACTATAGAAAAATTAATTTTGTCTCTAGTACGACAGAGTTTGTAGCAAGCATAAATCAAGTCATGATCCGAAATGGCAGGAACTGCTAATTGACCAAAAGAAATTATATTGCATTTATCGGAGACATAAAATAATTAAATCTAATAAACTGCTGTCTAATCTAGTAGGATTAAAAGGTAAGTAGCACAAGTTATATAACCTCAAGCAATCACTTAACTTATTATTTATCAACATGTTAAAATTAAAATCTCCACAACAAATAACTTTCTCATACTGTGATAGGTATTGTCAAAATATCAACTCAATATTATTAACTTCATTAGCACAAGCAGGTGGAGGATTGTAAATAATAATTATAAGGATTTTACCAATACGTTCCGTAAGCTCCAAAACTAAAATTTCTACTTTACCAAAGGCACCACAGAATATTTTTTTGATATTTAATACAGATCGATAATAAATAGGAACCCCTCCCCATCGCGTATTATTAATTCGGTCAAAACGAATAATATTATAATTAATGATACGAAGTGACTTGTTTAAAATTTTACAGCTAAGATGGGTTACAGTTAACGCAAGGAAGTCAAATTTGTACTCATTTAATAAAACAGTAACGTCATCAAAATGCTTTACTAGGCTTTAAAGCACTTTAAAGAACATTAAAGTGGCCGAACCTTAAAAAAGAACCAATATTTACCTGCAGATTATCACTTGGAACAGTAAAACCACTACATATGTTACATGAAAGGAAATTTAAACTATTAACGTGTTGATTGCAGCTGGAATCCGATATTTCGTATGATGAGGCAACCTTGCACGAAAATTTACATTATTAAATTCCCGAATATTAACTCCAATAGGCCAAATATCAGGATCAAGAGCCTTATCTCGTAATTCCGCAGGTAAACCCAATTTAAAACAAGAATAATGTAAGGAGCCAATGTCTCTTCCCTTAGGCACCAATTTAAACACCTTACAAAAATTAGTATCCAAACATGTTTTTGCCATCAACAAAATATCATCTTCAGATGTATCAGTATTAAATTTTGATACATGCAACCATAACTTCGGCATAATCGTTTTAACGCCAAAATTTTCCGAATAGCACTTAGTCCCACAAAATGATTTGCTTAATACACCAGACGTGGAACTAAAGTCAAGACTTGCAGGTTTAATAACAGGTGCAACATAATTTGCACAATCAGATGTATCAGCAACTGTAGATAAATGATTGGCAGCCGTAGACACAGCAGATGATGAATCCAAAGGCAAAGAAAAAGGCAAGTTACCCAACCTCGTAACACTATTAATTGTTTGCCCATGCACACTATTTAACTCCACAGCTAGATTAGCAGGATTAACAACTTGTTTAATTCCTTGTTGAGACACCTTAGCAGCCGTATCTGCTGAAACACTTTGTGTACTTTGTTGGCCAATTTATGATGAAACATGAAGTTCCACTGATTGTAAAAATTTTCTCTATTCGAATATACGTGACATAGAGAAATGTATTTGTTCCGTTGAAAAATAACAAAATCCTACTGCCTAAGGATTTAAAGGGTCTGCAGATTTGTTGATTTATATAAAAGACTCCTTTTTGGTCCTCTATAAAAACTACCCATCTATAGGAACCTACTATATATTTCTTTCTAACGAAATCCATTCTGTGAGTACATGTATGATTTCAGATTAAAACCGAACATTGAGTTTAAAACAAAAATTAAACTAAAAATAAAAATTTTAAAAATGTTAAATCAAAACAAACTAAACAAGAAACAGAAATCAAATTTTAATGAATATTAAAAATTTTAAAAATACTTCTTTAGGATATCTTTGAAGTTATCCGTTGATAAATTAAAGTCAAATTTAGACTACCATGTCAAATTTACATAGAGTGAATTACCACGACTAGAAGGTTGTTTTACTCACATTGTACATGGCATGGCTTTTGTAGTCTAGAACTTGTCTAAATTAGCATATTTGCCGACCTTTTAAATCCTTGGGCGGTAGATTTTTTTTGATTTTTCAACGGTGCAGGTGCATTTCCCGTGTCAAATTTATTTGAACTGCGGTGACTCCCACGATCTGCGGAGTTTTTTACTGGGGCTCGATACCATTAGAAGGATGCACCACACAATTTTACTCTCCAAAATATTGCTTTGAATGGGAATAGGAAGTGTGGGATGAGAGGAAATCCTGAGATTAGAAATAAAGAGTCTCTGGTGAGCTTTTTAACGCTGGTGTTGCTAGTGGTATATTTTTTTAATCGTGGGATGAAAATCTGGGATAACTTCATGGCGGACCAAAATACCGTATCTTGCAAATAAATCTACCCCGTCACACGTTGTGTTTTCCCTTGGCCATATTTACTATTTTTACAAAACTTCAAATTTTATTTTGTGTGTTTGTTTTAGAGAAATAAAAAACATAACGATAATCAGCTTACTTCATTTCTAACTGCGTCTCATTTTTCCCGACATAGCCTTGACTGAGGGCATGGAAAGAGAGTGAAACTAACTAACAAAAACGTTTTGTTTGGAACCAAACTTCCTCTTCGAACGAACCATGTCCCCCTTTGAATTAAAATATATTTCTTTCGGAAAATTTTGACGCAGGGTGCCAATTCACAAAACAAGAATTTTAAAACCTTTGTGATTGTTAGGACAAATCTCTTTTTCGGAGAGTTCTGACGCACCTAACATAAATTCGACTTTAGCAATAGCTGAAAAACTAGAAAATTGTCTTTATTTATATGTAATTTTTCCACGCTAGGAACCAAAATAATTAAACGCTTAACAAGAAAGAGTTGCATTTTGCACACGGCTCTTACAAAATTTTGCGTTTTGTTCAAAATATTAAGCTAAAGCTAGTGCAGGGTCCCCATCTTACGTTTGCAATTTAATTTGGCTCTACTTCTTGGTAACGCTCCCCATTGACTGTAAGGACGGCTCCTTGCTCATTTTCGAAAAAATGGAACAATGATGCCGCCGGACCAAAATCAACACCATACAGTCATTCGTTGTGGATGCGTTGGCTTTTCATGATTATGTATGGATTTTCTGAACCCCATATACAAGAATTTGGCTTTTTGACGTTTCCTCCGAGTTGAAAATGAGCTTCGTCTGAAAAATGATTTTTCGATAAAAATTTCTCTTTTCTTCTAATCGTTCCCAAAAGCTGCAATGTTTTTAGTACGGGCTATAAATGCAGATATGGTCGTCAATGGTCATCAAAATTTAGTATAAAAAATAAAAAAATCTCCTGACTACTGATAGGTGACTCTGACCGGAACCACAAACATCGGAAATGGTTAATATTGGGCATCTAAATTTGAGTAAAAATGACATCAGTACACCAGTGTGGTTGGCATTATAGTGGATATAGAGATTTGTTTTAGAATTACATTACAATACTTTATTAACGATTAAAATTATAGGAATAAAGTTGTACAGAAAAGTTGAAAAACAAAAAAGGCTGTTGGGTCTGTTTGAAAAAATGGACAGCGGTTCTGAAAAAGATGAACTCTCGTCTGATTATGATGATAGTATAGTGGACCCAGAGTATATTAATAGTGGCCAAAGTGATGATGATAGTGAAGACAGTGAGGATATTGAAAATAGCTTTTACAAGGTCAAATTAAACCACCGAAAATGCGACATTTATTTTCTAGGCATCTGTTATATTACCATCCAGTTTTTCCAAGCACTATGTCGGGACGTCGCTTTGAGCAAATTTTAAGATGCTTCAATGTTAATCCTCAGATAAGTGAAAAACATGTAAGCAAAATAAGTTCATTTGTAAAGTTATTTACGGATCGATGCCAAGCATCTAACCAGACAAGCCAGGCAAGCACTTGTCACTGGACGAATCTTTGTTGTTGTTTCGCGGTCGCTTACATTTTAGGATGTACATAAAAAATAAAAAATCTAGGTACGGCATAAAATTTTTTGAGCTGTGTGATCCAAATGGGTATGTTTTTAATCTAGAAATATATGGCGGAAAACAAAATACAGATCCAACATGCTCAAAAATTAATTCTTTGGTGTTAAGATTAATGGAGCCATACCTGGGAAAAGGGCACACAGTTTTTATGGACAATTACTAAAATAGTGTGTCTTTATGTAACGTATTATTATCTCACAAAACCCATACTTGTGGTACTCTACGAGGCAACCGAAAGGAAAACCCAAAGGAACTAATTGCAAAAAAACTTAAAAAAATGGGCATATCTGGTTACGGAAAGGAAATATCTATGTCTCCAAATGGAAAGACAAGAGGGATGTCCTCTGTATAAATACAGCATATCACCCAGCAATGGCTTTAGCTACAAACTGTTATGGTAAAGAACGAAACAAACCCATCGAAGTCGAGGAATACAACCAAAATATGTCTGGTGTTGATCGAATAGGTCAATTGATATCATATTATTCATGTCCTCAAAAAAACTGTTCGGTGGTATAAAAAAGTTATCTTTCACATTATAGATATCGCTGTGTTTAATCCTTACTTTATTTATAAAAAAAGTTTCCTAAGATAACATTTTTAAAATTTAGAGTCCCTCATTTGCTCATTTTTGAACGTCCAAGACATGCCTAATGGACGTAATCTGAAAATACCACCAAACAGGTCAGCAAACATTCCAATATTTCCAGAGGCATCAGCAGCATCAACATCCTCATCAAACCAACATTTTCTTGAAAAAAGTCCGCTACCCAACGGATGGAAAAGGAAATCATACTTTCGTGATTGAAGATGTTACACTCTATCGAAAAAACGGAAACAAACGGCGTTTCAATGTAAGCAATGTCCAGGTAATCCACCTTTGTGTCTGAATTGTTGCGAATCTTGGCATAACTCGGCCATTCATAATCCAATTCTTGAATCCTAAAAACCACATAAGACTTATTTTTTTTAAATTTAGAACAATTTTATTTTATTCTGAAGAATTATTGCTATTTTTGTTATTTATTATTTAAAGTTTTTTAATAAAAAAATGAAACTGATTAATTATTCTTTTTTAATTTTGATTTTTGATTATACTGCTAATGCAGTGACATCGCTTTAAGAGTTGCAGAGAGTTTTATTCGTTCAACCACTGCAATTGCAGTCTCACTTCTAATGCAGTATTGTCCTCTAGATGAAATAAAATTAAATGGGGAGTCACCACTGCATCTGCAGTGGTATTTGCAAAAATACACTAATTATTGCAAAATTCTCTACAAACCATTTAATACAAAAAACTTCAATCAGATTTAAATTATCTTCAAAATTACCAAAGTTACAGTGTGTGAAATTCTGAGTAGCCCTCAATAAAAAAGTGTGACCGCAAATGTGCTAAGTAACCAAATGATCACCATCGTGTACCACCCAGACCTGAATCACGATCTCTGGGAATGACCGATAATAGCCATCCAAATTTGAGTAGAAATGACATCAATCCACCAAGAATATCAAAATTCGTAGCAATAAATTGGAAGCATTATTAGCACTTGTAATCGTGATTCCGATCAGGCTAGTAAAATAAGTTGGTCATTGGGTCACCTAACCAAAACCATCTACTGCTAATAATGCACGACCTCGGGTTTATTGCTACGAATTTTTATATTCTAGGTGTTCAGATGTCATTATAACTCAAATTTGGCTGGCCATTATCGGTCATTCCGGTCAATAGTACATGATGTTTATCATTGAGTCTCCTAAATAAACCATTTGGTGCTTCAATGCTTGACACCGTGTTTTTTTGCTACAAACTTTTATTTTCTATGATTTATTCTAATCGTTTTAAAGTTCTAATATATTTTAATAAAAATCTCGATAATTTCTACACAATACGTATCTGAGTTTGTTTATAAATTTTTATTTTAGAAAATATTATATATTTTTTATTTAAATTGAGATTTGAGTCATTTTCTAAAAAAGACTCTTAGGTATATGATTGTACTAAAATTTCCAATACGATTCATTTATTTCCTATTTGAATTTGAATTAACAGTGTGATACTCATACATACAAAACATCTATGGAAAGTCTGGAATACTTCACACACATGGGCAGAAGACTCACCATTTTGAAAATAAGTTTTCAAAATTTCTCAATTTTGTTCAACCGCAAAGCGACTCCTCACTGCCCCCCCCCCCACAGCCCCCCTCCTCACAGCCAGAGTATCGAGAAAAGTAGTATAGTATTGGCAATATCAATCCCTGATCCACGCTCGTATTTTTTTCCGGGATCGGCTCAAAATCCCGAATAACAAAGTTCCAACTTTCAAAATCCCGATTTTCAAAATCCAGGGGGGCTATTTGGGAATTCGATTCGATAACAAGAGTACAAGATTCATATTTGATTTGAATGTGATTCGAACGATTCTTATTTAAAATCAAATATGAATCTAGTACTCTCGTTATCGAATCGAATTCCCAAATAGTCCCCCAGATTTTCAAAATCTCGACTTTGCTGAAATCTTAAAACTCTAGCAAAATTTATAGCTAAAAATCAAAATTTAATATATAATATTTTTATAACTACCTACTAGAGTGGGTGTCATTAATAGATTTAACATAATCCGCGGGGGAGGGGGGGGGGGGGGAGTGCAGCGACCTCCCGCGTGCCGCGTGCCCGTGAGAGTTAGCGAAGCCAATAGCCTCTACAATTATTGCATTTCAAAATGTTGGCCCGTGGGCGCCTGAATTTATAAAAAAAAAAAAATTAAAATCTGGCTTTTGAAAATCTGGATTTTAAAAATCGGGATTTTCAAAATGCCGATTTTGAAAGTCGGGATTTTGATAGTCGGGATTATGACAGTCGGGATTCCTTAGTGTATTGCCAATCCATCTCCACCCTCGTCCTTTATTTCGGTCTCTATGTCTGACTGATTTGTACTTTTATGCAGTTCAATGTTAGTTATGGTTTCAGGCCAGAAGCATTTCAATATTCGTCGAAGGCACTTGTTTACTAACACCCATACTGTAGTACCGATTTCACACACGAGTTGAAGATTCGTTGATCCACGATCGTACATACGATAAAATAGTGCTTTATGTATAGTAAATAAATTTTTAAATGCGTGTTTCGTCTTATGCGAGGGTAAATAGAAAACCCCGAGATGAAGCAGTATTGTTGAAAAAAAAAAAAAAACTGACTTTTGTTACAGACACCAAAAATGTACAAAATTTCAATCCATTCGCTTTCATTTTGGCATTACCTGTTCATCCATATAAATTCTCTGTATATAGATATTGATGTTGGCGATCTTTTATCGTGTAGTAATTTGATCAATAATTTATTGATGTAAGTAGAATGAGGTTTATCGATTAATAGACTTTTAATAGTGTTCGTCAAAATAAAAAATATTCACATCGTGTATTAGTTGCCGATGGATGGGGGCATTGTTTTCAAGCATATTTAAGTATTTTGCTTAGTCAACATCAAATAAGAATATTTCTATGTGCTAAGAAGAAACTACAATAATTTTTTTACCGTTGTGTATGAATAAGAAAGAACACAAAAATTTGTATTATTATTTCGTTTGTTGGGAACGGATTTAATATTGTTTTTGCTTTTTTGACCTTACGTACAACTTATGGTGCAACTACGTACGTGGAGTAGTACTTTGGTTCTTCATAACATTATTATGCAATTTTATATAGTTTTTTTTTTGTTTAATGTACTGTGTTGATGGCCTAGTTGGAACAAAATCAAATTTATTTTCCTTTATGCGTTAGTCATTTTTAAAGTTCAACATTGTGTAGTATGTAAAGCGCACGGTCACGTTTAAACTGTTAAATTTTATAGCTCACAACCGAGCACGCAGCTCATGATGGAAATTCGTTCGTTCGCTTTTTGATTTATATATAAATTTTTTGGAATTCGCACCGCACAAAAATATAAATCACAGTAAATTGATTTTGATTTTATTGCTCCCAATTCTCGTGAGATACAACATTTCGGTTATATTCTTGTGTAATGCGAATGTTGA
This sequence comes from Nephrotoma appendiculata, assembly GCA_947310385.1. Classification (NCBI taxonomy): domain Eukaryota; kingdom Metazoa; phylum Arthropoda; class Insecta; order Diptera; family Tipulidae; genus Nephrotoma; species Nephrotoma appendiculata. The sequence goes on from OX371224.1 coordinate 171,100,831, forward strand.
ATATAAATAAGTTAATTTTTTTTTTCGTTTGGTTTGGTTTGGGATACTCGCTTTACAGTATGTTGGGTACCACAGTGAATTGAATCCCGAAAAAAATGATAAATTTGACTATTGAAGGGTATCGGTGTGTAAAACACAGATATATAACTCAAATCGTACAAAGTATAATAATTGAGATGTGCGAGATGCGTGCTACAGTAGAAAGCTACTGCATTCATAAAATTTTATGATATTTGTAAATTATTTTCTCAGCTTAATCATTCAAACAATTTAATTCTTAGTTCAAATAAAAACATGTACGGTAAAATAAGCTAATACCAAATTTCTGTTGTGTCAAAATCAACACACGACCGAGAGATGAATTTTATTTTATACATCAAGGTTGTCACGTATGTCATAAATAATCATTTAATTAAAAAAAATTTTAAGTATTCGAGTTGGAAGTTAAAATTAACAACACATTTTTTTGAAATTTATAAAATTTATGGCATTTCCTTATGGGATTTTTTCCAAAGGTTAAACACAGGATGTGCAATGTGTGGCTTACCGATTTGCTTATATTTGCGCAATTAGTTCCATTCATATATTATTATGCTACACAATAAATTAACTGAACAGAGGTAGTTAGTTACCACCAAGCGAGAAAGAAAAGATTCCACATGCAACCAGTGATGAGGAGTGGTGTATACGAATATTAGGTAAATATATAAATTACGAATATGATATGCCACACTACAAGCAAAGATAGGGTTGGTTTTATAAAGTATTTTTAAATATTTTTTTTACATTATAAAGATACACGACAGAGATTAATTAATATAAAATTTTAAACATGTTGATATATGGAAATTTAACAAAAATCGCAAAAAATTATACAAAAAATGTGTTTCCAGATGTAAAATAAAGTCTCTGTATATCGGAAACCGGAATTCTGGAAGACACGTGAATATTTTAAAAATGTATACTGTTGCGTTGTGAAACAGACGCGATAAACTTTTTAGCACACAATGTTTCAAAACTATATACTGAATTACTTACAAATCACATAACATATAATTTGTGCAAGTAGAAAATCTGCTTTTTCTGATCGAATCCAACTTTATTGAAAATATAATTGTTACAAAGATTAATTATTGAAATATTTGCCATTACTGAATGCCGTTGCGATAAAAACTTGGTAGTTTCGATGATGTCGGTGATAGTCATCGAGACATGCCGTTGCGATAAAAACTTGGTAGTTTTCGATGATGTCGGTGATAGTCATCGAAACATTTTGGCACATCTTCAACTTTCGTGAACCACTGGTCTTTCAAATATGATGACATCGATCTGAATAAGGGGTACCAGAGGGTGCCAAAATTTCCCATCCTAAGGAGAAGATGAGTTCCTGGGAAATGTATCCAATATAACCTTCCGCCTTCATTGGTCCGTAAATGGTCTTTTCTCCTCCAGAGCATAACTTAATTTGATCAATTTGGCCTGGTAACGTTCAGCTGTAATAGCTTGACCAGGTTCCGGAAGCTGGAAAGTATGTAATTTCTTTCCGATCCTACCAGACACACAGTAATACTTTCTTGGCATGAATATTCATTTTTTCAACTGATGTTGATGGCTGGCTAGGATCAACCCATGGTTTTCTGCGATTAGTGTTATCGTACAAAATCCACTTCTCATCATCTGTAATGATTTTGTGCAAATACTTTTTTTCTTTTGTACCAAGAAAGCAACTTCATGCAGATGCCAACTCTTCGATTTTTGTTTTCTTTCAGTCAGTTTGTGAGGAACTCATTTTCCTTCCTTCTGTACTTTTCCCATTTCGTACAATCAAAGTGATATTGCTTGGTAAGTGATCCCTAACTTTTTGAGTTTGACGTACGGGTTTTCATCCAGTAAAACTTTTAGTTCTTCGTCTTTAAATTGTTTTACTGCACCTGGACGCTGTTCGTCCTCAAGTCTAAAATTGCCATCACGAAATTTTGCATAATACATTTTTATTGTTGACTGACTCACAGAATGTTCACTCAAAGAAATTAACGTTCTAAGATATTGAAGCCTTTCCTAAAAAAATCTCCAAAATATTAAATAATTACAAAAATTAAGATCCTGTTAAAGATGTAGGAATAGGAAAAAAAATATTTTACTAATCAGAATGTCTTTTTATTTATTTTTGAAATAAACCTGTATTAGTATATACACTGTTAAAAAAATTCTTATAAGAATTTTGAGTGAAAACTAGAAAATAAGCTCAAAAAAAAATTTGACATTCTTCATAATATCCCGGAAAATCATTTCCATTTTTCATTCATCATTTCCATATCTAGGGGATAGGTGTCATTTTCCAACAAACTCTAGGATATTCAGAATTTATCTAGATTAAAACTACTCAAACCAATAAAATCTATTAGATTTGTGAGAGCGAAAAATGACACCTATCCCTTAGATATGGAAATGGCTCTAGATTTATTTGATTGTGTCAACCTGAAGCTAACATTTGGACATAGTGAAATTTTCCGACAAACTCTAGGATATTCAGAATTTATCTAATTAAAACTACTCAAAGATAAAACATCGATTATATTTGCAAGAGCTTAATGTGTTTTATTTTTTCTCGATTATTTCTCACTCTTTCTTTCATCTTTGTAAAATACATAAATCGAATTTGAAAAAATGTGGCTCCTATTTCCGTCTCTTTCTATTATAATATAGTTATTTTGCAAATATTTTATTTTAACAGTGTAAATACTAATACTGTTCTGCATTAAAAATTTCTAATTGGATTTGTATATGTATACGGGATTTTTTTTGGGACAAACTTCACACCGTGTTTTTAGTTACTCACAATTTTGAGTGATATTTTCAAATCCCTCTACTGAAAAATTAAACATTTTGGATTGTGTCACTCTTGCAGCAAATGAGCGATGTGTAAAAGAAAAAGTATAATCCAACTGCTGCATTATATCGCTCATTTGCTGCAACAGTGACACAGTCCAAAATGTTTAATTTTTCAGTAGAGTGATTTGAAAATGTCACGGCGTTTTTAAAAAGTAAATAAAAATACTGTTGTACTTTTTGTTAAATAAAACTCTGTTTAAATATTTGTTGACTGAAACTCTTTATTTTAAACATACGTAACGTTTTAAAAATACATCCGCTCGTTTTATAAATAGAATCTGACTTCTTTTTATCGCCATTTTCATCATTCGGTTTTACAGTCTAACTTCAGACATGAAAATCGCCTTTTCAGCAGTGTAGGTAACTTCATTGTATACACTTATTCAAAACTACAACAATTCGGTCATCTTGTAATATATGGTGTCCTCATCATCTAGTTTCTTTATTTTTAGCGAAGAATCAAAATACTGATCATTTTAAATTTCGGCTCTCTTCGATTACCGACCGACAGAGCCATGATTCATATACGTTGACTAGAATCCCCGCTTCATTACAATTTTAATTCAACTTACTCTTAATCAGTTTTAATTAACGAATACAATTCAAATGCATTATATACGGACGAAGATAATCCAAGGAACAGATTCAATTCAGTTCAAATCTGACTATATCACCCTTGGGAACTTTATAGTATTGTTACGTTTTGGCCTTGTCATTCAAGGTTCGAATCACTGGATTGTGAATAAATACAACTGCTTCAAATTTGAACTAACAGAAATTTATTTACACAACACAATAATTATATAACACAAAATTAACAATTAATTATTACAATTATAACACACTTTTTAATTATCACTTTAATAATCTTTCTATTTAACCTTCACTGTATCACGTTTAAAATAAGACTCAGCATTCCACGTTAATGTACGCCTTTATATACCAAAATATTTGTCTCTAGAATAATCCTAAATGCGCATGAAGAATAGAGCAAATATGTCAGTATAGAAATGACGCCTAAATGTTGAACTAAATCATAAATGCAATTGAACAATAAATGAAATTAAGTGATTCTATTCTAATCTAGGTGTCACCGTAACAGTATCTTACCTTGGTGTTTAATTTCAATTTCTTGTATTAAGTACCTATCCCTACCAACCGATTTCACCATTTCGTAAGAACCACGATACTTAGCCGATAGTTTGTACTCTCCCCACTCGTGCGTGGTTCATTACGGCCATAACCAGCTCACCTACCAACAGCTTTGGCGCAGCTCGTTTTTTCTTATCAAACTGCTTTTTAATAACGACTCTATTTTTTCTAGCATTTCTGCTACATTATCGTCGTCGTCTTTGGAACTTAATTCTTTAATTAGATTCGTAATTTCTATAGTCAGATAATTGTCCTTCAATAGAACCGATCTATATATTTGAATACAATCTATACCATCGCTGATAACCACCAAACTGGTGGTTACTGTTCTATTTATGATTTCGACTTGACCATTTGAACGAGCAATACCACTTGCTACCTTGATATGTGTAATGCTGTATTCGTCCACAAACTCCTTAAACAATCTGGACGTAAACCCCTAACTTCTGTCGCTTATAATCTTTAACGGCCTACCGTAGTGTGTCATATACAACTTAACAAACATAATTGTTTTCTCCGTAAGTTGTTTTCTCCATAACCGTCATCAGTTATGACTGTTACATATTTGTTCTTGTTTTTAGTGGTGACATTGGGCCCTACGTGATCGATATGAACCGTAACAAACGGCTCTGTGCCTTTTTCCAATGGGTGTAGAAACCCTGGTTTCTTACCCGGTGTTGTTTTATAATAAATACAATTAATACACCTATTTATATATTTTGTCACAAATTCTCTTAACTTGGGGAAGTAATAGTAAGTTTTAAATTTTGCCAACGTTTTATCTATACCCATATGGGGTACGCTTTCATGTCCATCCCTAACAACTTCAAATCGAAGGAAATCCGGTACAAATAATCTCCATTTATTCTTGGTATTCTTATATACCCTACTCTTATATTAGGTAAATTTCTGATGTGTGGCTTCATCGCCTTCCTCTAATTTATGCCTAACTCATATCGTTATTAGTTCCCTGAAGTGTTGCCACCCAGTCAGTATTAATCGCAATGCCTAAACTAATTTTTGTCCCTTTTTCACTTTCGCTCGGTGCATCATCGAACAGGTTTCGCAGCTACCTGATTAACTCTCCCTTGTACGTACTCTATTTTGAAATCGAATTCAAATATTCGGCTAACGCCTCTAGCCCTATCGATGGATATTTTGATTCTTCTTTCGAAGACTTCCGAAAATAAAAGCAAATTGGCCTATATTCCTTATTCACTTGTTCTTGGTATATAATCGCCCCTTTTTAATTTTGATTTCTTAATTTTCTTGTTTAAGGATGTTTTAATATAAAGAGGAAATGTTGTCGATTAATAGATTAAAGACATCATGTTGTTAAATGGAAAATTCCACCCATTCCACATTTCCATACAACGAAAAACATAAATCAAAATTAATAAAGTAAACTAAAAATTTAAACAAAAGTCCCATAAAAAAAGCATAAACACGTTATGAGATGCGTATAACAAACACAATAATTATTGACCTGGCCGTGTGCGTATAGAGGATTTCGTTTTATCAGTGCCTATATATGTATACGGCCATGTCACAATATATGAACTTTGTATGTAAGCAAGCCCAAAACACTATGAAATTCCTTTCTTGGAAAGTTTATTTAATATTACTTATTTATATCTCGTGAATGTGTTTGAAAATTAAATTTTCATTCTACTGAGCGTGAACTTTGGTAATTTATCTTAAATTTTAATTAGTTGTTTTTCATTTTTAGCGTAGTTTTCATTCAGAATTGTTCAACTATCCGCTCTAATGTCTTTAACCCATTACCGCACACTTTTTAATTGACGACCGTGCTCAGAAACACACTTTTTGTTTTTCAATTGTTTATGACTGCCATATGAAATTGACCGTCATTTATATGTTTGGAAGTGAAAATTATCACATTTTCTCAGTTTTCCCATGAAAACTCTCAACGGCTATAGCCGTCATTTGCTCATCACATCATTTTTTCTATATATTTGTCGTAAAAGGAAGTCTTGTGTTGGCCACATCAATTACAACACTCCAAACCTTTTAAAGTGACAATTTAAAATAATGAAATGTATGTAATATTTTCTCATCTTCGATGAGAAAAAAATTAGATGATTAAAGGAGCTTCTGAAAAATTATTAAACAAATTAATTTCTGTAATTACGTGAGTTTTAATGTCCAATCCATGATGATGGGACAATATAAATATATCATTTCTTTATGAGTAAAGTTTTTTTTTAAGTTTTAATTATGACGGATTGGAGTTCAGCATGTCTAGTTCAGCAAAAATGATGTTCTAAATGCTAAAGAATACTCATGTGAATTTCTATGAAGATTGGAGAAATTTTAGAAATGTGTCATTTGTGTGGGAAAATATTGTCACTTGACGAGAAAAACCATATCTCAGCTACTTAGTCAGCTCCTAGTATCATGAAAAGGCCTACTGGCTTACATAAAATTAAGAAATGGCTTACTGTCAAATAACGCGCGTCAAAATTTACTTAATTTCGAAATCTCTTTGAGACCCGAAAAATATGCCAAAACGAACTACGATACAATTCAAAGAAATTCTTGAAAAAGGCAGGAGGTGAAGTTAGGGAGAATCGGAAGGGAGTCAAAATAGGAGGGAATGATGGAGGAAAAATGACCGGGGGCAATTGTGGAGGTAATTTTCGTGGTGGTAATGACCGAGGGGTAATGACCGGGAGCTTGTATCCGGAGGTGGGGGTAAGGTCTGAGTGGTAATGGCTGGAAGGTAATGAACCGAGGGGTAATTGACCGGAGGGAATGGCGGGGAATAATAGCGAGGACGGTACTGACAAAGGGGATATTGTTCAAGAGAGAGAGGATGGGGTAGTTTTTTGGGGAGTAATGTCCTGTTACTAATAATGCTGTATGTATTGCTAGGGCACTCAGTAAAGCTACAATAACAAGTAAAATAATGGAATGCTAATTTTGGTAATTCTTAATTTTCCCACGTATGCGGTATCAGTTGTAGCAAATAAGTTTACATTTTATAGCAGACAATAGAAAGATCAAATAATATTAATGGAAATGTCTTAAACATATACACGATTTCAATCTTAAACATTTTTCCAATTTCATTACGGATCTATAAAATTCACAATTTACAATATTTCCATATATATAGCACAACATACCAACAAATAAAAAATTCATTTTATCTTCCGCCACTCGAATAAAATTTTCCGTCAAATTAAAGAAAATCTACAACAAGAACATAAACTAATAAGCCCTATCATACTCACATAATATAAAATTGTGATGCTGATATCGAATAACACCTTTTTGTGTTTTCCAAAAAAAAAAATTTAAATAAAATAAAATTTTCATTTTATTTCCACAGCTAGTTTTCAAATTTTTTCCCAATACATGCATAATTTGATTTTCTTCTTACACATTTATATATATTTTATGTATATACGGCACACAATTATTTAACATAAAATCAATATTTTTCACATTAAAGTAAACGGAAAATCTGCTATATAAATATTCTTTTAAATCGAAAGTGTAGTGAATTTTTTTTTTTCGATTTTCACCAATTTTCGATATGTTAGTACATTTCCAATTTTGTTCAAGTTAATTATAATTGAACAGCAGTGTGGCAGTAAAAAAAAAATTGAATATGTAAATTGCGAATACGGAAGTGTAAATTACATATACATATTTTCACTATACGCAGCATAAAATTCATTTTATGTGTCCTTTGATGATACTGAACCGAACCTTGGGAAATGGCGCTGGAATGTATTCGCATGAAATTGGAAAATCATTCTATATATTTGTAACCTACCTCTGTGCACTATAACAACAATAATCATCGGAATACAATTTTTTGTTCGAATTGGGGGGACAAAATTTGTGCGACTTAATGGCAAATTCGATTTTGTGTATATCACAGCATAAATTTGATGATGTTATGGAAATCTCTGTTTGTATCAAACAATGAAAATGGAAACATTCAAAAGTCATATTTTCTTTTTTTTTTTTTTTTTACCTTGGTATTATAACGGAATTGGGTAAGGTATATATATACATCTGGGATTTTCAAGAAATATATCGTATTGTAATATTTGTGTTACAACAACAACAACAACAATAACAACAAAAAATACGGTTGATGTCACTCTTTTGTGTTACATGTTTAAGAAAATTAAGATCTCTCAAATTTTGGCGCAAGTAAGCAAAATTAAAATGTTTAAACAGCATAAAATAAGCATTAATGATACTATTATATATTTCAGGCGGAAATAACAAATGTACTGTTATACAATAATTAGTGAATGAATCATTGCGCTACATTAAGGTGGTGTGTGCAATTTTTGGGAACTGTGTGAAATGCGGTTTATAATTTTGTAGGGTTGAATCATCGCACAATTTTCTGTACACATGAACTCAATATAAAGGCAATTAACAGCCGCATTATGGTTTTTTGTATTTTTAATATACTCATCCATCATCATCATCATCTTAAGCATTGGAAATCTTACATGCAGTTATTATTTCAGATCATATCCATTATATTTTTTCACACACAATTTTAAACCAATCTTCAATATAAATTATTTAAAAAAAATTAAAATTGAATTGAGGAAATGAAAGATGAAAATTGTTTTGAAATAAAATTGGAAACTGTCATTCAACCTAGAAAAATTCTGTATAGGTAAACAAAAATATATTTACCTTTCATTTTATACAGACATTTTTCAGCTGAGATAAGAGAATAAGTAAGATGAAGCGATGTAATTGTCATAATATGAAATGAATCACAATTACAAATGCTTTATGAATCACTTTTATAATGTTTTTATTTATTTAACATAAGTGAAGGTTAAGATCTCATTAGCATTTTGCTACATTATAAATACTTTGATTCATTCCATAATTATTTTGAAGAAAAAAAAGTAGCGGGTGAAAATTCCACATGATATTGAGGTTGCGGATGATTCAACAGGTATACGTAAAATATATTGATGGCAAAAATTCATATTGGAAGTTGCTCCCTACACCATTTTCTCTGTGACACTTTACATTTCTTAATTGACCGAGGTCAAATGGATTTTTATTGCTTTTGTATATAGAGTCAGGTTGGAGTCCAGATTTCCGCAGAACTCAAATCCTGTGCCGTTTCTGTAGCAACTTCAGCAAGTGCTCACACCACCTTCTTGCGGTGGCACCGCTAACTATTTCGTAACCAGGGATTACGCGTCGACTACTAGTTTTTACATGATTTCGTAGACAACTCGTCGACAACGTCGAGAACTACTTGACAAATTAATTTACGCCATCTATCGAAACTTATAATAAAACTCAGCATGAATAATCTGTATACTACTGAGTGATAGCTGACACTTTATTTATGAAACATACTGTGCCTAATATTCATGTCATAAATTGCGTAATAAATTGATCATTATCCATTATCGATAAAAAATTGTTTGACAATCGAAAAAAGTTTAATTAAATTTGCGAATTTTAATAAAATTTGAGTGTATTGTGATTTAGCTCGAATGCAATTTTCAAGCTTCAGCCATTTATAACTATACGCAGTGAATGAATAGTTAATTTATGATTTATAATGACGGTTTATATAATTTTTATAATTTTGCTTTATTGTAGTAACTTCGAATAAGATTAATTATTCGTCTACAAATAAAAGACACTATTTAGTTAAAAATTTCATTTAAGTGACAACTTTTATTAAATTTTAAGAAACTTTAAAAAAAAAATATTAGTATAACAGTGAAAGTAATGTCAAAATATTGACAGATTTTTTCTGTGTTAAGCACTCAACGATAAAAGTATTAAAACAAAGTTCTTGGTGATGTGCATGTGATCAGCAATCTTTTGCATCTCTGTAGCTGAAAGTTGACTCGTTTATAGATTTTATTGCAGTTGGCTGAATTTACAACCGCCGATATAACTTTATATCAAATCTCTCCGTAGCTGTACATTGTAAGTGTCTTTGATTAAATATTCGCTTAGTAATTTATTAGTTTTGTTTAAAAATTGTTAACCAAATTAATGAAAATTAATAAGAAATATGATGCAAAGTGTGCAAAAAATCTTTAAAAAATACGGCTGCATGAAAACTTGAAGCACACACATTTTTAATGACTTTCATACGTATTTACTGGTCAATGCTATAACTATGAATTTATATTTTAGAGATCATTGTAAGTTAGAATCCAATGTAATTTTGAAATACTCCTAAATAATGGTGATGTTGACAAAACTTCTACGAATTCTACCGTTAATTTTCTGGATGAAGATATGGCTGTTTCAGCAAATTTTTAGCGAATGGTACTTTTACAATTGTGTAAGCGTCCGTTGCAAGAGGCGCTATTGCAGGTAAAACATATTCTGGGAAAACGTTAACATCGCTCCGTGGCAATTCATTTACCCCCACCATGCATAGATAGGCGGTTAATGTATCGAGTGCACATAATCGTACACGAGATATTTCGTCTTTGGCTAGCAATAACTACAAAAACAAATAGTAATAAATTTCTAAGAGAATATTTAATCAAAGGCACTTACAAAGTTACAATGTATGGCTATACGGATGATTTCGAAATAGAATTATATCGGCGGTTATGAATTCAGCCAACTGCAATAAAATTAATAAGCTAGATAAATTATATATAGCTATATGTTTAAATTACACTGTGCTAGTTGAAAAATGTGACAAGCTGGGCACCCGGGGGGTAAACCTAATTCGAGTATGCTGAATTCAACGGTGCTGGTCCCATTGTAAAGTTAGTCCCCATTTTTGAGATATCGCATTCGGGCCTGAGTCAAAATATACCCTCATTTTCACGTTGATAGCTCTTGAACCATTAAGATTTTCGTTATGCTTTCTTCAACAAAGTTGTTGCGCAGGTCAAGACCAACAACTTTGCCGAACATATCAAGACCGAAAAACCACATCTAATTTTTTTTTGCTTTTCATTTCGACGAAAAACACTGTTTTTATCATTTTTAATCATTTTGTTGAATTTAAATCGAGTAGAATTGATCGATTAAACATCGCATCGACAAATATAGATACAATAGAAACTATTTAAAAGAAAATTAAATCGATTCAATTGATTTTATGGTGATTTTTCTTAAAAAAAATTCCTAAAAAATTAACATTTTTCTTCTCTTTGACAAAACAATGGCGTGCCGTTGCGATAGTGGATAAAAATAATGGATTTTTCCATCCCATCGTTTTAACCAATTACATCACGTAAATTATACGGTATGATATCAAAGAGCCGAATGTTGAAGGACCGAATTTGTCGAAGGGCCGAATGGGTCGAAGGGCGGAATTTTTTGATTTTTTGTTGTTGTTAGAAATATAATTTTTTTATTTAATTTAATTATTTTTTTTTTTGTACCATATACCTATTGGGGTAGATACTCGATCGGCTAGCAAGCAAGCAATTTGCTGGCCAAAATCCTGGCTACTCAATCAATTTTACCAAGGAAATTTGAATTCCAAATTATGTTTTTCAAATTTTTTTGTTTTTTTTTACGATTGCACAGTAAATTTTGCGCCTTCAAAAAATGAACAGCAAATTTTTGTGTTGTTTTACTGTGCAATGCAACAATAAACAATTATTTTATGAAAAATATAATTTTAAATTCAAATTTCCTTGCTAACATTGATTGAGTAGCCAGGATTTTGGCTAGCAAATTGCTTGCTTGCTAGCCGATCGAGTATCTACCCCATTATCAGAAGGCTGACAAATAGGGCCGAATGTCTTTGGTGGCGCATGACAAAATTTTCTTTCACTAAAATGTATCGCTGACCGGATACGTGGAATTTCATAAATATTCAAAGATGAAAAATATTAAAATACATAAATTCATAAGAAATTCATTTTTGTTTAATAAAAGAAAATATTTACAAAATATTCTATAAAAAAAATATGAAAAATAAAAAAATATAAAAATATTCTAATATTCTTAAAATATTTTATTTTGTTATAAAACAACAAATTTAAAAAATTATATTTCTAAAAACAAAAACAAAAATTCGGCCCTTCGACCCATTCGGCCCTTCGACATTCGGTCCTTCAACACATTCGGCCCTTCGACATTCGGCCCTTCGACATTCGGCCCTTCGACATTCGGCCCTTCGACACATTCGGCCCTTCGACACATTCGGCCCTTCGACACATTCGGCCCTTCGACACATTCGGCCCTTTGTACCTATTCCAATTATACAACAGACACGCCACTTTGCAAATTAAAAGGTTGAAAAAAATTGAAAAATAATCTTGGACAGAAAAATCCGAGATTTTTGTCCGTCGTATGATTCTGTGATTGAATGGCACAGTGACATTTGATGGTTGATATATTAATGCAGATGTTTCTTAATTTACGTGTATAATTTACGTGATGTAATTGGTTAAAACGATGAGATGGAAAAATCCAGAGGCCTTATTCCTGAATACGATACGAAAACTAAAAAACAAGATTCCTATTCAAATTTAAATAAAAATCGTACGAATCTGATTCAATTCAAACATGAATCTTGTACATTCGTTTTCGTATCGTATTCAGGAATAGGGCCCCAGGATTTGTATCCACTATCGCAACGGCACGCCATAGTTTTGTCAAAGAGAAGAAAAATGTTAATTTTTAAGGATTTTTTTTAGGAAAAATCACCATAAAATCAACTGAATCGATTTAACTTTCTTTTAAATAGTTTCTATTTGTCGATGCGATGTTTATTCGATCGGTTCTACTCGATTTAAATTCAGCAAAATGATAAAAAATGATAAAAACAGTGTTTTTCGTCGAAATGAAAAGCAAAAAAAATTAGATGTGGTTTTTCGGTCTTGATATGTTCGGCAAAGTTGTTGGTCTTGACCTGCGCAACAACTTTGCTGAAGAAAGCATAACGAAAATCTTAATGGTTCAAGAGCTATCAACGTGAAAATGAGGGTATATTTTGACTCAGAGCCAAAATATATCGAAAGCGATATCTCAAAAATGGGACTAACTTTAAAATGGGACTAGCACCGTTGAATTCAGCATACTCGAATTAGGTTAACCCCCCGGGTGCCCAGCTTGTCACGAAAAAAAAGTTTGCAATTCAAGCACTATTATTATAACTAAAATAAATAAATTTTTATACAGACATCAAGATGACTTGAGAAGAGGGCGCATAAAGTCTAAATCTATTGAAATATTTGAAATATTCAATAGTTTTAGATAGATGTCTTTAGTTCAGAGATTTTAAATTTATAAAATGCTTGTAAAACTGTCAGAATTAGATTTAAGTAATTTTTCACAAATTTTAATAGTGCGGTTAACGAAAAATAATTAAAAATTAAGTTTTTAATATCATTTTCTTAGTTATCGACGTTGTCTATCTTGTTGACGCCTGGAAAGCAAAAATCGGTATGTAATCTACATGATAGATTACGTGTCGACAACTACGTAGATTACCTTACGTAATCTATCCGCCCATCCCTGTTCGTAACTGGGTTCGTATGTTACGACCGTCGTTTTTTTACATAGGGTTTGCGTTGAGCTAGCAGCATAACCTGGAAAAAACAATTGTTTCAAAAATTCGCCAAAGCCTCGTATAATTAACTCAGATTTAGAACATCGACTTTGGACTCTAAATTTAATAAACGGTTTGAAATTTGAAACATGGAATACGTTAAACTGCCCGGAAAGCCTCCACCAACTTTTCGATCAGACATGTCGATCGTAGTCGCCACACATAATTTGTAAACGTCGACCCAGATTCCCTACATCTTGCATCAAACAATTATTAAATGAGCGTGACCGAGGTAGCTCTGCTATATAATCTGGTTGCCAACACAATAGCTCACGTAACCATATCAAAAAAGGCCCTCGAGCATTAAACGATATTAAGACCAAACGCTGCAACAACATCGATTCTGACCATTTTCTGGTAGTTGCAAAAAATACCGTTCGCCTATCCACCACCGAACCTTACGTTGGAATACCGAAGCAATAAACAATCAAGTTAGCCGGGTTAACTTCGAAGCTAGCATATCAGAAACCCTAGACAGTCAACCACTGCCCTATTCTGTGAAAGGGCAATGGAACATAATAAAATAGGCGATAACAACTGCTTTACGAAAATCTAGAAACACATGACTAGCACGTGACTGAAACCTCTCTCAATCAACAAGGCAATCACAAAACGCCTATATGGTTGCAACAAGGCACTCCAACAGACTGTGTAGAAAGACGAAACGTGAATGATTTAAACAATAAGTGATTGAAATCGTCACTGTTAGTTTAAGAGACAGATACCGTCTTGTCAAATTTGGAAATTTCTTTAAAATTGATAACCATGTGCAAAATATTAATGGATGGCTCTAAAAGCACGGTGATTTTATTTAACGTTACGTTAGAGTATCTCATTCGCCAGCTCAGCATAGCACAGCGCAACTGTTTATATCATACATTTAGCGAACATTTTAAGTTTCGGTAATCATGTGTGGCCTCCCTTTTGTTGCCGATCAAGTTATCCTAGAAGAGCATTGTTGAGGTGACCAATTTAGTTCATGGGATGTAGCCCCATGAAAAAAGGAGATGTATTTTCAATACTCAAATCAATTTAGTATATTTCCGGATTAAACTAACCGGATTATTGTTTTACGTGAGAAGGTGCGATTACCAAAAGGTGGGTGGTATTTGGTTTCCAACTGAAGGGAATTAGCATGTTTCAATGGAAACATGGCAGTAGAGAACATTGAAATATTAAATACCATACATACTTGCATCCTGATGACAAACGAGTGGAGTACCATATGCGTGAGACACATTCATTTCTTCCGCCGATCGCTATTGAGATAACCCTCAAAGATCAATATCAAGTCGTCGCAAATGCATTTCGGCGTGAAATGCACATTGCGAAGCCAAGCAGATAAAGCAGGAATATGCATCAACTATTCTATTAGGACAACAACAACAGCGCATATGATGGGATCTACTTTTCAAACACGCGCGGACTATTACAGCGAAAACGACGCGCAACAAAAAGTGAAGATTCGCATAAATGCATGTCTATGCATTTATGCATATTTTAGGATCAGGTGTCAACATGTTAGATTAAGTCATTATTGTAATTTAGTTGTTAAATTAGCGTCTAGGAGATAATACCTAAAATATAAATTGTTCAGTTAAATTAAATAAATTAAATAATAAAGAAAAATATATAAATTAAACAAGTGGAAATTGTTTTTTTTATAATAATTTTTTTGTTTAAAATATAATTGGACAAATATATTTTCCTTCTGAATTCGGGTTTACGAAGAGACTGAGTTTCGAATACGCGAAGTCATCCAAGCTATTCCCACATCGTCGCTTTTTAGCAATAGCGTAAATCGTTTGTTGCGGAAATGCACGAAGCTCTTCAGGATCAATGTTTTCGACCTCACAGAGCAATGTGGTCAATTTTTGACCGAGCACGATAACATTCCCCAAGCCAATACGCTGAAAATGCTTTGGCTTTATGGTATTCTTAACCACCTTGCCCCACATACATTTCTTTTAACGTCAGTAGCCTTAATAGCCTAGTCTCAACAGCTCGGCGCAGCGAACTTTACCATCTCATGTCCCGTCTTAAATCCCATATAGTCCTTTTTTCCGCAAGCCACCGAAATCATCGACATACGAGTATATTGAAGTTTCCCGGCTATGCCATAGCTAGGGTGCGCCTTGTGCACTTTTAAACGTCTAGCTTTGTATGTTCCAGTCACAATAAAAAGTTTTAATTTTATGAGAACTTCTAGTTCTATTGATAGATTACGATCAGACTTAAAAATGAGAAATTTTACAACTTGGACGCACGTCAGAGCAAAAAGTAGTTTAGTTGTACGAATTAGAGTAACAAAGGTACCCGGGTACCTTTACATATTTTACACTATATTTGAAAGAAATCGTATGTAAATATTTTATAGTTTTGTGTAAAAGTCGTTGTATTTCATTGTTTGTATTTCTGTTTATTTATTTCATTTAATTTATGTTTATACTTTTATTTATTTCAAAAAAACTAACCAACATTTTTTCATTACTATCGATCATTTTTTCCACTGATGTGATATGTTGGATTATTTACGTTTTTTTACAGAATGTTCTTCGAAAACATGCAAAATTGTTTTCAATTTATGTAATTTTAGCAAAATCCGTTATACATTTCATAATTGCAACAAAAAAAATTAAAAAAAAATTAATTTCAAGAAAAGTTGCATGTATGGTACCCGGGTACCTTATTCACTCAAATTAAGATATTTTTTCTTCACTCACATGAGGGTTAAGAACAATAATTTCAAAACAGATTGAAAAGACTACTGAAAACTCAATGACAGAACACAAAATCAGATCAGACCCACATAAGATCGTAAAATGTATTGCATCCTACTTCGAGGAAATTCTTTCAAGTGATACAATTTTTCCACTTTCCAAATTGCTTGAAAATCGGCAAAGTTGTCCCTATCCCTAAACCTGGTAGCTGTCTATAATAGAATTGAAAACTCTTGACCCATAACACTTCTAACTGGAGGACACTGCACCACTCAAGGTATTATGAGATTTAAAAATTAAATTAAATACTCGAAACGGCTCAGACGATCAGACAATCGCTTCCTTTCTAAATATATAGAAAAGGCTCTCGGCATAGTTTGGTACTAATCTTCAAATTAAGAAGCAGTCCTTGAACCCAAATTCCAAGTTCACAAGCAGCATAAATCGATCTATCGATTCCTCGACCGAAGCACCCGTCTTTACTTTGTTCAGGCAACCGATTTTTGATTTGTGTTTGATGATTGGTCCAAACCAACGTATACATGTATACTCGGATCAGTAATCCTTTGTCGTTGCACCACCACGACTCGACTTTTGTGTAATTTGATGGATATATAGCCTGCATAATCCACGTCACTGTGCTTCAGAACTGTCTCAAAGGAGTAACACGATGAGATGGAAGATTAACCCACAATTTTTGACTCGTCGTTGACCACGCAACACATTTATGTACGTTCAACAGTATTTCGGTAGGCGTGCCAACTGTTAATATAATTCCAATTGGTAGGCTAAAGGTAATCCAGTGTGTATTTGCGAAACTTGATTGACCAGAAACTGAATCTAGCGATTAGGGGAGCTGTGTAACCAACCAATCAAGTTGCATGTTAAGTGAATGAACTATGTTAGGTACAAGTTTGGAAGGAACTACGCTGGCACAAAGCTATAGTGCGACCTTCATCTTGGATTCCAGTATTGTGTTGTGATTTTAACAGATTCGTCTGCCGTGATTTACAAAATTACGACGATTTGTTGAATGATTATCCACCGATCCATTCGGAGAACCTCCAACGATCTCATACTACCTCTAAAGTGAGTCATTCTTAGCTCTTGATTTTAGAATCACAACAAAGGATTGATATCGAAAATTTTCTGTTGAAGTTTGGAACCAATGAGAAGTTTTTGGTTTGGCTGTACGCCGTTCGTTGTTTTGTGCGATGCGTCGAATGTGCCAAGCGCAGTTTACGTTCATTACACCGTAATGAGAAGATAACATGTCTGGTCCGTCAAGTCGTTGTGGTCTTTTATCACTTCCTTCATATAACCCAATTTCAGGTAATCTTAAATGAACTCGTTGTATTCAGAACGGAGTTGATCACTCTTAGAAAACGAGTATGATTATTGTTATTGCTTGTGAGATCATTTCCAGGACGAGGGCTGTAACCAAGATGATGAATCGATTCACGGGTCTAATACAAAATTAATCATTGAACGCGACTTTGACGCCCCCTTCGCACAGATTCCACTGATTGTGACTGCAGCTGGTGTTTTTTCTAATCTGATGTGATTTGCTGTACTCTCCAATATGAAACTGATTTGTGATCCCGAATTCAATACAGGTCGAACGATGAAGTTTTGGTTAGTTTACTGTGGCAAACAGCACTTACGTGAATAGCGATGCGACGTGGGTGCTTGTGACATTAGTTTGAAATAATTATTCGACCGATGGCGATTTGGTATTTGAATTTGAATTATTCAGTACAGTAGCAAATTATTGTGGCCTACACGCACGTCACGCAGGTAGTTGAAGTACAACTTCTATTTTCAACGAGATTTTACCTTTCTTTGAATGTAAGAGGCTTGACTTGATCGTACGGAATACATTGTGATTTCCAGCATAAACTTAACATGTGAAAATGCGAGAGGCCGAAATTCGAGTGTACGATCATACGATGTTGACGGCGGTCCCGGTGATGACATTTCATGCGGTAACCGGCACGCCTAAAATTTTCAGACAGCGAACCGTGTTGATCGATGTATTAAGAATCTTGCACAATCCCATGGCTGATTCAAATTGTCCTTTAGGTCAGTGGTTGTTAACCTTTTTTACTCGCGGCCCACCAAATAATTCATAATTTTCATGTGGCCTCATTTTTTTAATACATATTTATATTTGTTAAATTATCTATAATAAATTTGCTTTTTTATTGTTCCTTAATTATTCCTTTATTTTTTATATAATATTATAATAAATATAAAAGAGAACTTTATTATTTCATTATCTATTTTAACTTTCATACTTTACAATTTCGTGTTACGATTAGCATATTTGCATTTATTTTTTCAGCACTAACAAACTTGTATGTATGTAGGTAGAAATAAGAAATAAATAAAAAACACTTCCGATTTCATGTGTGTAAACATGAAACTAAAATTTACTAATAAATGGCGCCACCTGACACTGTATCTTTCGACAAACCACGTCATCGGCGCCATTGTTTTCTTTTGACATCTGGGGATCGATTTTGTTCAAAAGTCAATATTTGACGAAAAAATTACCGCAAGTATATAGTAGTGGTATGTGTGTTCGTATTAGTGCGAATGTGCGCCATTTATTTTTTTTGGATTCGACATTTCTAGATAACATTTCCATTTATAATTTAAAATTTGTAAATGCAAATATGCTTTAAAACTAAATTTATTTAATTATTTAATTTTTGTTTTAAAATAATTCTCAATTCTGTGTTTCTGTGAAAACAAAACATTTATTCAACATCGCATTGAAAAAAAATAATTAAAATATGTGTAGCTAAAATTTTTTTTTTCTTAACACATTGACGCACACTTTCTAAATGTGTGTGCTACTCAGGTACACATTTGATAACTTTTGTAATTGCAATGATATTTCGTCGCGGAAAGGAATGTATTGTTGAGAATTGAAAAAAATACTTCGAGTTATTCCTTAAAAAATGAAAGTTGTTTGCGCGAACGTGTTAAATCACCACTCAAATACTTGGTGAGATGTCAAAAAAGTAAAACAGCGAAACGACATAAGCACCAAAAAAACTGAACCGATTCATAATTTTTGATGCTTTGATCTAATCTTTGATTTGACTTTTTGATTTAACTTTCGTCCTCATCCTTCCACGCATTTTTCAAATGTTCATCAACCGATATAATTGGGTAATATCGGACTGGTGTTTCCTCAGAAGGAATATTTATTCCATCCATGTCCAACTCCATTTCATCACACCAATGTGCAATTTCTCCGTTTTCTTGGTGAGCAATCACGGCCATTAGTTTTAGCTATCTGCGCGCAGCTGTTATCTGCTGCTGGACTGGTCTTATACGTTTTATTGGCCCTGCATCTTTTTTGTGGGTGGTGGAAACATGTTTTCGTATCATTGACTGAGTTTTGTAGTACATATAACATGTATTGCAAACTCTATCTTTTAAAACCAATTGCCCTGAATTACAATACAAGTCGTATGGAACAATTTTGAATAAAACCTTATGAAAAATATTCTTGTTTTGTAAACTTAGTAATACAAAAAGAGAAGGGTAGTTGGGCGAATTATCTTTCAATGGTAATTCTGGTGCCCAAATTTCTATATCTGTTTGGATGAGGGGAATAGGTGGTGGAAGAAATCGGTCTCTTATATTATGTCAAAATATGAACTTCGAGACTTGTGTCAAACATTGACTTGAACGAACATGAACATCGTACCAATGCTGACCTTTCACTATTAGTTGGTCTGCCTGTAGTTCAGATTTTTCTGGAAAAATAAACTGGGCTACTGTTGGAAAATGGTCTATGACTGTTTGGGACCAAATTTCAGCGAAAGTTTGGACAGCAAAGATAAAATTTTGCTTTTCCAATTCTTTGTCAACCGTTTCACCTTCGTCATTAAGATGGGCACCATAATGATCATGGTATTATTAGTAATATTAGGTAATATTAGTCCGCTTAATCCATTACTAAGCGGTGCCATCCTTCTTTCAACGCGGTTGAATGCACTGCGCCCTGGTGCGTTGGTGGCAATAAATACTGCATCAACATTATGCTTTAAAAAGTGATGAACTGTCACTGTAATAGTTTTTTCATATGGTGGGTTTTCATCACGCCCACCATCAACGGTAAAAACTAGAACAGGTTTTACTTATCCATCTTTTCCTTGTCGAGTAATAGTATTGAATTCCTCTAAATTTAATATCTTTTTCAAAATCCAACGCGTGACTCATAGCTGTTGATGTTGAATGTTTACCTGATCGTATAGTAATATATGTATGTTGGTCCAGAATAAGTGATATTTTCAGCTTTACTAAGTCTATCTGACAAAATTTCAATTCCTGCGTATACTGAAGGGATAAGTATATGTTGGATTGCTACAACCCAGTCGTGGTCAGGCAATTAAATTCTGTATTCTACATGCATTAAGAGAGGGCTTTGTTTATTGGCTGCTGCAAGACCTAATGGTACCCGAGATTTATCGTCTTGGCTTACGAAGCAAACTTCAGAAGACCCTAGAAGTGATGATAATTATTCTAAACAGATAATTGTCGATCGGCAAAATGAACCATCGATATGTTTTGAATGTTTAAGATTTTGAGCTCTGATCAGCTTAACTGGGACGGTTTTAACATGGCGTTTTCCTTCAAGAAATGATCTCCATTTTGGTAGTAGTCTAAGATAAAGCCTGGATCTACTAATATTAAAGCCGTCATTTTTTAATACCATCGATAGTTCATTAAGTATTCTGACACTACGATATACGTCACTTTGTCGTATTATTCGTACTATTTATAATAGTCTGCAGTAGCTGCGGCTGGTCCTCTTCAATTCTCGGACTTTCGACATGCTCTCTAATTTTCATAGCTTGGCGTACTTCCGGTTTTTTCCATAATTGCGTTAAGTTTTAATTTTCTCTTTTCAACTGAGCCTTTAAATCGATTTTTTGTTTCTTTTTGACATTTAAATCTTTTTCTGATGCTCAGATAGAAGACCCTCGCTTATGGCGTTTATATAAACCAATTATTTTGGAGTTCAGTACTTCAATCTCGGATTGAAGTTTAAGTGAACTATAGCGATTCTTGGTGATTCACGAGAGCTGGATACTAAATTATCTTTTACAGTTTTGTCTGTTAAACTACTAGTATTAGTCGAGTTAGCAGTGGATGAATTTAATATCTCAGTATTATGGCTCAGTATTACTAACCGAAGCTGAACAATTTTCAATTGTAGCATTTGAATCCACAATTTTTGTTGCTTGTTTTCCCCAAAATGAAAACAGACTTCCTTTTTTTCTTATGGTAATTGCATTTAATTGTTTTAAATAATTGCCCACCTCTGTTTGCAAATCATCTTCATTTTTCATTTTGTTCCTCTGTTTTACAACTTCTTCCTGAGCCTGACATAATTTTCTAGTTTTTTCTGGATATGCTAGTACGTAAGCATTATAAATCGACTGATACATATTGTTTTTGTCCTTTATACGTGATATTTATAAATTTTTTATTTAAATGGGGTATTTTAATTAATTTTATATTTTTATTTACCTTTCTCGACGAAAATGATATTAAAGTACAACAAACTGCATTTAAAATCAGCTTTAAAACTATTTTCACAATTTCAATTATAATTGAACACCACTATTAATATTGCAAATGTTTATTTTACGCTGATCCTAACAAAAGAAACTTTTACTTTTTTATTTGAATGGTCAACTTGGTCAAATCAGAAAATCTGATTTTTTGTTATTAACAGAATTAAAATAAACTGAACTTGGCGATTCACGGATATATACGCAACACTATTCCGGTTCATATTTACACGCCTGGTAAAAATGTTCTGAAGGAAATTTTGCAAACTTTGGCGGCCCCCCGGCTAACTTCTAACAGACCCCCAGGGGGCCGCGGCCCTCCTGTTAAGAATCACTGCTTTAGGTAATCGAGTTGATCTGCTGTTTGCTGTTATAGATGGGGTTGACGGATAGATTTTCACGCCACCTTTGTTGTATCGAGCTATAGCCGTGCGTGCCTGGATTTAACATTTCTTGCTGGTTCTCTACAATGGCTAATTATTATCTGTTGGCGGTTTTCAAGTTCAAGATTGCTACAAAGTAATAATCTTCTGCTTGAGCGTGTTTATCGTATTCTCTGGTCTAATGTGGTCTTGTACGTCGCAAAATTTCTTGTTCGTGACACCATACTTTCAGTCCGTGTCTTTACGAATTCGACCGTTACTCCTAGCGTGTTTTTTGTGAGCTCCTTACTCTTTCTTACTGTTCAGGAACCCACCTCAGCAACGCTCGCTGCTCACAGCACTTGAGACGTAAACTGACCACCGAAATGTTATATTTTGTTACGGACGAGATTGCTTTGTTGCGGCACGGTACGAGTTATTCAGCTCGAAAGGCCAAAATGTTTGAGTGAATTGCGAATGGACGCACGATTGCGATTATGAAATTCGAACTCGATTGCAAAATGTTGCAATGTACCTACGATTGTGAATTGGTACGATTAGCGCAGAATTCTTTCCGAGAAGGCGCCACATACGATTTGCGAAGTGGTCTGCAAAGTCTACGACTTGCAAACTGGTAATAAATATACACTTTGAACCTTTATAAACTATTTATTTATATGAACATATGTGATGAACGATGTTTCTCGCGGTCAATGAAGAAGAGAAAGTTTTGAGGGTTGAGCAATATGTGGAGTGTTTGTTCTGTTCGCCACAATGCGAACGTTTGCGTTTGTGTTGCGTTTTGCAACCTTTTTTTACAATTACATTTTTTTGCAAAATGAATTGTGATTTAAGGATTACGTAGCTCATCCAAATTGGCCTAGCTCCATTTTCCACAGTTTAAACGATTCATTTTATTTTATTCAAGAATCATTTTATTTTATTTATGCGTGGCGCTATCTACTAACAAATTACTAAAACCCCGATTTATTGAATTCTTTTGTGAATTTCGCAGCCCGCGAGACTGCGACCCCAACATTAATGTTAGTATCCAAATTTTATAATAGTATTAACAAATTTGACCAATCGATTGAGAAATGGCTAAGTTCCATCGGTATACCGGAAATGATCTCTGAAAAATTTCCTAATATTTACAGAATATAGCACTATGTACCACTTCTGTAATATTCCAACCCCAAAAAAAAACAGAAATATTAAGACACTATTTTTCCTAAAATCCACTAATCGCTAAAAAAAACACCAAATAATTCCCAGAATGATTTATTAATTAGCTCTAAACACCATTTACAATATTTTTAATCAATCAATCGGCAGTACCAACAAACTGTTTTAAAACCACCTCTAATGCCGCTACTTAAAGCTAGATGTCACTAATTTCACCAAAATGTTATTTAACCAATTTACGCTGAATTAACCAGCCCAACCCTGGTTGATACCTATTTCTAGCCCAACATACTTTATAGAGGTAGTTTGAGCCTATGCTATCTTTAGGCGCGTCACATTTTCGAAATGTCAATCTAAAACCAATTACGCATGCCTATAGAGGATTGCATAAAAATCAATTAATAAACTATTGGCCACTTATCGATTACCGCAATATAAAACATTTTGAAATTTCTCAACAAATCATGCTTATTGTTCTGTCACATTGTACTCGATCGTAACCAAATTAATATTCATAATATCACTTTGATGATCGTGTAATCATGACTTAATACTCTCGCACTACTATTTAAATTATGTACTCAGTCGTATCATGTTGTCGAGTGAATCATTTTGCTTAATTAAATTTAATTTAAACCAATCTCATAAATTTCAAACGATGATCATGATCATGATGATCATCACTTTATTATATGCAGCGTATGTATGATGTAATTAACAATTTCGTATATAGTATATATTTAAATTTAGATTGGATCGAATATATTTGAAATACGCTGTAAAATTTCAATGGCAATATCATTTAGCCATATTGGGAAGCAAAGTGATTTACTGACATGATCATATCGGAAAGGTCAAAATTCGTTTATTTATATTTTTGGTTGAGTTGTGCGCACGATCATTTGAAATCGCTGGTTTATTTATGGAAATGAGGAAATTTTTATTGTTGATGTCGAATCGATAAATCAATCAAAATGTGCCAAAACTGTTTATTAATTGTTGTTATAGACATTTGAAAGCAGATCGATTTTTTTTTTAAATAGCACATAGAAATAAAATAAATTGATTTATGTTTATCGATTCGTCAGACTTTGTGGTTTCTAAAATGTGTAATTTAATTATGTTTGATCAAGGTTTTAATTTGTTGTTTACTTTTAACTTTACCACTAAGCAATTAGTATTTTATTGTATTACTCAAACCATTGAAAATTATTACTCGCGATAATTTAGGTAGTTTCTAGATTCAGGAATATACATTTTTATGATAATTACCGTGTTACAGAATGGTTCAACACCATTCTGCAGATTTTGCTGCTAAACACACGCAGAAGCTTCACACGGTGATGTTTTGCCGGCTACAACTCAGGGAGAAGCACGGTCGTGGGGTTTGAGGCTTGCGTGGCTCCTGCCCTACACCGTGATTATAGATAAACAAAAGAGAAATAAAAACGCAAATAATAAATAAAACCCGGATGTTCCGCTGAAATACGTCGACCGGAACTTGAGGAACGAACAACACAATAATTATAACTGAGTGAGGTGCCTTGGTGCGCGCACCCATTCGAATTCAAACAGGGCAAAGTCTTGGTTTCGAAATCGGGTGCGGGCAAACACTACACCGACACTGAATGGAATCCCCGCTCCCATTATATCATACCGGAAAATATTTAGCAATTCATTTTATGTTTATTCATCACCGAGGAAATGGAAAACAAAACCGGACGAGACCAATGCGCACCAAAGTCGCGCGTACGATTACCGAATTATTGGTGCGCGATTACAAAAATATTATTCAATCAAAATTTACAATATTTAAAATTAATAAAAGAAATAAAAATCAAAAAAAATTTAAAAAACAAAAAAAAGTAATAAAAAAAATCGTACCTGACCTTCACCAAGGTCACCCTGTAAAGTGGTTGTGGCAGCGTTATTTCGGCCGAATGGATTGCGGCCTGATAGCCGTCCTGCCAGGGCTCCACACCCAGACCGTTGGGCGTCTTCTGGCCTTCGTTGTGCTTTGGTATGCCTTCGTTGAGCTTTGCTATGCCTTCGTTGGGCGTTGGTTCGCCAAAATCTGTTGATATGGCCTTGATCGGCCGCCAAACCAAAGATAGCTTAGAAGAAGATAGAAAAATTAATTGGACATTAGTTTATTAAAATAACACGCGGTCGTCAATATCATGCGACCAAAATTCGTCCACCGCACAATTTCACCCGGTACACAACCACTTTTACCGAAACAACCAGTATTTCAAGGAAATC
This sequence comes from Nephrotoma appendiculata, assembly GCA_947310385.1. Taxonomy (NCBI): domain Eukaryota; kingdom Metazoa; phylum Arthropoda; class Insecta; order Diptera; family Tipulidae; genus Nephrotoma; species Nephrotoma appendiculata. Next base: position 171,126,575 of record OX371224.1, read on the forward strand.
AATTCACTTATCAATTGCGGTCTTACTTTGAGAAATTTACAACAACAATCCCATATATGTAATTCCAATTTGGAATTATTTTAAACCTACTTTGCTGCTGGTATAGAATTATTCTATTCTACCTGTAGTTTTAATGTTCACCACCAGGGCAGTTTTATTGAATACTTTTATTTTTAAATGTTGGCAATAAAAATATAAAAGTGATTTTGGTTAATTTGGTATCGCATTTTTTTAACCTAGGCGAGAAATTAGTTACGATTTGTAACAATATTCAATAATGTTCTACACATTACTATTTAATTGAATATATTTAGTTGCGTGTTTACGTTGTTTTCAAATTCAAAATGTAATTGTTACCAACTAATAAAAATAAATTAAAAAATATCTTTGGTTGTTACTTTGAGCACAAATTAATTCTGTACCAGAATGGAATTAGCTTGTACCAAAGTAAGACCCCAAATAATTCGATATGCCTGAATTATTTCAGTTACAAATTTGGGGAATCGAATGCAATGAATGTCCACCACACTTGTCAAAAAAAAAACCCAAAAATAATGTTTTGCACTTTTATTCTTTTTTTTCCAAAATGATTTAAATATAATCTTTTACTTTTTATTTTTCCAAAAAAATTTAACAATACAAACTCTAATTCATAAAAGGTACAGAATTATTACACCACTGTGCTATACGCAAACTCAAAAAACTGACCCTAATTTCATACATCCAAAACGAGGCTGAACGTCAAAACAAAAAAAAAAATTATCGCAACACACAACGAACGCCAAGACGCTCTAGAAAAACCTTCTTCCTTCTCTGTTTTTCGTTTGCATCAATTCGCATTGATGCAAACGAGAAACATATAAGGAAAACATTCCTCTAGAGCGCATTGCTACGCACACACCCGATGCACATTAGTACCGCTCTCTCTCTTTTCACCGACGATCGCGCGGCCTTAAAGTAGGGACAATCACGAGAATTAAAAAAAACATGTCCACATGGTCGAAAATATTTTAGTACAGGAAAATTGCCACGTGTTCGTACCCAGGTGACATTGCTATCAGTCACAACGCAAGATTCGCCATAGAAGTAAAATACTAAGAGTGATCGTATGTAGGGAAATGCTTGTTATGACAAAAAAACGTCGTAATAACCGTTACCCATTAAAATTATATTGCGTACTTTTTGGTTCGTAATTTTGAGCGTAACTCTCCATCGATATTCATACTTCCATAAAATATTGGTTACTCTACATAGTGGCAGTTCCCGAAACAGGAAAAAACTTCAGGGTCTAGGGCGCAACTTCAGGGTCTAAGGGTTCCGATACAATTTTTATCTAAAATTTAAATTATTTTTTAATTGTTTAACGGAAATGAGTTTTGAAAAGATATTATACGAAACCAGTGATATGCTCGAATCCGTGTGATCCGTCCTATGAATCAAGTGACCCTTTTTATAGTATCTACATCATTCATCCAATTAGAAAAAAATTTTGCCTAGAAGTTTTATATCAAAATGAGCAGGTGTTCGTAATATTTCGGCTCCCATTACTATATTTTTGAAGAGACTAGACCCCGGATTCTACAGTTCTTGGTACAAGTTGGTTTAAAAAAGTTCTTTTTTTTTAATTCCTAACATAAATTAATTTAGGAAAGGAATTATATGAAATTGAAGGAGACCCTCCTTATAAATTTCCAGACCATTCATGCAATCAGATGCAAACCTTGCTTAGGAGTTTTATACAAAAACGAGTGGTTATCGTTATATTTTTGAAGTAATCGGCCCCAGGGTCTAAGTGGTCCTACAGCAATGCTTTCACATCTACCTCTGTTTACTCGAGAATTGTAAAGCAATTTTTTTTAACATCTCAGTTCTCAAAACTACCGTTGTCAGGCTCGGAGCAGTGTCAATTTTTATTATTCCTATATAATCGTGTGGCATATCTTTCGAAGGTCTTCTTGAGTAACAATCTTGTAATCAGAGCTTAAATTCACAAACCCACCGTTTAGGGGCTGGTAGGTGATTATTCAGCTACAGTCCTTGCGGATTGGCTATCCGGAAAAAAAATTCGGCATCCTTTGTGAAATTTGGTGTAAATATATAATTAAACGGAAGTGGCAGCTTCAATGGGAGCTTTCCAATGTTTGCAATGATTTTGAATAGATTCCCATTTTAACATTTTAAATTAGGAATATGAATGAAACTTCATTTTGCAATTAAAACACTTTCAGCATCACTTTGCAGTGAATTTTAAATACATATACTGATTATTGCTGATCTACATTGAACTGGTAAAAGTTAGTTTTTCGTTCTGGGGAACTTCAATTTGAAACCAGCTTTATTGCTGTGTCAGCAGCGAAAATATGCTATCGATAAACTTCAGTACTCCAAACAAGCAAATCAAAACAAATTTTGAAGACATACTTTTGCATCACCAACACTGTTTTAAAGTTTTAAAAAATTTTATTCATGGCTTGATTGATATTTTCATTAAAAATATATAAAACAGTCTGAGTGCTCAATATCAAAGAAAAAATATTAATAATCAAAATATTGATTAAATCATGACGAAAATGATTTTATAATGTGTGGTCATCCACTTTACGTCTTTACATAAATGCTGCAAAGTTCAAAGTTTCAGCTAGTCGGGAAGTTGGTACAAATTTGACACTAAGACCTGGGTATAAAGGCTTACAAAGTTCAATTTGTTCAAGAGTTATAGATGGTTGACCTGCCATTGCGTTTCCATTTAGTTGAATGGGCCAATTCTCGTTTCGAAGAAGATACCAGATTTTACCAAAAAATCATGTTTTTCAACGAAGCTCATTTTCATCTTGACGGACAGAATTGGTGACAATTGAGAAAGCAATACACCCAAAACGAGAGACTTTTTGGTGTGGAATATATCCCAAAGGCATCATAGGGCAATTTTTCTTCAATTAACTTCGTAACTCATTTATCATTAAAGAAAATTTATTTTTTGGAATAAAATCTCGCCATGATAGTGAAGTTTGTGCTAAAAAAATTATTAAAAAATTACACTGTTAAATTTATTATTTTTCCTATTGGAATTTATTTTCAAAAGAAAATTATAAAATTGGATTCATTCTAAAAGTTGTGCCGTCGAATCTAGAAAAATCTACAGATTCTGGTTGACATTTTTGAAAAGGTAAAGCTTACACCTATTCTTAAGATTTAAGTAAAGTATATTTTTATGATTCGTTTTATTAAAAATTATATTTAGAAATTGAGCATTTTCTATCGTTATAGTGATTGGCAGAGTTTGACTATGTCTGTAATAGAATTCATGTTTTCATTTATACTGCCATTACCAGAGATGTTTACTGAAGTCAAATTTTTACCAAATAACAAAAACTTTACGTGTGTGCGAACATACAAAAATACGTTAATCCGGAATACTCTGGCAATAATTGTTGCGAGGCTAAAACAAACTAATAATTATAATAAATTAATTCAATAGTGCCATAGAAAGACATGGTTTTTATGATTGGCCTTGGTATGTAGTTTAATACAAAAATGCCAAATGGTCGGTCCCTGGGGTCGGCCATATGAATAACAAGCATTAACTGCCACAGTTGTTGCACGAAACGTCAATGGAAAATGGAAATCAATGGTCAATGGAAATTTTCGATGGGATTCAAGTCAGGTGATTGGGGAGGGGTTTCTATCACTTTTGGACAATTACATAATAGCCATTCTCGAACCAAATATGACTTATGTTTAGAGTCATTGTCCAGGTAACATTTAAAAGTGAATAATTTCTAAATACATTTCTTTATTCATGTATCCATTTATAAAAACTAATTCCCCAACCCCATTAGCTAATATACAGTTGGAGTAATATTAAATGGTTTGAGCTCCTCATTACACCTGCGCCACACCATATACGTCCATCCGATCCAAATACGTTATATTTGCTCCCGTCAACAAATATTACGTCATTCCAGAAACTAGAATCTTTCCCAATATATTCCTTGGTGAAATGGATTCGTTTTTTTCTGTTTCGCTGATTTTTAAATGGTCTTTTCTGGCTACGCGGCCGGTATAATTTTGCTGTTTTAATTTTGTTCTATGTATGGTTTGTGGATGTACTGATGTCTCCAGTTCTTCCAGCACCTCTGATGCCATTTTCAGCGCACTTAAATGCGGATTTTTTAATTTTTCTTAATATGCAACGTTTATAAAAAAGACCGCACAAAAACAGGTTTCACTGTATATAACGGAAAAAACCGAATATTAAAGTAACGTTAAAATGGCAATCTATTTTGTTTTAATTTTTTTATTACAATCCTTATTTATTTGTTTTATACGAAACTATTTCAATTTTATTGAAAAATAATAAAATTTTAATTTTTGAAAAAGAAAAATTAACATTTTTGCTATTTTAATACCAAAAAGCCTTTGAAACCTGAAGATTATAGAAAAACCGAATATTAAAGTTACTCACTGTACATATTTTATATTTTAAAGAAATATCTTAAGAAAAATTATCTAGTGATTTCATATTTTCGAATTTTTGCGAAAACAGAACCAAATAGAACCATTTGGTTTTATTTTCGGTAAATTTGGGGATTTTTTTTCGGTATTTTTATTTTTTTGAGATTTTGTGTTCAAGCAATTTTTTTATGGTAAAAATGGTAATTATGGTTTTTGACTAGACCAAAAATGTACTAGTATGCAGTTTCTCAAATACCAAATTGCCAAAAGTAAAAATGCCGAAAAATATCGCAAATCACCATTTGTAATTTTTTCATTTTTCGGGCGAAAAGATTAATCTCAAAAAACAAAATTTGCATTTAATTTTATATTTATTTAGTCTATTAAATGAAAATATAAAAATGAAATGGGATCCGCTCGAAACGCAATATTTCAAAACGTGATATGGTACAGAATGTCCATTGGCAAGTGGCGGGAGCGCAGCAACCCGCCTGATATAACCAGGCTCTATACTCCCGCTCCTTTATTTTTGCGTAGTCACTCGCTTGATATACCCCGTTTTTCAAGGGCATGCCAAAAATACTATTACTAACCTGAGAAACATGATCAAAGTGACCAAGATCATAGATATATACCGCACACACCCATTAAAGATGCATTTTACTTTATTCATCAATTGATAATTTAAATTAGAAAAAATATCATCACAATAAAGTAATTGACTTAAAACAAGGGAACGAACTAATAAGATTCTGGTATCCTGCGGTACTCCTAATCTATTATATCTCAATAAGCGTAGCACATTGCGCATCCTTTGACAAATAATATAAATATGATTAAGCCAGTTTAAATCACTGGACATACTTAGACCAAGATTCTTAACACAATGTGTGTACGGAACAATATTAGAATCCACTTTAATAGGTAAGAAATCATCATAATCAATATTTTTCCCAAAAATAATAGCTTGGGATTTGGACGAAATAAGAAGAAGAGAATTTTCAAGAGCCCATTTATTAATTAGTTCCAAATCATTATTAATTCGCATTATCCCAGAATCAATTGAAGCCTTATTTGATCTATTTAATTTTAAATATATCCGAACATCATCAGGAAAAATGTGATGACTACATTGTAGATTTAACCTAGACAAGTCGTTAATATACAATGAAAATAACAGTGGACCCAGAATTGAAACCTGTGGAACACCTGCAGTCAGAGGAAGCACAGTGGAGTTACCATTCACCGTAGACACAAATTGAGAACGATCATTTATATAGGATGTTATAAAGTTTGCTGCCTCACACGAAAATCCAAATTGGTAGCGAAGTTTCCTTTTGATAATTTCAAAGTTGATTGAATTAAATACTTTTGAAAAGTCTAATAAGACTAATCCCATTAGATTCCCTGAATCTATACAACTCCTAGCAAAATCGGTAACATCACTCAAAAGAGTGATTATGTACTATGTGTGACTGTCTAAATCCCGATTGTTAACTCGATAATAATTGATTATGCTGTATATGAGCGTTGATCTGTTCAGATAATAAATGCCCTCTCAAAAATCTTAGACACATTCAACAAAAGTGAAATTGGACGCATATTAGACGCTACCTGAGGATTCCTGACTTTTGGAATTGCTATCACCTTACTTACACAGGAATACCATCAGGACCCATTGCTCCCGATTTAATTGACATAAGAGCTTTCAATATTGCATGTTCTTCCACTTCCGAAAAATGAAAAACTTTATTAGACAGAACATGATTGCCAAAAGTTCCATACATATCAAATAAATTTTTATTTACAGAAGGTACATTTGATACCGAAGAATTTGATACCGACGACACAAATGACCAATTCAACACATGCGGGTCAAATAAATTATAACAATCATTACCATTGATACAAAGTCTCTCGTCATTAATATTCCTCAAAAGTTCTTTAGTATTAAGACCCGTATCCAATCTAGATTCCATATAATGCTTCCTCGCACCCTTTATTAATCCTTTAACTCTCCTATCATACAATTTTAACTTGTTTTTATTTTCAATAGAGCGTAAATTTTTCCAAGATTATAAGTCAAATTACGAAACTGCAGCGAATCCTTAATTTCCTTTGTGATCCATGGTAAGGTACAATACCTTACCTTCTTCATTACCATAGGGATGTGCTTATTCATAAGATGTTTAAGTTCATTGTTCATGAATGCAACTTTTTCAACAATATTGTTAAAATTGAGCAATACATTCATATCAATATTATCAATATCATTATACAGCTCAAGAGGCTCCAATTGAGAATAATTTCGAAAAGTAAAAAATTTCTGCTTAACAGGGAGCCTGCGATATTAAAATTAGTAGCAATCATTTCATGATCAGCAACTCCTGGAAATTGCCAAAAATCCTTAGCTAGCACGAGTAAATTGGAAAAAATATGATTGAAAATAACGAACCACCACCATCACTTAATCGCGTAGGTTTAGTTTGAGGGGTGCTAAAGTTAAACTGCGAAAATAAATATGACTGATTTATAATCTTCAAACAAGGATGAGAAAACATTTGCTAAATCGTCCAACGGAAGTCTACGGTGATGCATAGTATATACACCAATAGCTATCGAGACATCACCTAATCTACACTCAATGACTAAATGATCTAAATTATATGTGGAACCTCTGGTTATAATTTTAGTTCTAAAAGATTTAATAATGGTCACTTCTGATATAGAAGGCCGAACCACCCGCAACTCGATCCAATCTATCCTTTCTAAAAATTTTATAACCCTGAATCTTAACTGATTTATTAGTATTTTTTATTTTATTTATTTATTTTGAATAAATATCATAAGAGAATAAATCTCACAATTGATACATATAATAAAAATTGATATATAAATATGAAATTGAATAATTACTACAATAAAAAAAGAACAAAAAATATTACAAAACATGATTTTTTTTTTTTTTTTTTTTTTTTTGAATGGAGAGCCATGAGCCTAACAATCAAATAATTTTAATTACAAAAAAACTAACTTGTAAGAGATCTTGACGAATTTTTGTGAAAAGCCAGAGTACTTTTATAAATTATTTCTTTTATAAATTTCGAAATAATATTTCTTTATATTTTGAACGAATTTATTTTTATCCAGAAGTTTATAACTGTTTGGAATTTTATTATGCAAACTTGATGCCTTAAAAAATATGGAATTTGTTCCGAATTTTGTAGATTTAGAGGTCTATTCGGTAATATGTTTGTGTTATAACGTGTGTTATAATTAGAAATACGGTTTGTTGCTATTTCTAAATTGGAATGAATTTGCTTGTTCTTAACTAATTGGATGTGTACCGTCAAACAATGATCAATTATTTGAGCTACTGGTAGCAAATTATTTTCTAAATGTATTTTTGTTGTGTGTTCTAATATATTATAATTATATAAATTTTTAATAGCCTTATTTTGTAACTTTTGTAACGCATCAATATTGAACTTTGTTGTACTATTCCAGAAATTGGCCCCATGCAATATAAGGCTATGAAACATAGAAAAATATATAGTCCTACGATATTTATGGTTAATAAAATTACCTAATTTTTTAAAAACATAGCATATTGATTTCAACTTTGCCTTTAAATTTACTATTTCTTTATTAAAATCTAAATTATCATCTAATATTATACCCAGATATTTAAAGGGTGATTTTTTTGTGGTTAGGATTTTCATGCATTAGTATTTGACAGATCACGCGGGATTTCAGGCAAGGTGTCAAAGAGAAAGATGCTCAGTATGCTTTGACATTTCATAATGAATAGACTTACTAACGAGCAACGCTTGCAAATAATTGAATTATATTACAAAAATCAGTGTTCGGCTCGAAAAGTGTTTCGCGATTTACGTCCGATTTATGGTCTACATAATCGACCAAGTGAGCAAACAATTAATGCGATTGTGACCAAGTTTCGCACTCAGTTTACTTTATTGGACATTAAACCAACCACACGAATGCGTACAGTGCGTACAGAAGAGAATATTGCGTCTGTTTCTGAGAGTGTTGCTGAAGACCGTGAAATGTCGATTCGTCGCCGTTCGCAGCAATTGGGTTTGTGTTATTCGACGACATGGAAGATTTTACGCAAAGATCTTGGTGTAAAACCGTATAAAATACAGCTCCTGCAAGAACTGAAGCCGAACGATCTGCCACAACGTCGAATTTTCAGTGAATGGGCCCTAGAAAAGTTGGCAGAAAATCCGCTTTTTTATCGACAAATTTTGTTCAGCGATGAGGCTCATTTCTGGTTGAATGGCTACGTAAATAGGCAAAATTGCCGCATTTGGAGTGAAGAGCAACCAGAAGCCGTTCAAGAACTGCCCATGCATCCCGAAAAATGCACTGTTTGGTGTGGTTTGTACGCTGGTGGAATCATTGGACCGTATTTTTTCAAAGATGCTGTTGGACGCAACGTTACGGTGAATGGCGATCGCTATCGTTCGATGCTAACAAACTTTTTGTTGCCAAAAATGGAAGAACTGAACTTAGTTGACATGTGGTTTCAACAAGATGGCGCTACATGCCACACAGCTCGCGATTCTCTGGCCATTTTGAGGGAAAACTTCGGAGAACAATTCATCTCAAGAAATGGCCCGGTAAGTTGGCCACCAAGATCATGCGATTTGACGCCTTTAGACTATTTTTTGTGGGGCTACGTCAAGTCTAAAGTCTACAGAAATAAGCCAGCAACTATTCCAGTTTTGGAAGACAACATTTCCGAAGAAATTCGGGCTATTCCGGCCGAAATGCTCGAAAAAGTTGCCCAAAATTGGACTTTCCGAATGGACCACCTAAGACGCAGCCGCGGTCAACATTTAAATGAAGTTATCTTCAAAAAGTAAATGTCATGGACCAATCTAACGTTTCAAATAAAGAACCGATGAGATTTTGCAAATTTTATGCGTTTTTTTTTTTAAAAAAAAGTTCTCAAGCTCTTAAAAAATCACCCGTTATAATCATAGCAGCGTTGTATTACATTATTATTATAAGTAACTTTAAAATTGTTGATAGTTTTAGAATTGATAATCATAAATTTTGATTTTAGTGTATTTAATGTTAACCTGTTAGACGCAAAATATTCCGAAAGCATGTTTAAATCTTCATTCATCCATTGTTCAATAGAGCCGATATTATCTGGACTAGCGCTATAAAGTAGTGATATATCATCTGCGTAAAGAAATATGGAACCTTTCAATGGTAAATTAGAAATATCATTAATAAATAATAAAAATAAAGTGGGACCTAGAGAGCTACCTTGGGGAACTCCAAACTCAACTAATTCAAAATCACTGGTTTGATCATCAATTTGTAAATACTGTTGACGATTATTAAAATAATTTGTAAACCATTTCAAGCAAATTCTTGTTATACCTATTTGATTTAATTTATTAAGTAAAATTTGACGATCAACAGTGTCAAATGCTTTCGTTAAATCTAGAAAGATAACTCCGCAAGTTAGTTTATTATCGCAATTACCTTGGATTTGCGAAATCAAATCAAATAGTGCACTGTTGGTGTTGCTATTATGCCTAAATCCATATTGGTTATTACTTAATATTTTATTTGTTTCGATAAATTGATTTAATTGTTTATTTGCCACTTTTTCAAGTATTTTATTTACTATTGGTTGCAAATTAATTGGCCTATAATTGTTTGGATCAGTCTTTGAGCCCGTTTTGTGTATTAAAATCATTTTGGATATTTTCAACTTTTGAGGATGGTTGCCTTCTTTCAGAGATTTGTTGACAATTTGCGATATTACCGGTGCTAATGCAGTTTTATTCAACTTAAAAACTTGGACCTGATATCCATCAGAGCCAATTGATTTTGTATTTTTTAAACCATCAATAATCTTTTCTATATCAATTTGAGTAATTTGATCAAATCTGTCTATAATCTGTCTAAGACATTATTTGTTATTGATAAACTGTTTGTTGTAAAATTATATTGAGAAGCTAATTGTTTGCCTATATTTGCGAAAAAATTATTACTACTGTTCAGTTTTGCTAACGTTTCGTTTTTATTATTACAGTCGGAAGTAAGTTCTATTTTATCTCTAGGCATCGTGCCATTATAAATTATTTCTTTGAAAATGTTCCAAATTTGTTTTGGATTTTTTGAATTTTTGTCAATTTTTGATGAGAAATAATTTCTTTTTTTTAATCGTTTTAAAGAAGTAACTTTATTTCTCCAGTATATATATGTATTCTGATTTTAATGCATGGTTATTAAGATCCTGCATGCGTTTTGAATACCAAAAATTTCTAGCTTTGATTGCATTTATACATTCTTTATCAATCCACGGATTTTTAAAATAGTGTAACTCTTTTCTTCCTCTGTTCCGATAAGAGCAATCTATAATTTTTGAATTAAGTTGCGAACAAAAAGACTCATACATGTTTTCTATTTCCTGGTTTTGATTGATAATTATTGGGTTAAATACTAAACTTGCGTTTAACATGTCGAAATTAATTTTGTTAGACATGATTCTAACAGATTGTGTGTTTTTAGTTATTGTTTTCAATAAAAAATCAGATTCTAATAAAATAAATTTGTGATCAAACCCAGAGTAGCTGAATAACATAATATCAACTTTTTGATTAAAAACATTTGAATATATATGGTCAATGCATGAGTTATGTTCAGGTCTTGTACTATGTATTTTATTGAATATAAAGAAACCATGACTCTCTACTATGTCTAAGTATTTATTACTCGTATTGTTACAATCTAAAAGATTGATGTTGAAGTCACCTGTTAAATATGATTTGTAGTATTGTAAAGTGTAAAGGTGGTTATCTAAAACATCAAAAAATAAATTCATGTCATCTAAATTATCATAAGGAGCTCTATAAATCGATGATACTATAATTTTTTTTTGATTTATTTCAACTTTTATACTCAATAAATTTATTTTATCATTACTAAATTCAGAAAAAATTTCAAAATTATATTTCTTATTTACCAAGATTCCTACTCCACCGCCTGTCTTATTTTTCCTACATGAAAATGCTGCTTTGTAATTTTTAAAATAAAATGATTTAAGCATATATTCGTATATCCATGTTTCTGTTACTGAAATTATCGGAATTTCCAATTTTAAAACATCAAGTACTTGATATAAATCTTCAATTTTATCAGACGATAAGCTTCTAGAATTTAGATACAAAATTTTAAGCGAATTTGGATTTTTTAATATTATGTTCTCTGGCCCTTGACAAATTTGTATATCTGAGTTAATTGATAAATTATAATCTGAATTGAAATTAGACATCGAACTTTATTATATCGTCAAAATTAATAATTCTTTCTGATGCACAATCATCAGATTTTCTAATAAAAATATTACCATTCTTAACCCAGACATATTTAACTTTATTAAAACGTTTAAGATCTCTTACCTTCTTAAATAAATATTGGTTGTACGATGTTAATTGCTCTCCTACATAAAATGGTTGCTTATCATATTTCATCAAATTCCTATCCTCCAATGAAACCCCACTGAACCCCATCAATATCTGCAGTTTGCGGGGTCTTCTTCATCTTATGGGCTTTAATGATCGAGTCTCGAGTAGATTTTCTATTAAATTTCACAATAATTTTTGAAGGTAATCCTGAAGGTGTGTTGTGTTGCTTCAAACGATAAACATCATTCAAATCTCTTGAATCAATATCTATGTTTACGTTCTTTGCTATCGTAGTAACTATTTCAACCAAATGTTCTTCTTGTTTTTCTGCAATACCACAAATCTCCAAAGAACTTCCCTCTTAATCCGATGTTCATAACTGGACTACAACTTATACATTCAAATGATGAAATATTTCTTTTAAGATCATCTTTATTCCACCCAGTGCACGCATCGTGATATATCTTCTGACATTTTACACATTTTGTAGTGTTGCGTTTGTGTCTACTGAACAATTTATCACATTTTTCACAAATATTTTGACCGTGCATGATTAATGGAATTAATTTTCGAAATGTCTTGTGGATATTATATATTATATTAAATCACTTGCCTAACTTGAATAAAAAAATTAAAATTTATTTTCAAAGAAAAATCTAAAATCAAGAGCGAAAAATTATGCGTGATTTTATTTCAACGGCTTACTAGTATGACGGGTCTTTAACCATGATTCGGACATACCAATTATATGGTATTGACGTTTACAAAAAAGTAGCTGTAAATTAGGAAGTTTATTCATGATTGAGCGTACATTAATATGAGATACTTTAAGAGTATCCAAAGTTGGTCCACGTTTCTATGTTTTATAAAAAGTATACATAAAAAGCAATAGATCCGAAATTAAGAGCATCTCTAAAGGTAAACAAACTAAGCGTTAAAGATGAAAGCACTAATAAAAACAACAATATAAAATAAATCTATGCAAGTACAATAAAATCAAAATAAATAACAAGAAATATGAACAAAAATATAAAAATAAATAAATATAGATTGATTGATTGGACTGTAGAACCAAGTGCTAGCCAAGAGTCCCGGATAACGCCGGGCCTATTCCTACAGCCTGTTTACATATAACAATAGGAAGGATAGGAAAGTTTTTTTTTTTTTTTTTTTTTTTTTTTTTTTTTTTTGGGACGGAACGATCCGGTTGCAGAGTTGGCAGACACCTAGCGATCGTACGGCACAACACAATTCTAATCTACTTCTAATCTACTAGTATAACGATGGTATTGCTTTGATCTTCAACAATTGCCTCACTAAATCAGCAACCTGAGAAAAAATAATATTATTTCACGTGCATCTGGAAATTTCTTGTAATATAATTCTACATTAATACTTTTCAGCTATCTTAACAAAATTGATTAATTAGATCAGTCCGGTTCCAAATACCTAGGTAAAGCCAATAGTTATTAACATAATGAAAGCACAATTCTTATCTACACAACCAGCAATTAATATTTCAAAGGAATATTACTTCATAACATCTAAAGATTCCTGAAATTAATTCTTAATTAATCTACCCTACCGGTTTCCTAAATAATATAAATATTTATTAATTTAATCCTCTACAACTCCACAACTTACAATAAAATTTCCTGAAATCATAGTTATTTGAATTATATTAATAATAAATTGAATTATATAACAAACTGTATGCTTATTACTGACTACTTAATTTATTTAATATATTCGACCTTATTACTTACACTTCACGGTTCAAGTTATTAAGAAACATAAAAACAAGATACTAAAACATGATTTTCACGCACAAAATGAGAAGTGGATAGTTCGAAATACAATCCACAAGTTATAAACCAAAATCTACTTAAATATAAGTCCTGCTAACTCCACACATATGAAATAAACAATAACTAAGTAAAGATGTATTGGAATTTTTTTTTCCATAGTAATTTTTTTTTGACAAACTAAGTATAAGTGTATTAGTGCAGAAACAAAAAAAATGTAGAAAACAAAATTCAAATTTACGTTGCATTGTTAGTGTAACCAACACACTCTTTGTTAGTTTTTTTCTAATAGGTATATGTCAATGGAAGAGTAAGCAGGACTTATATTTAAGTAGATTTTGTATAAACTCATAACTAAACTGTCACCAACAAAACAGTACCAAAACCGAAAATATACGTCCATACTAAAAATAATAATAAAAATAAAAATATTATAATAAAAATTTTTGACTTAACTTTTTTTTTTTTTTTTTATAAGTACAACAATGTATAAAATAATAATCAACTGTTAATTCAATAAGTTAGGATAAAGCAATCAATGAGTTAATCCGGTTTAATTTTTTTTAGCTCCATCAACGAAGAAATAACTCTTAATTTGTCAGATGAGAACAATTTAACTAAAATCTGATGATTTCTTAAAAATACCTTCTCGAGGATACCCTCTTTTTTTAGTCGTCTAGGCGTAAAGAATAATGATGAAGTCAATCTATTTAGATGTTCATTAATAAATAAGGAAGAAGCAGGTAACATGGTATCCAAAATATCCAACTTAAGGTTGCCATCCTTAATATTTTTTAGGTAGAGATTAAAAAACTCGAATTTTTTGCCCTTTTAGCAAAACACACTACCACAGGTGATACTCCTTCCCTCTTAATCCGAAAGCATCTGCAAATATCATCCGATGACAAATTGGACATTCCAATATGACCATCAATTTTAAGAATCAAAATCACAATTGTCATTCATTATCCATTTTTGCATTTTTGGTTTCCAGAAAAGAAATTCTCTCAGATAATTCATGTAAAAGAGAAGTTTTTTCGCTAACCACTTTCTCAATTCTTTTATCAATATGCTTAGCAATATCAGGCCATACCTTCGGCCAGATATTATTAATAACCTCATCAATTATAACGCTTGGATCTTGATTTGGTAGCGTAACATTATTCCGATTCAATTCATGAAGGGCAATGGATAGTGATTTTTTCGTTTCACTGCTTATATTACTGTTGGCAACACAAATTTTGCATATAGTGAAGCCGAGATACAATCACCATGACACCATGACTTTACAGACGTCACGGACCCCATGATGAAAGTGAGGTTATGAACACCAACAAGCACGTTTACGAGCAAAACGTAATAAATGTTACAATTTAGAGCGGAATATAATGTTAAACTACTAGTAACAGTCAAAGATCACTACATATATTATTGTTACAATTATTACATTTTTTAAAACTATTAAACTCAAATAAATCACATACTATAAATTTCACACAACCATACATACAAATGTCAAACTTGGAATCTCTAAGATTTTGTGTTCGAGCAATTTTTTTTGGTAAATATATTTTTAGTGTTATGGGTTTTGAGATTTTTGTTGTTTGGATTGGATTACTATTTTCGGGATGGCATTTTGTGATTTTTTATTTCGCTTATAAAATTTTTGGCCTTTCGATACCAACCCTTAAAATAAATTTATGAATTTATCAATTTTTTAAAAAATCGGGCTTTTGAAAGTTGGAATTTTAAAAGTCTGGATTTTAAAAGCTGGAATTTTGATTTCGGGATTTTGAAACGCGGGCAAACGACCCCAACCCGGAGTATTTGATCCGACAACATCGTTGATGCTAATGAATAGTAATCGTCTCAATAAAATTATGAACTCTGACAACTTGGTAAAACTTTGTTGGTCTATGCCTTAACCACTCGACCACCAGGTGTTATCCGTGAGTACAGTAGAATTCGTAACAGTATATACTGGGATCCTCAAAGAGACGAATTTAACTTTAAAGTGCCAACCGTCCTAACGGCACAAAAACGCCATGTTATATGTCATAATACCCGTAAAATGTAAAAGCGATACTTCGGTAAAATTTCGGTATATTGCGTAAACTAAATCGTATAATTTAGTTTGTTGCCTGCTTACTCGTCTATATTATCACACAAACATATTTTTCTAGCGATAATTTCATTAAAAAAAATGCGATACGATCACACACAAGCTGTTACACCGGAGTCGAGAGATTTTTGGTTGCTGTTGTTGTTGTTACTCGTTTTCTTGTATTAACAACTTCATCTAATCGTATATTGTGTAGGCAACAAAAAAAAATAATAATAATAAAATTATAACAACAACAAAAAAGGGTTAATCATAACAATTTTGTCAAATTTTCTTATACACCAAGTACCTACCCTCTTATTATATTTCCCCAAAGATAAATAGAAGAAAAATATAAATAAATTAAATGTCCATTTTTCTCTCCCTGCCTAGCACAAAATAATAATAATTTTATTCAAATTTATTCAGATCCTAGTTTTTTGCTACATACGGCTTCCCTTTTTCGATAGGCTCGGCACACGAAAAGTTTTTTTTTTTAATAATAATTGTTATGATACACGGATACATGAGGAGCAGCAAACTTCTTTTCTTGTGAAAATCTACAATCATAAACATAATCCATAATATTCTAGGTTGTTGTTGTTGTATATAATCTAGTTTAATGTTTAGAAGCAAAAAAGACAAGTTATTAGATTCAATTTGCATTAAAAAGACATTTTTTGTTGCTGTTCTATTCTGGTACCATGCGTGTGTAAGTTGAAAATAGAAATCCCGTTGCGTGAAGAATAAAATTACCTAAAGACGTTTTGTTTCTCTAGATAAGAAATGACATTGCCTTTGTGTAAGGTATTTTCTCTAAATAGGTAATCAAATTATGTATATATCGAATGTGTTATGCTGGTACATATATGTATGTATATTATGTTAAATATCTATGCGCGTTCAGCATAAGGTTAATGATATTACATGTGTGAGATAATACAGTAAAATAGATTTTCTTGTTCTACGAAAACATCAATTCCCAAATTTGCTGTTATCTTTTCTGCGTACACACATACTCGTATATATGTAGACATGTAATAAAATTCCAAAGAAATCATAAACATCAACATAATCTTATAAGATAGATGATAGATGTCTCTCGAGAGATAATTAAGTTATTTAAATATAATTAATTTAGTTTTAATTTTTTACACGACACATACTCCCAGTGACCGTGAAATACTTAATTAATGTTAAAATGTCACCGTTAGACAAGGCAATTTAAACGTATGTATGTTATTAACGTCAATTAGTTCTTCGGTTACCGTTAAATTTATCTAATTATATAAGAAACTAAATAAGATATTTATTTTTACGACTTTCACAGCAACTACATAAATTATGATGTGTCGGCACAAAGATGTGAATATTATGTTTAATATTAATTAAATTACCGTGAAAAATTAATTTTTCTTAATTATACAAATATTTTTAAAGGGCACTATAATGTTTCAACTATACTAATTTATACAGGGTGAGTTTTTTAAAATGTCAGGCTTTTATCTCGGAAGCGAGGCAAGACAGGAGAAAATTATATGTTTAAGAAGTTATTTTAAAATCGTCCTTGATATTAATTGATTTGAGATTTGTTCGGCTTTTCAAACAAAATATTATTTTTAATGGCACCAATACAATGTGTATGACTTTTCTAGTCGTGGAAAAAAAAGACCATTTGCTCAAATATTGTGAGTAAAAAAATCTCAAATATAAGATGTTTAATAGTGCTAAACTATTTGCATTCTGATCATCATCATCATCGAGAATTTGTATTTTTTTAAAGAATTAATTCGTTTTTTTCTTCGTAGTTCGTCTTCTTTTAATTAATTATTATTTACAAAATAAAAATGACACAAAACAAAATTATTTTCAGTGTAT
This sequence comes from Nephrotoma appendiculata, assembly GCA_947310385.1. NCBI lineage: Eukaryota > Metazoa > Arthropoda > Insecta > Diptera > Tipulidae > Nephrotoma > Nephrotoma appendiculata. The sequence continues at coordinate 171,144,268 of OX371224.1, forward strand.
TCAGTTTTTAATTTAAATCTATCTAGCCTAGGTCTTTTTGGGGAATCCGAGTTCTCATTAGAGTTGCAGGAAATAATAGGCTTGTGATAACTAAAATATGAGACGTAAACATGAGACTCAGGTTAGGTTAGAATGGCTATCGCACACTTAGGCCCATTGTGATACCACAGGATCCTATCTCCCCTTTACTCCCGCTGAAACCATGCAGAGCTACTTATGTAGCGTAAAATATCTCGCATTTCACAGTCCGCGAGTTCCAAAAGGCTGTCCATACCGTACACATACCTAAATACTTATGCCTTTTGTATGATAGTGCTGGACACGAGCATAGGAAGTGATCTAACGTCTCTTCCTCTTCGTCTAAACAACTTCTACAAAAGTCATTCGTCTCTAGACCAAGCCTTCTCGCATGTTCCCCAAAAAGGCAGTGTCTTGTCAGTATCCCTACGACCAATCCTACCTCTCGTTTCCCCAGGGATACTAGTGCTTTTGAGCGCCGCAGGTCCAATTTTGGCCAAACCTGTTTTGCTACCCTGCACGTGAGGGTGTTGACTCAGATTACATGGATGCTGAAATACTCGCTCATCTCATTAAGAGATGATCGGCAATCCAGCGCCACCCGTGATTTAATAGAAACCGCCTCTAGCGACCTGACTGCCGCCTGACTATCCATATAAATTGCGATATCCCTCATGGATCCTGACCTCGCCTATCGCCCCCACTTCAGCCTGGTACACGCTGCAGTAGCCAGGGAGACGAACGGAAATATTAACATTAAGCTTTTTACAGAAGACTCCGGCTCCTACCTTGCCGTCTAGCTTAGAACCGTCCGTGAAGAATTGCAGTGCCTCGTTTTCCAGTATTGATCCGTTCCTTCAGGATTCTCTCAAAGGACAGATGGTCCTGGAAAACTTTATCGAAGCACAACGTTGGTTTAATATAATCTAGATTCGCCAGTTCTTCCCTAAGTGATCTAACTATCGTCGAGTGTCCCGCTTGAAGACACTTCCACTGAGAGACAGCCGAGAGTCTCGTAGCCACATTCGCCTCCATCTGCTTACCAAAAAATTCGATTGGAATAAGGTGGAACATAACCACTAAAGCGCGTGTAGGTGTTGACCTAAGCGCCCCTCCCTAATCGCGGTGTTGACCTCATAGCTGGCCACCACACGCTCACCCCGTACATCAGCACAGGTCTTACCACTGCCGTATAGAGCCAGTGTACCAGCTCTGGTTTTAGACTCCTTCTCTTCCCTATGGCGTTCTTACACGAGTAGATGTCTACATTTGCATTATTCACCCTTTCAACAATGTTATGCTTCCAGCTTAGCTTACTGGCCAAGATTATGTCTAAAAATCTCGCTCTGTCAGTAAAGGCCAGTCTAATGCCGTTCACGGCAGGAGGGCTAACTACCGGAATTTTATATTTCTTGGTAAATAGTACCAGCACTGTCTTGGAGGGGTTGATCCCTAATCCACATTTGCTGGCCCATTTCGTAACGATCAGGAGTGCATTCTGCATAACATCCCTAATCGTATCCAGATATTTGCCTGAGACAGCTATCGCTACATCCTCCGCATACGCTACAACTCCTATCTTCTCTCTCTCCAGTTCCAAGAGCAATCCATTCATCACAACACTCCAAAGAAAGGGAGACATTACTCCTCCTTGCGGAATTCCTCTAACCACCCGCCTTCTAATGCTGGCCTCCCCCAGTTTCGAGGTAATAATCCTGCTTACCAGCATCTGATTTATCAACCTACATATGGAGTAGTCCACCTTCAAAAATAACAATTCTTCCATGATCGCCTCTGTTTTTACATTATTAAAGGCACCCTTAATGCCGAGAAATGCTACCATACAGAACTCTTGCGAGTAAATTGACTTCTCAATCGTGCGTACTAGATCGTGCAGACCTGTGTCCACCGACTTTCCCTTACAGTACGCATGCTGCGACATTGCCCAATTCCTTGGCTCAATTTTTGATCGAATACCTATATCTACCAATCTTTCCAAGGTTTTCAACAGAAAGGTTAATAGAGTTATAAGTCTCAGATCCTTTGGATAGGCATGTGAGCTTTTTCCCGATTCGGGATAAAGACCACTCTGACCTCCGTCCATTTTCTAGGAATATAGACCAGTTTCAGACATCCCATGAAGATACCTTCCAGCCAGGGGAGGATGACTGTTCCTCTGGATCTCTGCTGGTATAATCCGATCCGGGCCCACCGATTTATAAGGCTTAAACCCGTTCAGCGCTAACTGGATTCGCTCTCTATCCACGATGCCTTCCATCTCTATTGAATGTGTTACTCGATGAGCTTCAGGCTCTGTCGTTTCTTCAAAACTTCCCGGAAAATGAGTCTCGACAAGGAGCTCCAATGATTCCGCACTTGAAGCTGTCCATGACCCATCTGGTCTAATTAAATAACTAGGACTGGTTGGGTTAGTAGCTAGAATTTTCCTAAGGCGAGAAGTCTCAGAGTGCTCCTCCATCTTACAACAGAAGAGTCTCCAAGACCCTCTTTGTGCCTTCCTCAACTCTTTTTTGTACTTTCTTAGGTCCTCCTTATAGGAGTCCCAATCCCGAACCTCCCTTGTGTTCTTGGCTTTATTAAAAGCTCTCCTACACACTCTCCGATATGTTCCCAACTCCTTGGTCCACCATATCGGTTTCTGCCTGCCTCTAGGCTTTATTGAGAAGCACGCAGCGTTAAATGAAAGATTGCATACTTTTGTGATAATTTCAACCATGCAGTCCAATTCTTCTACTGTCGCCGGAGGTCCAGGATACTCCAGCAAGAAATAATTCCTCCAACATTTCACCATATTTGTTCCAGTTTGTCCTTCTGGGATTCCTGAAGGTTTTCCGAGAAACAGGTTTAATGTCGAGGTTATATGTTACATATCGATGATCAGAGAATGAGTGTTCCTTCGCCACTCTCCACCCTCTGATCTTATGAAAGATCGTTTCTGACACAAAGGTGAGATCTAAAACCTCCTGTCGATTTTTAACAATAAATGTCGGTTCTCGTCCAATATTGCAAACTAAAAGGTTGGTATTTAATAAATAATCAAAATATAACTCACCCCTCTCGTTGATGTCTGTGCTTCCGCATATTGTGTGATGCGCGTTTGCATCACATCCGAGTACAACACCTACCCTTCTTTGATCTGCTTCCCGGATCAGTTCCCTAGGTTATCCGGTGGAACCTCCTTCCCGTGATCCATATAGGCTGAGGCTAGCCATAGTTTTTCATAGCCAACCTCAGCACTCACCGCTGTAACGTCTCTACAAATTTGTGGAAGAAGAAAAACATTCAAATTATTTTTCGCTAAAATACACGATCAGATCTTCTCAGAGTTGCTTGACTATAGTAATTTATACCCTTTCATTCTGAGGCTGCAGATCCTGTTATTGTTAATCCAAGGTTCTTGGATTAACACTAAGTCCTCATCTGACTTAGTCAGCCTGAGCACGAGAGCTGCCGAGGCAGCCTTCGTGTGATGTAGGTTTATTTGTACAATATGCTTACCATTGTAGTTGACCTTACTCATCACTTCCTGCACTCCTTGCATCGGGATAGTGCCATCTGTCTCGTTGTTCTGGACGCTATCTTCCTCTCGTCGAGAGCCTGACAGGATGTCCTCATCAGGCTCCAGAGAGAGGTGGCTACCTCCTCTAACTATGCTCCCCATAGCCGAAGCATCACTCTCCTAGCCGTCTTCAGCCCGCTTGACCGTCTCCTGCTGGGTTCATTCGCCGTCAGGCCGGTCTTTCGCAGTTGCGTCGGCCTCGTCCTTTTTTTATATTTTAAGAGTGATCGACCCGAACCCGAAGTTGATCACTCCCTTTAATTTTGCCAGGGAAGCCAGGGATTCTTTATTGATCAGCGTGATTGCCAATCTAAAGCCTCCCTTAGCTTCCTCTCGCTTTACAATCCTCCAGTCTTCCGTTGGAAGATCGGGTTTGCTGGCCCGAATGATCGATCTCGAGGTTCTCTTCTGGTTTATTCGGCTCGGTTGGTAGCCAAACACAGACTGCCTTAAGCCGCGCACCCTGCCACACCTGCCTTTTTATAAAGGTCGACCGATCTCTGATCCGAGCACGCAGTGAACCTCACGCGCCCCTGGTACCATTCCGCATCTCTGAAGGACGAGAGCATCCCAGATTTTTTTATTCAGGATCCGCAGAAAAATGGATTTTAGTGCATTAAGCACTACCCCTCCACTTCTTTGACGTGATGCTCCCATCTTCCTGACTTCTGTCAATGACGGCTAGTACCAACACCTGCTCTTTTAGGATCTCACGGAATAGCTTCAGTTTTTGATCCCTAGGAGCACCCGACGTCTTGTCTGCTTACACCTTGGCTTGCTTACTGTCGCCCGTTTTCAGCTCTTCCTGGTACCTCTGTCTTTTAGACACAAGGGCCTTTTCCGAGCTATCACAGCCGACAGTTTTTTTAGCCCATGCCACAGATCCTCGTTGTCCTACTGTAAGCTGCCCCTCAGGGGTCGCAGCCAGTTTTTCTAAAATTTTGAACGCCGACCGTCTATCCCTGTATCGACGCTTTGCCGGAGGGATCTCCCTCAATCCCCCCTTATTTCCTTTGGCGGTTCTGCTTCCACCCGGCTTCGATGCTAAGGTGTCGCTTAACCTTGCCCCTGATGATAAAGCCCCAACTTCACGGTAAGAGTTGCTCCTTTCTTCCAGTTGTTGATGCGTGCCGGTCCCTTTAATTATCGGAGTAATATAGGTCAACCTGCGCAGAGACCCGTTGTTACAGGCTGGCTACTGCCAACCTGCAGATTTTCACTAAGTGCATGCAGAGGCCTCCACGGTGATTTTTGCCGGCTACGTTCTCAGGGAGAAGTGCTAAGGTCGTGGGGTTTGAGGCTTGCATGTGCTCCTGGCTTACACCGTGATGATTACAGAAAGTTAGGGGAACGCAAATAATAATAAAACCGAGTTCCACCGAAATTCGTCGGCCGGAACCTGAGGAACGAACACAACAAAATTATAAACCGGTAGAGGTGCCTTGGTGCGCGCATCCATCCGAATTCAAACGGGGCCGAGCCCTGGTTACGGAATTGGATGCGGGCACCAAGGGACCGCAAACACTAAACCGACACAGAGGGAGTCTCCGCTCCCATCACACCATATTCGGAAAATTTAATAATTCATTTTATATATATATAAAAATAAACGAAAACATAAGGAAACAACTTCCCGAAAAAAAAACAGGGAGGGAACGAGAGAGAGAGATGCAATACACATCGAGCGTGCACCCGCTGTGCGGCGCTCGATTACAAAATTTAAAAATTTAATTTAATATAAAAATATATGTAAAAAAATAAAAATCGAAAAAAGTTTAAATGAAAAAAAATAAAAATTGTACCTTAATATATATATCCACAATTACTGGTGCGGCCTTGGTGCCGTCATGCCACAGGTGACCTTCCCACCCGGACCGTTGCGGCTTTGGTGCCGTTATCGTTGCGGCAGACCACCGATACCAAAAAATATAAAACACGAGGGGCCTTTCCCCGATACCAATAATAAAACACGAACAATAACCGGTTGGCTCCTTGTAGGTTGTCGCGCACACTTGCCGCAAACCGACTATCCCGTTGAAAGTTTTTTTCGAATGACTACGTTGTAAGCCACCCATAAATATTGATGCACTTTCGCCTTTTTCCGCGAAAACAAATTAAATAGTCTCAATTGACCACCCGTTGTTAGGTTTGTACACGCTATAACAATGGCGGCACCCGAAATAGACATATACTCAACCCGTTGCTTTGACCTCAGGAAAGGTCACCCTGTAGGGTTGCTGCGGCGTCCTTGCGACCGATTGGGCCGAAATCGTTGGGCACGGGCTCGCCAAAACCCGTCTGGATCAATTATTGGTGGGCGACCTTTTTGCCTTTGGAAACCGTCGTATAAAGAATGGCCTCAACTGGCCACCCGTAAATATATTTAGTTGGGCGTACTTCGCCTTAACTGTAAGTTTGGCCTTGATCGACCACCAACCCACAATGATGTCTCGCCAACCGTAAATATAAAAGTTTGACCGTGAGCGGCCCCCGAGTTGTTTCACCAAAACCGCGTCTGAATAATGTTATGGTCTCAATAGACCGCCTTTAAATAAAATGTGGCGGCGTAACTGTTGCAGTATTTTCCGTTTTATAATCGAACACAATCGTCGGGTGTTCCTTGTCTTGATTTAAAACAAATGAGTGGCCTCAACTGGCCACCTGTTGAAAATATTGCCTTGTTGAAAATATTCATTAATAATGAAGAGCCCGTAGATAATTTCTGCACTCGTTGATGTTAACTTTTAGCTTATTTAAGGCCACATGGGCGGCTTTCGCCAACATAATACTTATGTATATCTATATAAGTATATATGTACTTTTCGTTATATAAAACTCCCGCAAACTGCCAATTCGAATTATATTTTAGATTAGTATTTTTTTTTTTTTATTTTTAGTTTCAACGGTCAACAATTTAACTGTTTGAGGGTTCACCACTAACACAAAACTATATTTTTCTTTTCTTGTGAATATTATCAAAAAAAAATTATTTTATTTCACATCAAAATAGATTTACAATCTCACAAAATCAAAAAACTAAACACATCTGTTTTTACAAAATAAACTAGACTGCCCAATACAAAAATCGTTCTTAATCATTATTGAGCTTTATAATTATATAACATTTCTTGTGTTTTAAACCAAAAATCAAAACTTGACCGCCTCAAATCAAAGAAACCAAAAAAAAAACTCTCTTTTTTTATCAACAATCACAAACTAACTCAATGAAAATCATTACTCGAATGCCATCATACCAAAAAAAATTCGAGCACCGCACAACTCGTAAAACGTTCTAGAAGAAATGAATCTCTCTTCTCTGTCTCTCCTTTATATCCAATTTTCGTTGGTACAAAAGAGAGACATATAAGAAAAAACATTTTTTCCAAAACGTTTTACTTTGCACACACTCGATGCGCATTGTTCTCTCTTTCTCGTCTTCTCTTCACCTCCGCGCCACCACACAATGGGGAACAAAACAAAACGTCGCGGGTGCGTTCACGGACAAACACAGAGGTGAATAAAAACATAAGAGAAGATGGGCGAAACGAAGACAACAACCGGGGTGAATAAAATAACACAAAAAGCGTCGTTGCGACCATACAGTCGTAACACCGTGTACGCAAGCAAGGCTAAATACAACTGGAGGTCGCCAGGTATCCAGAGGTCTCCGTTCACGACTGGGCTTTGTTAAATGGGCCCCCAGTCTAACACCTTAATCCAACCCATTGGCTCACTCATTGGAGCACCCCACCCCCGCGCCCTCGCCCTCCTCCCACAGTCACTCCCTCATTCACCCATTCATATGGATATCCCAAACAAATGGGACCCACTTCATTCATGGGATTACCGTTTATAGGGTTCCCCACTCACTACCTAGAGGCGCGGGAGCGCAAGAAGACGTGATGCTCAGTTCACCGTGGTTGTGGTCGATGGTTTTATGGCGCCATCAATTCGCCTTTCCCTACTGGGTATCTTAGGCACTCAGAATTTGAAGAACAGAGGTTAACCACTCCTCCGTTCTCTGAGACTCTCCTCCCAGCAGAGCTGCGGTTGGGGACGGCTTATTTAATTCACCGCTAACCTATCTATCGATAGGCCGTTTACTATCCACCACCTGTGACCCCCCGATAGCTGCAGCTCGCCACGGAAACATGAGACTCAACTTGAACGTACTTTTCATGAAATCAATTAGTTTTTCCGCTTCGACTTTTGAGAAGTCTACGTTGAAGTTAGATAAGATGATTAAATTCGCCAAGAAGAATAGAATCACTTTCAGCATAAGGAAGCCACACAAAGTAGATCAATTTGATTATTACAATTATTTTCTGGTTTGGAGAAATGTATATGATAACAAAGAATAGATTTTGGCCGTTTGACATTAAACATTTGACCCAGTAAATATCTTCAACTTGTTTAACTGCAACTCCGAGACCACTAGTTTGTCGCCATGTCGTCATGTAAAAAATGAAATGGATATCTGCTCGTCATTATTGAGCCACGTCTTGGCAAGCATAAGTACAGTGCATCTCCGCATAACTACATCTCCCAGATCTTCCCATTGTGACCTCAAACTTTGATAATGGAACGTGAGGAACGTCATATTTTTATTGTGCAAAAATTGAACAATATTGTCTTGGGCTGTAACTATAGTTGTTTGGCAAATCTACTAAGTTCGTTGTAGAAGGCAATCGTGGAATGTGTTGTTCTCAATCCGTGATGAAAAATATCGTCTCCATTCGTTGAAATTAAATAAAGCTCTTCAATTGAAGTGACTCTGTGATTCTTCTCATATTCGTAAACGACTGCATCGAAAGATGCACCCTGAGCCTTGTGTATGGTCACTGCACAAGCAGGGACTAAAGGAAATTGACGGAACTTTATCAACATTGTCCTGTTTGGATTAAGGAATATGCGGTTATTTTGGCGATAGGTGCAAAGTCGGCTTCAATTTAATTCCGCCTGGCAAAAGATACAGCGCGCTTCCTGGCCACCTGCCCCGTGCGGTTGGACCAAACCGTCTTAATGATGTTGTAACATGACCCAGGGTTGGGGTGGGTAAATCTGAATAACTAAACAATCCTAGTTTAGACCGCTTAAGGAAGGAAAATAAGGAAGAGGTAGGGTAGGGAAGAGGAAGACCAACAGACAACTCACCTTATTTCAACTCGAACTCACCTCGGCTCCATTCGACAAACTAATTACTTCTTCACTTCATGTTCACAAAATATAGTATATAGTTCAAAAACAGAGTTCTCAATAGGGAAACTGCATCCACAAACCATGTTCCACATACAGTCTGTTGCAATTGATTCCGGACGCGTTATTATGAAATTCTTTTTTTCCGTTTCATATTTTTAACAACACTTCAAGTACATGAACCGAAGTAATTTCGTTACATTCGTGGGGACGTACCCATCGCAACCTGAGATCTCATTCAGCCGGGCATCAACAACAACCAAATGTCAATTATTATTTTGTCTGTTTAAAAACGAAAGGAAGCTAGAAATAATACAAAAAATAAAGACAACAAAATTAAGTTTTGACGTCCTTGAAATGGGATATTCCCAGGATATTACCCTGTTCATCCATCACCTCGCAAGATACATTTCCTATTAACCGAGTAATTTTGGCTTTGATGAATTTCGCAGCCAATTTTGCAGAATAAAATGCCACAGCATTGCTCTGAGTAAAATTCTTGACAAAAACATTTTGACCGACATAGAACTGAGATTTTCGACTTCGCAAGTTGTAGGGAGAGTGAGTTTTTGATTGAGCTTTAGCGAAATTTTCACGAACCTTATTAGTCAACCTATGTAATTCGTCAGGTCACGCAACAATTCGTACAAGGACCCATGCATTATCGGATGCTGCCCGAATACTAATAAATGCGTGGCAAAACCTGGCGACTCCTGAGTTGTGCTCCGAATGGCTTGCGTTACGGCTTCGAGATGCTTATCCCAGGTTTTATGGTCCTCGTTTATGTATGCGCGTAAAGAAGCTAGAATTGTTCTATTCACCCGCTCCGAGGCGTTACTTTGGGGCGAGTATTTAACGGTAAATACGTGGGACACCCCATATTTCTTTAATATTGTCTGAACGGTGTGAGCAACAAATTGTCGCTCATTGTCCGTTACAAGGGTTTCTGGAACTCCAAACATTAGAAAGACGCTATTTTCTAAAAATTTTATAACTTCCTCTGCGGTATCTTGACGCACTGCTCGAGTAATTACGAATTTGGAATAGTGGTCAACAGCTATTAAGATAGAAGTATTCCCCGAACGTGTTCTCGGATAAGGTCCCAACAAATCTAAGTATATTCTTTGCCACGGTCTGAAGGTTGGAGGCAAAGAACTAAGAGGTGGCCGTAAAGTACAATTAGGAGCCTTATTAAACTGTCGAGTATCTGCAATCATGTTGGGCCAAAAAAAATAACGCTTAAGTAAATCTATCGTTTTAAATGAACCCAAATGTGCGGAGGTAGGTGGGGAGTGAGCGGACTTAATTAAACCTAATCGAACAGGTTCGGGAACTATTAACTTCCACTCAGGCGTATCTGATTGTCCATCCATACAAATTGGCCCTTTACGAATAAATAATTTACTATTAATAACTTTTACGTTAGTGTTAGTGGGGGAGGTTTCGACATGATAAAGTTGTGACAAATATTCTGCGCTGCGGAAATACTCAGAATCCAAATCGATGTGAAGTGGTTTGTCTTCTGTCGACGTTTCTTTACTGCCTTTTAATGTTCTCGCCAGCTCGTCCATAAACATACGAGACAGAGTATCTGGCACGCAGTTTTGTTAAAATCTTTCTGAGACATTAACCAGGTGAGACTAGCGTGGTCCGTAATTATTGTAAACGGCATCCCTTCGACGTAGGCTCTGAATTTCTTCACGGCTAACACATCTGCCAGACATTCCAATTCTGTAACGCTATAATGACGTTGCGCTGAGTTTAAATTATGGGACATATAATCGATTGGCTTCTCCTCTCCTTCGTCGGTTTTCTGGAACAATACGGCACTAACTCCGGTAGAGCTGGCATTGCACTGGATGAAGAAACGTCTAGTAAATTGTGTGTTAAGTACCGGGGCAGTGGTAAGTGCTACTTTTAAAACATCGAAAGCGGTTTGAGACTCCTCCGACCATAGAAATTTTCGATTCTTCTTTAGGAGAATCGTCAGAGGGGTGGAAAGCGACGAGTACTGGTCGATAAAACGCCTATACCAAGCACAAATGCCCAGGAATTTCCTCACTTGACGTATAGTTTTTGGCACGGGATACTCTGCAATGGCTCTCACCTTCTCCGGATTTGGTCGCAGAGTGCCCCCCACCAACTACATGACCAAGAAAATCGATCTCTTTCAGTAAAAATTTACTTTTTTCCACATTAATTGTGAGACCCGCTGCTGCTAACTGAGATGCTACATCGGCCAGGAGAGACAAGTGCTAATCGAATGTGGTAGATGTAATGAGAAAATCATCGAGGTATACGAAAACTCGATCGTGTAGATGGTGTGGGATCACTCTGTGCATCAAACGGCATAAGGTTTGAGGCGCATTACAGAGTCCAAATGGCATTACGGTGAAATGGTAAATCGGGCGTCCTGGCACAGTAAAAGCAGTTTTTTCGATCGACTCGCAGTCTAGTGAAACTGCCATAACGCGCCCTTTAAGTCGATCCTGGACATGAACTGGGTTCGGTCCAGTCGACTTAACAAACCATCGATGATGGGTAGAGGGTAGGCGTCTTTGCGGGTAACGCGATTTATCTTGCGGGCATCGAGGCAAAGTCGAATTTTCCCCTTGGATTTTAATACCCGAGTCATTGGGGAACACCAAGGACTGTTACTCTCCGTAATTACTCCCAAAACTAACATACGGTCTAATTCGGAGTACATATCTCTTTGGACTGCCGGTGAAACTGCGAAGAACCATTGTTTAATTGGTAAGGCATCGCCTGTGTTAATTTTATGTGTAAGTAAAGATGTTTTGCCCAGACCAAGTTTTTGGGAACTAGGAAACAGTTCAATTATTTTTAATAGTTGGGATGACTGGTCAGGACTTAATACATGATGTTTCGAAATAGGGGTATCACCTGTAGGATTCACGTGTATCTCTTCTACGATTGTCGGTTTCAAACCAAACATAGTCCAAAAATCATATCCAAGATATAACTCGTAGAGTAGTTCAGGTATTACAAAGAGTTGAAAATGTAATGTTCTTCCATTATAATTAATTGGGACATATACATATCCAAGTACTGATTGTTAAGCCTCGTTCGCCGTCCGTACTGAGGCAGCTAAACGATGAAGTTGAAGTTTCTCAACAAACTCGAGTCTGTGTTTACCTAACGCACTAATAGTCGCGCCACTATCTAAGAAGCCGCGGATGTTGGTACCTGTAATTTTTACTACTGGTAGTAAAACGCACTGGAGTAGTCTTTTATTACGAAAGAAATTAATAAATCTGTGTTTATGAGTTATGGACTGAAAAGGAGTGTTAGTTGCCTTATTTGACGTTGCCGGAAGTTTGAAAGTAACTTTCTTAGTCTTCTGGAGTAAACTTCGGTATCGGTGTTTCATGCAGCTTCCTCTGTATTTCGTCTGGAAGGCATCAGAGTTGAATGTTGGAAATGGGGACTCTCATTCCCAACTGTCGGTTTTCCGGTTTCCAATTACAATTAGCACAGTATGGTAGATTATCAAGGAGTGGGTATCTGCAATTCCAGCAAAGTACCGGTGATCTCGTGGAAGGTTGGTGACTATGATTATTTTGAGCGGGAACCGTAGCTTGTAAGCTGACGTTTATATTAGGTTGAGACCGATAGGGTAACATATTTACATAATTATGAGCCGTCTCAGGGCAGTCATATTTCGAAGAGGGCAAAGACGTTGGCATGATCTCGTGAACGCTATGCGAAAACCCTGGGCCCATTGCAACTTCAGGGTTGTAATTCATGCTTTTCCAAGTATTTTCTATAGCAACACATCTATTTACCATCGAAGATACAGATGGGAAAATCTCTCCAGCAACAGCAACTCTAAGTCCAGGTCGCATGTTTTTCCTTAATACATCTATAAGTTCTAATTCGGATAGTGGAACTCTTAACGGAAAAGCCAAACTTAGTCCATGGTAGTAAAAATCTACAAATGCTTCCTTTTTTTCTGTTTGCGTTGATCAATAGTATTTTTAATGTCGCTATCGGTGCGATTGTCTTGGAAACGATGCAAAAATCCTGCTTTTAGTTCATTCCAAGTACATTTTGGATTTCGCTCTAGCAGAATCCGACGTTGTAAATTAACAGGTTAGGTGAAATACCATGAGTTTTTGCCATCAACACTACTCTAAAGAAAAAATTTTGTATTTGTATGCCACTAGAACTACTAGAGGTGGAACCATCATAAGATATATTTCATTTTTGAATGTCAATTGTAGGGACCGAACGACCAAAATTAGGACCGTATTGACTGTATGGATTAGTTGGATACATTTGATAATCCGTATTATAAACGTTATGAGGCCTACGATCGTTAAAATTAGTACAATTAGATGACGGTGGAATCATGTTTTGAGAAGTCACACACTGTCTTTGGTTCATTGTCGATGTGTTGTCTTGAGTTCCAGGTACCCAAGGGACATTGGTACCACATATCGCTGGTAGCCTGCTCGTAAATGGCATAAATGGAACCAAATCAGAACACGATGGAACGATAACACCTGATTGAGATCCAGAAGGTTGAATTACATTCGTTAAACCCGTTTTTAAATCCTCTAAACTGGCCAAAATAGATCGCTGAATTTCCAGAAAATTTTTCCCGCTCCAAAGCAATGTCTGCTGCTGTGCATGTAGACTATCGTCTACTGAAATCTCCTCGCTTATACTATTGCGCTCTAGCGGGGCCATGGCATCCAACGTTAACTTGCATAAATCCACTTTAACATTGTAAAGTTTATAAACTGGTGTCTCGACTAGATACGCAAGCCATGCTTTTACTACTCGTTTTTACATATTTCACGATGATTTTGAAATGCCGTATGTGTGTAGATATATTGCATGAGTATGCGTAAATTTTATGTTTTTTTTTACATTTAATTACATATTTTTGTTTTCTGGTCGATATTTACAAAACATCCAATATTATTTTTTCGGCACAGATACTTCTGCAACATAATTTCTATACAATTTTTTTAGTTACTCTGTCGATAGGTGATAGAAATTTATTTCCTGTATTTGGATGTTAAATACAGGAAAAAAATCTAACATTTTATTGAAAAATTATGAAAAACTGTGATGATGAAAATATAGCACTTTTTTGAATGGATTACCTATGATTGAGATAATCAAATAAAACGGGTGTTACATCCACGAGCTTTCACAACTGCTTCCATTCGTCCAAGAGTACATTTCGAAGTTCCTCTGTGTTTCGAACTGTTAGATTTCAAGCTCGGACCTATCTCCCTAACTTGTCCCAAACATGTTCTATCGGATCCAAATTTGGAGACCTTGTAGGCCAGTTAGACATAGCATAAAAACAAAAGTTTCTCCGATAAATAAGGCAACTGGTACCACATGTTATAGGAGAATATTCCTTACATCCATCAGCTGTAAGGGGTTTGCCATTAAAAATCACTAATTCTGTACGGGCACCTAAACAAATACTGGCCCAAACCATAATTGAGCCTCCACTATAAACGATGGTTGTCGTAATGTTACATTGCGAATACCGCTCACCTGGTCGCCTCCATACTGTTTGCCTCTCTTCGATCGAGTTCACTAAAAAACGATTCTCGTCTGTGATGAAAATATGGCCCCCTGGTCCAAAATCAAAAATTGGTACCCTTGAGCAAAACTCACTTTGTTACTTCGTGATTTCTGTGCAGTGGGGGTCCTTAAGCTGGAACATATGATCTTAAAAGGAATTCTCTAATCCTTCGTCTTACAGTACGTTCACTTATTTGCACACCTCGACACTCTTCTAACGCGTTACGGGTTTGAGTTGCCGGTTGACGCCTGTTTCTCAAAGTTTCAAGGACAATGAAATGTTAATCTCTGGAGCTAGTACAATATTTTAGCCTTGACCTCGGCTTCTCTCACAAGAACCAGTTTGCCTCTATCGTTGAACGGACCGATAAATGGTAGACGTGGATACACCGAACCCTCTGGTCACTTGGCGGTAAGTGTAGCGATTCTCCAGTCCTAGCGACATCAATGGGTTCCATGCCGCTCATTTTGAATTAATAACTGTTCTTTTCAAGTTCTAATGGCAAACACCACTAAAAAAGATGGATATTCTGTTAAACAACCGTAACATTAAAGATCATAAATTAAAAATAACATAAAATGTTCTTTTTTTTTGTAAATCGAGTACTTCTTGTCTTCCCCAAATTGTGCCACTGTGTGTATAAAACCTGAAAAGACCACAATTCACTATGCATTCCCCCCATACACCCTAATTTAAAAAAAAAATTGTAAAATTGCGTGGTTCTGGAAAATGCTTCTTTTGAAATCACTTAAGCTCGTTGTGCTGAACGTACTAACTAAGTTTCATGAGTGAGCCTACTCTTCATCAGCCAGAATCAATCATATGAAACCTTTATTACAATCCTAATTTCTGGCTGATGAGGAGTAGGCACAATCATGAAACTTAATCAGTATGCTCCTTTCGACTCATTTAAGTGATTTTTTTTTATCAAAGGTGGGATTTCTAGAAAACGCCGGTAGAACATTTTTTTCACCCGTACAACCTATACTTTTGAGTGTGTTGCATTTTCTATCCGAAATTACAAATTCAATTTTCTAATTTCAAAATTATGGAAGAGTTATTTGCAAGCATGTGAAGTTAGCCCCATTTTTCATCCCAGAAGAAAAAAATTCCTCAAACAATACTCTTACATCTCATCCCAGTTTTTTCTATTTAAACTTGTATAAGACGGAATATTTTTTTAATTTTTTTTTTCAACAACAAAATATCCATCCCAGATTTTTTCATTTAATTGTTGTTATTGTACTCTGTGTATGAATAAAATAATGATGAAAAATAATTTTTCGAAGTGAAATAATAATAATTGTTTGTTTTGATTAAAGATGAGAAAAATATCAGTCAATACATTGTTTCAAGTTGGTAATAGTAAGATTCGCGCATTCGGCCAGCTCTTAAATTGTTAAGTGTTGAGTTGTTGTCTTTAAAGGTTAATCTCTTACAATCAGAGTAGTTTTGCTGTTTGAAATCATAATGAATAATATTTTTTTTAACTATTTATGTTTTATTTATTTTTCTAAGAGGAAAAGCCATATGGAAGCGTAAGAAATTCAATCGATGTATTTTATTAGCTTTCATGAGACATAAAAACCACTATAAAATAAAATAAATTCAGTAAAAACAACTAAAATCAGAACAGTGCTCTTGATGTTTTTGATGCTTATAGACGCAGTTCATACCTGTAAAAAAAAAAAGAAAAAAAAAAACTAAATTGAAATTTCTAGAATTTACCAATTTAACAATTGGAACAATACTTATCCTTAAGTTAATCAGAGTCTGAGAAACCAATTAAATTCCTCATTACACGTTAGCAGTGTTAATTCCTTATTTGTAAAGTAAAATCTAAACAAAATTAAAATTTTAGTTTTTTAATTACTTACAATTTTTTTATGGTAAGATCTCGCCACCAAATCTTACATTTATTTAAGATGCAGCTCTAATTCATCTATTTACTTTTTCATCTATACATATGCCATTTTTCGTATACACGGTTAGAAATTAGACGTGATTTTTAACGTCTATTAGCTTACACCAGCGCGAACTTAACCTAGAGACGTTAAAGTTATTAAAATTTAAGACTCTTTTCATGGTAGGTAGTTTGTAACGAATATGGGACGTGAAAAATAATTTAGCTATTTTTATTGCTAAAATTACTGTCTAAAAATTGTAAAATTTGGAATGAAAATACAATGCAAATTAACTACCCAAAATAAGAAAACTATTGACCAACGAATATTAACTGAGGTACTTGGTTAAAGACAAAATTAACTCCCTTAGAGTAATAAAATATAAAAAAGTACTTTTATTTTCCGTCAAAACCAAATTATTTTAAAGTTAAATAAAACATCAATTTTATATATTATTATTAAAATTATATACATTATTATTAAAATTATATAAATTATTATATTAAAATTATTAAAGAAAACTATTTATTCTTAAAAAATGCTAGGAACAGTAAAAAATTTATCGTTTTATATAAAAAAAACTAATTGATTTCTACGAAAACATAATTGCAAATTTATATATCAGGATTAAGTATTACAATATTTTACCGTAGTAGGTAGTTTTTGAACTGGGATGCCAAAAATATAATGTTTAATATATTAAAAAAAGTTTTCCAAATTTTCATCGTATTTTACGTTAAATACATAATGACATTTAAAAAGCAAATCTAACGCATCTATTACAGTATTATTTGTTGGGATAAGCTTTTGATCCAAAGAGTCGTACAATTTTGATATATTCGACTTTCTTTCATCTTGAGCAAAAATAATTAGTTGTTGTTCAGCCGTAATGTCGCCATTTGCACCAATAAGTTTGAATAGTTTAGCACCAGCTGACTTAATATCTGCTCTATTTTTGGCTCCACGACCCTTTTGTGTAGCTGAAAGAAGAGTTACTAAACTAAATATAATTAAAGTATCTGGACGCCAATCTGAAATGTTAAAAACCACAAGTGTATTAATTTAATTGGAAGGGTAAATTTTAAATAATCCAATTATACCTTTAAAGAATTTAATAATAGGTTTGCTTTTGCCTATTTGTTCCGAGATTGTCACTATATGTTGACAAAACTCATCCTTAAACTTAGTTTTAAGGTTATTACAAGTATTTGGGTACAATATCTCAATATCGTTGTGAATCTAAGAACGAGATTATTAAAGAAATATCAATTAAAAGTTGTTAAATCATTTTGTAAGTTCTTACTAGTTGATACGTGTCCAAAAAACGTGGGTATTCCAATCAGCTTCAATTTAAGGAAAATTTTTGAGATGTATGTAGATTTTAGTTTAAATTTTATTGTCGAGAGAGCAGAATAAAATAATACAAAAAATATTTGTGTTTAAATATAAAATAAGGTTTTAAATTAGCAATAAAAAATCTATTACGACTTAGTTTGAAGCGTGAAGCAGAACGGATCATTTTGCAACTGGAATTTTTTTTATCACTGCTTTGAAACCATTGAGGCATGCTACACGAAATTTTAGTTTCTGGATTCAAACTAAGTCGTAATAGATTTTTATTGTTCATTTAAACCTTTATCTATCTATTATATTAATACGCTTAATTTTTTCAAACTCAACGCTAAAATGACCCCTAAACATGATCCGAAACGTTTAAATTTTTCAGGGTAGGTCGACATAAATATAGCGGTGTGCCTTTGCTAGAAAAATCGGAAAAATTCCACCCGGAAGTACCTGAAACGGGTACCTCGGGTGTTTTCAGCAAAATTTTGTCACGACGCCGGAATGCCATGACAAAATATGTTTATATTGAATCTATGATCATGCGCATTACACCGTGACAATGACAAAATGTATTAAAATTGCCGATGTTTTTATGATGACACACTGTGATGACAAAATGAGTAGAAAATTTGTAATTGAATCTCAATTAAACAAAACAGAGAACAGAAAATGATTTTACATGTATTTTGAAGTTAACCCTTTAGTGCGCCGCGATGCATATTTGAATCAGTCTAATTTTTACCATATAACATTGCGAAACATAATCCAAATACTAAAAAGAGCACTAATTCAAATACGCATCCCAATTTTCTTTGGATTCTCATTCGGTTTTTTAACGAAAAACACACGTATAAGTTTCTTTTTTCATTATTTTATGACAAGTCGCAAGTAAAACATACTGCGTAAAGTTGTGCTACTTTGATTGAAAATAATAAATTAACGATTAAAATGGTAAGTGTAAACTAAATTTTTTGAAGTTCTAATATTCGTTGATTGTCGATTGAAGTAGTTAGAATAATAATAAATCAGTGTATAAATACGGTAATAAGGTTAAATATGAGCGATTCATATATGAATCAGTGTGCATTTTGCGCTACAAAAATATGATTCACATATGAATCAATGCACGTTTCAGTTATATAATTCCTATAGTTTTATTTTGATATTGGAGTGGAAGTTTCACAAATTCTGAAATATTTTGGCCCTATCTTTGATGCTGTTCATAATTATCACAACAGGGTGTTTGGATAAGTGTCTGTGTTTGTCCGGTTAGTATCACGAAGACTTTGTGACCTTTTATTTTGGTATTTTGTGCAGAGTTTTGGAACAATTTTTATTCAAATTGTTTGAATTTTTGTAATGGCAGTGAACGTTTCAATTATAGATGCCGCTAATTTATAAAAATTCCGGTGCACCAATAGATTTAAAAAAAATTAAATGAGGATGATTTATTCCTTCTGCGAGTGAAGATGAAATCAACGATGAAAGCGACATGGAAGAGCCGATTGTTTCTGGATATACATTAAAAAATTATTTGCAAAAAAATGGAATTGGTGAATTGGAAGTGGGGGTATCAACAACTGAATATTTGGAAGATTCGAACCATGAAGGACTTTCAAATACACCAGTCTTAATTGAGGTACCACCTCTTGAGGATTGTGAATACATTTCGGGGGTTGAACCCTTATCGTCAAATGAGTTAGTTCTAATTCAATCTGATGCAATTTTTAAACCACTTGGGGGTACAACCTACTGACGATTTCGAAGGCGTCTCAGTGGTTGAACCTTCATCATACATCGAGTTACAAACTGCTGCAATTCGTAAACCGAAAGAATTAAAATGGAAACGGAAAAAGATGAAGTATGTTCCCTGTGCTTTTACTGGAAGTTCAATATTGACTAATGCTAAAAAAGATTAACAAACACAGTACCAGTATTTCAAATATTTCTTTAACGGTGTGTTATTAGACAAAATTGTAGAAGAAAGCATAAGATACAGCATCTCAAAAGATCCAGGCAATCCACTAAATTTTTCAAGAAACGAGTTGATGAAATATTTAGGCATCTGCATATTATCATCAGTATCAAACACTTCTAACGTAAGAGATTATTGGAACAATCATATTGGATTAATTATTGTTCGAGATGCATTAAGTCAAAAACATTTCGAAACGATTAGGTCAAATCTCCATTTTAATGATAATTTTATTAATACTAATGATAAACTTCATAAACTCAGGCCAGTTGTCGATTCCCTGAATAAAACATTTTTATCAATTCCAATGGAAGAGATGCTCTCAATTGATATATAAATATGTGCTACAAAAGCTCGTCATCATTTGAAACAATATTTACCATTGAAGCCAAACAAATGGGGCTCCAAATTATTTATACTTGCAAAGAGTATCAGGATTCTGTTATAAGTTTGAAATTTACACCGGAACCGAAAATGAATCTGGAAAGCGACAAGCAAATGAACCTGACGTAATGTAGAGGCAATCCCGAAAAAATTATTATCATAGAATTTATTTTGACAATTATTACACGTCAATCCCGCTAATTGCATACTTATTCCATAATAGAATCCATTCTCTCGGAACGGCTAGACGACCAAGAAAACCCTCATGTAAAGTTCCAAATGAAAGTGAGAGTATGAAAATGAAAAGAGGAACATCAGGAGAATTTATTATATGATATGAGGGGGTCGACATAAGTAATGTGTACTGGAAAGATAATAAAATGGTAACATTACTATCATCATTTGTGGGCACGGAACCTATTAGTTCAATTGACAGATACGACAGAAAATTGTAAAGGCACATTCAAATTGATTGCCCCGCTGTAATGAAGCAGTATAACCGGCATATGGGTGGAGTCGATTTGTTAGATAGCAATATTGGCAGACATAAAAACCAAAATGAGATCCCGGAAATGGTATATGCGACTATTTTACCATCTAATGGATATTGATGTGATAAACGCTTGGCTTCTTTATCGACGGTTAAATCAGGACAAACCTACAATGAAACTAAAAGATTTTAGAATCGATCTAGCACGTTTGTTGTATTCCATTGGATCATCCTGCCATGCAAAACGTGGAAGACCTTCTGGTTTACAACAAGAAATTGACAGCAAGAAGCGTAAAACTAGCGGTCTTCCTTTACCTACTCAAGACGTAAGATTGGATACAGTAAATCATTTCCCTGTTTGAAATTCAACACTTTTACGGTGTAAATTACCAACATGTCAGGCGCAAACATTCGTTGTATGTGAAAAGTGTAACAGGGCACTTTGTTTCAACAAACAAAACAATTGTTTCAAATCTTTTCATCAAAATTAATGTTTTCAATAAAAGCGCATTGATGCATGTATGAATCACAATTATTTTGCAATAAAAAACAATGAAAAACTGAATAGAAAATTGTTTTGATACTTTTCCACATTTTTTCACTACTCAAATATATTATAAAATTTTTTTACAAAAAAAAAAAAAAATCGCGCACTGAAGGGTTAATAGTTGTGAGTGTAAAAATACAATTTTGTCATGACACGCTATGTATCTTCTATCTATTATTATTATTATATTAATAATGTTGTGTGCCTCACATCGACTTTTTTGTCTAATTTTCCAACTAACTAAATTTATGGTTAGTTTATACCAATCGTTCAAAAATGGTACAAAACAAACCACATCTGATGTTTAATTAAAATCTGCTATATAAACTTAAATGTAACATTCCACAAAACATTCTTAATCAGTAATTGATGAATCAAAACTAAGTTTGCTGTTTGGAACTCAATATCGGGTTATAGATTTTGCATTATAAATATTAGAGACATCTAACAATACCTAAGTGAACTAACGATCAATTTAGTTAGTCGGAAATTTAGACAAAAAAACGGTGTCAGGCACACAGCATAAACTCTTCATTTTTTGTTCACGGGATGTCAGCTACTTTGTTGAAAATCGCGATATAAAATTATTTTTTATCGAGTCGAAAATGCATGAGCGATCTTATGCCGTGATGCGTCTTTCTGCCCACCTACTGAATCAATAAATAATTACATTCGAAGCAAGTAATGAAGATGAAGCGTTACTTGTAGCACAAACTGTCATCAACAACTGTCGTGTCAACGGAAACAGCAGCAATGGGATCACTGCTTAACGGAAACAGCAGCCTTTCAAATGCCAAGATAGCTTCGAGAGACGTTCGTTTATATTTGTTGCTTTTGTCAACCTTCAAAACCTCTTGATCTCTAGATGAAGTATGCAGATTACATGACTCTCGATTACAGCTGACACCATATTGAAAATGTAGCAAAAATTTGGCTCTCCACGATATCAACATAATTCTTATACAGCACGGACTTTCTTGCGCTATAATCAGCTTACCAACTCCATCGAGAAGTCCCGTAGAAGTGCCAGTCTTCGATACAGTTCGAGAAGCCGAAGAAGCTGAATTAAGAATTGCTTTTTGCTGAACGAAAAGCAGTTGGATGCATTTCGTAAAACAACTGCTGCAGTAGGATAATGAAAATGTCTCCAACCGAAGTTGAGATTTGAATATTTGGTTTGGGCGCGTAATTGGTCATGTGTTTTAAGCGCGCGCTTCCCGTTTGAGATATGAATATTTGGTTTGAGCGCGTAAATGGGCATGTGCCCCCGAGCGCGTGCTACCAGTTTGAGATATGAATATTTGACTTGGCACGTAAATCACACTATGTGCATTTGAGCGCGTACTTGCTGTTTAAGATTTAAAAATTAACCGCGTATATGAATTTATTTTATTTTTTATAAAAGTGCATCAAATTTACATATTAAAAAATCTTCTTAAGCATTGCTTAATCAAAAATTCAATAGAATGTTTTCACGTGACTGATTATTCAGTCACAGCTCTATCTATCTTCTATCTATCTATTATATTAATATTCTTAATAATGTTTTCATACTCAATCCTAAAATGACCCATAAACATGATCCGATCCATTAAATTTTTTCAAGGTAGGTCGATATAAATATTGCGCTGTGCGTGGGCTAGAAAAATCGGAAAAATTCCACCGGAAAGTACCCGAAATGGGTACCTCAGGTGGTTTCAGAAAATTTCCAAGATTTGACGCTATGTGAGTTTGCCATGACTCATGAGTTTGCTTTAATGAAGCCCTGAAGTTGTTATTGGCGATTTTCATCAAATGTAGATAGCTTTGGTTTCTACGTCTACAAGAGGGATGAGATTTGTCAAATTCATTGTTATGACCATTTTAATCCACCTTGCTTCATAGTACACTACGATTTACATTTTGTTCACCAGATGTCAACTACTTTATTGCAAAGCGCGAATATCTCAAATTATTTCTTTTCGAGTCGAACAAATAATTACATTCGAAGCAGGTAATGAGGATGAAGCGTTGCTTGCGGCACAAATTGGGCGAACGAAGCTTGAGTCATGGTTTCAGCTCAACTTCAATGATCAAAATGCACATCATTTCCTATATATACTGACATTCCCCACCATTACGTTTACGTACACGAGTGAAGGTTGTTGGACGAATGTATACAGTAAGCTTGAGAGATGAGGAGCGTTTCTTCCTGCGGCCGCTTTTGCTACATATTCAATGTGCCACCAGCTACCAGCTTTGAATTTTACGAACATTCAATGGTGTTATTTACAATACCATCAAAGAATCTGCAGCTGCAGGGGCCTTCTGGTAAACGATGATAAATGGGATCACTGCTTAACAGAAGCAGCAGTCTGTTAAATGCCAAGACAGCTTCAAGAGCTTTCGCTTATATTATAAGATTTGAATATTTGGTTTGGGCGCATAAGTGATCATTTGATCCCGAGCGCGCGCAAAAATTCAAAAAAAAAATTATTCAAGTGACTGATTATTCAGTCACAGGTCAGCTAGTTATATTAATACGCTTAATTTTTTCAAACTCAACCCTAAAATGATCCCTAAACATGATCCGATCCGTTTAAATTTTTCAGGGTAGGTCGACATAAATATAGCGGTGTGCCTTTGCTAGAAAAATCGGAAAAATTCCGCCGGGAAGTACCTGAAACGGGTACCTCAGGTGTTTTCAGCAAAATTTTGTCAAGACGCCAGAATGCCATGACAAAAGATGTTGATATTAAATCTATGATCATGCGCATTACACCGTGACAATGACAAAGGGCCTATTTTTTAATTCAACCTGAGCAAGCAGTGCGCTGTCAAAAAATAATCTGTGTTTTTTTATTCAATCTGAGTAATTTTACTCTGCACACTGCGTTTTTATTTGTGAAATGTGCTTACACCGAGCTTACTCGGTTCTTCAAATTTTACTCTGAAATTAATGTCAGTGTACGAAGAGTGTGCAAAGTAAAAAACAATTTTTTACTCTATGCGCACCGGATAATTTTACCCAGTACAACCTTTGCTCGGTGTACACTACCCGGGGTAAGCCTGCTTGCTCGGGTTGAATTAAAAAATAGACCCAAAATTTATCAAAATTGCCGATGTTTTTGTGATGACACACTATGTGATGACAAAATGAGTAGAAAATTTGTAATTGAATCTCAATTAAACAAAACGGAGAACATAAAATGATTTTACATACAATTTTGTGTTAATAGTTGTGAGTGTAAAAATACAATTTTGTCATGATACTCTATCTATTTAAGATTTAAAAATTAACCGCGTAGGGGAAAGTGGGGCTATTTTAAGCGCAGGGTAAAAATAAACAGACAAATATCTCTCGATCTAACCGTATGAGAGGAGAGAGAGAGAGACAAAACAAGGAATAACGGTGATAATAGTATTATCTTTATGCTAAAAAAAATGATTTCGATATTCAGTTTCAGTTTGGATTTACAGTGGTAATTATGTTTTTGACAAAAAGTAATTTTTTTGGTGTTTCAAAAATTTTTATTTGTCGGTTTATATCTGTTACAGGTATTTAATTGTTTATGGCATTGTTTTGCTACGAATTATAGTAGTAATTATGATATGCATTACACATATTTTTTGGCTGCCATTAAAAAAAATGACACGGGGCTAAATTAAGCATTTAGCATGGGGTAAAAATAAACATGCTTATTTTAATCCCCAGACATTATAATTAAATTGTTTATACAAACACTATAATTTATGTGAATAACTAACTTGAATTAAACATCTTTGAGAGATGTTTTAATAAGGAAACAGTCGATTCGGGGAACTTCTTTAAAATATTTAATTAATCATAACGCTCTGCGGGTAACATAACAAAGTAGATAAAGTTGGCCAAAAAATTATCCACTGATGCAACAAGAGGATTCGGGAAATGAGAGTGAAGATAATTTAACGAATCCAAAGTCGGTCCATCACAAACAGGTAAAAAGAGAGGTTCCATAAATAAATAAACAGGTTCCGGAAAATTTCGTAAATCAAACTTTCGGGCCCTTTAAAAGCGCTCTTAAGGTTGCATTCAACGATTATTTGCTAACACATCCAGGAAAATTAATAACGATCTACGATATTCCTCAACTCCTCAGACCTTTTAGTCGATAATGACGGTATTGAAACTGAAGATTTTGTATTAGTAAATTCTGAGCAGCCTAAAGAAAGCCAGTTTTTATATTGCTAAAATGGAACGTGTATTCAATATTTACGATTTTGTTGCTAAATTTTTAAGAAAGCATAATAATTATTATGTTTTTCCAATAATTGATGACATATCGCAGATCAATAGAAGTGATATTGTCGCAAAATTACCCGTGCCAACTCAAATACCTGGAACTCTACGAACTAAGGGATACTACAACTTTAATATCAATCTAAATGAATACAGCATTAGATAAATACGCTAATTTATAAGATTAGGTAGCATAACCAATGGAATATTAGATTTTTTTTTTATATTTTGCACTGAAACTGTTGTATTTTTATTTGTGACATTAATTTTATGAATAAATTGGTTTGCATTAAGAAAAACTGCAAGTTTTTGCACGACAACATGTTTTTTTGGTAATCAGTTCTTTGAGTACATCAAAAGCATTTTGTTTGCGACTATTGGCTTATTCCATAGGCAAAACTGTAACAAGTAGTATGTATATTGCAATATACGTAATATTGAATTGGAAATGTTGTTATGGAAATTATGAAAATGCTTACTTTAGCCCCACCTTCCCCTATATGAATTTACTTCATTTTTGATAAAAGTGCATCAAATTTACATCTTAAAAAATCTTCTTAATTATTTCTTAACGAAAAATTCAATAAAATGTATTCACGTGACTGATTATTCAGTCGAAGGTCAGCTTCTAAGTATCTTCTATTTATCTATTATATTAATATTCTTAATTTTTTCATACTCAACCCTAAAATGACCCCTAAACATGATCCGATCCGTTAGATTTTTTCAGGGTAGGTCGACATAAATATTGCACTGTGCGTGGGCTAGAAAAATCGAAAAATTCCACCGGAAAGTACTTGAAATGGGTACCTCAGCTGGTTTCAGAAAATTTTGTTTTTGTGCGCGTAAAATCTTGCAACACTTGAGAATTTTATGGGACGACCAAAAAGCAAATTTTTTTGTTCTAATTAGTGGCACGCGATTCAAATTCAAAGTTGTAAAACAGTTGGTACGCGATTCAGATTCGAAGTTGCAACACTGTCGGCGCGCGAATCAATTTCAAAGTTGCTTATTGGTTGACGCGCGATTTAAATTCAAAGTTAATCATGCCATGAGCAGAGCTCACAATCATAGACGGATAGTGGGTGTTCCATTAGCTGGGAAAATCATCCTCATATGTGGTGACTACCTGAAGGCGGGACTCGCGCGAACTTGCGAATCGACCATCAAGTTGAACCCGCTTTGGAAATTGATAAATAAGTTTACACGCACCAAGAACATGGAATGTGAGGTGCTGACTAGCTTCTCAAATGTGAGCGTGTTCTCATCCCACGCATTAAGCTCTCACTCTCGGAAGGCATCTTCTCATTTAAAATGTTTCGCCTTCAATTTCCCGTTCAGCTCGCGTTTGCCATAACCATCAACAAGAGTCAGGGTTAAAGCTTGAAGAAGGTAGGAGTGTACTTGCCGGCCCCCGTATTTACGCATGATCAGATGTATGTTGCCTTTTCACGATGCCGCTCATTTGACGGACTCAAGGTTTTTATCGTTGAGACAAGCGATCAATCAGCTGATCGGGATGGGCACATCACAACAAAGAATGTATTTTATTATCTACCTTCTACTACTATTTTATTATCCTTTTGTACATTTCATATGAAATATTTAGATTAAAGTTTGCCTCAGCAATTGGGTGCTTTTCCATTTTGAGATTTTAATATTTAGTTTGGGTGCGTAAGTGATCATGTGATCCCAAGTGCGCACTTCCTGTTTGAGATATGAATATTTGACTTGACACGTAAGTCATACTGTGTACATTTGAGCGAGTGCTTGCCGTTTAAAATTTAAAAATTAGCCACGTATATGAATTTACTTTATTTTTGATAAGTGCATCAAATTTACATCTTAAAAAATTTTCTTAATCAATTCTTAACCAAAAATTCAAAAAAATGTATTGAAGTGACTGATTATTCAGTCACAGGTCAGCTAGTTTCAAATTAAAACACCAAATTTTTTTGTATTGTTTTATTCTGTTCTCTCGAAAATAAAATTTAAGCAAAAATCTATATCTCAAAAATGAACTTTAATTTTTTTATTTTCATTTCGGATTCACGGACAAAAATTTTATATCGCACACCTTTTGTTCATGAATCCGAAATGAAAATATAGAAATGAAAATAAAAAAAGTAAAGGACATTTTTGAGATGTATATTTTTGTTTAAATTTTATTTTCGAGAGAACAGAATAAAACAATACAAAAAAATTTGGTGTTTTAATTTGAAATAAAGGTTTAAATTAACAATAAAAATCTATTACGACTTAGTTTGATTCCAGAAACTAAAATTTCGTGGTGCATGCCTCTTTATTTTATATATCAAAATATCATTCCAATTTTTTTATTCTTTTATCACTATACACAATCGAAAAATAAAATAAAATTAAAAAACACATACCAAACATGCACTAGAAATTGTTTTAAATAATTAAATTATAAATAAATTTTAGCACCAACTTTAGCTATTTTTACTTTAAAATTCCAACTGCAACTAACAAAATTATATTCCCATTTAATCTAGTAACTGAAAAAAGTAAAACAAAAAAACCAAGAGAATCTAGAAAGTTACTCACAGAGAGACAAATGATTTTAAAATGACAATAAAAATGACGTCCTTGATCGTTAAAACAACTCAAATTTAACATCCTTGATTTTACTGGGTCGTTAATTTAACCCACTATTTTAGTTAAATTTAAACCTTGTGTTTACGTTGATGTAGATAACATTTTAGTAATGTGTAATTAACGTAATTTAAATTAATATGTTAATAATTAATATTTTTCGGTAGTAAAAAGCTATCATAATAAAACTTTAATTTACGAATTTGACTAAGAAAGAATATTATCGCATCGTATACTCGAAGAATGTTAAAAATGACGTCTAACTTTTTTTGCATACTGTTTCACTATCATTCTTTTAACCCCCGAAATAGGAAAGACGTCCGAATTTTTACCGTGTAGTGCCATCTAATTAATTAAAGTAAAAGTTATTCAAATACACAAAAATAATACAATGACATAACTTACGTTTTCATTGATTTGATGTCTGATTCCGACATTTGGTATATATTAATAATTGCGGTGTTACGGCGCGGCCACTGGGAAATTTTATATCCAAAACGTTTTCCAACAAGTCGTCATACATTTCTCATTTTTCATTACGCAAACAATATGCAACATAATGAGACGAGGCTTGTAGGTAATTGACAAAGCCGGTCAGTTTAAAGTTTTCTTTATATAAATATTCAATACAGGAATCAAAATATTCAATACAGGATCTTTGAAATAGACACACTCTTTATTGCGTCAATAGTGGCTTCACAATATACAAAAACTGTGGTCGTACGGAAGCATTGTTTTTTCGCGAAAAAATTAAATTTTTAATAAAATTTAATTTCAGAAATTATAATCTTTAAAATTTGGGGGGCATCCTTGCCCATTATCAACATATTATAATTAATACAGTGATAAGAGAGACATTATAATAATTATATAAAATTATTTTGTGTGGCCATTGGCCTGTTTCGCGGTGGGGCCCGCCCGGTGGTCCTTCGAAAGTAAATACGGTCGTGTATATATATAGTGTAAAGATAAACGTTGTAATTAGTGATGTGTGGGTAGTGCTCCAGTGAGTGGGGCAACCCAAAAATATACTGAAGTGACGATCTAGTATTGTGAAATTTTTTTATTTGGTATAATACCAAAAGTGAGAACGTATTGAAAAATAGTTAACGATTTAGCAATCTATAACGTTCGGGGGGTACTTGTGCCCATCCACAGTTTATATTAGTGAAATAAATTAGTTAATAATTAGTATAATAAGTGTTGAATTTGATTTTGGGGTGATCAATCACCAGTGTTGTTTGCGGAGCCCTTCCAATTGGGGGCTCACTTTTTTCTCAAATTGAAAAAAAAAAAAAAATTTCGTTGTTATTTTAATGACATACTGTGTATAAAGTTTTATTTTTATTTTTATTTTGATTCAATTTCATTTTTCGTGTGTGTCTGTCTACATTTGTATATACTATATATATATATATATATATATATATATATATATATATATATATATATATATATATATATATATATATATATATATATATATATATATATATATATATATATATATATATATATATATATATATATATATATATATATAAAGTTCAATATCAAAAATAGTGAGGTGTAAAAAGGGTAGTGTTACAAACCGGTGGAGTCCGGTTTGTAAAAAAATAAAACTAAAGGCTTATAGGCAAAACTTAATAAAAATGGAGGATTCCATAAAGATACATCCAATAATGGATGGTGAGGTGATTATTGAGGAAACACCCACCATCGTTGCACCATCTCGCCCAAATAAGCGACTGTCGCTAAACCCAAGTCTACAAGGTGAGATTATAAGTTTTAAAAATAAAATAAAAAATCTTAATAACGAGATAATGATGCTAAAGGAGCAATTAAATGAGGCAAATAAGCCAAAAATTATTGAAAGTGTAAAAGCAAATTTTCCCATTTTTGAATCGGTGAATAAATTCGCGGTATTGCAAAATTGTAATGGTAATGGGGACATGGATGATATTGATATGGGTCCATCGTCGTCCCATTTTGATCAAAATTTAAATGAAATTGAAAATGAAATTAAAAGTGACGGTTTTGAGCTAGTAAAGCAAAAAGTGAGAACAAACAATAACATCAGAGAAAAACAATTAAAAAGTGCCAAAAATATAAACAATAACAATAACAATAAAAACAATAATAACAACAACAATAATAACAATAGTGTCAACAATAATAAAACGAATGTAAATAACAACAATAACAATAATATTAGCACAACAATAATAACAACAATAACAACAATAATAACAACAACAATAATAATAATGTGTCAAAGTCAAAAAAAGCACCGAGACCACCACCATTACATATACATGGACAGGAAATTAAAAACACAATTGAATTGGCCAAAGGACTAAACATCAAACAATTCGAAATTAGACGGGTAAACACCCAAAAACACACAGTAATTACGGACGACCTGGACAATTACAACAAATTACGAACGATTTTTGACGACGTAAAGACGAAATACTTTACATACACACCGAAACAGTTAAAATTAAAATCATTGGTATTACGGGGACTAACCGAGACACAAAATTTGGCAGAATTACAAACAGAAATTGAGTGTGACGCCGAAATTAAAGTGGAAAAAATCATACAAATGAAATCGAAAAAGCCAGGAGAACCCTTTAGGCCACTACCGCTATATATAATACAATTCACAACAAGTACACCATTGGCCAAAGTGTATAACATACGGGCAATCAATTATCAACGAGTAAATTGGCAAACATTAAATAAAAGCGGTGACATTATGCAGTGCAAAAACTGCCAACGTTTTGGTCACACGGCAACAAATTGTCGACTCGAATTTAGGTGTGTGAAATGTGCAGAGCACCACGAACCAGGTCAATGTAAGATTGAACAAGAAGCCACGAAAGAAGATATTTTCTGCATTAATTGTAATAAGATGGGCCATCCAGCATCGTACAAGGGTTGTCCCGTGTATCAGGCAATGATGCACAGATTAAAACAAAAAATACAGGAAAGGCGACAACAGGCGACACCACAACCACCACCACCAAGAATGTTTACATCTATACCGGTAACAAAGGAGAATGGTACGATGGCCGATATGCTAAAAGGGGGACCAATACCAGCGCGACAACAACAACAGCAACAGCAACAACAACAACAAACACATTTCGATACACAAACTAATGTAACAATAAATCAATTGACAGCGAGAATGGACGGCATGGCCCGCACTATCCAACAACAAAGCGAACAAATTTCACAACTCTTGCAAATTATTGGCTCATGGTAAGCAACTTCAAAATTATAGCGTTAAATGCAAATTCCATAGTGAGCGTCCAGAGGAGATTAAATTTATTGAAATTTTTGGAAACTCATTCATTAGACTGCCTACTGGTGAATGAGACAAAATTAAATTTTCGGCACAAAATTCAATTCAAAAATTACGAGATGGTACGAAGGGACCGGATCAACGCGAAACAGGGCGGAGGCACAGCCATACTCGTCAAGAATGGCCTGAAATATAAGGAAATTGTACCGCAGGAAATTAGCAATTGTGTCGGGATCGAGATTGCCATCATCAAATTCAAAATTAAAAATACGCGAAATTATTTATTTTTGATATCGATTTATTGTACGGGCAATGCAACCGAAATTACAGATGAACGGTTTTTGGAAGAGTGGAGCAAAA
Organism: Nephrotoma appendiculata; assembly: GCA_947310385.1. NCBI lineage: Eukaryota > Metazoa > Arthropoda > Insecta > Diptera > Tipulidae > Nephrotoma > Nephrotoma appendiculata. Next base: position 171,175,825 of record OX371224.1, read on the forward strand.
TTTTCAATATTTTAAATTTACAAAATCCAAACAATTTTTATTTAGTAGCGGGCGATTTAAATGCGAGACACATAAATTGGGGAAATACGGCAAACAATTCAAGGGGCAACCGGCTAAATCGATGGATGAGTGAGAACGAAATGGAATTTAGATGCAAAATTTATAAAAGTGACACACCGACCATGATACGATCAGGAAATTTTTTAGATTTGGCCATTGCGGACGATCGCATTAACATTAGGACAAACGGAAGGGGCGAAATTCCAACGCATCGATACGACAGCGATCATAAGGCAATTGAGATTGTGGTGAGAGAGGGCGACGACAACAACAACAATGATGATGATGATGATGATGATGATTTAGCAAAAACATTAACACCAAACACACGGAATTTGGACGAGGAGGAGATCAAAATTTACATCGAAAAAATAACGAAATTACTTTTGGCCAACGTGAAGGAGAACGAACCAGCGAAACAAAGACGGTGTAACAACATGAGCTGTTACACGAACGACACAATTGAAAAGCTGTATAAACACAAAAGTCTACTGATCACTAAAATTAAAACGTTCCGGCGGAATTTGGCAAGAAACAATCACAATCACAATCATCATCATCATCATCATCAGCAGCATAACACCTATACGACAGCGATAACGAGCGAAAATCAGCGGCAGATAAACATTTGGAAAGTCGAAATTAAACGGACAGTACAACTAATCGAACAAAACGTCAAAATTCAAATCGAAAAATATTGGATCAATCGGATGCAAAATTTAAAACCGGGAATGAAAATGTGGGCTGAAATTAAAAAGTTAACGCGACAGGAGGCAACGGATATTAATGTGCGAGAAATTGAGGTGGACGACCGGGAGATGAACGAGTATGAACATTTAAATATACCATGGGCAGAAATGACACGAAACGAAACCAACAACAACAAAATTCAAATTTTGGACGAACAACTAAATCTAGACATCATTGGCCACCATATTGAAAAACATACGCGATGAAATCCAACATTAGGCAAACCTGAACATGAGCGTCAAGTGAATGAGACGGTGGAGCCAATCAAAAGGAAACACGAGGCAGACAAATTATCAAAACATACAAAAGTACAATTTTCGGCTACAAATCGGGCAGAGGCACCAACGCAACCAGACGACGATGCACAATATTTCATCACAACCGAGTATATAGCACAAATTCTAAAAAAAGCAAATAATAAAAAATCTTTCGGCCCCGACCTAATACCAAACATCATAATGAAACATCTTCCAAATTCAATTATACTTGAAATTTGTATTATATTCAACCATTTATTAAATAATAAAGCGTTTCCAAATTGTTGGAAGGTGGCACGTATATTCCCAATACTAAAGAAGGAGAAAAATTCAAAAGATCCAGACAATTATCGACCCATTAGCTTACTCTCGAACCTCGGCAAAGTGTATGAAATTGTAATTTTTGAAAAGATTTTGGAACACGTGCAACGAAACGAATTGATGCCCGACAATCAGTTTGGCTTTCGACAAGAGCACAGTACAGTGCACGCAATAACAAAATTGGTTTCGGACGTTTGCCACAAGTTAAGTTTTAAACATCCAACGGGAGCGGTTATGATTGACATTAAAAAGGCGTTTGAATCAATTTGGCTAGACGGTTTGCAGACAAAATTAAAAAACTTTGGCTTTAACATGAATCTCATCGAAATTATTTACGAGCTGTTATACGATCGAAAATTTATGGTGACAACGGGCGGCATACATTCGACCAGGCAATTCAAAATTTTAAATGGGGTACAACAAGGCACTATAACAGCACCAATTTTATTTAATTTGTATACGGCAGAGATGGTGGCCAGCGAAATTCTAAATTCAGAAAATGTTCAAACGTGTGCATACGCAGACGACATGATATTATATAGTAGTAAATATTTGGTCGGCGACATACAAATCCAGCTACAAAAAGCACTAGGCTATGTACAGGAGTATTTACATACGTGGCGCATTGAGATGAATGTGATGAAATGTGAAGTGATATTGTTTAGAGGTCTGTTACGCAACGCAAATCGAGAACTGACACGTAATTGGAAGAAATTAAATGTAAAAATATACGAACAACCCATTATGTTAAAGGAGACGGTCAAATATCTGGGCATCAACATCGATAACATGTGTTACATGGCCAATTATACAACGGTGCAGCTGGAGAAGGCGAGACGAGCATTTATGGGGGCGAGACGGCTCTTTCACAGCAAACATATTACGGAACGGGTAAAAATGATTGCATACATGGCACTCATTAGGCCAATTTTGACATATGGATGTGCGATATGGTACAATCAGGTACCACGATACATGGAGAGGCTAAAGGTATTTGAGCGGAAATGTATCAGACATTGTCGGGGCGTACACAGAAAGCAAGACACAGACTTTACACATTACGTATCAAATCAAAACCATTACGATAATTATGATTCGGAACGCATCGATCTACACATTTTAACATTGGTGCGAAATCATATTTTGAGGGCGTGCCAAAATACAGAAAATTCACTGATATACGGACCGTATAATGTGGATACAATTTTGGCGGAGGAATACCTGAGGGAGGAGGTGGTACCAGGTCCAAATTTATTTATACAATTGGACAAACGGGGCTATGTGCAGGAGAGGGGAACGGGCATTCCCCTAATTTACCATATACAACGGCGGCCAAACGAAAAATGGTTCGACAACAATAAATTCGAGAACCCAGGTGAATTTCTGCGGCATGTCATGAGTATGAGGGAGCAGCAGCCGGGAGAGTTGGAGGCAAAGTGGGCCAAATATTGGTGGTTGGCCAATCAATGAATGATTTGTATATAAATATATAGAGTATAGAGATGTAATATTTATCAATGTATCAAGTTTAATCAAGTTATACTAAGTTTTGTTTAGTTCAGTTTTTCATTTTGTACGTATGTGTGTCGCGAGATTAAATTGAGTTTTTTTGTTAACATTTTTTTGGTCAATTCTTTTAATTAATTAATTTTTGCATTATATAATAATTTTTATTGTTCGTTTCGATATGTTAAGTTTTCTTGTATTCCACGCAATAAAACTCACTGTACAATATTTTTATTAAGGTTAGGTGACGTACCAGAGTGCCCAATTTTGGGACAGCGGGCGTCTTTTTTCATTGTTATTAGTTATGTTAAGGATGACATTAATTGATCCAGCATCCAACCTGTATATATTAGCTATTAAGATAAAATAATGTTTGAATAAATGGATTAATTTTTGGAAAAAAAAAATATACAAAAACTGTTGAGCTAGTATAAACTTGGTGTACTTTTTTTTCTTCTCCACAAAGGCAATATAGTGGGTCTGGCTCCTTGATGCAATTTTCAATATTTTGTACACCAATCTCGTCTAATAATTGAAGATTAATTGGCACGTGTATATATATTGGTCATTTCCGATTATTTTACACGATAGACATCACGACTTAGATTCAATACTGGAATATTTCATTTCGCTCAGGAAATGGGTTGATATTTTTGTAATGTTGGTCGTACAATCCCATTGTAATCCGTAGAATTGGGCCAGTATAGCATGTTTATGAATTTTTGTTAATCTTTCCGTATGGCTAAGTAATTCATTTATGAGATTTGAAAAATGCCGATCTCTATTTTGGAATTCTGCTGAATTTAAGTGGATAATACATTGCAAAAATGCAGTACATGCGCATGTGTTATGGTAGTAGTCCGTTTTCATCCGCCCGTTTTTAAGTAAACATAAATGATCGCCCTCCTTATGTTTAAATATCATACTACTTTTGGAGATATTGGCTTCCGTTTTTATAACTTCTAAATGTGGTTTTTTTGCTGACAAATAATCGATGATCGAACCCTTTCTCTTTTTTAAGACGAATCGTCTATTTCTTTGATTCCAGTTAAAGAAAAATAACTTGGTACTGTCCGACTGGCCACAGTTAGTCCGTACTATGGCTTATTCGAAACAAAGAGAATCATTTCTGGCAAATCAAATTTTTAGGAGAACGGCTTGATTTTCTGTTATTATATATGTGGATATGTGGAACTTGACCATTTGCACCAACACTACCATACGACTAGTACTGCCCTCTTAGTCATTGTAAGCCCTTACTATTACCAACTTGAAACATTATATTGACTGATATTTTTCTCATCTTTAATCAAAACAAACAATTATTATTATTTCCCTTCGAAAAATTATTTTTCATCATTTATTCATACGCAGAGTACAATAACAACAATTAAATGAAAAAATCTGGGATGGATATTTTGTTGTTGAAACAAAAAATTTAAAAAATATTCCGTCTTATACAAGTGTAAATAGAAAAAACTTTGATGAGATGTAATAGTATTGTTTGAGGAATTTTTCTGGGATGAAAACTGGGCTAACTTCACATGCTTGTTATTTGCCCGATTTAAATCGTAGCAGTATTGAAAAAAACTATTTTTGGTACAAACAAAATTATTGTTTTTCCAGTTGAAGAAAAATTTTAAGAAAATTTAGTTTTAAAAAATAGTTCAAAAAAGATTCTAAAGGTGGATTCAGTGTAAAAAGAAACGTCATTTTTAATCAATGAAATTGGTTTAATTATATTTCAGAGGGAAGAAAGGAACGAAATAACGCAACACTGAATCCGCTTTGAAAGGAGTTGGAAAAAATTTGTTATAAAGTATTATTTTTTCGAAAAGTATAAATCTCACTACTAAAACAACTGATTTACAAAATAAAATTATTAGACAGTGAAATAAATATGTTATACTAAAAAGTAGGTTTTATAATAAAATAGGGCTGTGCAAACATTATTTAAATGTGGTTCTGTGATAAATATATTTAAATTGGCGGAGGCTCTCACTCGTACTTCCATCGCAAAACTGGTGACTTCGATCAGGTGGCCATACTCCAGAACCTGTTTCATAAATTATTTTAGCATCCTATTTCTACCCATCATGTCAAATTATTATTATGTCAAATTGGCCGCCCCGGTGGCAAAGTGGTTAGCATGCTTACTCCAGTGACCGGAGGTCCCGGGTTCGATTCCCGGTGGTGACAAGGAAAAAATTTTGGAATGACCTTCCGAAAATTGCCCCAAAAAATTAGTTTTTCAGGTATAACTGCCCCAAAAAGTGCCCCAATTATTTTTTAACTAGCAAATTATGATTGTCAATACCAATTCAACGACACCTTAAACGTCCAAAACGGATGATTTTGATCAAAGTTATGACATTTGGAAATTTTTCTATGACGTCACCATATAATCTTGCTTTGGTAAATATGTTTGTTTGTTTGTCCGTACTTCTTTCATTTGATCTCATATTTTCAGAGTTTGTAGTACTTGAAAAACTAAGCAACTTTTGTTCTACAACTTTTTGATTTGGCTGCCATGTTGGCCGCGGCCGGCCTCTGAAAGGCCATTTTTGGCCATTTTAGCCACGCCCATAGCGCTGAACTTATTTGACATACCCCGGACATATGCATATCATTAGAAAGGTATTGACAGCTATCAAATAACATATAAAAAAAATTTCAAAAAATTAAGGTTGAGGATCATTTTAGCCAAAAAACTGAAAAATGCCAAATCGGCCGGCCACATTCGGCCAAATTGCTAAAAAATTGGCCCAACACTTTTGGTTCTTATTTTCAGGATTATTAGCCACAAACCTCACCTACAATACGACATCAACCGTTTGTCCCAGAAAACACGTATATTTTAGATATTGACCTCCATAACTTAAAAGCCACCCTAATTTTTTGCAAAATTTCATTTTTTGGCTCAAATGCAGCCTAATATCGGTCCGTTGCGGTTCATAATGATAGTGAATCAACGTATTACGTTGGAATTTTCATCGGAAATGAACATCTGCCGATCTTGATTTATGGCCCTATAAAGGTTAATTGGTCCAGCAATTGAAGCCCCGTGACCATCCGCTTCGATATCGATTCGCTATGTGGGCCTGCGACAAACTTGAAATTGATGAGGATTTTGCTCAAAAATCATCTTTTCGGACGAAGTGTATTTACATCTCGGTGGGTTCGTAAACAAACAAAATTGATACATTTGGGGATTGAAAAAGGAGGGATAATCACACCAATGCATCCATTGCGTGGTGGCATTATTGGAAACGGAATCAATTACCGCCACATGTTAACATCTATCTTGTGGCCATATCTTGAAGATATTGGTTTGGACGACCTTCGGTTCCAGCAAGATGGTGGGTCATGCCACACATCGGGCGTTACAATAGCGAAACTGCGTCAAAAATTCGATGGACGCATTATCAGTCAAAATGGTGACATGAGGAGCTGTGATTTGACGCCTTTGGATTTTTATTTGTGAGGTGCCATGAAGGAGAATTGTTATACGGACAATCCACAAACAATTGAGCATTTCAAAGCGAACATTGAAGCAACCATTCCCGAAATAGATCCGCACACAATCCAAAATGTGCTCAGAAATTGGACCGACCGAATGGAGAACGCCAAAGCCAGCCTTGGCTCCCAAATGAATGAAATCATTTTCTATAAATAACCAAGAGGATTGTACTTTCAAACAAAAAAATCAATTTCTTAACTTCTTATTGGGACACACCCTTTATTATTAAACTGCTCATTGACGTTGAAGACGGTATTGACGGTTTGTTATATGTTGCTTATTTTGGAGATGTTAACCGATATTTTATGTAAAATTGAAGTCTCTAAGGGCAGATATCTTGGTTTCAGGAAAATTTATTAAGGGGATGGTTCGGTGGGGCTCGGATCCCGTTTATTAATTCTTTTATGCGTCTCATGTTTTTATTAAAAATTGGCGAAGGAGGGTCTTTATTTGCCAGTAACCGATTGCGATTGGTCAAGATTTAAGAAAAATTCGAGCAGGGGGTCGAACGGTAGGCCCTGGTCCCTTTTTTTAACTTTTTCGGCTCGTACGCTTTTTAGAAAAATTGATGGAGAAGCGGTTGTTGATTTCCAAAACCCGAATGTGCTGAGTAACGAGTTGGGAAAAATTCAATTAGGAGATCACCCGATGGGGCCTAGGTCCTCATGTAGGAATCCTCCGGATGGACCGTCATGTTCAACTATGTTGCGTAATATTTCACTATTCTGCATGATATTGCATCTTGTTGTATGATGTTGTGCCATGTTGCATGATGTTACACCAAGTTGTGGGATGTTGTAGCATGTTGTATGATGCTGCATCATGTTGCGTCATATTGTACTTTGTTGCACCATGTTGCGCTATGTTGCACTATGCTGCTTAAAGTTGCATCATGTTGTGGAATGTTGCATGATATTATACCGTGTTGCTTTGTGCTGCGTCTTAAGTTTTTCATTAATTAAATATCTGACATCATGTTTCAACATATTGCAGAATGTTGCTCAAGGTTATGTAGTCTACGTTACGGGAACATTAGATGGTTGCACCGTTTGCATCTTTTTAAAAATGTTGGTTTTATAAGTAACAATAATGACTTTAGCATACGCTATCTAATTTATGTTTTGACCTTCGATGGGTTTTAATTTTGGGAAAATTCATTTAGAAGGTCCTTCGGTGGTTCTTGAGATTTTTTAATTTTTTTCGGTTCGAACGTTTTACATAATAATCGCGGTGATAAAGAATTTACAATACAAAGAATGGATTGCGATGAGTCCTTAGTTTGGGAAAATTTATTTAGGGTTTTTTCGGGTCGAGTGAATTTAGAGGATATTTTCGAATGTCAGAAAATTATTACACTGTATCAGGATTTTAATAGCAACTTTTGCTGTGATTCTAGTTACTGTCATATAATTCGGAACCGAAATGCTTATATACGAGGGACTACAATAATTCAAAAGATTACCACATAAAAAAATAGTCGCCATCATTTAAAGTAAATGTTTGAAAATAAATGTTCACTACCACCCAAATAAAACAGCAACAAATATTAAATTTAAAATAAAATTGTATACGTAATAAACTTTTGTATCCAATAAAATATTTTTTTAGGGAATGTATCAGTCATAATGAAAAATATGAAAAGCCTGAATTGAAAATCTGATATCTCTCTTGTGCAGATTCGGTAAGATATTGGGGTACCAAAATGTTTACGATTATTAATATTTTAAAGGAGATAGTTCGGTCCCAAAACAAAGGTTGTGATGATTGTATTCGTTGTTTATGTTCGTATTGGTAGTTTGGCTTGGGAATTGGATATATTCTCGTGCGTGATATGAATTTCGTTTCATTCAATGTATAGGATTTAAATATAAATAGATACCTGTTAACGAGAAAATTTCATGTGTGTCATCATATCATGACATGGCACTTTGTAGTAAAAGGACTTTGTTTTCCGGGAATTGAAATATATTCAGCTGTTAATTACATTGGATATAGCGTGCACAATGTCATTAACATATTTTAACGATTTTACATCACCACCACCACTAATAAATTTTCAACCTATCTAGCTTTAAGGAAAGTTTTGTGTATTGTTAGTATTTTCACCTGAATTTATTATTTAACCTTTATTTTTACATAAACTATATACAGTGTTAAATTTTGCGGGAAAGCAGCTTTCGAAGTAAAAATTATATATAGGAAGTTCAAGAAAGTTAGTCCATAAAGTTATCCAAACGAACGAGAGGTTTTCATTGCAGTTCGTTCTACCTTCGACTGTTCTGAATTTTTCATTCCTAGAACTAACAACATTGAGCTGCTATGTGTCAAAATTGGAATACAAAAAAAATTACAAGTACGAGTCTTTTCGTAAATGCTGTTGCCTTTTTTCCAGATAATATGAACATCTAAGATGAACTTCTGGTTTTAGGGGACCACAATCTTCCTGACCTGCTATGGACATATCCGTAGGATTATATACATTACGTGGCTTCTGCTGCAACTACACCCAAGGAAGTTTTATTTACGGAAAATATGTTGAACTCCGGTTTATTCTGCACTGCCACAAACTAACCTAATCCTTACAAATATTGACTCTTACCATTCACCGATTTCAATCACTTTTTGCTACCAGAATGGCCACGCTCGGTCGGAAAAGAAATCATGTACAGAAACATATCGCAATACTAACTTTAAATCAACGATAACTCTTAAATAGTAGCAGTGACATTGAGATAGAAACAGCACGCTTTTAATGCAATTTTTGAGTGTTGAATCCCATCTCTCCCATCTCATCCCCCCAAATTTGAATTCAATGTTCAATTGTCATCGCCGCCATGGTATAGTATGGAACTACGTGCTCTCCAAAATCGCTGAAAGAAACGATAGCCAAAATTTTTAAAAATTCAGTCCGAAGATGGCTATTTTAATTACTCGATGGTCGACAATGAATTCAGCAAATTACTCAATCGCGAACTGCAAACGGTTTTGGCAATTTGTTAATCTAAAGAAGAAATCTCGTCAAAAACCCGTCAAAAATTATTACGAATATTTTCAAACTTGCTTTTTCTAGTAATGATTTTGATCCTGGCGTGAATTATTTGAAATATTTGGAAGGTTGCACACAGGCATCCCTGGTATCCATTGCCTTCGATTATAACTGTACTGAAATAACTGTGTTAGTATTAGAAAAAATAGCAATACAATATTTCGTTCGGCCCAGACAGATTACCGGTAGTGGTTGTAAAAAGATGTGCTGGCCAGTTGGCTCAACACTTTTCAAACAATCACACTTTTCTGAAATTTTCCCTAACACTTTCTGATATTACTAACTATAGACCGATTGCGAAGTTCTCCCAAGCTGTTTGGGAATGTCTTATATGATACACTGTGCCCTTACCGCAGACCTCTGTTCTCTGTTTCTCACGGCATCATTATATGCTCAAACTTAAAGCCACCAGCTCTCCAATACAGTTCCTACAGTTCTGGGTGAAGTCCTCTATAAAAAATCGTCGATATCAAGTATCATTCTGATCATCCACATAAGCTCATTTCATCGCGTCAATACTTATTATTGGAAGCGCGTACTCTCTCTAATTGGAGATTATTACATCAATACGGATGTTGTTGCAAAAGCATCGTCTATTCGGGGCATTGGTACTATCTGTGATAACGAATTAAACTTTATGGAGAATATTGGCTATATGATGAATCGGGAAAAGTCCGCACTTGCCTTTGTTAAGCCTTAATCCATCCGTTACGGAGGCGCCCTACATTATTTTAGTTCGAGCTCTGCTCGACTGTGCCAGTCCAGGTTTGGTCTCCATACCACAACGTCCACATAAATCGTATTGAAACAGTGAAACGTAGATTCATTCGTTTTGTTCTCCGTTTTGTGCCCTGGATGGACATTTTTAGATGTGTATTTAGGTGCAACTAAATGTTTGGATAATCCGCTAAAACTCGTCAGAAGGTTCTAACGTTTTTTGGCGGAAGGTTCGACCACATCAAAATACAGTAGGAGATAAAAAGGACATAACTACACACACATTTTAGTGAAGGTTTTGGTTCTAATGAAATCAATTAGTTTATATTTTCTTGAGCATTTTAATTGACCATTTTTTACGAAGCATCACTTACAAGTTTCAAATGATATATGACTCTAATGTTGCACCAGCACTTGTTGCACTCTCATAATCCAATCAAAGTGGTACTAGAATTTTTTACAAATTAATTACAACATATCGACATAGTTCAACCTCTAAAAAACTACCCCAATGGGTGCAATTCTTCAAAAACCATATTTTTCGTTACACCAGGCTTTTCGCATTTCTGTAATGGGTATGGTGCTCTTGATGTTTGACAAATTAATTACTACATCCTGGCATAGTCCAACCCCTAAGACTTGAAATTCTTTAAAATAATATTTTTCGTCACCACGCCTTTTGAATTTCTGTTAATTTTTATTGTAGTGTTGTGGGTGGTAGTGGATTTTTTTTTTTACAAATTAATTACAATAATGTCAAAGTTAAACCCCCAGAGAACTACCCAAAATGGAGCTAAGCTTACTAAAAGATTTTACAAAATAAATTACAATTTATTGGAATAGTTCAATCCCCAAAATCTGCCCCTAAAAAATGAGGCTCAATATTTTTATCAATATTTCTCTGTATAGGTCATGGACTTGCTATAAATGTAACAACCTAGCCCCAATTAAGATGAAAAAAAGGATACGCACGAGATTATTTCAACGGTCCATACCCAATAAAATCGATCATAATGCATCAATTCGCCTTTTACCACAAGAATTAGGTAACCCAGAATTTATTACAGAAAGCCCACACCCCTTGTTTTGTACACAAAGAGCTGTTTCATCTTAATCGAGGGTAGGTTGTTACATTTATAGCAAGTTCATGAAATATACATAGAAATATTGTGAAATATTGAAAAAAATATTGAGCTTCACTTTTCAGGAGCAAATTTTGGGGATTGAACTACGATATAATGATTATAAACAGTTCCTCCCATTTGCGGTAGTTTACTATGACATTTCCTTGTAATTAATTTGTAAAAAAAATTCCAGTACCACACCCCAGTACGGTACAATAAATATTAACAAAAATACGAAAAATGTGGTCTAGCTTTGCCTAATGCCACACCCCCACACGAATTGTAAAAAATTCTAGTACCATTTTGATTGGATTGTGCTTTGTAAAACACAACCGCAAAACGACAAACGAAGATTTTATATTAGAACTGAAAAATGCCGGCATCCAAAATGAATACTAAGCCAGGTTATAGAAACTATCATTGGTCACGAAGCTAATATAAATTGTCTGTCGCCTGAAGCTGTCTCAAGTTGCAACGGTGGAAGAAGTGAGAGGCTCGCTATAAAGATGAAAGGGCTCAAATATATGTTCGCCGTTATGAAAATGGCAGCCGGGTACCGTGGTACTCAAGTTGCTCTGGTCATTCTTCCTATGGCCACATTGTGGGAAAAGCTACTTCCATATTCCAATTTGAATTAGCTATTTTGTACAATTCGGAAGACTAGGTGCCTGAATTGCGTACGCCGTTTAAAACTAAGCTGAGATTCGTGATAGATTCTGTGGATGCTAGTGTAGTTTATACAAAATAATCCAAACAATAGAACAACAACAAACGTATTCTAATAGTATTGGTGTAAGTAAACATTCAGGTGAATTTATATTGTGTAATTTCTACGAGACGTGATTTTTCAATTGGCCTTATACACTCCAAAGTCATTCTAACTATTTTCTAAGTATTTAGCATGAACTTTAGTGGCATTGGTAAGTTACCTAAACACAAACGAGTGTCCCAAGAAATTTATATGATTTTCTAATGGATCGGACATGGTGTACCATGAGATTTAAAAATGAGATTTTTTAAAGAGATTTAGGTACATTCCAAAGTCTTTCTAATCGTTTAGCATGAACTTCAGTGACATTGGTAGACTACCTAAACCTAACTGTGTGGTAAGGCCCATTTAAAAATCACATTTTTAGATCTAATACAACACCCTGTCAGACCCATTAGAAAGTCATATAACTTCCTATGGACACTGTTTTCGTTTCAGTAGTTCACCAATATCACTAAAGTTCATGCTAAATGCTTAGAAATTACTTAGAAGGGCTTTGGAATGTACTTAAGGCTCATTTAAAAATCACATTTTTAAATCTCATAGAACACCTCGTCAGAACTATTAGAAAATCATATAATTTACTAGGGACATTCGTTTGGATTAAGGCAACCTACCAATGTCACTGAAGTTTATGCTAAATGCTTAGAATGACATTGTAATATAACTAAGGCCCATTTAAAAATCACATATCGTCTAAAGTACATATTATAAATTCGCCTGAATGTTTCCTTACACCAATACTAGTACAATAAGTTTGTTGTTGCTGTATTTTTTGGATTAGTTTGGAAAAAGTTCACTAGCATTCTTGCGGAAGACATTGGTATTTTAATGCATGTGGAGTTACACCTAAATAGGAAAGAACTAACTTTAGTACTAGTTTAGCACAAATTTCACACGCTAGTATACGCGTTTGAAGTTAGGACTAAATAATTCCTAAACCAACCAAAATTTTAAAAGGATTTTAAAAGAGCAATTAAATTTAATGTTTACATCTAAATCTTAATCAGGATAATTCAGAACAAGATCTGCTTGACCAGACTATGAGTGAAATTAAGGCAGTCGTCGGTATTGTACTAGAACAATAAAAAACGCGAGGAATCTATTTGGGCAAATGACTTGCTTATGTGGTTTTGCCGCCATTGGCATAGCCATTGGTTTGCCCATAAATAGAAATGAAAGACTCGTGGCTTCAAGTACTAAAATTCTAAAATTCGCCTTTCATTCCTCAAACTTTATAATTTATATCATGTCCGGAAGCGTATAGTGCAATGATAGTGGTGTACTATACAGTTAACAATTCGCCTTTTATTTATTCAACAAAAATAGTATAACTTAACAGTCAAAAAAAGAAAAAAATATTTCCAACTTATCAAACTAAATACCTTTAAATTTTTCCGACATTTACCAAAACGGAAATTATACACATTTGAAATATTTTTTCTCCATCTATGGATGGATAAATTTTCATTGTGCGAACGTGTGGAAATCATGAAATAGTGATAAACTGTTATCTTTTATATCATAAAAACTCAACAAGAATTCAAATTGCTTCGTTGTTTTTGTCTTAAACTTTGAATATAATCTCTTAAGGAATTTTCTTCTTTTATGTATGACTATGTAAGTATCTGTATGTAATATGTATATATGTACCAATATTCCTTTTGTTATGTATGAGATAAAGATATAAAAACATTAAGAACAAACCCAGAATGAAATAGATACAGACAAAATATTTTTGGTTTGGATGTGTACTGTGGATGATGTATATGCACGAGTGTACGGTGTACTAATACAAAGATATTTTGTGCTTGGTTTCAGAAGTCGAAAAATAGTTTTTTTTTCCAGATAAATAAAATATGGATAAAAGTTCTTGTACATATATATTTTGGTAGACGAGGAGAGATAAAGGCAGAAATTAAGATGAAATTTGATGGAATTTTTCTATATAGCTCCGTACATTTCTTATTTATTAAGAACAAGATTACATATAACCCATTCAAATACACTACTAAATTATAGATGAAGTTACGTTTAATTTTACTCTTGTGCTCAATTCTAGAATATCTAAAGAAATGGAATCGTTTGCCATTGTTCAATATTCATTAACCCGTTGAGACTCCCCCACACACACACACATCACTGTACGTAATATATGGATAAAAATCTATACAGAATTTTGTATTGATCCCAAATGATAATTTTTACTTTTTTATGTTTTGTGGGAGGGTGGAAAATGGGGTTAAGATGGTGCCGGTAGAGTGGAAAGTTATAATTGGTGCTTGATCAAAATAATTCGTGAACCGCAAAAATAATTACACAGTACGGTACTGCGGCGGCGGCGGCGGCATGTAAAACACAGAACAATTAAATTGAAAATTTTACGAAATTGCTCTTGCATATAAATTTAATGAAAGTGAGCAGCCACAATAAAAATAAAATCGTTGCGTTTGAACAAAGAAATTTAATATTTCGTTGTTTATATCTTTAAGATAAAATTACTGCATAATTATCGGATTTTTATTTGAATTTTCACACAGACATTTAATAAATAACAGTTAGTACCTTTTCTAATTTTATTTTTTGATTGTTATAAAAGTTATATTAGACGATATGGTCGTTACTATTCCAGAGTATTAATCATTTTCAATTGATTTTAATTGAATAAAAATATTTTAATCCTTTTATAGTTCATTCATCATTTTAAAACTTGTTCCGGGATCTAATTTTCCCACGAACATTTATTTCTTTTGTTAGTTTAATACAAATTATATTGGTTCATCATAATTAGGGTGTCTTGTGTCGTACCCAACTGGGCGAGAGAAAACAGACCAGCACTCTAATTTTTTAACACCCTGTATCACACTAGACATCAAAATTTCACCTTAATCATATTCAATTATCAATAGATTAGAATCCCAAAACCGGACACCATCTTTAAATTTTCATGTACCATTTGTATTTATCGTTCGTGTAACGCATTAACATTATCCACCTGGCTAAAGTGGCCAGATTTCGTTGTCAGTAGCCATTTCAGCGAATAATGGTCAGTCCGGGCTATGATTTGAGTACCCTCTATGTATCCTCGGAACTGTTTCAATAATCATACTACTGCAAGTGCTTTTTGTTCAATGGTGCTGTAGTTTCTTTCCACAGCGATTAGCAAACGGCTTGCATATTTGATTGGCCTTTCATCATCTCCACCATCTGTACTATTCACAGCACTCAAAGCATAAGGACTTGCATCGGTCATCAGAATAAACGATTTCTTAGGATCCATTTGCCTCGAAATCGAAGGATGAATAAACGCTTTCAAAAAATTTCAAAAGCAGAATTTTCAGTTTCACTCCTGGCATACGTAACATTTTTCCACAAATTGCTTAACGGCCGGGCGGCATCCACCTTGTCCGGGTGAGTTTTTATTTCATCGTGTATTATAACATGCCTCAGCAACTGTACATTACACCGAAAAAATTACACTTTTCCCGATTTCTCTCTCTCTCTCTCTCTCTCTCTCTCTCTCTCTCTCTCTTTCTCTCTCTCTCTCTCTCTCTCTCTCTCTCTCTCTCTCTCTCTCTCTCTCTCTCTCTCTCTCTCTCTCTCTCTCTCTCTCTCTCTCTCTCGGCACTATATCCTATCAAGGGATTTGGCGGCCTCAAATGAGGTTTCATAATCATATTTTCATTTCGGATAATGAGTGATTAATTCATTGATCCTAAACCAGCCATGAAATTTTTTCCTTGTCACCACCGGGAATCGAGGTCGAATCCTTGATTAAAATTGTTTGAAATCACAATTATACCAGATATCAGTAACTGATCAGTATCACAATTATATCATTGTATCTATAGATACGCTAGAATTTTGACATTAGGGGGATCTCCTCGAAATCGGTAGATGAGTCGTTGAAATGTCGCCGCCCATTTCAACTTGAACGGCCTTCAAACCGATATAAACCAAAAGGCGGCGGTCTTATCCCGATCTTCATTGCTAACCTCAGCCTGCCAGTAACCGGATCGTAAATCAACCGTTGACATGTATAAAGACTGCTTGATCAAATGAAAAATGTCATCGATTCTAGGTAACGGATAGCAATCCATAACTGTGACCGAATTTAAACGTGTCTAATCCACGCACACTCGAATTTCGTTATTCTTCTTAGGTATTATAACTACATATGCTGCCCAAATCGGACAGAGTTGTTAGAAATCTTTCTACTTGACGTTTTTGGTCCGCCGTTATTCCCACGCCTTTATCTGGTCGAAGTTCGATTGTTGCAAAATCTAGCAAAACAGGTTGTTGACACGTTTTGAATTTGGACAAATCTGACATGAATCGTGTGCCAGCTTAGCATCAACATGCTTTCCGGTGAACGGCAGAACCTTTGCTTAAACAATTTTTCCCAATGAGACACTAGCGATACTTGCTCGGAATGCTGTATCTAGCAGACCGGTTCCGTTGTTGACTAAAATGGCGATGCTTAAAATAGTTCTGTCCCAAAATTTCTAATCGATTGCACAGTTCAGGTAAACTGTTCATACAACTCCTGGTGGGCTACACCGTTAGCACTCAATTTTCTCTGGTATGATGAGTCTTTCCTAATTCGTGCTTAACTTTGTCTTCGCTTGTATTCCCCACCTTCACTTCGTTAATCCAAGTTCTTCAGCTTGGGCCGATTTATATATTTGAATTTTGTTTTATAGATGGAAAATGTGTAAGAGTCGCAACAATCAGTTTCGAGCGGGTGAGATTACTGATTTGAAAATATCCGCCTTCTCATCAGGTCGCGACAGGTCTATTCTTATAGTTTGTCAAATATTTCAGTCAGTTTGTTAACACGTTACTGCTAGTTTCTGTAACTATTCAAAGGATGATGATTTTCGGTTAGTTGGGACTCTTATTAACCCGAAATTAATGTTTCTCTTTCTCTCTCTCACTCTCTCTCCCTTTCTCTCTCTCTCTCTCTCTCTCTCTCTTTCTCTGACACTATATCTCATCAAGGGATTTGGCCGCCTCAATTGAGGTTTCATAATCATATTTTCATTTCGGATAATGAGTGATTAAGTCACCACCGGGAATCGAACCCGTGACTTCCAGTCGCTAGAACAAGCATGCTGACCACTTTGCCACCGGGGCGGAAATGGATTTCCTCCCTAAATTAATAATTCTCATTTTATATTGATTCCCTTTTCGAAAAAGTTTAAAACTTTACTTTGCATTTTTCACTTTTTGAGGGAAATATTTATTTTAAGACTAGGTTGTTCTGAGGTGCAGTTTATTCCCAGCAAAGTGTAGTTAAATATATTTTAAATAGATTAATTAAAAATTAAACTACGGGATTTCTTTAAAAACAACATTTCGAGAAAATTGACGGTCATCGTTGAGAAGCTTTCCCTGCTGTGGATTTTCTGCGATTCTTATTTTCACTTGTTGAGAATCTCTTGAGCGGAAAAGAGAGACATACAATTGCCCATGGGAAAAGACTGCAGTTTGAAGATAAATTCTCACGTTATTAAAAGACTGACCTTGCGCATTGTTTATCGGCATTGCGTATGCCGGAATTATTCGAAACTGTCGTCGCCGCAAAACAAATGGTAGATTGGTCTCAGGAGGTGCCAATTCAATTCTAGAGATTAGAACCGTACTGCTTTTGTTGCACTCAGAAATAATTTCGGCCTTAATAAAATTTCGCGATAGCTCTTCAATAATTAGACGCGTTCCATTGCACATACCTTTCTTAGGATTTAGATTTCGTAGAAGCATTATGAAAACAACCTTTTTCAAATCTCAAGCGTCTGAGCATTCGTTACAGCAACGATAACTCTGACCCGACTTGCAAAAGCCATTCATTGTGCTCGTGTTGACCTTCGCTGCGCATGTTGGTGGTCAAAGAAAGTTGCTCAATTGGTTGCATAGAGGACTTGATTTAATGCAGCATTCGATGATTTCAGTGCGCGTTCCAACGACTGGTAGCGTCTTACGAAAATCACCGCCAAGAACCAAAACTTTACCTCCGAAGCTAATGTCATTTCCCATCACCTCTCACAGGAATTTTATCGATAACAATAAGAGCAGCTTCACGCAAAACTGTAGCTTCTAGTGATGTCATTCGCATTGATGAGATTGAATTATCAAGACGTGGCACTGGAAGTTTAAATCCACTATGAATCGTGCATCCTCCCTCCCTTAAGCAAAGTGGCTGCTATTCCGGTTGTTGCACACTGTAGCACAAATTTTCCCTCACCTCGAAAGTTTGCCATTAAAATTGCTATAATCCGCCCATTTACAAATTATTCACGCATATCAAAAATCCGGACTCTGGCTCCGGACGTTTCAACAGCCAAAGTAACTACTGCGTTAACCAAACAGTTTAATTTATCAACGACCGTCGCTTCATCTAATACCATCAACGCATTCGCTGCTATCTACTACCACAACGCCTCCAGTATCTGAGGTAAAACCAGGGATTTCTACAACACGTTTATCAACTACATCGACTCAGCCGTTATACCTTCAATTCGTCCTTGTGATCAAATTATCATCGTGGACGACTTTAACTTACCTGGTAATATCTTGGAATGATGTTGACGGTGTGTTCTCTCCATCCTCAACTGATGAGAAAGCAGTGACTATCATCGATTACTCGCTTCCCTATCAACAACGCAGCTTAACCATTTCAGCAAAGGTCGAGAAAAATTCCTTGACCTGCTATTTGCCAACGATGTCTTGCATGCCGATGTTGCTCCGTGCTTGGACTTCACTGGACGTGAGAGCATTTACCGCACACCAATTACGATAAATATTTTTTATACTAAATGTACAACTAATTATTTTTCTAATGATTTTCACTTTAATTTTAAAATGGCCGACTATGCATTTTTGAATGAATTTCTCAGCACTACCGATTGGGACTTTTTACAGCGTGTAGCGGATTTGAATGACATATGGTGCACAGATTCAATGAGCTTCTCGGGAGTGGTATCGAGAGACACGTTCCGCGGGTTATCATTAATAAATCCGGCTTTCGTGAGCCATGGTATAATACCGAGTTGATGGTGCTCGAGAAACGACGCAACAAGTTTCATCCCTGTACAGGCTTTACGGCGTAGATTACTATGTCGATTTTGTCAAAGCTCGTAAGGAATCTAAGACTCTCAATTAGTTCCTTTACAATAATTACGTAGTGCAAATCGAACAAGTTTTGGCATCTAATCCCAAAACATTTTGGAACTTCATTAACAGTAAGAAAAAAATATCTGGTTTTCCGTCGAATATGTTTTACCAGACCTCCACCGCCAGTCAGCCGTCTGATATTTTCAATTTGTTTGCCAAATTTTTGCATCGGTTTACAAGCCGATTCGATCGATAGACATCGGGTCTCGTACTAGTTCCACCTCGATTGTATTTGATCATTTAAAATTTACCGAACGGGAGATTCAGGATCAACTGCTCCTTCTCGATGTTAGTAAGGGAGCGAGTCACGACGGTCTTCCACCGATCCTATTATTTCGGGTAGTCATATCGGCCCACTGTTATTTTTAATATTTATTGACGACGTTGTAAAATGTTTTAAATTTGCCAACTGCCTCCTCTTCGCGGATGACATAACGTATTTCGCCCCGGTCTCTAGCGTGTTAGACTGCAAATTGTTACAAGATGACTTAAATCGGTTCTGCAGTTGGTCAATTAACAACGTACTCCCTTTAAACGTGAGAAAATGCAAAACTCTTTCTTTCTTCCGTATCCGCTCACCCGTTTTTTATTAATATCAACTGTACAACGAAACCATTGATCGGGATGAGTTCATCTCGGATCTTGGCGTAATCTTTGAATCTGACGCTACATTTACCAGACATGTTAACGCCATTAATTCAGAGTCGACCATTGCTTGCTTTCATTAAACGAAACTGCAAGGACTTTAGTGACCCGTTAACTTTGACAGCATTATACGTATGCTTTGTTCGCTCTATTTTGGAGTATGGTCACCCTCTTACCAATGTCATTCCGAGAGGATTGAGAGTATCCAGAAACAGAATATTATTTAATAAGGTCTACGAAGCTTTTGATTATAACTTGTTGGAGATTCATTTAAGAAAGCTTACCGCATGGAACAGACAAACCAACTGAATCGCATGACATTCCGTGCTGTTTGAGAACAAAATTGATATCATGAAGAGTTGATCGATATAGATTCGTCGAATATAAAATCTCCTAAATGATCCTGCCATAATTTGAGGGGTTGAGCGGGTTGGCTAAAAATACAAATGTAAGCGAACATCTCTCGCAATTGCTAAGGCATCAAGTATGTTCCACCTTCTGTCAAGCATCTCTCCCTTCTTTGTCCGACTCTAGTAGTCTTCTTGCCATTGCTGCCGCTTTAAATGGTTCTTGTTGCACCAGGAACATGTAGTAGCAGTAATCGAAGATAGAAGCGTTCTTCATCCTTAATGCTCACCACGTACATTCGTGCTATTGTTCTTTCGCTTCCTCTATGTCGCTCTTACCATTGCTTATAATCAAAATGGTAAGGGATATCGGTGTAAAGGTGAACTCGTGCAGTTGCGTCTTTCGTGTTAAGCAGAAACCAAGACTCAAGCTTGGTCTTTCTAGTACGTGGTGCTTCTTCTTCAAGGCCTACTTCAAAAACAACTCGTTGTTGATTTGGAAGATGAACAAAATGTTTTACTTTAGTAGCAAGTATATATACCTAGTATAAAAGATTTCTTTGAATAGCATTAGTCAGTGAGTGAGTGACATAGAAGTTATAATATTTTTAAGCTGAAACTTTCAAATATCTCGGAAAATAAGCCCTCTACGATAAAAATGACCTTATCGAAATTAAATCATTCTGGAGGGGAAATACATTAGTGCTAAAATTAGGACCCCCCCCCCCGCCTCTGTTTGCAAGGGAGGTAGGGGCAACTTGGAAACTAAGATAGGAACCCCTATTATGTGCATTTACAACTGTGAAGTTTTCGACAAAATTAAAAAATAACAAAACATGGCGGACTGCAAAATTAGTCGAAATAACAAAAATGCACATGTTAGTGATACATGTGCATTTTTGTTATTTCGACAGATTTAGGACTCAAAAAACAATTTTCATCTTCAGTTCAAAATTACAACTATTCGAATAATTTCGAGTTAACCTCGAATTATCGACGATTGGCCAAGTCACAGAGATTTTCAACGGACATGTTATATAGTATGTGTAGTTATACGTAGAGGTAGACCCATTTGGTTTTGACCATGAACTTCACCGGACAAGTGGTGCAGTGTTTAAAGCTTCGGCACTTAGACCGGGAGGTACTGGGTTCGAATCCCACCAGAGGCTGGATGCAAAAAGCGAATTTTCATCATGGATTACGATCGGTGATGTTAATAAACACAACTAAGACCCTCTGTTGGAGTACAGAATTCAGCGCCGACCCACCGTTCATGTCAATGTACAGGTTGACATGGAGCTTGCAATGTGCAGGTGGTATACTGTAAAAGGTTTGAATGGGTGGTATGTGCGTGAATGAAAAGAGGGATTAATTGACCTTCAAGGGACATTAAATCCACTGGACAATTAATACTTTTAATAAAAAAAAAACTTGATCAATTTTTGCAAATCTGAAATAATTATGACGATATATGTCAGATAACACCGCGCACCGAAAATTTTATTGCATTTATTTAAATAAACCCAATTGACGATATGTCAGATAATCCGAGTGTTTTACACAATTTACACATTCACTGTATCGAGATACAGTGAATGTGTAAATTCCATTTATTTCAGGTTTGCAAAAATTGATCAAGTTCGGGGTCAAAAACAAATGGGTCTACCTCTACGTATTAAAATGGAGATAATTTTTATTTGTTTAGGATATCTTAAGCTAACTACACATAAATACCATGTCCGTCAAAAATCTCTGTGAATTGGCCAATCGTCGATAATTCGAGGTTAACTCGAAACTATTCGAATAGTTGTAATTTTAAACTGAGGCTGCGGGCCAATAGTCAGGTAAATCATTTACTACGGTAAAAATCGGATTTAGAACAGATTATTCGATCAGTTTGCCATAGAGCTTTTGAAAAATAAATGAATCTATACCGAAAAATTTACTTAAAATTGACTTTTACCCGACTATTGGCCCACAGCTTGAAGATGAAAATTTTGTTTTTCGAAATCGATATTAAAAATAAAAGTCTTGTATTGTCGCTAATAAGGTAGAAATAATTACAAAGTTTTTTTTTTTTTTTTTAAGAAATCTTTATTTCTGTATAATATTACAACTAATCATATGGATTATCTAGTAATTGTTTTATTAGTGAAGTAGTCCATTCTTGTAGGATGAGACCTATAGACCCTCAAGTATAACCACTAATTCTAAAGGCTTTGTTCTTTTTAGGCGCTTTGGTCAAATGGTGCGATCCATTTGGTTCCGCTGCTCCTCGTTGTCATGCTGCTGCAGTTTCAGTACATGACTCCTTGCAAATTTTTGTATTTCATCGCTGTCGTTTTCCATGTTTAAGTCTCGATGGAGATTGTCATTTCTTATGTACCAAGGCGCATTCACAATGCTGCGTAGTACTTTGTTTTAAAATGATTGAATGATCTTCACTGTAGTTTCCCTTGCGCACAGCCCAAAGCTGGATGCCATACGTCCAGATAGGTTTAAGGATTTCTTTTTATAACGGCAGTTTGTTGTGCGTTGTCAGTTCAGAGTTTCTTCCAATAAGCCAGTGCATTTTTCTGAATTTTAAATTCAGCTCTTGTCTTTTCTTTTTAACATGCGCTTTCTACCTGAGTTTAGAGTCTAGCGCCATGCCGAGGTACTTAGCATTATCAGAATATGGGATTTGTTGTGAATTCAGTCTAATCGAAATATATTCTAATGTCCTATTTGTAAAGTTGATATGTGTTGATTTCGATTCGTTAAGTGTTATTCTCTATTGTTTTGTCCAGTCATTTACTATATCAACAGCGTTTTGTAGTTTTCTGGTGGACTCAACTATACTAGCATCGGTGGTCATAACAGCTGTGTCAACAGCAAACGTTCCTATTCTAGCTTCTTCTATGTTTGGTAGATCATTTGTATACAGGAGGTATTATACGGGGTCTAGAGCACTGCCTTGTGGAACCCCTGCCAATATTTTCTTCAGTTAGAGTATTCCCCTTCCCGTCTCACCCGGAAGTAACGGTCGTTGATGTAAGACTTTAGCAATTTAAAATGTTGTTTATGGAAATCTCGTTGGAGTTTAAATTCTAGACCACTGTGCCAAACCTGATCAAATGCTTGGGCTACGTCTAAGAATATTGCTGAACATACTTCCTTTTTTCCAGCGCTTCCTCAATTGTATCAGTAATCCTATGTACCTGTTTTATCGTTGAGTGCCTTTCTCGAAACCCAAATTGATGTTCTGGTATAAGATTTCTGCTCTCTATAATTGGCTTTAATCTCTTGAAAAACAGTCTCTCGAAAATTTTTGATGTTGTTGTTAACAAAAAATAGGCCTATACGATGTGTTGTCAGTTAGTGATTTATTAGGCTTTCGAATCATTATGATTTCCGCTACTTTCCACTGTCTCGGAACATAACATAGTCTAAAGATAGCATTGATTATGTGCTGTAGTTTTCTTAGTGTTTTTTCTGGTAGAGCTTTGATTATTTGCCCCGTTCTCAAGTCGTATCCAGGGGCTTTTTTATCTTTGAGATTTTTTACTTCTTGTTTGAGTACTTTCAGAGTAACTGGTAGCACAGATGCCTCCTCTACTTTGCTTATAGGTGTTAGATATTCATTATCTGCTCGTCTAGTTGGTGGTTTGAAGGTATTTTCTAGGTGTTCGGCAAACAGATCAGCTTTTTGTTTTTCGCTGCGAGCTCAGGTTCCATCAACTATTCTAATGGGTGGCACTTGCCATTTAGGCCTTTTTAATTCTTTGGCGGGTTTCCACAGGGAATAGTCTGTGTCAGGTTTACCTGTCAGATTACTTAGGGAGCTTGCAACTGACTCATTCTTAATCTCCTTTATAAGTAGTTTAAGTTTTTTTGCACAAGTTGTTTAGGATTGTTTTGTCTTCAGGGGCTCTGGTTCTCTGCCAAGTCTTACGAGCTCTTCTTTTTTCGTTAACCAACTCTCTCACTTCAACTGGATAGTTTATGCTATTTTGTAATATTTCTTGCTGATCAGGAGTACTTTCCCTGGCCACTGTTTGCACACTTTCAATGAGGTTTTCTAGTTCTTCTTCTATCGTATTAGCGTTCGAGATCTGACACCTGTAGGTTGATGCTTTCTTCGACTAGCTGTCGAAAGTATTCCCAGTTAGTTTTGTTATTTGTTAGTCTTGGAGAGCTTGCCTGCCTTATTACCGTGTCACTTATTGTCATTAAAACTGGAGAATGGTCTGACGATAGCCCTTCTTCATTTTCAACTGCTAATTAGTTTTCGGAGATACCTCTTGATATATAGAAATCCAGAAGGTCGTGAATTTTATTTGGGTCCGTAGGCCAGTAGGTTGGCTTTCTACTGGAGTGAAACTCACATTTTAATGTCCTGCCTGCTTCAAATAGCTCTCTTTCTTTGGGACTAGTTCTGTTTGATCCCCAGGATATGTGTTTCGCTTTAAAGTCGCCTCCAATAATAAAATTATTGCCAAGCGATTTAAGAAGTTTGGTGTAGTCTTCTTTTTTTCGGTTATATCTGGGTGGACAGTAGATTGCTGTTATACTATAGCTCTTGTTATTTTTGGTTTCGATAGATAACTAGATAGATAGCTACTTGCATAGCTTCCTCCTCTATTTTTAATTCTTCGTGGTGTCTTATATTATCCTTAATAAAGATTGCTGTCCCGCCTCTAGCCCTTTCTGCTGGATGTGGAGCTTGATAGCACTGGTATCCACGAATTTTGACATACGGCGAGGTTCTGGTAAAATGACATTCTGAGATTAAGCATATATCAATTTTTTTATGTTTAAAAATACTTCTTTTTTTTTTTTTTTTTTTTAATATGATTCTTTTTATTATGCTTTGCTCGTTAACAATTTTTTTTAGATAATATAAGAATATTACAAGAAATATTAATAATATTTTATAAATTTTGAGATCCTCTGATCCTACAATAGATTCTCAGGACACATTTGTTTTCAATGTTGTTTAGGGTTTTAACCTTCTATTACCAAATCGAGTTAAATTAACTTAGATTAATATTTTGGTTGGCATAAAAATTAGCAATTAAAACATTGCCAAATAAATTTCGTTCCCCCATACTACATACATATATACAACTATTTACAACTTAACCTAATTTAATATTATTGAAGTTGCAACCACCAGTATTTTTGCTTTTGTTCGATGAACTTTTGATCGTTTAATTTTTTAAAAGCGGTACTATATCTTGTGTATGCTTCCGGATTATCGAATTTGACGGGGTTGAATCCTTTCTCATTTGGTTGCCTTTTCACATGGTAAATTGTTGGTATTTGATCATCGTTTTGTATATACCCAATCTTATCCAGATACATAAATGCCTCTGGACCGGGAACTTTATTATTTTGGATACTGTCTCGTACCATTATCTCTGCTGTGTGATGTGGTCCATAAATTAAAGAGTTTGTGCCTATAATCGTGGTCCGTGCCAAATAATTTCTGATTAATTTTATAATGTATAAGTCGATTCTTTCTATGCCAAAATTATTGTATTGTGTTTGGTTTGAAATATACTTTATGTAACCAGATCTAGCATTTCGCCATTCACCTTGACATCTCCGTATACAACATCTTTCGAATTTTCTTATTCGTTCCATATAGCTAGCGGAACAATTATACCAGATTGGACAACCATATGTTATGATGGGTCGAATCAGTGTTTGGTAACAAATTCTCTTCACTTTCGAATCTAAGTATTTGGTATAGAAAATCTTTTTGTTCATCGAAATAGCTTGTTTGGCTTTTCCAAGTTGTATGTTAATGTGTTCTGTGAGGTAACAGAACCGATCCAGATTTATTCCGAGATATTTCACTATTTTCTTCTGTATCAGATTTACTTCGTTGATTTTAACCTTAAATGTTTTCCAATTTTTCTTTATATCGCCCGTTGCGAATTGGTATGGTCGACGGAATAGAATCGTTTCACATTTATTTGCATTAATTTCGATTCGCCATGTTTTTAAAAATCCTGTGATGAAATTAACAGCTGACTGAATATTATGTTTTATAGTGTCTATTAATTTAGCACCACTGTAAACTACAATATCGTCCGCATACGCTATTGTTTGCACGTTTGATGAGTTTAAGATTTCGTTAGTTATTAAATCTCTCGTATAAATATTAAACAGTATCGGTGCATTAATGGTTCCTTGTTGTAGACCATTGTGTATATGAAATATATTAGTGGACGTTTCAGCTCCCGTTGTTGTGATAAAATTTCTATCATATAGCATATCCAATAGCATGAATATGATATCGTCATCAAATTTTAATTTTTTTAATTTAAATATTAGTCCGTCTTGCCACACAGATTCGAAGGCTCTCGCCATATCAACCATAATTGCGCCCGTGCACATATCATTATTTAAGTTATGACACACATCAGACATTAAGTTTGTGATCGCGTGATTCGTCGAATGTCCAAATCTGAAACCAAATTGATTGTCTGGTAAGAGATTGTTGGTGTTTATATGATTTTGAATTTTGTTGTGGATTATTATTTCGAAAATTTTACTTAAAATTTTACTTAAATTTGAAAGTAAAGTAAGTCTTTGTTTTTTTTCGGAATTGGAAAAATTCGTGCGGTTTTCCAACATGACGGGAACGATCTATTATTAAGCAGATTATTGAATATAGTGCAAATATCCGTGACGATTTCTTCTGGTAAGTATTTCAATACTATATTTGGTATTCTATCCAGACCATATGATTTTTTAGTGTTACAGCACGCGAGTATATCTTTCAGTTCATTAATGCAGATAAAATAGTTTTCTGATCCTTGCTCGTTTGCTCGCTTGTTAGAAGTAAACGTCGTCTTGGTGATTAGATTCGCTCGTTCTTGTTGATGATTTTCTTTTATTATTTTTACATGTTGCTCGATAATATGTTCGTGTGGTGTTTTTTCAAGTCCAGAATCCGATATGGTTTGCTTTTCGATGTAATGTCCAATAATGTCCAAATTTTGTTGAGAATTGAAGCAGGCAAACGTGTTACCTGTTTTTGGAAGTTGATTCCAATTGATATTCAACGATTGCATATTTCTTGTTTCATTTTCTTCGATTTCCAATATATTTATATTTTTTTCTTGTTTTTGCCTCCACATACGTCTGATTTCCGAAAACATTTTTGCACCAGGTTTTATTGCCTCGATTTTATTTTGCCTTGTTTACTTGAATTTTTATATTTTTCTTAATTAGTTGGTTAGTTCTTTTAATCTCCGCCTTATATAATGTAATTTGTTGTGTATTATTAATTATATGGCCTTGACGTTTTAAATATTTTAATTTAGTAACAACATGACTTTTGTGTCTAAATAATTGTTCAATGATCCTATTCGTGTAGCATTCCAAATTATTTTTATGACGAATTTTTGGTTGTGTCGTTCTCAGGTTTTGATGTATTATGTTTGTGATTATATTTATATAATTTTCCAGGTCCTTATCATTAATGTTTCTGTCATCAGGAACAATATTTGTGCTGATTTGATGTTGGTTTTTATAATTTAAGTATGTTTTCCGTAATTTCCTTGTCCACACCGCCCACTTTGTACTATCGAATTGATAGATTAAAATTTCCTTTAGTCCATCTTCGTATGTGTTTGTTGGTTCTATTTCGAAGCAGTTGACCTCAATTGCCCGGTGATCGCTTTCGTAGAAATGCGTTGGAATTTCCCCATTATCGTTTGTGGTAATTTTTAATCTGCTGTCAGTTATGGCTATATCCAAATAGCTTCTTGCTGGTAAAAATGTTGGTGCATTTGGTTTATAAATTGCTGATTTATAAAGGAAACCGTTATCGTTTTGCCATTGATTTAATGCAATGCCTCTTCTGTTATGCATCATATTGCCCCAATTCGAGTGTCGAGCATTCATATCCCCAGCTATTATATAGTATTTATTGGTATTCATTAGCTCCAGCGTGTCAAACATTCTCGTCCATTCCGTGTCAAATTGTTGAACAGCTTCTGTATTATTGCTACTCGAACAATACACCGAAATAACATATAGCTGCTTGTTGTTTTTTAATTTTATTTTGATTATAGTATTCTCCAGATCTTTACAATTTTGTAATTTGCTGATTTTGATGTGTTCAAAATGTATGCCTCGTTTAATTAGGATCGCGGTTCCTCCGCCATTTTTTGAATTTTATCGATCTTGCCTTATCAAATTATAATTTTTAAATTCAGTGTTATGACGAAAATTTAATTTAGTTTCACACATTAACAAAATATCCGGTTGATGTTGTTCCAAAAATTTTAAAAGGTTTAGTCGTCTGTTAATGCTGACGATCGAATTTACATTTAGTGCCAAAATTTTTAATTTATTCATAATGAATTAATTACACTTAACAGTTGAGTAATTTGTTCACTTTGTTGTTTAATTGTTTGCGACATTATTTCAATTTTTTTTACCAAATTTGCGATAGTCAATTCGTCTTTATTATTTTATGACACAACGTTTGCGTATGAACCAGTTTCTTCATTTACCAACGTTGTCTTGAAAGATCTAGGCGGCTTCATTTTAGTTTCTTTTATTTTATTTTTTAACTTCTCTAGCATCTGTTGATAAATTGGACAGCCTTTAAAGGATGCCGGATGGCCCAACTTCTGACAGTTAACACAGTAATTGCATTATCTCGCTCTTATTTTTGAGATGCTCCCATGTTACTCGTTGATAATTTATGGTTTTTATTTTGAAGATGTCCGCTATATTTGTATTTGGTTCAAATTGCACCAAGTATAATGGTAATTTATTGGAATTTTCATTTGGGTGCTTCTTCCTCATTTGAATTATGTTTATAATTTTTATATTTACATTATTCTCTTCTACTTCTGTTTTTATCCCACCAATGTCTTCTTCTTCGGTTAGTCCTCGGAGTACTAATGTTTTAGGTTTTAATTCTTTCGGAGTGTAAGTGAAATACTGAGTGTTGACTTCTTTCAAAATTTTGTTTGCTTTAAAATAGTCATCCATCGAGTTGACGATGACCGAGTGCTTGTCTGCAGTCACTCGTTTCACTTCAAAAATTTTCAATTGGGCTCCTTTCATCAAATCAACAGTGTCCTTTATTGCTTGGTTATGGATGTGTAGTGGAGGTGGTTTCCCTATTCTCTTCTCCGTAATGTTTCCTTTTGAAGGATTTTCGCTGTTGTCTCTAGTCGTATTTTGTTGATCGCTGGTTTTGATATTCTTCGCCGAACGCATCGATGAACACGATTTGCTGTCATTTTTACGTTTTATGGCTTGTTTCACTACGGTGAAATCGGTCCCTGGTATTGCATCATCATTTGTTACGTGTGAAGTCGACTCATCATCTTCATCCATATCTAAACACATCAACGGTTTAAATTTATTATTTTCAATTAATGTCAAATTTTCACTTGTAGCACTTGGATTGGATTTTAACACATTTTCAATGAACATAATACGTTCACGTAACTCTGCATTTTCAGAGCGCAGTAGTCTTATTTTATTATTGTACATTTTCTGCTCGGCAGAGATCAAATTGGGTTTAGGTTTCCGTGATTTCGTTTTCCCCGACATTAAAAATTCGGTTGATGCAACCTCGTCAATTTTACATTTTTGCATTGCGTTTTGTACGTGTACCGATTCAGGTATAACGTTCATATTTTCTGACATTTCATTGGGTGTTTGTATCGTAAATGGGTTACCCCACTTACGTTATAATTTTTAGTGTTTTTTTTATAAAATTAATTTGGATTTGTTATCACTATATTGTATATATGTATAAAATGTAACTTATTATTTTAAATTTGTCTATTCAATTTTCTAATATTACGCACTAATTACATAAAATATAATTATGTTCTATATTATTTAACGTTTATTAATAATTATCACAATAATAACACGAATTTAAACGAAAATTAGTAATATTTTGTATTTAAAAAAAAAATTCAATTTTCGTTGCACATAAACGTCACTCGATCACCGCATGGAAATCTTAAAAATACTTCTAATTCTGAAATGCGTTGCTCTAGGCCATTTGCATTCCAGGTACAATTCTTAAATAGTGTGCCATTATTTTTTCTTGATAAGTTTGTTTTGACTAGAATTAATGTTTTTAGTGGAGTTACTAGTTTTATTTCACGCATCCGTTATTCCTTTATCTTGGATCATCGATGCATTCTCTAGTGTTCCTAGTCTTTGTTCTTGTTGTTTCAGTAGCTCGCCCATAGATTCTAGTCTTTGGTCCTGCCCAGCCAGATGCAAATTGATAGCGTTTAGCTTCTGGTTTCCTGACTCGGAGCGTTCCTGATATTTTCGTTCTGCTTAGCCATTTGTGCATATATGATATGCCTTCTCTTACTTTGCCGCTATTTAGGGGGATTTGTTTTGAGTAGGATTGCATCCTAGGTTGAGAACTCTGACTTGTTTGATTTCTCTTGTTTTCTCTCAATCTTTGTAGCTCTTTCGCTACCTCGCAGCCTCTGTAATTTGCTGGATGATGATTACCACAGTGTATGAATTTCACTGATTCGTGCTTACTGTTATTGCATTCTGTTTTTAGATGTTTCCCAGTGCACTTTACGCATCTGAGCTCCCTATTACAGTATTTGCGTGTGTGGTTATACGCCCGACAGTTGTAACATAATGCCACAATGTTTACTAGGGTTCTTTTTTAATTCTTCAATCTTAACTAACATATTAAGGATTGCTTTGATTCCATATACCCTATCAATGCTCTCATGGTTTTCAAATGTTAACATGAAAAGTGGGAGGCCAACTTTGATTGTTTCTCGTTCACCGTTTGCGTTTATAGTAATCTTTCTCTTTAATATGTTTACAGCGTTTAAAATTTTGAATCCTTTCTGGCGAAGTTCCTCAATTATTTCCTCGTTGGGCATGTATGATGTAGCCCTCTGGCCATGACTTTAATTGGTTGCTCAGCTTTTAAATAACGATGAACAAAACTAAATAGCTATGTATAATTTTGATATTTTTGAACAATTATCAACTGTGTTTTTTGTTATTTTAAATTTGAAAAGAATTTATTTATATTATGAAGTGACATATTTATTGTTTTTTAATAAAGAAATTGTTATTAGAGTTAATTTATTGTTAAAATATTTTTCATTTCTCGAGGGTAAAATTAATATTCCAATATTCTCGAGAATCTAGAGAATCTGAAGAAAATTTTTTCGATTTCTCGAGAATTAAAATTGTTGGAAAATATGCATTATGTACTTAGCAAATTTACATGGACATTATGATATATAGTTATGATGTGTACTGTACATTACAATTATTTTTTTAACAAGATTTTTATCTATAGAAACTCTAAAATGTAATTTTTTTTTACTTTCAGGTAAAAACATTCGTGCGTTTTATAAAGGTGTTGAAATTGTGTAAGTTATGAAATTATATCCATTAAAATTCCAGCAATGAACATATAGCAATACCATATATATACCGTAATAATTTCCAGACTTCCTTCCTCCAATTTTATCATCACATATAAGTCAATTATAATTTTCATTGTCATTGCGCGATGCCGCTAATTTTAAACAAACCATTTTTCTTATTAGTTTTATTATCTCAGCATGAATAAAAAATGGTTTAAAGTTCATCATCAACGTTAATTTAAATATGTACATACATGTAATGTAATAAAACAATGATTTATTCAACGGAAGTTTAGTCACTCCGCCGAGTCGCTAGATATGCAAGAAAATGTGGTGTATGATAAAGTGACGTAGAATAACATAAGACATTGACTCTAATACCAATCGAATATTTTTGCTTTCTTTTATGTGTCTGTGCTTGTGTGTGTGTGTGTGTGGGCATCTTCTCTCATATATATATGTATATATATATATATATATATATATATATATATATATATATATAATCTCATCTCGAGCAAGTGGAAATAAATCATTTCTGTTCAGTCACTGTTGTAATCCCAAAAAAATAGTCTATTACAATTTGATCCCTTATATATTCTACTTAATACGATTCGTTTGGGAACAAGATGAGGTCTACAGATTTTTTTTGTTCCTAATTCGAACTCAATCAATCAAATTGTACACGAACACGCACACAAGACAACGAGAAAAATAAAAGTTAGATTTTAAACAAAAATGATAATGGATAAGATGCTGGGTATTAGAATCGAAATGGTTTTGTTTTTTATTACGTTTTCTCGGTTTGTATATTATTTGCGGTTGGTCTAACAAGTGGGAAGAATGTTGAACGAATTAGGGATTAGAATTTTAAATTATGGTGTGTATACGACGAGATGCGGTTGCCTAAATTAATATTTCGGAGATTGGGTTTGTAATGAATAGTTAATTTTATAGATGGTTGAAAAATGAGTTTTCATCATAGTTTCGAGAAATTTTACTCCCCTCTGCTGTACCTCACTAACAAAACTATGAAGCAGCTAAGCAAAACAAAGAAATTAGTTTTCAATATTGACAGGGCCGAGCAGCTTAAATGTAATTTTGGAGTTAAGCCTAAACAAATAATGTTAGGTGGGTAGAGTGATCCGAACAAAATTCCTAAATTGGGGTACTCTAAAATTAGGGTTTTATTGTCAAATTTGGGGTATAAAATTCCAAAAATTGGTATAGTGGACAATTGTTGGATTAATTTAATAAGAAGTTCTTCTTCAATTGCCGTAGCATGAAAGAAATTTCGTTCCTTCTCCAACCAAATAGCATTTGGAACAATATTTGTTAGCATATTGTGTTCGGTGTATTCGGTAGGTTAAAACAACCGATTTCTTTATATGAGGTATTTTTATTCAGTTTGGTCCTTTGCAATTTATTTGGACTAGTTTTTGAATACAATATCAATTAAGTGGCCGCCTTTATTGACCAAAGCAAAATGTGCTGGCACAAATGTTTGCTTTAAGCTCGTCATTGGTCTGAAGCTTGCTGGCGTACACTTTGCTTTTCAAACAACCCCATAAAAAAAGTCCGGAGGGGTCAAATCTGGAGATCCGGGTGGCCAGTCAATTTTCGTTGCAGCTGAATTGTTTGGTTTGCAGTGTGGAAGGTCGCACGGTCTCGTTAAAATCGCATATCGATTTCCATTGACTGTTTCGTTTTCTCTGAAAAAATATGGTCCAATGATATTTTTTGGCGCAAAAGCCGGCCGAAACAGTTACTGTTTGGTCATGCAATGGCGTTTATGGATCTCGTGTGAATTCTCCATTCCCAAAATTCTGTAATTTTTGCTTATTAACTTATTTGCGCCAGAGAGCGTGAAATGGGCCTTGTCGGTCATCAAAATTTGTATCCAAAAATCAGGTTCAGTGTCAACCATTCGAGCGACTGTTTGGCCGTATTCCAAGCGAAATGGCCGGCGTGCCGGCAATATTAATTGTATTAATTGTACTTTATACGGATAAAAATGCAAATGATCCTTCAAAATGCTCCGCAAAGTGGTTCCACTAGCGCCAAAATTCTGAGCGCGGCGACGATACGACACTTTTGGTTTCTGGGCAACGCTCTCTCTGATCGCGTCAACCAATTCATTGGAACGTCTTGGTCGTTGATGAACGGCAAGTTGACGATCTCTCACTATCCTGAACAAAATTCGACACCAAACGACGAATAGTGTTGCCAGACAGTGCTTGGTGGGTCAGCGATTCATATTTAAAATTGTACGGAATTATGACGTTTCGAAAACATTTTTAATCAAATCAATCGGTTCTTAATTTGTAAAAGTTACGAGATTCGTAAATCAAGACACTCCGAAACTCTTTTATGTTTTACTGCTTCTAGAAATTTGAATTTGTAAGTGTGGAAATGTGGGAGGACGGTTTTCGATGTGGTGTCTGTCTATGTGTTGGCCTGTATCCTCTCTGCAGCCTAAATGGATTGATTAATTTTGATGAAGCTTCATTCTTGAGTATTTTTCATGTATTGAGAGGTCCTTGGTGGGGTTTTGGCGGAGGTAGGCCCACCGGATGTGGCAAGTTATATTGAAGCATTGTCGTTTTTTGATGTTCTTTCAATTATTTTGAAGGGTAGTTTCTGCCTGCGAGGGAATCGTTTCAGAGCAGAAGGATTTTGGATTGAATGTGTAACAGGACTGGTCAGGATCATTTTCTAATGTTTAGGGGGAAGTGATGATTTTGCTCGTAAACTGATCTGGGTCACCGATCATTATAAAACTTCATATTCGGATGCTTTTGTTTGGTTGGGAAGGTGGTAATTTCCATTGGAACTTTTTCGTTTTAGCAGTACTGTGGGCATTTGTGAGGGAGTCAGTTAAGAATGGGTCGTTTCTAAGTAAAGTTGTAGCTAGGCTGGTACTAGAAACCGTTTTTTGTAGGAGCTTGTTCTAGTTTGCAAATGTTTTGGGTGATGCAGGATTTCCGAACGATCTCGTAGGCGCGGGAATGTTCTGTATTAAATTTGGAAGAGGAATGGTTGCAGTTGAATTTTTGTTGTGTCGGTATTTGTCGTAAAATTTTCTCGTAGGAACTTAATTGTTTTTTGCTAGTGTTTTGTATACTATGAGTTTTACAAAGAGGCTAGGCGAATTCTAAATTGACTTGGCATTTAAATTGGTTCAGAATATTTTTTTTTTATTTTGGTCGGAAGTGCAGATTTTTTATAAAAACTGATTTTTACTAAAATTCGTCTAAGTTCTCGTTTTATATCTGGAAGGATTGTTTTCGAAACAAACTTTTTTTGTTTTTTGTTATTTTAGAGACAAGCCGATGACTATATGGTTTGAAAGCAGCATACGCACACAAACCCTACACTTGACGTTTTTTTCTTAGCTGGAGAGAACAGTGAAAGGATTTTGGCATGTGAGCTTCATGAGAGTCAGTTCCGTAGTATTCAAGTACCGTGCTGTCGAGATTAGTGTATATTCGTGGTGAAGGGGTGAAGGATGTTGGCCTAAGTTCATTAGCTGAAAGCAAGGTCAAACTTAGGTCATAACATTACGTATAACAAATCTTTGTACTGCGGATAACGTAGTCTCAGATTTCAAAAATTTATTTATTGTTGCAAATCGTGCCAAGCGAACTGGTTGAACATTTTTAAATGCTTCGTAAATTTGAATGTACAAAAGCATAAAAATCATTTCAGATTTTTGATTAAGAGCAAATTGGTTGTGAGAAAAGACTACCCTTGGATCATCTTTTCTAAAGGAGGATGAACGCTAAAATTTAACTCGTTAAAGGCTTCCATAAAGCGGGCACCACACCAGATAATGATTTTATTGGCGATAATTTAAATATGGTTTGAACACACTTGCTTTAGTTTCATGCACCAATAAAAACGTGGTTGGACTTTATGAGCGAGAAAATTTGTACTCGAAAATATTTCGTCGGATCCAAATGTCCCAATTTCTTTATTTGCTCCTTTTTACTGATTTTCACCTAAAATCGTCAGGATGTCTGAGCTATAAAACCCAATGTGGACGCACACGCAGATATTATTGGCAAAACATTTTTCTGTGACAGGTATATGACAAATAATTATAGGTATTTACTTCAAAAATTTCTCTTACTATTGTTTCTTTATTCTACAGAAGAAAAGATTTTCCTAAATCTCTCCAACCAAGGCGATATTGAAACACAAAAAATTGAAGCTAACAATGGCCGATTAAATTTGAAAAATGAAACAATTAAGTTTATAAAGTTTTCCAAGAACTGTGTTGTTCAATGTTCTTTATATTGATAAATGTGTCA
The DNA here is from genome assembly GCA_947310385.1 of Nephrotoma appendiculata. Taxonomy (NCBI): domain Eukaryota; kingdom Metazoa; phylum Arthropoda; class Insecta; order Diptera; family Tipulidae; genus Nephrotoma; species Nephrotoma appendiculata. Next base: position 171,211,769 of record OX371224.1, read on the forward strand.
AAAACTGACCTACGTCAAACTTTAAGTTGAATAACCAGAATTCAATAGTTCCTTAGTTTAGTTTATTGAAGGTGTTCACTTAGTTTGTAGAAATTTTTTTTGCATCAACTGGGTCAAATAAGACGAAAACCACCCAAAGTCATACGTTAAACGGAAAAATTTCAATATTTCCGTTCCATAGATGAGATTAATATTTTTAGATCATGTTTGGTCCATTCGAGATACTCGCTTTGAAGAAATTCTTTTATTAAGACATTATTTTATCGTGTGAATGTCCAAATTTCAATATTTTCCTTTCAGAAAATTTTTTGTCTCTTGATTGATATCATCTGCCTATTTTTAATTACAATTACAACTCGACCCAATTGTTCAGTACATTTTCAATCTTTTTAGCCACTATATCACCAATAGTCACAATAATTGCATCTTTCAAAGCTGCAATCGTCTCTGGATGATTATCGTAAAATTTGTTCTTGACGGCACTCCACAAATGATATTCCAACGGAATCAAATCGTAGCTGCAAGGCGGCCAGTTGACCATTTCGGCTGATAATGTGATTTTCTAAGATAGGGCGCAGTCTTCTTGGTTAGTGCGGTGCTTTGCTCATTTTTGGAGGCCTTATAATGCCTTTTGACCATATTCCACACCAAACAATACTTGTTTTCGGTGTAAGTGGCTCCTCAATTGTCACGAGTGGATTTTTTGTGTCCTAAATACGGCAATTTTGGGTTGTTCACATAACCGCTGAGATGAAAATGATCTTTGTCAGAAAAGATAATTTTTTGGTAAAAATGGCCATCTTCTTTCAACCGAGAATGAGCTGATTCAGCGTAGTGAATGAACTTTGTAGGTCTTCATACTCAGGCCTCTGTGTAAAAATTTTTGCAAAGTCCAATCACTGATGTTTAATTCTTGTGAACGATGGCCGGTTTAAGTGCTCAGATGTTGACGCACACTTTCAGCCAAAGCAACAATATTTTCTGTCGAACAAGCTGGATGGCGATACTGAACGGTTGGCTATTAGCATATCAGTCGAACTTTATTTACAAATATCCTCACACTGTTGTCAGTTGGCCCTTCATTCCTACCAAATTGTGTACGCAATTTTCGGCAAGTATCGGCAACTGACCCACTTCTTTGGAAATAAGTTTTCAAAATTTTCCAATGTTGAGATCAAGCGTATATTGACTCATTTCGTTCACTGGGAATATAATACTGAATTTACGTCACTTTACAGATGGCATTAGAGCTATGAAGGGAGAAAAGCTTTGGAACGGAAATAATGAAATTTTGTCGTTCAACTAATGACTTAAGGTGGTTCTTTGACTTATGTAACCCTAATAATACCAAGATAATTTTTTTCAAACTGTGTGTTCACCTTGAATGGATCAAGCATGATCTAAAAATAATAGTCTCATCCCTTCCCAAGAGTCTTTAGTCACCTTTAGGGTGTTACCGCAATCTCGATCATCATTTGGTAAACATCACGACAATATTTTCTTTTCCCAATAATTTCATTTTCACGTTGGAGGACTATCCCGGCAACAGTAAAAGGACGCACTCTTATCTCTCTTTTCCAATAGAATAAATAAAAATTTGAAGACTTCTGACTAGTTTGTTTCAACCTTTTGTATACTCAAATGACATCATCGTTGATGTCAAAATTATCATACGATGGAACACCAGTATCTCTGCATCTTTAATAATCTCGTTTTGCATTTCCTTGAGGATACAAAAAGTCTATGATCAATAGCTGGAAAATAACGTGTATAACTCTTCTAAAGGCGTCTGGGGTGAATTTCACGCGATGTTTGGTTTTTCGGAACTTCATTATAGTTAAAACACGGCACAATTTGAACTAACCTTAATGGTACTTATCTTTTCAGCAGACTGTTAGTTTATTTTTTACTCGTCTTTAAAAGGCAAAGGAGCAAAATGAGTAGATATCGATTAACTTGATGTTTTTGGTTTAACTATCCCGTTAAGATCTGGCATATTTTCAACTGTCAAAACTTGTAGCCCGAGGTCGAATAATGTGTCATAAATTTACAATACATTAACTGTACCATTAGTTCAACTGCTTTGATCGTAGCACCATTTCCGTTCAGTTTTGGAGTTCCTAAGCTATCATAAGCACTTTCGGCCATATATGTGATATCGCTAACCGTATCAATCAAGTATCACATTGAAAATCGTTACAGTTTTTATGTTCCGACTAGTAACAATTTTGTTATCGTTCCAGTATCGTTGCTGATGCAGTCCGGAAGAGGTTTGGATATTTTCAAACTTACTGTTATCCTTTTAATGATTGGGGAGATTCGGGCAATATGGTGTCTCTCGTTGCATTGATAGCATTTTACTTTTTATAAACTGTCACCCGCTATGCCTGATGATGCCACATTTGAAGCATCGTATACTTCTGTTAGAAGTTGAATGTCTTAGACGCTTTATGCACGTCACGTTTTTCGAAATACTTTTTACAAAAGTGGGTTCCTAGATCACCGAGTGTCGCTCCACCAAGTTGGTTCATTTGGAATATTTTGAAACTGTTAAATATACACATTTTTGTACAGAGCCTGCCTTTTTATTCCAATCAAATGGAATAGTAACTTAGGTTCAATGTAGAAATTTCCCATAAGTATGTCTAAAATTTGTATTAGATCCCCATGTTCATCATATAATCCGAGATTCAACCCCAGAGATTGGAAATGATTTAGTTCCATTGTGGAGCAAGTCATAACATGACGACCAAACTGGAGAACGCTTATATGATTTCGTTGAAATCACCATTCATTGCCGTCACTTTAAGGACTCTAGCTCAATCTGAGAACCCCAAAACAAATTACCTTCAATTTCGTTTCGTACTCATTTCAATGTCCTGGCACTCGAAAAACATACAACAACTTTGGAACACTCATTTTTATTAAAATTTGACCCGACAGATTTTAAAATTGGGACCCAAATCCCCCAGAACATCCTCCTAAATAAATTTTCTCGAAATTATAATTAAAAAATAGTTTCCGAATACTTTGGCACGAACATACAATTTTATGGCAATTAAATATTGTAGATGAATTAATTTGAAAACGATTAATAAAAATCAATATAAGCCGTATTTCATGACACGTGTTTTGAACTGACCTGGATCAACGGGGTTTACGAAATGCAGTAATTGTTACTCATAATAACCAACATTTTCAAATGGAAGCAATTAACGCAACAGATACAATATCTCGCCGTAACGCAACCAAAGCAACATGGCAAACAATTATGAAACATGATGCAACATATAAAACCAAAACCACATCATGCAACATGATGTAAAATGTTGCAACATGACACAACTTGATCCAACAGTCCGTAATATAATGCAACACGAAGCAGCTCATGAAATAGGGTCCACATGCAGTAGATGGTGCAAAATACCTCAACATAACGGGTTCAATGGAGGGCCCTTTCAATAATTTTTATCATAACCGTTTGAGCCGAAAGAAACTCAAAAAGCGAATCTGGCGCCTCCATCGTAAGACCACCTATAGTATATGTATATGTATATTCCCGAAAATGGGAGTCATCACAATCGATACCTAGTACTTTAAAACCTACACTTTTAGCCATTCTCCTCAAAGTTGTTTGAGTCCAACCAAACGACGTTCTAAATGAATTTTTCCTAAATAAGGAGCCATAGCAATCAATCACTCGATAACCCTGTTTATCAAATTTCTTGAAAATAGTTTGAGCTGAGAAAATTTTTTTCAAAGGAACCCGGGTCACACCGAAGGACCCCTTGAACGACGAGTTTTTCTGTAATCAAGAATCTGATTAATTAAGAGTGGAAGCCGAAAAAAACTCAAAAAGCGAACTCGGACCCACCGTAGCAGCCTCTTAACGAATTTTCCTGAAATTCAGACTCTCACCAAATTTGATCAAAATCGTGATTGTTGGTTTCAAAAATTGTATTCCGTACATATTTTCCCGAAATCGGGACTCATCACAATCTGGTATTTCAAAACCCACTTTTAACTATTTTCTTCAAAGTTGTTTGAGCTCAGAAAGAAAATTGAAAAGTAATATGAGTCCAGCGCAAAGACCTTCTAAACGAATTGTTCCGAAATAAGCACCCCTAGCTCGTAATAAACCGGGGGATCCCCTAAATGACTTTTTCTGAAATAAGCACCCATCGTACTCGAAAACTTTCAATAATTTTCAACAAAGTCGGATGACCTGAGAAAAAAATTTAAAAGGAACGTGGGTCCCACCGGAGAACCATTTGAATAACTTTTCCCGTAATCGGGACTTATTGCAATCAGTCAGAACCCATCACAATCGATTGCTGGTGCTCGGGAAAACTCCTTTCAGCAAATTTTATAAAAGTAGTTCGAACGAAAACCAAATTAAAAAAAAAATTAACCGGTCCCCATCGTAGGACCCTCTAAACGACTTTTTTCGAAATCAGAACTGATTGTAATCGATTTCTAATACTCGAAAACTCCGCTTTAACAATATTTATCGCAGTTGTTTGAGCTGAGAAAATAAATTAATATATTGCAATCTGGGCAATCTTTCCTGACATCAGAATCCAATGCAACTGTTCGAGGCGTTACCGAAACCATGGATACAAACATAAATAGAAATAGATATACATATAAACGCACGGTGATCATCCGCTGTCTCTGTTCATCGAACGCTCACTCCATTTTCAACATGCTATTATTTCGAAGATCTTGTTCGACGTCGTCGCGCCAGCGTAGGTTGATGGCACGCTTTTTGTATCAGTAGTTCTGATAGGGATCTTTCAACATGGCCCAGGCATCTAACTCGGCCATCCGAACTCGGTGTCCGGCTGCTTTGTGGGCTTTGCCCAGTTATCGTTCGGACATGTTAAAATTGACTCGAGATATTTAAAGTCTCCTATGTTGTCAAAGTTGTGGTCGTTTTTACGAGATTTGTCTTAGGGATGCCTGTTGGTGTTGATAACAATTTTGTTTTGCTGTTTTGTCTTTGGTATCGTTTGGCTTTCGGTCAAGAAGCATGATATATTCGGTATATCCAAGAATTTGGCCTAACTTATTGAATATGCAACGCGAACTTTCGTTTCAATACAACTTTTCCTTATTATGTACTCCTTATTATATTAGGGTCCTTAAAATATTGCACTCCAGGGACGAACCGTGTAAGTTATAGAATGATCCTCTGGTTGAGTGACTCAGCAAAACATAACTTACTTGAGATACTCAACAAAGTGTGAATTGGTTCCAAAATACAGAATAAATGGAAAAAGAGCAGGTTGGTTCCCATTCCAAACGGGATAGGGATTCGAAGGTGGCAACAAATTATCGGGGCATATGTATGTAGAATGTTTTTATAAAAATTTTGAATGGAATGATGAAAATAATTTGTTGCCAGCGACAACATTCGGATTTCAAAAAACTACTCTGCAATCGAGTGTGTGGGAAGTAAAAAAGGATAATATGAAAGCGATTGCGGTATTCTTGGACATTGAAAGAGCTTATGATTACGTGGTTCCGTGAAAATTACAACAAATTCTTTCGGATTTTGGTTTTCGCGGAAAGTAAAATATGTTCAGCTCTGTTCAACCTATATACCAGCGAGATACACCGCATCAATACAGAAAATCAAACTATTCTGCAGTTTACAGACGATTTTGTAGTAATTAGAAAAGGAACAAGTATTGTGAAGATGTATGCGGCGGCTCAAAAAGACCAAAAGGGAATAAATGAATTAATGGGAAAACTTAAAATGTTAAATCTGAGAGTGAATCCTAATAAGTGTGTGTATTTGAGGTTTAGAACGAATGTCGCAAATCTTAACATTAATGTGGATAGTAACAGAATTGAACAAGTGAATGCATGCAGGTATTTGGTGTGCATTTAATAGCATGGTTCAGAAGTATGGAAGTAAAGATACAAGAGACGTACTTCGAATGCTTCAGATGAATCTGTTGAGAAAATGGGAGAATGAATTTAACGAGGGAAGTCTAATGAAAGTATTGAAGTACTCTACACTGCATGATACACATTTGAGAGTACGCGAATGTTTCGAACGATTGAGAGAATGAATCATGGAAATTGGAAGGAATGTTTGTGGAACCGTCAATTGAGTGAGGACAAAAATTGTGAGTTGTGTAGAAGTGTGAAGGATATTGAACATCTGTTACCAGCTTGTGCAAGATACAACCAATGCAGATCCAAGTTCACATCCTTCGGAATGCAAAAACTATACGTGAATTATTGAATGAGGGAGGTTGAGCTTACAAAGAAATGTATGAATTTATTAGAATAAGTGGAATAATTATTTAATAATAAAGTACACGGTTAAAAAAATGGGTATAATTTTTAATACGGAAATGGGTGTAAAGGCATTTTAATACCATTTTACATATAATTTTAATATTTTTCCATAATATAAAATCTGTTTAAACTGAAACTTATATATTTGTATCCGGAAAAAGTATAAATTTAATGTAACTCATATAATTCATATCTACCAGTATACATTTTATAAGAAAAAATATAGGTTTTTTATGATGAAATTGTTTAATAAGGTTAAGTTATAGAGTTTCATACATATTAGTTATAGAAGTGGCATATTGAATATCGTAGCCTATATAATTCATATAAGGATATAATTCGCTAAATCGATAAGTTCTTATTTTGTACTAAATGTAAAAGCGAGTTGAATTTTATAGTTTGATCGTTGCAATTGCAACCAAGCTGCCAAAAAGAGACCTTAGTTCTCATTTTTGTAAGGATTTGTGTACTTTGTGTACACAAGTACACCCTGGGGTTAAAATGGGGGGAAGCGCATTTTTCTACTTTTGTGGTGGAAATATTGCGAGTAAATGGCCTCGTTGTTTTCTACGACTAGAAAAGTCGTAACATTGTATCGTATGTATGGATCTTGGATGGCCGATGGGTGCCATTAAAAGTAATATTTTGTCCAAAAAACCGAAAAAATCGACACTTGTGGAATATACAACTTTTTTATACCCATTATATTATAAAATTTTATACGATGACTTATATAATTGTTCTAAACCCTTCAGTATAAAAAAAATCATAAATTCATATACATTTTTATAAGTGATGCAAGTATAACATTTATACGTTTTATTTATGGATTTATATGAATAACATAAAAGTATTAATTTTATACTGATATTTTTAACCGTGTACATAAGTAATACACGACAAAAAAAAGAGCTATGCCTACTGGTGCACCAACATCTCGAAGAGAAGTCACTTCATCAGTCTGATTTAGTAGGGTTGTTTTCGACTCTCCATTTGTATTTTGGATGGTTCTGGATCTTGGATGGAAGTCTTTTATAAGATTTCTGGCATGGGCAAAACAGTCTCTCGATTTTTTGCTTTCCGCTTTGAAGCTGATATTTTCGATGGATTTCCTCATATATTCGCGCTTATTTTGTCAGAGAAATTTGGTTGTGGCTTTCTAGGTGCTGAGATATTCTGTCTGAGAACGCCTAATGTTGCGAGCCGACCATTTTCCACGCAGCTTTCGTTTATTTTCGACGAGTTGACGGTACTGTTTTTCGAACCGATCGTTACGTGACCTTTGTGAGTTTTTTCCAATTTTGTTTTACACTGCTGTAGTTATGGAAGACTCGATAGCTTATCACTGTCGGACTTAATTTTCAGTGACACCTGACTGGTAGTTCTGTTCAGTGTTTTCATTTTTTAGTAGATGATAACGTGCACCTATTTTTTAAAATAACAAACATATGATCTAAAGGGTGTTTTTAATAGAGTTATACAACTTTAAATTATAATAAAACAAAGAAATATATTTTTAATTTCAATGAAACGGGCTTTTATTGGATAGAAAATTTTATGACATTAATGTTTAAATATGGCTCGCGCATACAAGGCGCAATCTGGAACACCAATTTCCACAAACTTTTCGCAGCATTATTGCGGCCGTATTTCGTCAATAACTCTTCGAATGTTGATTTACAGGCGTTCAATTGTCTCTGATTTATCGACGTAGACAAGTGGCTTTACATAATCCCAAAGAAAATAATCCAATGGGATTAAATCACACGATCTTGGTGGCCAATTAACTGGACCTTTGAGTAAATTAGTTGTAGCGCGCGCTGTGTGGCATGTGGCTTCGTCCTGTTGGAACAACATGTCAGCAAGATCGATGCCAGCTAATTGAGGTACGAAAAAATTTCTAATCAGGTCGCTATACCGCTCACCATTGCCAGTAACATTCCCAACAAACAATGTGTCCACATCGGGTCTGAAATGTGTCCAATGGTACATGTCCTACTAAGTATGTAAAAGTCTCGACTGAGGGAACAACATTTGGTGGAATACCCAGGAGTAAATAGTATATATAGAGAGCAAAATTTGTAATCAATTTTATTGTTTTTTTTTTTAAAGAGAATAAAGTGAGAAAGAGGGAAATTTGATTATTAGTAAATAGGGACACATTATCTTGACTTGTGTACTTAATTGTTACCATAAATTAGTGACATGTGTACTTTATTCGTAAAAACATTGTACGACATGCGACTTTATTTGGTAAAGACATGTGTCTATGTCAAGGTCTGATAAACGAATTACAGATAGCTGACCGAATACCTTACAAAAGTAATAATAAAAGGCTTTACAATTTTTTTTTAATTTTAAAATTGACAATCTTGTCTTTTTACTGTAAATATAAAAAAAAATTAATTTGAAAATTATAAAATATCAAAAATTACACATTTAAATTTCAGACTTAAGGACCTTATTTACCATTTGTTTATCATCTGATGAAATTCTCTGTGCTATCTGCCATTTTTTCGATGAATGACGACGTGTCACTGCGAACTGTCAATTAATTACCTTTTTAATATATATATTTATTATTTTTGTATCGACAAAATATTATATATTATAAAAAAAATTATATATTAAAAAAAAAAAATGGCGAACATAGGAAATACTAAAACAGAAAATAATTATTTTCAAGAATCACAGATGTAACTCACCTTATTTCTCAGAATATTAAAATAATTTAATTAAAAATAGTTTCGTACCTAGTTTATCAAATGTTTACAACACATTAAAACAATATTATTAAAAAAAAGTTATGGTGTTCCGACTACGTGTATTATATGATCTGATCACACTGCGACTGAAAATGTGTAATTGAAGAAAATTCAAATGAAAGCATGCTTTGTTTTAGAAAGAGGAGAGTATACATTCTTTTTTCTCCTATTTGCTGTGTTCATAATGGGAATGTTTATGGTCCGGTCCCTCATATTCATAATGTTTGTCGGACGGCTCTCTTGTCTTATCGCACATGGAAAAAATAAAACTGACAGTAGAGAACAAAATGAGAATGTTTTTTTTATTTAGTACTTTTATAGACTCAATTAGGCCACAATTCTTGTTAAAATTTTACAACAAAACAAATTTTGTTTCAGAGAGAATAAACAAGCAAAAGTAGATTTTCTCTGATTTTTTGTGTCCATAAAGGGAACGTTCACAGACTATTGCACTCAAATTGTTTGTCGGGATTCTGACCATCATTGTTTTTCAAGACATATAGACCAATGGCTCTGATGTAAGTCTATACATAATGAAATGTCAAACCAAACTAAACAAAAAGCAACTATCAGCTGCTAAATTGGTTGTCAAATAAAGCAGTGTTGCCAACTCAAAGTTGTGAACCTCTAAAAAAATACCCTTTATATGATCTAATGTCTGTTATACTGGTGGAATGTAGAGATCTTGATGTGAATTTGATTTTTCGTTCCCCCATCATTCGGTCGAAACGTAACCTTGTGGATTTATGTTGCATGTGATGTCATATTTTCCGCTATTTTCCCAAAATAATAATGTTTAATGTGACCTACAAGATTCCTAATATATAAGTAATTTTGGTGTTGGGTTCCTAGGATTTTCTGAGAAAACTTAGGAAAACCTAACAAGTGATTTATAGAGAGTAGATTGCAACTTTGCTGTCCTAAACACCGTAAAATACCAATTTTAATAAAATAAACTAGTTTTTCTGTAAGATAGGGGCTAGTAGCATCTCAATACTTACTTTAGTTTTTACTGGTTTATATGAGGTTCCCGAAAACATTCGGAAAAATTAAAATTTTTGTTAGAAAGTATTTTTATGTAACTATTTATTGTAAAATTCGTTCTATCGAGACATTATACAAATACATATACACATATTTTGTTATTGTTGCTTTTTAGGACAGATTTAGGACAAACTTCACCAACGTTTTTTAGTTAGGTAATAACACCACGAATTCGGACCCGATTCGTCGATTGTAAGTAATCTACCATACACCTAATTGTGTACATTTGTCAGTCTCATCAAATGTACTTTTCTAGTTGCCGACCTAAAGGGTCTTTCAACATAAGGACGCTCGATTTAGTTGTGTGTGAGATATTCACTCAATTTTTTTTATTTGAAATAACATTTTATGACATTACGTATGGAATGTAACGTCATTCAAATCGGATTTGCTTGATGGCTCGTAGGTATCGCGAGATAACAATGCATTCTAATCGCCCGTGCAGAATATCCATCGTCGCATGTGGCACGTAACCCCATCCTGTTAGAACCACATGTCCCAAATTTGGCCACCAAATCTTGAATAGTCGACTCGGCAGCACGAACAAATTTCCAGCGTCCGTATTGAAAGACCCTTTATATCCAACTTCCGAAATTTACTCTAATTACCATTAAGAAAACGAAATTCTAGTCGATAAAATGTGCTACAATCAAGGAACACAAATACGTTAATTTAATAGAGTTAATCCCAAAATTACAGAAAAGCCAAATATGTATAAAGGTACACACACACACACACCGCAAACAAACGAGAAATTTATTATTTTATTCCTAATTTTTGGTGGCGAATATTCCCTACTATGCTATGTGCTGGTACCGGTGGTTTTATTTACTTTTGGTTCCGTTTTCTTTCCGTTGGTTGGTTGTTAACTTAATTTTTATTCTTTCATATTACAACACCGACGAATTTCGTCTTACACCATTTTTTTTTTTTTTTTTTACTTTTGGTTCGTATACGGTTTTCATAGCGTACGTATTCCACAGTACATAAGAATATCTTTCTTAATTCAACTTTAACTTGAGTTTATGACTGTTATTTGTTGCTGTTATTCTCGCAGTAATATTCTATGTATTTTATGCTTCGTTGTAATTACATTTCATAAATTATGAGTTTCTTATTTTATTTTATTTTTGGTGAGTTCTTTATTTTTGAAGACGCGCGATGGATGAGGAAATAAACTATAATATGATGTGTACAGTGTTCAGGGGGGAGAGGGGGGGGAGAGGGGGGGGGGGGCAAACGAGATGAAGGAGGTAGTTTGTAAAGTTTTGTTAGACACATTCTATACGGGAAAAAAGTAAATTATGGTATACGAAAACTACATAATTTTATTTCAATTATTATTTTTTGTACTGCTTTGCTTGTCTTGTAGGTACATGTTGTAATTTAAGTAATACAAGCGAATTGTAATAAAGAATTATTTAAGTCACGTTTCATTTATTAAACAGTTCGTTGAACTAAAGATTTCTTGTCTTCTAATGAAATATTAGATTGTGCTTTTTTTATTGCAAATTTATAATTTTCATATTCTCTCCAGCATAACAACAGTGGAAAACGTTGCCAACAAAAATATTATTATTCAGGAAAGGGTCCGTAGTCAAACACAAGTAGTACGTTCTTCACATACATTGGTTTGGAAGACCAATAATCAATAATAAAGTGAGACCTATGATATGCAACGTCTTCGGTATATAATCCTTAACAAAAACTTCACTTCACTCATGCAAATGTTAAACTCTTTCCACAGGGCTAAGACGTTCCCTGGAAAACTAAACCATAAAATATAATGTGTTATTGTTTTAGATTTTGATTTTCGAGCAGGGGTAAAAATCAAAGGGAATGGCGGAGTGAAAATGACCAGGGAGTAATAGCAGACGCTAACTAATCACCGGACTATGCTGGCAGGGGTAAGCGCCGGTGGTGTAATAGCCGGGGGGATAACATCCGGGGGTAAAGTCCTTTCGTGGCGTTTATTGCATCTGGAATAATTTAGTGTAAGTAATTAATGCATATCAATTGAAGCTTGCAGCGTATTAACATAGAAAAATCAGTTTACCGTAGATTTCTCATTTTTATAAATCAAGAAACAAAAATGAGTTGAGTAAAAAAGTTCTGATAATTCCAATGTCATGATTGTATTTGTGACTTGCAATGTAATGTCACAAATACAATGATGACATTGGAATTGTTAGAACTTTTTTACTCAATTCATTTTTATCGTTCGATTTATCAAAATGAGAAATCTATGGTAAACTTATTTTTCTATGGTATTAATTTGGAATTTGGTGTTTTTGGCAACGTCAACCATATGTAAAATTTTCTGTCATATAGGTAGTGCTGAAAATATTTTTCTGACCATTTTACAGAATAGTTTTACGCGGTTTGAGTTAAAGTTCTACTAGCACAGTTACAAGTGAACTCTTTTAACTATTATTTTTTGGTACGATATTGAGTTTATAGTGATTCCCTCCTAATTGCATAATCGCTCATTGCAGTAATCGATTCATTTGGTATAGTTAATGACAGTTTAATTACTTTGTTTTTTTTCGAAAAAATTCCGTTGAGGTTTGGTGATATTGTCGAAATGTGAAATTAACTTGCAATAATAATCGCAAGTAAGCCTTAGACAGACTTAAATTGCTTCACAGGTTTAGGAATAAAACATTTTTAATCATTTTTATTTGCTCGCGGTTGGATTTAATCCCTCACAAGTCATCCGATGTCCCAACAAGAAACTTGATCAACTAGATTCTTATGTTTTAATTTTATGAAAAGTGCATTAAAATATTTCAATATGTTCCTGGAGTGAAACAGAAAAGATGATTATGTCATTAACAGAGAGTATTAACATTTTTTAACTCAAATAGCAAATGACACTTGATAGAGACTCTCTTTTGAAAAGCCTTCTGGTTTTACTTCTAGCTAGTGAATCGTATTAAAGTTCTATAGCGAATGGCGATCGTCTATAGTTTGTTCATCCAATTTTCTGTAGTCTACAACCAACCCCCAATTAGGTTTCTCACCGTCACCGACGCTTTTGGGGAAAAATTCAACTTGCAGAGATCCAGTGAGAATAATTTTTTTTTAATTTTTCCCTGAGTTATTATTTTTCTGGATCTAAACCTCTCGATAGCTTCACGTATAGCTGTATTATTAAATAAGTTTTCTTACCAGCAGTTAATAAAACAATTTCACCTCAGTTGGTTAAGTAATGGCTTAATTCTAAACAAATTTTCTGAAATCATGATTCGTAGTCTTTCATGATACTAGAAAATCCGCTCTCTCTAATTTTTTTTATCAAAATTGTTCCACCAACGCCATTTTTGTGGACCTTCTAAAAGAAATTTTTCTAATTTAAAACTCATCACGATCGAATTTTTAGTATTCGAAAAACCCTCTCACCCATGAAAAAATGGGTAAAATAATTTTCCGAAAATCAGGACACATCGCAATTCATTGTTTCCACTTGAAATTAGAAAACCCATATCATCGCAATTTTTATGAGAAAAGTTTTAGTCGCAGTTTTAGTGCGAGCCTCAGTTTTGGTCTCATCAGATGGCATCAAAATCTTTTGATGCAGAAGAACATGCGAAAAATGGAGCAAACTCAAAACATGAAGTTTTGACGGTGATGACCCGAACCAATTTATCAATAACGGGATGAACTCGGACAACTATACCCAAAATCCATTTCATGGGTGGTAGGTGTTCATCTTTTAACAGGACTAAATATTCAATTTGAATGTTAACCAAACGTTTCATCATTTACTACGATGTTGTAATTCTCCAAGATATTCCGTTGACCAACGTTGCCAAAGTTGTTGCAATGAATGCTGCATTCGTTGATATCGCGACAATCGATTAAAATCTAAATCCAAAAGTGTAGGTTCCGGGGGGGAAGTTAACGGACGTCCAACTAAAAAATTCCCTGGCGTCAATGATACTAAATCCAAAGGCTCGTTTGATAGAGGCGTGATCGGTCTAGAATTGAGACAACCTTCAATCTAAATAATTAAGGTGTTCAATTCTTCAAAGGTACAGTGGAACGACAGAATACGTTTTAAATGAAATTTTGCGTTTTTAACAGCAGATTCCCACAGTCCCCTGAAATGTGGTGATCTAGGAGAAATTGTATTCCACTACATGCCCTCGTTGGTACAGTATTTAAATATTTCATGTTGGTGGAGGTCGGTATTGAATAATTTGAAAAGTTCCTGAAGTTCGGATTGAGCTTCAACGAAGTTAGTAGCGTTATCGCTAAATATACTAGACGGACGTCGTCTGCGCGAAACAAAACGTCTAAAAGCCGTTATAAATCCAGAAGTTGTCAGAATGGAAACAACCTCTAAATGCGTTGCCTTAGTTGCAAAACATATAAACACAGCTATGTAAACTTTTGATGTAACCTTTGAACATATTTTATAGACATCATTAAAAGGTCCACAGAAGTCAATTCCCACACTTTGAAACGCGTGAGATGGTTCTACACGTTCCGCAGGTAATTGACCCATCAGTTATCAATTGATTTGGGCTTCGATCTAAAGCATAAAATGCAAGTATGGAACATTTTATGACATAATCTGCGCCCTCCAGTAATCCAAAATTTTCCCGTAACGTACAATGTAATGCTTCAGGTCCACAATGCAAATTTCTAATATGTTCACTCTTAGCTAATAATACGCAAAATGGATTATTAGAATGGGTAGTAGAATGGGATGTTTCTGATCATACGACAACGTAGAATTCCTTAACCGGCCACCAACACGAAGGATGCCATTATTATCAACAAAGGGATCTGAATTACAAATTAAACTTTGTTTACGAATGGACTTAATTGAATTCAGTTATATAATTTCGTTACGATAACTTTGATTTTGAATAAATTTTATTATACTTTGTAATTCGCCATTTATTTCTTGTGAAGATATGTCAGTCAATTTACGATTCTGTAAGACTAACTTAGTATTTCTTGCAAATCGTAAACAACGAGCCGCAATACGAATCAGTTTATTATAATCGGAAAACAACTCAATGAAACAATTTGGTTCTTCTGTTACCTTCAAACACATTTTGGATTTAGAATATTCCGTATCTTGAAATTCAAGACTCACCAATCTTATTTTCGGACTCGTCCATTGATCTTCAGTTGTTTAAAGAAATGATGGTCCTTTCCACCATAAGTCGGAACCTATCAGTTGTGAGGGCATCAAACCACGGGATATTATATTAGCGGGATTTAATTCTGATGAAACGTATGCCCATACTTCAGGTGAAATGATATCCTGGATCTGCGACACGCGATTCGTAACAAATGTTGCATATTTTGACGGCGCTGAGTTTATTCGATAAAGAGTTACTTCAGAGTCTGACCATTTAATCTTCAAAAATTTTAGCACATAATAAATATATATTGTAATTGTCATGCCAATCTAGTGTGCGAACGTATATGCAACACCCGTAACCAGGTTGCGAAGCATCACCAAATCCATGGAGCTCCATGCGTTTTATTTTATTTGAGCTCATGATGAATCTTGGAACGTTAATACTGCCTAATTCTCTCAGTTGCTTACAAAATTCAATCCATTCCGATTTAAATGGTTCTTGTACCTCGCCATCCCAGTTAAGTTGTGGAATTGACCACAATTTTTGCATAAAAGTCTTTGCAATGAATACAACTGGTTCACAAAGTCCCAGAGGGTCAAATATTTGAGAGATCAATTATAATACTGCTCTTTTTTAAATCAATTGCGATATCCCCTTTAGTTAATGTAATATTTGTAGTATCACATCGACAATCTCATTGGATTCCAAGAATCCCTACAATATCCGTTTCACTAAGTACAACTTCTTTTTTATTGGCCAATAAACTAGTTATGTTGGTCTTCGTTAACATTTTCTGCACGCGAAGAAAAATCATCGACATAAAAGTCGTTAAGAAGTTTATAAGACAACTGTAGCAATTGATTATGCTCGTCTATCGCTAATTGGTTCAAAGATCGAATGGCAAGAAATGGAGCGCTACCGGTACCATATCTAACCACATTTAACTGGTAAATACTTAAAGGATCGGTAAGATTTTTGCGCCGCCAAATTTGTTGCAATTGTCGATCAGATTCGCGAACAATAATTTGACGATACATCTTTGTAATGTCTGCCGTTAAAGCAATAAGATATTTTCGGACCCGAATAAGGAACGAAAACAAATCAGGCTGTACGGTAGGTCCCGTCATTAGACAATCGTTCAGAGAACTCCCTGATTTGGATTTGGTGGAACTTTCTTTCATCACAGCGTGGTATGGGACAAAATATGATAAATCCGAATCAATGTTAGTAGTAAGCTGCATATGGTTTAAAGAGATGTATTCTTCAATAAACTCACAAAACGAATCCTTCAACTTGGGGTTAGCTGCAAACCTTTTTTCTAAATATAAAAACTGTTTTAATGCATTCTGCTTGTTACTAGCAAGGTTTGTAATATTTTCTTTAGTAGGAAGTGCGACATTATATCTTCCACTTACATCACGCTTTACATTCGTAGTATAAAGCAGCTCACATGCTTTTTCCTCGATAGAAAAATTATTCCTGGGTTCAACATCTTCGATTACAAAAAAATTCTGAACCTCTTTTCGTATTTGATCTACGCCACAACAAAACAATGAAAAAGTCTGGGGTGTAATTGGATTTGAATTCTTCCACAAATGACATGACTGAAAACTGATTCTTGAAACGGTGGCAATTCGTCATATATTTTAATTTTCCCGCTCGTAAAAATCTCAGCGTAAGTTTCTGCTCCGAGCAATAAATCAATTCGACCAGGTGTAAAGAATTTTGGATCAGCGAGATTTATAGATTTAGGAAGACTATCTGGATCAAAATTAATTGGATGCAAAGGCAAATCTCTAGTAATTTTTGACAAAACCAAGAAGTTGAGATGTGTTTTGTAATTTTGGAAACGAGATTTCACCGAAAGATTGACCTGATTTTTTATTTCGATAATATTTTGATTTATTCCAGTTACAGGAATACAAATAGACTTTTTGTTTGTTTTTAATTTTTGACATATGTTTTCGGTGACAAAATTTGATTGCGACCCAGAATCAAGTAACGCGCGACATTGCATTTTTATTCCAGAATCACACGCATGAAGGGAATACGTACGATTCAAACCAATGGTGGCAACAGACGTCTCACTCTTTAACTCCGTTTGCCTTCGACGATACTGATTTCCCTGACATACTACAATCAGTATTAACACTTGATTGTGTACCTGACTTAATTGGTTGTGATTTTATGGAATCAGTGTCATGGACATTAGTATTATCTTTAGATTAACCTAGGAACGGTTGATAATTTGAAATATGCAATGAAGCATTATGTCTTCGCTTACACTTGAAACATGTTACCTTTGACTTCGATACGTAATGAGACCCAAAACAATTTATACATAATTTTCGATCATGCACCGATTGGTTTTTGTCTTTCCAACTTGTCACATTTGTAAATAAAATGATTCGCTTTACAATAATTACAAGAAATTGAATTGTCAATATTAGACACTAGTGACTGAACCGACTTATGAGTTCTACCTGTATTTATTTGTATATACATTTTTTTAGAAACAATTGGAGACATGGCCTCTAAAAGTTGAGCCCGGTTGCTCAAAATGTCCATTACTTCGGTTATGGTTAGGTCCTTCTCCAAAGATCGTTTGATTTCGATTTGTTGGCGTGACGATACGTCAATTAATTGAGTAACATGATACACAAGAAATAAATCCCAGTGTTCAACAGGTGCTTTCAAAGCCTTGAAAGCATTAAATTGTTTCCAGAATGACTCGATAAATATTTTTAATTCGACCGCACAATTTTCTTGTTTCACTGGTTTCAAATCATACAGTAATTGCATGTGTCTAATGTTTTGATGCGAGGTCCATTTTCATAATGTTTGAAAAGTGACCTCCAAACTTCATCATAATTTTGCTCGGTATTAAGAATACCATCAATAAATTGATAAGCTGAACCTCCTTTAAGACACTCTTGCAAATAAGTAAATTTCAATAGCGAATCTAACCTACAATCGTTATGTATTCTTTGTAAATAACTTTCTCGGAACTCAAGCCAAGACAAAAAACTACCGTTAAATTTTGGTAAAGGAATTTCTGGAAGTGGTATACACAACGGTTTAATCGAATTTGAATGAGAGTCTGTGACCTGCGACGAAAACTGACCTTTATTCAATTCACGTAATTTATTTCTCACTATCGCTTACATTTCTGCAACGCGCTTCAAAATCATCACAAGCATCACTTTCAAATTCAACGGGATCAAAATCTTCCAACTTTGACTACACTTCATCAAATTTAACATATAGGGGTTTAATGCGATCTACTATCGACTTGTATTCACCCTGTGAAAATTCAGTCTCTGAATCTAACAGATTTTTATAATATGTAACCCGTCCCTTAATCCCACCAATTGAATTCTTACATTTCGAAGATCTAGTGTGGAAAATAATTTTGCATCAACCAATTTATCGATTTGATCATCGATTAAGGGTAATGGATACCGATCTTTAACGATGACACTATTTAATTTACGATAGTCCACGCACAACCTCTTAGACCTGTCTTTTTTATTGACCAATACGATAGGACTTGCATACTCGGATGAACTATGAAGAATAACTTTCTCCTCGAGCCATTCGTCAATTTCATCTTTTACTACCTCCATTTCCAAAGGTGACAAACGGCTTGGCCTGAACACGATTGGTTTTGGATTGACCACTTCTATGTGCAAATTTAATGTTTGTGTGTGCTGTTCGTTTCTCTGGATTATAGTTGATTATTGCTTTTCGGATCGCATCTGCTGCTGCTGGATCGTTCACGTGTCCCAACTCAATAGGAATATCTCCACCTTCTATCACCAGTGAGCATGTCTCTGGAACAATCTTCCTCATTGTGATGCATTCCGGTGTTACCACAGTAATGGTTTGGTTGATGAGGTCTCTACCTAAAATGAAATCAACAGGCAAAACTTCATCTTGAACCACAAGAATCTTTGTTTGGTATTTATCACCATCAATTATTAAAATTGCCTCAAACCACCCTAAAGTACTTAGATTCCGACAACCAGCCCCACGAAATGCAATAGAATCACCAACCAATCTTGCCACTCCAGAGATTAAACATTTTCTGTATGACATAAGATTGATGTCACTACCTGTGTCTACTAACGCATAAAACTCTTGTTACAGGCTGGCTACTGCCAACCTGCAGATTTTCACTAAGCACCTGCAGAGGCCTCCACGGTGATATTTTGCCGGCTACGTTCTCAGGGAGAAGTGCTAAGGTCGTGGTGTTTGAGGCATACAGGGCTCCTGGCTTACACCGTGATCATACAGATAATTTAAAAAAAATGAAACGCAAATAATAATATAAACTGGAGTTCCGCCGAAATTCGTCGGCCGGAACCTGAGGAACGAACAACTCAAAATTATAAATGGGAGAGAGGTGCCTTGGTGCGCGCATCCATTCGAACTCAAACAAGGTCGAGCCTTGGTTACGAAACTGGATGCGGGCACCAAGAGACCGCAATCAACACTGCACCGACACAGAGGGAGTCTCAGCTCCCATCATACCGACCAAAAAAAATTTAATATTTCATTTTATTTACAGAAAAACAAAAAAAAACACAATAGGAAACAACTTCCCGAAAAAAAAGAAAAAGGAGGGAACGAGAGAGAGAGCGAGAGAGAGAACAGCAATGCGCACCGAGCGCGCACCCGCTGTGCGGCGCTCGATTACAAAATTTTTCAGAATTATAATATAAAAAAAATGTTTAAATATATATAAAATTAAAATCAAAAAAATTAAAATAAAGATAAGAAAAAAATCGTACCTGACCTTCACCAAGGTCACCCAGTAAGGTGTTGATGGCCGCGTCCTTGTCCGCCAAAATGGGTTGCGGTGTCTCACCGAAAAAAATATCGCGAATAGCCGGTTGGCTACCCGTCGTTGTTGCGGGGCCTCTCCCCGATACCAATAAAACAAATAGCCGGTTGGCTACCCGTCGTTGTTGCGGGGCCTCTCCCCGATACCAATAAAACAAATAGCCGGTTGGCTACCCGTCGTTGTTGCGGGGCGTCTCCCCGATACCAATAAAACAAATAGTCGGTTGGCTACTCGTCGTTGTTGCGGGGCCTCTCCCCGATACCAATAAAACAAATAGCCGGTTGGCTACTCGTCGTTGTTGCGGGCCTCTCCCCGATACCACGGTAACCTACAGCTGGCCTCAACTGGCCGCCGATACCGTAAAACACACGTTGGGCGTTGGCTCGCACAAACCCGAAAAATGTGGCTCCGACAAAATGTGGTTCAAAACCCCGATTTTTGACACCAAAAAAAAAACGTGGTACGCTTAACTCCAACAAGCACCCGTTAATAACGTATGATTCCCGTTGCACTGCGGTGCTGGTGATATACGCCTTGATACTATCTTAAGATTACCGTTGCGGCCTTGTGTGACAAGCGCCAAGCCCGGACTGTTAAGCGTCTTCCCGCCTGAACATTTAATTTTTGATAGGCGTTGGTTCGCCTTAACCGCAGAACAAATGAAGTGGCCTCAACTGGCCACCCGCAAAACTCGTAGATGTTGTTGGGCGTGCTTCGCCTTTAACCGGAAATAATACAATTTTACCAATGCCCCAAAAACCCGTAAAAAATATTGCGTGGCGTCCTTCCACGTGGTGAGCCCCGACAAAGCGTATTTTTTGTGTATCGTCGAATTGCGAAATAAACGAAATTGCGATAGAGCGTCACCAAAAATGCAATCACCAATATGTATATTTTTGTTGTCTATATCATTCTGCACATTCCAGAACCAAATTATTTACCGATTTTTTTTTTTTGTGTATCTATTGCACTGATACTTCCATTAATTAGTTATTTAACAGGCAAAAAAAAATTTTAAAAATAATAAAACAAAAAATTAGATTTTGATGTTGGAGGTCTCAAAATAAAATATGTCCCACCAAAAAAATATTGTTAGAGCCTCTTGCCCCTTTTCACTTCTAGTAAAACTATTATTTAGCCATTTTTACTTTTATAATCATTTATTAAACTGCGCCATTACAATAATTAATTTTTGTAACAGAACTTTTCATCTTGATCACTCGACTTTTTTGCAAACCAAAAACCAAACCGAAATTTTATAAATTATCCGTAAAATTCCAAACAAGACTTTTTTTTCTTATAACTCAAAAATTGACTTTATATATCACCAAAAATCAAAACTCGAATGCCAAACCAAAAAACAAATTCGAGCCCCGTACAACTCGTAAAACGTTCTAGAAGAAATTAATCTCTCTTCTCTGTCTCTCCTTTATATCAAATTTTCGTTGATATAAAAGAGATAGACATATAAGAAAAACATTTCTTCCAAAACGTTTTACTTTGCACACACTCGATGCGCATTGTTCTCTCTTTCTCTCCCATTTTCGTTCCGTTGCCAACATAACAGAAGAAAACACACAAGAATCCATCCACCAAGAAACCACGTTTAGACAGCGAAAACCCGGACGCAAGAAACCACGTTTAGACAGCAAAAAACCCGGACGCAAGAAACCGTGGAGAATAGAAACACACAAATTTACAAAAATGTCTTGTTAAGACAACACAGTCGTAACACTCTTTCCCATTTAAAGAAAGCTTTTTAATTGTTTTACTCAATGGCTCATTTGGCTCTCCTAGAACTGCACACGATTTTTTAGTCGGTTCTATTTTTTTGTTGCAATTTGTGGAAATGTGTCCGAATTCTGGGCATTTGTAGCATCTCGGGCCTTTGGCTTTATTTCTACAGTACCTCCTAACATGGCCAGCTCCACCACAAGTAAAACACCTGGAACTCTTAGATTGTTGAGACGATTTGGTTTCATCTTTGGTCCTTGATGGTGCTAGTTCACTTTTTTGCACAATCTTCGATTTCTCTTTGATTTCTTCATAGTTTCTTAACTTGGTCTTAAACTCCTCGATTGTATTTGCACCATACAACACAGCCTTGTTTGGTTCAAAATCAATAATACCGTCTATGCAATGCTGTATTATCGCCGCTTCCTCCACATTTCCACTTTTACCAAGCTCTCTCATCACTAGAAAATAATTTGTACAAGTTTCCGTGGGCTGATTTTTTCTTTCTGCCATCTTTTTGTGAATCAATGCACTATTTCTGTTCTCCGGAAATTCTAATTTTAACAATTGAATTAGTTTCTCCCACGTGTCAATGTTCTCCGTTACCCTCAAAGAAATTTTTGCCGTACCACTTAGTAAGCGCTTTGCATAGATAACCTTCTGATGATTTGTCCACCCAGTACAGACAGCCGCTTCGTCGATATCCTTAATCCACTTACTAAGCAAGTAATCATCGTCTCCGCTAAACTTTGACAGAGATTCCTCAACGTCTCGAAACGTAAAAATTGATCCGCTATTTGTGTTAGTTGACATCGATACACTGCCCTTCATCACCTCGTTTTCCATTTTAAGGAGTTCAATCTCCTTGTCTTTGAGTTCTAACTCTTTCTTCCGAATTAATTCTAATTGTACCTCTTGTTGTAATTTAGAATGGTCGTTGCCTATCAATGTACTACTCCGTGAACGTCCTTTTGGTTTAATTCCAGAATCACTGATGGACTCATTATCAATTGCACGTCTGAATATCTCGAACATTTTTTGCGTGAATAACTCTTCACCAGGACTATTTTGTCTGCTTCCTCGTTTAATTTTCATCGACATGATGTTTATATAATTTAACCAGACGATTTTACCTCCCGAATATAACACCAGCGGACAAAAACATAAAAATACCCCGTTAGTACGTTGTATGTAACGTGCTCCACGCAATTTTCTGTTTATGGGACCCAGCGAATAATATTGTCTAATCTGTATCTCACTTTACCTTTGTGCGCACTGCTACTCAGTTTATTCTTTACACAGTGCCACCTAGTTCTTTAGTATTTTTACACCACACAATTCAAGAACTTAAATCCGATATATTCACAAGTTTCATCACACCTCTGATAAAACTAATATTTTAAACGCAACACCAATTACATACGTTTAAACCACAAATCGCCAATTTCGCCTCGGTTTTTTTTGTTTAAGAATATTAATCGCGCACCACGTTTCGTCACTTTTTTATATTACAGATTTTTATATTACCTTGCCGGATCCCGGTTGAGCCCCCAAATGTGAGATTTGTACATATATATAAAAAAAAACTCTCGATGTTACTTCTTTTAATCGCCAAACAAGAAATTAATGAGTTTATTATTTTTTAACTCGAAAAAATACAATTTACAGCAAATAAAATTATTAATAATGTACCGTTGCTACGTAGTACATAATATACATCAATCAGTTGATTTAATACAGGGTTGTATTTGGATAAATAAGATTACGAATCCCACATATATATATATATATATATATATATATATATATATATATATATATATATATATATATATGTATATATATATATATATATATATATATATATATATATATATATATATATATATATATATATAAATGTAATCTATAATCTAACTTATAATATTGTTACCTGACGAAATATTTATTAAAACCCAATGTTGCCCGAATTTGAAGGTTACAGATGATGACCTTATATATCCTCTGGTTTTCCACAATGATGTCAGCGATGATGCAACACAACGTTACGCCAATATAAAAAAATGCCACGACCAAGTATAATTCAATACTTATTTCCGTGTAATTTCCGTGCTGGAAACTGCGGTGATTTACAATTATTGCTTCAATATAAAAATGCGTCGACCACAATTGAACCAAACAATATTTATTCTAAAGTTGAAAATGGCGTTGCGTCTTAAAATGTGTGCTGCACATTATATATAAAAAATCAAAATATCCGGCTCGAAGGACCAAATGTTCAAGGTAATGGTTTTTTATTTTCCTTTACTGTGGACTGTATTTTTCTCGATGAATTAATTTTAAATATAAAGACAACTTTAATTTTATTTATTTCTTATTTTATGCTTAACAAATTATACATGGTTTCCATCGTACAAGCACACACGAACTAAAAACATAAAGAAGGTGGAAGTCAAAATATCATCCTTTTTAGAAAATTATAAAACTGTACTAAAATGGAGTACAAGATAAAATGCCGAAACCCATATTATCGAATCGAAGGCAAAGAAAAAAGATAATAGATTTAACAGGTTAATATCACACAAAATGGTGTAACATGGTGGCCTCTTCGGATAACCCTTAAATAAATTTTCCGGCATTCAGAACTTGCAATAGTTTGCTTGCCATTGAAACCTCTGTGTCGCCATATTTTATCAAAATCGTTTAACCAAATAAAATGTTCAAAAAAGGCTTTAAACTTGAAACGTATACATTTATTCCACCAAACTCCATAAATAAGGACCCATCGGAATCGATTTCTTATACTCTTCTGATAAAACTCATCCTCAGCAATGTTTTTCGAAATTATTTTTCAAAAAATGCGACCCGGGCCCCAAAGAAGGACCTAATCTATTCCTGACATTAAAAACACTTATCACCACTTTTTTTATTCAAATTATGTGAACCAAAAAAAATTTAAAAGCAAAACCTAATTCCGAAATTATCATTCATCAAAATCGAATCCTGGCGTTTGGCACATCCTTCTTACCAAATTTTATCAAAATCGCGCGATCTGACAAAAAATAATGGAACCCGGCCTCTAGCACGATTAAATTCGATAATTAGGATCCATTTCAACCGAAATTACCACCGCCGCAATTTACTCCTGGCACGTCAACCCCCTCCCCCTCGATTCTTGGTACAGGGCCTACTGGAGGACTCCCTAATCAAGTTTTCCTGAAACCAAGACCCACCGCAATTGATTTATGGTACTTGAAAATTCCCGGACAACGTCCTATATACATCAATAAAAGTTAAACACACGTCAAATTAATATTCCAGTTAAACCAACCAACCCAACAAGGTTAACGATGTAAAAATTATTCAAAACCTTTTCGAAATTATATGAATAATTAAATTAGCAAATGTTTTAATTTAAGATTTAGCAATATTTCCACCTTGATTAATTGTCCAAATTGCATCAATTTATTATCCATTCACTTAAGTATCGTACTCGTAAAAATAAACTTTCACGTCACTCCCTATGTATCTTTATTTATATATAAAGAAATCAATTATTTTAATCTCATTTCGAAAATCACAACAATAACACAAAACACACCACGTGGCGCGTAAACTAATTATATTTCATTTACATCACGATGCGAGTCAAAATGTCAATCATTGATTCGAAAACTTTGATAAAAGTTCACCCCAAAATTTCACAGTACAAAAAAGCTTTGCGCGTAGTCGACATTGGTAGAGGCAATGCTCGTAATATTCAAATTTAAATTTTATTTTGTCTTAACCTTCGAATTTGGATTTAATTGCAATACATATAATATTCCATTTTACCTTTCTTATACTTGTTACAAAAATATTTTACTTTCGTTTGGTACAGCGTCGCTGTGCGATTTTTAAACAAAATTTAAATTTACAGATTTTATCTCATGAGATTAAGTAATTTAAGATTTTTATAGGTTATGTTGGGTTAATAAGTAATTAACGGTGTGAATACATATTGTGTCTCGTATACAGTAAAAGCTCTCGTGACGCGTCTAAATCGTGTATAAGTTGGCGGAATAATTGTCTGTGGTTTGTTGTTATTTAAATCTCATCATCAAGTACAGAAAACGTATTTCATTTCTCCGAAAGACGTATTAAAATAAAATGTGGGCCTAACAATTTCTCGTGGTGTAATTGTTGAAGCAAAACATTTTTTGTAGTCGTGCATGGTAGAATAAATATTTTGTTCGCATGGCACGCAACAAAAAAAATATTTCACATGAAAAATAATAATTAAGTAATTTCTCCAAAAATATTACAAAAATAATATTTGTTATCTTTGCTTGTATAATTTTCAAGTGACCAAGCATAAAATGTACATTAGCAAATAAAAATTATTTTGTGTTGCGTACACATTTTCTGATTGTGTTGTTCGAGTCTATTAATGGATAAAATAATTTAATTATTTCTCACTAACTGTGAGTTATATGAGCTTTAATGTCTTAAGCTCAATGGGCCAGAGATGGGTGTTTACGCGTTGTCTATTCATTGTTTTGTGATCGCTATTTACGATTAATACCTAGTACTCAGCTGAAGGGAAGTGAAATTTTATACATATAAAAAGGGGTCGATGTGATATCCCGAATTACAAAAGACCGAATTATCAGAATCTCGACTTTCAAAATCCCGAATTTTGAAATCCCAACCGGCGGGCCCACGAAGGCGTGAATTTGGGATCGTAACTAAATCTCGATTCCTAAAATCTTGTTTCGGTCAAAATCCTGGTTTTTCAATTGCTGGTTGTGCAGCCAAACAAAATTCCGGATTTTTAGAAATCCTGGTTTTTATTAAACTACAATAAAAGCTGTAAAATATAAAACTTTCGAGCAAAATTATAAAATATTCTATAAACGTATTCTTTTAATTAATACTTGCTGTACCCTGTATTTGTTATCGTAATGCTAGGGGATAAACAATGTTTTTGGTCTTATAATTTGGTGCATAAATAAATAGATGGGTTTGCCAACTCGACAGCAAGCAACAAACAATTGGCCGTGTGATAAACATGAGTATGTCAAATTCAAATCAGCAATAGCCAACGAATGCTTTTGTGATTTGTTGATGGTGGTTGCGAAGGCCAGACGCAATGGAAACTGTAGCCGCTTGAAATCGAAGGGTAAATCATTTGAAATCATCGGTATACAGGGAATCAGCACATCTTCCCCTTTATATTTACCGCTGATGATTGTTGCCTCGATCAAATTTTGTGTTAGTTTTTATGGTCAGTCTGGTTCCATTACATAACTTTGGTGCGTTCAAATTTCTAATGAGCATGACCGGAGAACCAACTTTCAATGTCAATATGTGTGGTGGCATTCTTGGTGGCTCCATTGAATTTAAAAATTCGGTTGAATAATTGACTACTTTTTCCGCATCCATCACTGTGTCAATTGATTTGTACTTGATTGGTTCTCCGGGCAATTTCAATTGAATTTGTTCATTCAGCTTGTTCACATCATCATTTTTTTGGTGCCAAAATTGCTCGTTCGGCCATGGTACATTCGTCCCATATGATAATTTTGCACCCTTTAAGGACTGTGGACATTCCTGAATTTTTGCTCATATTACAGGTTGGTGTTTCAGCCTGGTTCAAATTTAAGGGTAGCTTGAGTGCCGAGTGTGCTGTTCGCCCACGATCGACTAGCATTGATGCAATTCCCGATGATGCTACTGCGAGTGCTATTCCATTCTGCATTCGAACCGACGTTAGTATGCAATTGATCAGAAATGTTTTTCCGGTGCCGCCAGGAGCATCAGGCAAAAAAATCCCGCCATTTCCATTGTCTACATGTTGCTTGACTTTGTCGTAGGCATATTTTTGATCAGCAACTAATAGTTTTGTTTGTGTTTCCACGAAGCGACGTTGCTGGTTTACATCGTAATGCTGTTCTCGCACCAGATCTCTGTCTTGTACATCATTTCTGTCCCGTGTGGATGCCGGTATACCAATTTAGTACTTTGTTGTTAATTGATATGCATAAATCTTCATTCAATATTAGCACTTCATTAAAAATGTCGTCGGAATATTATAAATTTGGATCACTTGTACGTATACGCCGCACAATGTCTTCACTGAGACTTTCACGATGCGTTTCCCAGAGTTCTTGTGGATTCGATGGTACGCATGTTGTTAAAAGTATCGCGATACCTCTGTTAGCGTTGTATTCCTATGATTTAGCATTCTACGCCATCGATGATTTTCAATGCAACGAATGATGTTGAACCTCTACTGTATGCAATAAGAATCTTAAATAATAACATTCAGCGTTGTTTGGATGCACTGTATATAGACGTCCTAAAGCATCTGACGAACCTACACCAGCATTCTCTAGAACAATTGTACCTCGATTTCTTCTCATGAACTATTTTTTCGATGTGTTCCAAGTGTAGTATTTGGGCACTTCGTGATACAGCAACGTTTCAGCGAAGTCATCAGACGCACATAATTGGAAAAAGGCGGTGAGTGTTGTGTTGGGTGGTTGCTCAGCTCTATTTTGTGCATTTTGATCGGTGAAGTAGACACGCTGGTCATTTTCTAACTGAATAGCGTGATGTTGAACAGTTGGTTAGCGTTCGTGGATGTTGAATGCACATATTCTCCAAACGGCTTCATTGCTGCTTATGTAGCATCCCATCTGAAATTGAGTGATTACATCGCCTTGATTTGCTAGTCCGAATACTGCCATGTCACTGCCTTTGTTGACGTATTTGCAAATATATTTTATTCACTGAATTGCAATACTCAACATTAATGTGGGCATCAAACATTTTTGAAAGCAGCGGTGAATAAATTCATCAGATCAGCTCACGTGGATATTGCTTTGTACACTTGCCATCCTTTATGCATGGTGAATTTGTATTAAGTGCACCGCATGGTCTGTGGATCATATTTTTCTTGATTGTTTTAAAAAGAATAGGATCTTCGTCTCGGTTGGGAAGCTCAGTAGATATCACGCTATCAATATATGTTGAGACGATTTTTAGCTTCAACCTGAATACATTCAGTAATGGGTTTCTCCAAAAATTTGGTCTTAGTGATGACGTCCATCAACCGAGTAGATCATGTCTATGCGATAAGTTTTGACCGGTAAAAAGTAGGTCTATGATTTCACTCAACCTTGTATTGCATGTGAAGGTGATGAACAGATCTGGACGTCCATACTTTCAAACATATGTCATGGCATCTTATGTGTATATGTGCATGCGCCGTGGACTGTCGATAAACGATGCTGGCAAGATTACCATTTATCCAATGTTAGCAGCGTTTCGATCATTGTTAATTGGATCACGCAAGTGAATGTATTCTTCAACACGTAGCTTCTGTTGATTTAACCGAATGAAGAGAAGACGTTCACTTTCAATTTTTGCATACATGTCTACAATGAACTGATGGAATAGTTCACGGCATTTCAGTATGTAGTTGGATTCATTTGGACGAATCATAATGCGGTTTGCGTAATAATCCATACAGGAAACTTTCTTCGTCGATTCTTCATTCGTATTAGGTTTGATTTGCATTATATTCAAATGGTAAACTACATTTGCGGTCCGGCGATGAATGATTATGTCACGTCGATCGAATTCGGAGCCCACCATTATAACTGCTACATCACCTATCACCGGTGCATTACAACGTCTTTCATGTTCACCTGGCGGCATTCTGTCTGCTCTGATTACAACTGTATAATCATCTGTAGGCATCTTATCCATAGCAGTTTTAAATAAATGTATCAAACTGTAACTTGTAAATTCAAAATTATATCTTGTCTGGTAGCCGTACTTTGCGCCTCGCAGTTCGACTTCGCTTTTTTCGTTGCCAGTAAAATATATTTGCAAAAACTTTGCCTCTTGATTTAGCACAGGAAGCAACGAACAATTTTGTGATATATCTGGCCTTGTACTTTGAAAGTGGGCATGTAACAGGCGCTATTAACAATGTTTGTTGCACTGAAAAAAGTTATTTGAAAGCATGTGTTGTACTTACGAATGTTTTGCAGCAAGTGTTTCGAAGTTGCAGTTGTGCCGGAAATGTAACTCAGGAGCGGTTCAGGTCACAGGTGGCTCAATCAGCGGTGGCAAAATAACTTTTCCATTCGAACAATACATTGCAAGAGGTTCTTTAGCGAACTTCAAAGCATGGCAATGCAAGCAAACTCTAATCATTGATCCAATAACTACGTCCTCGTGATTCCGGTAATCAGAGTTTTGGTCGTAATTAAATGCTTGCAACTTCAAATATGGATCCTTTCTCTTGACCGAGCCAAATTAAGCGATTGGTATCCAGTCGTTCGATTTCTTGTTAGGTCTGTGATTCTCTTGAAGTTGAAGCGAGATTCTCGTTCATCTTCCGTTTCGTTAGCTCTGGAAGTAGCAGCTCTGGTGCGCTCTTCCTGAAGGCGAGATTCCCGTCGTTCTTCAGTTTCAGGTGCTCTTTTTTCCTCTAATTCTTTGGCTTTGGCCAATTGTCTCCCAATTGATGCTTTTTTTGTGGCATTATGTATTTAAAAATAATTATTCTTCCACAACTAAAAAAGAAAATAGAAAATTAGAAGTCAGTTATACGTTTAATTTGTGTAATAAACTTTTACTTAAGAAAAATGTAGAAACGGACCACAATTCAATTTGAACTTCAATTTATGCATCTATGTATATATATAAAAGGAATTATCTTTCCAAAAGTAATAAAGAAAATTCAAAAATGTGTTACAAAATTTGGCCTCACTCAGAAGTTTAAAAATCGATGGTGTATCAAGGAGTATATTTTCCTCTCCAGAAAATATTTTTCTGACAGCACAAATTGTTCTACTTCAAGAAATTTTAAAACTTCCGGAATGTTATATTAATAATGCTGTCCGGTTGCTTTAGAGGACTAGATCTGGCTCGACTTTTTGCTTCTGAGCCTTGTTTTTCGGTAAATAAACTCGATTCACCGGATCACAATTAACCAAACACCTTCTTGTTATTTGTAAAGGTAGACGTGTAGATTTTGCCGCTTCTGTTTTTAAATCGGCATTTGCTTGAAAAATTGATTTTTCAAAAGCGGACGGATCATGGGAATGACTAGAAGGTCCCTTTTTTATTTTATGCAAACCATCTTGACAAACTGTTACTACGATTTAGGTTTATGTTTATTTGATGGTACAATGGATACCTCCTTTATGCAACTTTATTTTAACAGTTTAAAACAATACGTATTTTACACGTTTGATAATTTATTACTTTTTTTTCACTGAAACCACCATTGAACACTTTAAAATACGCTTAAACAAAACTGATATTTTCATGAAGAATTGAAAAAGGATTTAAGCAAATTGTTTATCCAGGAACTAAAAATATTATTTTATTTATTTATTTATTTTTATACAAGTACAATTTTGAAAAACCGCACACCCCATGTTGAGCATCAAAGCTCATTCATTACGAGGGCGCAGTCCATAGTTTTCTCTAAAAGTTTTATGTGCAATTTAGAAGGTCAATTATAAAATGGATGTAACTCATAACTCCATTCCAAAATAAAATATATCCTATACAATCCACACCGGTTGGATACTTCAACATTCCTACTGGGGGAGGAGGAGGACTGCTTCAACAAAAATACAATTTCCAATTTTTTGGAATGATTTCGGACAGAGCTGCTAAAAGGTCTGTACAAATTACTTGGTTTTTCCAGTTTAGGTATAGAAATATAAACTATAAAAAAATATAAAATATATTTTCGGTTATACAGCATAATTTCGGGGAATTATCGGAATGTATAAAACTATATGTTCTGAAAAAATGTAAATCTGGTATTCCCTGAAATGCAACAATGTAATCCGTGTTTCACTAACAATACAATCTGAATTTTTTTTTTGTAATTTAAAATAAAAAACAGACCGTGTGACGTGTCAGTGCCGTGTCACATACACACGGGCGGCCCGAATTAATAAAACTATTTTTTTTTAAATCCATAATTTTGAAAACCAGAATTTTAAAAAGCAGGATTTTGAGAAGCGGGATTTTGAGAACCAAGGTTTTGAAACCAGGATTTTGAAACCAGTCTTTTTGGAACCAGCATTTCGTAGCCAATCCCCCGAATTCATAAAAAAAATTAGAAAATCGGGATTTTGAAAGTCGGGATTTCGAAAATCGGAATTTTAAGAGTTCGAATTTTAAAAGTCGAGATTTTGAAAATTGCCCTTTTAGTTTCAGGATATTGATAATCGGGCTTTTTTATTTCGGGATTTTGAAATGCGGGCAAACGACCCCAACCCGTGAAATTGGTATTTTTCTTATTAGAATTTACATGTCTCTGTTTAACTCTACACATTTTTCACGGTATTTTTATCCACAGGTACTATAAAAGTAAGCTAAATTTTTTTACATTTCATCAATTATTTTTATTTGTTGTTAAACAAACTGACATAAAAAATATTTTGACGTGTATTTATAAAAAAAATAATAATTCAACATGAAGTTATCTACGTTAAAAATTTACGAAAATCGACAAACTAATTTTTCATAGAATAATTTATTTGGAAAATCTTGGAGACAAGATTTCATTTCACGTCCGTTGCTTACTGCACTTTAAAGCTTTCATTTTGAACCAAGTTCCAAATGAAAATTGAATTGATTGAGTTCCGTCTCAGGTGGCTATATTCGTTAACTGTTTCAGCCAGGACGGTTCATCCACTTTTATAAAATATATACTTGAAAAATATACTTGATAACATCTCTGAGTTTTCTGGAATCAGCCATAGTGTGGCAGGTATTTTGACCAATATTAGAATATGTATTCATTAAATTTACCAATATATAAGTTGTCGTGAAACAACCCCAGGTCTTTTAATTTTCTCCAGGTAATTAATTTTATTTAATTTCCCAGGTAGTTAATTTTTTCCAGATCTTTTTTTTTTTTTTGAAAGTGTGCTATTTACACTTTTAATTGCTACACTTTTCGTTTATTTGGGTAGCTACACTTTTCGTTAAAAACTTCACACCGGTTTTTCGGTGATGAACTGAGTACATACTACAAAATGAAAACAGAAGTAGAATTTTTCATTTCTAATTTCATTTTAGTAAAAATCGTATGAACATTTCACGTGAAATCGAACTGACTACTTAAAATATAAAATAGCAAAAATTAGTATCACTGATTCCTATGGTCGAGTAGGAAATCGTGTGATGATCAACGACGATTCATTTGTGTAGGTTCAGCTGTTTTCAACAATGTAACATTTTGGTTTAATGTTGTTCTGGCTTCTACTTGTAACTTTTGCTTGTACTCCATTCGTTTGGAGCATGAAGTTTTATCCAATGTATGGTTGAATTTATTGCCTTAACATTGTATAAAGTGGCGAGCATTGATTTTCTACAACATTGCTATTTCGCACTGGCTTTTGCGTTCATAACTACCTCACATAAAAAATGTATAAGGTTGGAATATTTATAAACGGTTCACTCCTTCTGTTGTTAGAGATGCGAAATGATCTTAATGATTACCCACTGCAGGCTAAACTGTGACCTAGTTAGCAGCAAGTTACGAGTATCGCTAACAGTAGGTAATTGTCTTCGCCCGTCTTTGGGGTTGTTCTCTCAGTTTTTTGTTTTTCATTGTGGACTGCGGTTGTCTCCTTGCGTGGTTGTTGCATTTTGTGGTGTTGGTCGATGCTGTGTTTTATTTCTATTTTCGACTATCACTCAATGAACAGGATCACTATTCCCAGAGTGCATGTTAACGTTGTTTTCAAACTCGTTTGTTAAACTAGGCGGCATATTTTGGCAACATTCTTTTTTAACGTGTTATTTGAGTACATATTTGAGTGTGACTACTCAGATTAGTCGTGGCAAGCCGAGTTGTAGTGCTGCTGCTTTTGTGTCGAATGTGGCCTGTGATTCTGGATATTATAGTGCCCGCAGCATGCTGAAACCACCGTAAATATAGTTTGTGTACTTTTACTAGACCTGTTGCTAAGAGTACTCGCAACTGTTTTGCTGTTTCCGATTTTTTATACGTTAAGCGATGAAATGCAACTCTTGGCTATTTTTGACGTAAGGAATTATGATTTAAGAGTCTTAATTGAAGTTTGAATGTCCATTAAATTGCGAATATCTCTTCTAGATAATACATTATACCTCAACCAGTCAGTTTTCCTTATCGCGATTAGTTTGTTTAGCTTGAAAAACGCTTCTCTAGTCCGGAAGGCGAAAACAGAGGTTACCATTTAATTTTTCACATAAAACCCCATCCTCAACCTCCCCATCCATTTATGAACCATCAGTGAGGAAATACGTTCAGTATTCAGAAATGCTACTTTCAACCAGTCCTCTATGGTGGGAATATCAATTCTAAATCTCTAAACAAAAGCTGCGGTGACGGGATGGTAAAATCGGTAGTATTTGAAAGTTCCTGCCGCTTAGAATACATGAGGGTCCAGTATTGTTACCGTTCTACTTGGAGATGGAGTTGAGCCTTGTAACTGATCTCGCTGCCCTTTGTTTAGCTAGGATATGGTTGGGTGTTTGCTGTACATTCACCAACGGTTTAAGATTGGTTAGAATAGTTACAACTGGCCAAAAAACAGTAACCCCATATAATAAAACGGGTTTAATCGTAGAATTATAGAGCCAATGTAGCGATGTCTTGCTAAGAAAAAAATGCCACATTTGCCTTTTTGTTAAGGTTTACAACGGCTTAATACTAAACTCTTATTTTATGTTTTTAAATCCTATCCTCGTTTGGAAGATATCTGATTTTTCAATCAAGCAGATACATAGGTATTCGTTCGCTGAATCCAAATATGCCACTAACTAATTTTTCGATTTTTGGCGTTTGTGCCTATTTTCTTTACGACGGCGGAATATGAGGCTAAACACCCCGTATTTTGCCAGTGTCATTTTTACAGGAGTAAAACTCTAGTTAGCTTAGTTTGCTGTTCAGAATGAGACCCAGATACTTCGCTTTGTCAGTGAAGGACAATCCAATACCATTTATGCTAGAAGGGTCCATCGCGCGAAAACACCGCATCGCAACATCATCCGCATAACCAACCAGCCGCACCCTCCTAGTTTTAATAACAGGTTATCAAGTTCCAAAGATGAGGGGATAATACCCCCTTGCGGTGTGCTTCTATTCAAAAAACGCTGCTTGCTAACATCAGAGTGCTATGAGTGATCGCCTCTGCCCTGACGTTGTTAAAGGCCTTCTCTTACATTAGTTTCTACAGATTTCCCTTCGTAGTATACATGTTGGGAATTCGATAGCCTATTCGGCTCAATCAAATCTCTAATGTGGCAACATCTATCTTTCCTAAATTTTTAGTAGGAAGGAGGCACAACTTCAATGAGAGCCGTCTCCCACCATAGGTATAAATATTACATTTACTTCAGTCATTTACTAGGAATATGATAGAGTTCTAGGCTAGGTTTGTTGGACACCCGCCGGTTTAATGTCATTGA
This sequence comes from Nephrotoma appendiculata, assembly GCA_947310385.1. Classification (NCBI taxonomy): domain Eukaryota; kingdom Metazoa; phylum Arthropoda; class Insecta; order Diptera; family Tipulidae; genus Nephrotoma; species Nephrotoma appendiculata. The sequence goes on from OX371224.1 coordinate 171,247,054, forward strand.
ACCCTGCCAACTCATAAGGCTTTTAAAGCTATTTGAAGTCCACACGATTTTTCTTCTGCTTATAACCTGGCTTACAATGCTTGCGGCTCTGTTGTCTCTAGGTCCTTGTGACGCAGACTCGGAACTACCTGGAAAATGAGTTTCCAGTAGTAGCTCCAAGGATTATGCAATAGTTACGGAGTTGTAAAACTTAGAGATAATGCTTTACGCATCCTAAATGTCTCTGAGGATTCCTGCAGTTCACTAAAGTATAGCCTCCAGGCATTTGTTTTAGCATTTCAGTTCCAGTCCTTAGCAGATTTAGTTTTATTGGTTTTTCTAAAGAGCCTTTTGCATTTTTTTCGAGTGGTTTGAAGCCCGTTCGACCACCACGAAAGTGGCGTTTTACCCAAAAGCCTACTAGGAGAGCACTCACCTAATATTGCCTTATTGCGAATAGTTTATCCACTAGGACATCAAGCGCTTGGGTTGAATCAGGGGTGGGTAGAGTAATAAAAGCTAGTTTACAGCCAATATTGCATATACTTAGGTTAGTACTAAGAGTGAAATCATGGAGTGGCTGTGTGGCATGTGGCACCATCTTATTGGAACCATGTATCACTGATGTCAAGTTCATTCAATTCTGGCCAACAATAATCTTCTGACATGGCACGATAACGAACTCCATTGACATTGGCCCAGTTACACTTCTGACATGAAATCCACAAAACATGGTCACTTTTTGTGGTTGCATTAAAGTCTCTTGAAGCGCATGGTCAGGCCATTAAGCCAAACTTAATCAAGATGCTTCAGTTACTGGTTTACTAGTTTGAGAGATTCCCAATTCCTGTGAACGGCTTGACATCGACTGATTTGGTTCATTTTGAACTGAAGCACTTTCGTCTGCGATATTTTTGGTACTTCGACCGGTGTGTTGTTTCTAGGCAGACCATCATCCAATAGTGAATACTTTAACTCGAATTAATCCTCTATAGCAGCATTGAAAAACTTGAGATATCCGTCTGCTTGGACTATTTTAGGAAAACTTTTCAATTCGATTCTTTTTATTTTCCAATTAATGTTAATAATGTGTTATTAATGTGTTTTCAATTTGTTGATGGCCATAGAAATCACAAGACATTTGAGGCCAAGTCTAGCGCAAGTGAGTTAAATGTGTACTTAGGAATGTAATAATTTTAACGTTACATCTTAAAACTGTTAGAATTTTATAACCATGCCCTGAATTTAAATCAAACGGTTGATTGGTCCGTAATCCAAGACAGATCCTAGAGCTAGAGGTAATGAACTTGTTTCTTTCAATTTTACAATTTCTTTTTTTATATTGTGTTTCCTTGCGGTCATCCAATATTGTTTTACTAACTGAAGCAACGGTTGCTCGGCGTTGATGGTAATAATGCTATCACAGTATCTCCTTCTGCCACGCACCTTCGCTTATAGTTGAATCCGTAACATTATTTGAGAAAGCCGCTTGTGCGTTTAACACTTCTCTTGCAGATTTTGCGAGAATCGGCTGATTGACTATATTAGGAAGTCTACCAGGTTTTTTGTAACATCATTTAAGCTGGTTGTACTTAATCTAATGTGACTCCACAAAAGTGGGTTGTTCTATTTAAATATAAAAAAATTCTTACCTTATCTTACAATTGTTGGTACATTGATAGCAAAATCCTGAACTTTTGATTAGAACTCCTCCATTTTTATCAATATTTAAATTTTTTGCAGCTGGTCAATATCAAAGTACTATACTCTAAATTTATTTCAAAGATTAGCTTTCATTAAGTACATCATGACGTCAACATTCGTTGATAAGAAATTGCTACTCTAGAATCTCGAGTTATATATTTGAAAACCGCACAAATCCCCGTATATCGAAAAAACTCAAACATTCAACTTTGCATACCAGACCGGAAAATAATAAAACAAAATATTCTAATAATAATTTTGTGGCTAATTATTTTATATAACTCATTGTTAAATTTTCCAAGAATACAAAACAAAAAAATTTGTTTTTATGGTCAGATTATATGATTGAGATAAAATACAAAAACAATTCTCATAAATTTTTTAATCCGAACAATTTTCTTATGTCATCACAAAAGCAAAATTAAATGAAGCGATCAATTTGCAAAATAAAAAAAAAATTAAGCAAAAGAAATTAAATTTTCATTTTTCCATTTCATAACATGAAAATGTTATTATATTTTCCTTAGGATTTTTCTCGACTCAAGTCTTTCGTTTGATAAGAAACAAAAAAAAAACACAGAAACGTTTTTTATTGTACAGTGCTCATACCAAAAAAAAAAAAAAAATATAATAAAAAATTATTTTTCCAATCAATTTTCCAATTTTTTTTTTTTTGAGTGTGTTTGTGTGTGTATATGAGTATGTTATTTCAGAAATCACAGAATTGATTTTCTTTCTGCTCGGCTGCTAGAAGCACAAAAAAGAAAATCAAATGAAAACATTTAATGATTTAACTTTGAAGTTGGTTGCGCTCTGATTTATTGGATGATATGATTTTTATTGGAAAAGGATTGATTTATACAGACGAAGTTGGACAAAAAAAACTAAATAAATGTAAGCCGATTATGTGCGAACATCTGTAAATATTATACATATATAGATAATATTTGAGGGATTTTTACACTTTGTACACATCGCCATCACCTATAGGATGCCTGGCATTCATGGGTTGTTTGCACACCCTTTTTACTGACTTAATTTTTTGTTTGCTCGACTAACAATTCCAATACACATAACGATGTTTCGTATATTTTTTTTCTCATTTCCAACTCCAAGAGATATAGAACCTTTATAATGTAACAATGGCCATCATTATAAATATTAATAACACAATAAGAAAAAGAATTCCTTTATCTTATTATTATACTATTTGGTTTCTTTCTTCTCTCGGTTGTTGTTGTTTTTTTTTTGATAAAATTTAATAATTTCATTAAATATTTATTTTAATCATTCTAGTTTGTTACTTTCATTAAATTGTACCGACAAGAAGGAACATAATAGAGATTTGCTTAATGTGATATGAGACTTCATTGTATCGTGTGTGATATATATAATCGTAACACCACCATACCCACATTGGAATGGAATGGGATGTTGTGAACGTATCATTTTTCATTTTTATATTTTGATTCAATTAAAAACATTTCATAAAAATCTGATATACTCGATATAACATATACAGTACGTTTCAGAACTATATATCCAATCGATTTTTTTTTAAACTTATTAAAAAATTTTAACGCCAAAATTAACTAAGTTCGGACGAACTGATTTATCAAACAAAAACCGTTACGTACTTTAATTATTTATCGTAAAACAGATTTATCAAAATTCCTTTGTTTCATAACTATATAACCACAGTAGCCTTTTGATCATTCGTCTCGCTCAGGCTGATACTTTTTTAGAAGTTTTTAGTATTAATTAATCTTCCATATAGAAACAATGCCACGTGAAAAATAATTATCAGGGGTGTCTATTATGAAACATTATTCGCTTTCGAAAAATTCTATCTATCTTCTAATATCTAAAAATTCGGATCTGTCAAATCAATTGTATATCCCTTTTGTGATTTACTAACACAATTGTGCGGGTAGGGCAAAAGTACCATGTCAAAAATTTAGTTTTGTATATTTTTGGAACCAACTAACACATTTGTGAATTCCTTTTTAACTTATTTTCGTCCGAAAAATAACATTATAAATATTACACACAATTGTGTTAAAAAACGCCATTATATATTATGATTTTTTACTCACACATTTGTGTGGGTTGGACTAAACTTGAGCCAATTTTTTTTTGTCCTTGGTTGAAAAGTGATATATTATTGAAATACATACGTTATTTGTAGTAAATTATTATACAAATTACATCTTGGTAAATATATCTATTGAAATTGAAAACAATAATAATAATTGCCTTAATTAAAAAATATAAAAATAGATGACCGAATTTATTAACACGATAAAAAAAAAATTATTTTAACACTAATGTCGAGTTCACGTATGCGATCAAAAAATGATTCGCGAATCAAGCCAATCTTTGAGCCTAATTATTTCGCATTATTACTCATAATTTGTAATTTTTTTTTATTATGTTGGATGCTTCCGATCAAAATTTTCCCAAAGTTAAAATTATTTCATCTCGGACGGGGAAATTTGTATATGTTTTCAATGATTTAATTTTCCTTTGATTCGCGAATCATTTTTTGGTCGCATACGTAAACTCGACATAAACGTACCATGCGCGGTCAAATGACCGTTTTAAAAATTTCGTTTAAAATTTCTCGCATACAACGTTACTTTATCATCATGTGGCTTATTATCTTTTCCTGAAATATACAAACAACCTATTTTACAATGTTTACAACTTTTTTATTGATTAATTTCCGAAAACAAATTATATTATATCTAGTCTACTTTACTAAAATACATGTTTTTTTAAAGCGGTCATTTGACCGCTCATGGTAGGATTAGGTATACATGAAATGTCGGTATGTTTAGTGTTAAAACAACATCGACACAATACGGTATTCGCCACCTAAAGAACAGTCGAATTTTGACGTCACATTTTCGCAAAATCCGATATTGAATTTATTTTTAAGTTTCATAGTCGAGCTAATTTTTCGACTTTGAATTTTCTGAAAGCTAAATAAAAATCATAATACCAATATTCGCCGCGAATCGAATTTTTCGAAAGCGAATAAATTTCATAATAGACCCCCAGAGATGGACCTATATGAAGTTGGCCCAAAATTCTAGCCCAAAAAATGGCGGTTTTAAAAGCTGGCAACACTAATGCAAGTGTCGTGAAAAAATGAAACTATCGTGATAGAAAATATTAAGATACAAAAATGATAAATCTTTAAAAAAGTTGTTGTGGTTCTTTGTGTAAATGAAGTTGGGTCAAAAATGTTAACCCCAAAACTATTAAGGTTCTGTAAAATATACGAACATTTACTGCATCAAGTATCTGCCAAATATTTTGTATTTTTGATATGTTAAATCAAAACTTATTCTGTTACCACAGCAAAACCGTCATATATTAATGTCAGCCCAATAATAAATATGTCGTAAAATTATCAAACCCACATGATAGATAAATCAGTTCAATCATTCTGTAGATAAATCATTCTAAATAATACATTTTAGCCCCGTAACAATTTATTTTGAGACTTAACTTTTGACTATAATAAAAATTTATGTTAAAGTATTCATCAGAAAATTAAACGACATAAACACTTGTTGGGGAATCAGAGGTTTAAGGGCTCCCTATAGTCATTATTCCGATGATAGTACCATTCAAAGAAATATGTGATTGATTTTAATTCTGTATCGAATTAATTTGGATGACATGAAAATGTCAATAGAGAAGTTAACCAAGGATTCCGATAGTTGCACCCGTAGAATCTCCATTCTGGAACATAAAGTGGATGTTCATGAAAATAAACTTAATTTAATTGAGGCACAGCTGGACATTAGTTACCAAGAATAAAACAGTTCCAACGTTGTGGTTTGCGGAATTCCAACAAACACTGATGATGTCCATAAACTAATTGTTAAGGTCATTGGTGATGGCTCAAACAAATGGCTCATAATAATGAATCGGCATCACAGCTGAAACATTCATACATTGTTAAATTAAATAACGTTGATTTAAAAAACACAATATTAAACGCATTTCGAAAGAGAAAGTATATTTACCTACATCAACTTGGTGCGGAGTTTTCAATGGTGCCTCCTAATCATAAAATTTGGATACTTCATCATCTCACAAGGTTTCAGTCTCGCTTGTACAACGCAGCTAAAGAGATTAAAGTTAACTTTAAGTATCAGTTTCTATGGTGTAAAGACAACAAAGTTTACTTACGCAAATCACCGGACTCGAAAGTGTACCATATTTATTCTTTCAACGACATCAACCGTCTACTTAAAGCCAACGACTCATCCGTTGCAGCAGCAAATACTCCAACAATCATACCAAAGGATGTCATCTAAATTCACCACTAGCATAGTAACTATTGATTTATTATTCACTTTTTTATTTAGTTTTATTTTTGTAACTATTAATTTTAACACTTTTATCTCAATTTTTATTTTAAAAAATTCGTTTTCAAACATTTTTGACAATTCACTCTGGAATTCTTATTACGTATTTGTTTACCTAAACGTTGACATTTTATATGCAATTCAGCAGTATTTATATATTATTTTGTTTTTTTTAAATTCATTCTCGTACGGGTCTAGCTGTAAACGCTTATTTACTTTTTATTACCTATTTTTATCCCTGGTTGTAATCAACTTTAATCATACTATACAGTTTTTGTTTATTTTTTATTCATTTTCATTATTTTGTAGTGGTAAACGCTTAATAAGAATTCAGCATACTTTAAAGTGCCTAACACACTACATCATTTTATTGCTTATTATTATTCACCGTATATTGATATATCCCTTTTTCAACCAAGAAAATAAAAAAATTGGTTTAATTTTAGTCTAAACCACACAAATGTGTGAGTAAAAAACCATAGTATGTAATGGCGTTGTTGATAAAAAATTTCGCTTGATTTGAAATAAAACCAACACAATTGTGTGTATAGATATATATAGTGTTTTTTTCGGATGAAAACAAGTTAAAACGGAATTCACAAATGTGTAGGTTGGTTCAACAAACATATAAATCTAAATTTTTAACATGGTACTTGTGCCCAACCCGCACAATTGTGTTAGTAAATCACAAAAGGGATATAATATAAATTTTTTCTGCGCAGTAAGTTATTGTACAGTAGTTATAATTATATTATTACATTATTCCTTTAAGATGCATTTTTTCCTATTAATAATTATTTGTGTAATAGTTTTATTAGTATTAATCTTCTGATAATGGTTCTGTTTTTTTATCATTACTTTCTTGTTTATATCTCTTACTTTTGCTTGTCCTATGGTTGCAAGTTTAAATGTTTATTATTGTGGTTATGAGCTTTAAATCATTAAAATTTAAGTGCCACAACCTTTACTTAGAAAATGTTAATGATTATTCGGCAAATATTGATGTATCACATTCAAATTATGTTAATCTAAATATACTTCAAATCAATATTTGGGGTATGAACGATCTAGCTAAGTTCGATAAGTTATTACTTTTTATAGAGAGTCTTAAAACTGATATACATATTGTAGTTGTTTCGGAAACATTTGTTCAAAGTTCTAATAAATTTTCTTATAACATTAGAGATTACGAAGTATTTTCTCTTGTAGGGATGATAGAACAGGTGGTGGCATTGCTATGTTCATTAGGAATGACATTCCATACACCATGATAAGTATAGATGACGATTCTTTAACATCCCAATATATATGCATTGAACTTTTGCAGTTTAATCTAACGAAGATATGCGGAATATATAGGCCTCCGAATTCAGACAGTGCATCGTTTCTTGATTTTCTAGAACAACTTCTCCGAAACTATAAATCTACTCACGATTTTATGTTAGTTGGTGACATTAACATACCTGTTAATAAAAATTTTACCTTAATCTCAGAATATAACACAACTTTGCTCTCTCATGGAATGATTGTTACAAATACTTTCTTTACTAGACCTGTGAGTCGTAATATTTTAGACCACTCTGTAAGTAGCTTTCATAATATTGGAGCAAGTTCGGAATTTCACCATTGAAGCCGACATAAGTGATCATAGTTTTGTACTCTCAAAATTTCGCTTCAAGCCTAAATATTTTACTCGGACACTAACGAAAAGACACGTTAATTACAAAAAGGTTAATCAGTCCTTTAAATATTTTTTAATGATTACCGTATTTGACGTCAGAAATCCTGAATCTACTCTTGAACGGATTTTTGATATGTATAATAAACTTGTTCTACAGTTTTCCGTATTGAAGGAATTAAATGTAAAAATTAAAAATGCAAATGTTTGTCCTTGGATGACTCTTGATCTCTGGGATTTAATTAAACTTAAAAACCGTACATTGAAACGTTTTAAAAGGAACAGTACTAATTTAGCACTGAAACATGAATTAGATTTGCTAAATAGGAAGATCATAAACGGAAAATATTTTGCAAAGAAACGTTATTTTAACAATTTATTTAATAATTTGAGCCAAAAAGAAATCTGGAAACAGTTAAATCATTTCATGGAAAATACCTCCAATAATAGGATCGACTCCGTTATTTCTAATGATGTTGAGTATCATGATCTTGTTGCTATTGTTAATATATTTAATCGCAGTTTTGTTAACTTTGTTGATTCTTCTGTACCAGCAAATAATTCTAGCCCAGACTCAGATGATTTAAATAAATTTCACACTATCGAGCCTAGTATTAATTCATGTTTCTTTTCGCCCACTTCCTGCAGCGAAATATCGACTTCAACTCTCAGTAATACAAAGGGTGGTGGTTACGATAACATTCGTAATTATTACGTAAAGAATTATTCGCCAATTTATTCACAATTACTATCTGATCTATTTAATGTAGTTTTGGAAACCGGTGTTTACCCCGATTGTCTTAAAATTGATAAAGTGACGCCAATCTTTAAGTCTGGAAACTCCAAAATAGTTAATAATTATCGTCCAATTTCAGTTTTGTCTGTATTTGACAAAATTTTAGAAAAAATTATTGCTAACCGGATGATCGATTTTCTAAATAAATCTAATTTTTTCTATTCTCGTCAGTATGGGTTTCGACAAGGTTCTGGTACAGATTTGGCCCTAACAGACATTACTGATTTGATCTATCGTAATTTTGACAGGCAAAACTATATATCTGGCTTATTTCGTGATCTTCGTAAAGCTTTTGATTGTATAGATCACAGTTTACTTCTACAGAAATTACAAATTTATGGCTTCCGTGGCCTATCACACAAACTTTTAGAAAGTTACCTTAGTAATCGAAAGCAGTTTGTGATTTTAAATGGTGTAAAAAGCTCCACTTTAGGTGTGAACTGTGGTGCTCCTCAAGGGTGTGTACTTGGTCCTTTGCTATTCTTAATCTACGTAAATGATATGGCCAATTTACCGCTCACGGGTGATATTAGAATGTGTGCTGACGATACGGCCCTCTTTTATGAATCCAGGGATTGTCAGGTAGCAATGTCACAAATGAGGGATGATATTATTTTACTTTTAGATTTTCTGAATCTGAACAAAATATCAATAAATTTTAACAAAACAAAATATATAATTTTTCACTCCCCACGCCTACGGCACATTGATTTACCACCACTGCAAGTTGCAAATTGCACCATAAAGCGAGTAGACAAATTCAAGTACCTTGGCGTAACACTCGACAAGCATATGACGTGGGATGACCATATTAACTCTATTTGTATTAAAGTTTGCCCTTTTATTTGCTTGATTAGAAAACTGGCTGATTTTGTTCCAGAACATGTGTTAAAAACAATTTATTTCTCATTTATTCATACTCGATTCTCATACGCCTCTTCTATCTTTTCAGCCATTAAAGAAAAACTGAATAAATTGCAGATTTTACAAAATAGGTGATCTAAAGCATTGTTTAAACTACCTCATCTGTTTCCTACTGTAGAGCTCTATCGAACTGTTGCTATAGGCATTCTTCCAATTAAAGCAATTTTTGAGATGTATATGTGTCGATCTACATATTTAAGTGTCTGCACATACCATCTTTACTTGCGTCTATACAATTCGAATTTCGAGGTCATGGCTATTCAACCAGAGGTTCTTGTCAGTTGAAGTGCCCCCAAATTAAAACGGAATATGGCAGAAAATCATTAACATTTATTGGGCCATATATTTATAAAAAATTACCTGAAAATATTAGGAATGCTGTACATATTTTTATGTTATACGAATGATAAAATCTCATCTGCTATCATCAGTTAAAGATTATTTGTGATTCATAAAACCAATCATCATTAATTGATTAAATTTAATTATATTGTTATATATTTGTAATTTAATGTTTATTATGCGTAATGTAGTTTTAGTCCCTATGACACTATAATATGCTGTATATGTTTTGTACCATTCATAAGTGTGAATGACGAGCTTTTAAAGGATATTAAATCCATTAGTTGTCATTTACATTTTTATGATTATTATTAATAATAAATAAATAAATAAATAAAAATTAAAAAAAAAAAAAAAAAATTGAGTATGGCCCCTGAATATGAATTGCTTTTAAGTCAAAGGATACATCAGAGCATTAAACGATATAAACACTTGTTGGGGAATCGGAGGTTTAAGGGCTCCCCAAAGTCATTATTGCGATGATAGTACCATTCAACGAAGTATGTGATTGATTTTAATTAAAATCAATCATATATTTCGTTGAATGGTACTATCATCGCAATAATAACTGTGCGGAGCCCTTAAACCTCCGATTCCCCAACAAGTGTTTATGTCGTTAAATGTTCTGATGTACCTATGACTTAAAAGCAATTCATATTCAGGGGCCATACTCAAACTAATTCGATACAGAATTAAAACTAAATTGCATATTTCGTTTTATTTTACTTTTTTGGGTTGATAGTAGTATTTTTCTTTGATGATAGTATCACGACAGATTTATTTTGGGCTGACATTAAAACATGGCGGTTTTTCTTGTGTTGACAGAATAATTTTTGGGTTGGTATATAGAAAATAGAGTATTTTCAAACATGTTTGAGCTGACACTTGCCTATAGTCATAGTCTGTTTATTTTAGTATTGCCATCGATTTTTTTTTGGGTTAGAATTTGGGCCAACTTCATATACATCAGAGATGGAAAAAGATAAAGTTAAAGTTCTTTTTGAATAAATTCTATTTTAAGACAAACCGGCAGAAGATTAAACCGCCATCATAATACTGTTGCTAATTATTAATGATTAATAATGATTAATTATGGCACCAACAAAACCGGAAAACTCAAAAAAGGATGAGTTCGCGCGAAACACACAGGTTGATTAAGGCTGCGAGTAGTTTTTGTAAAAGTATTAGACCCGTTGCACATTTCAGCCAGGCTAAGCGAGTCTCTATTAGCATAGTTTAGCTCGAACAGCTCATTCCAATGCACATTTAAGCTTAATTGCATCGCTCACAAATAAATTTCAATACAAGTAGAATGCTATGTCTGCCAAAATATTATTAGAATCACATAGGCGGGAAGTCATTCAAATGTCATCCAAATTTCAATATGCTATACATATGTATACAATAATAGCAATGTATGTGTGAGCGACATAGCTGACTTTTGCAATCCAAAGACAACCCGAGCTAAGTTAGTTTGCATCGCTCAAAAGAAAAAAACATAGCTCGCATGGTTTAGCTCAAGTGTGCATGGTTCAATTAAAACTCTTTATTTACAACCAAGAGCGATGAACTTACCTCACATCGCCTAGCTAGTCTAGCTGCAATGTGCAACGGGTCTTATGCTTTAATTCCATGGACAAAATTTCCTGACAACATTTTTTTTTTTTTTACTAAACAAACAAAAAAAACTTAAAATGGAATAAGAGTAACAAAGAAATGAAATATGTTTTAGTTCATTTTTATAGTAAAATTGTATGGTTTAACCTTGAAAATTGCATTTTGACATAACCTAAAAATTTCATAAAACTTTTTATTTGAAAATTTTCGTGCATTTCGATTTTATTTTATACTAGCTGAGTTACCCGGCGTGTCACGGGAGGTATATAAGCATGAGTTGTATTTTCGAATATTTTGTAGAAAATGTCTGGATAACTCAGTAGTTCCGGAGACAACCCGAGGAGGCAAATTCACTTTTCCATTTGAACAACACATTCCAGGCGATTCATAGTGAAACTTTAAAGCATGACAATACAAACAAATGTTTTCCATTTGCTCAATTGAAACATTGTAATCATAGTCTTTCTCGTAATTGAATTCTGCTAACTTTAAATCACCTCTAAAAGTTTCTATTAATCGTCCATATCGTAACCGATCGACTTCCAGCCGGGCCTCAAGATGTTCAATGGTTTCAGTAGCTCTAGAAGAAGACATCCTGCTTCGAATGTTTGCAAGTCGTGTTTCGCGCTGTTTAGTTGTTTCATTAGCTCTAGAAGAAGATGTACTTAGTGTTTCCATTTCGATTACTCGGATACTCGAGTACTCGATAATTTCACCAATCCATCGAGTTTTCGAATACCCGGTTAATTTAATCGAGTACTCGAGATTTAGAAAAATAATTTTGTCTCTAAAATAAAAATTAAATTTGTTGCATAAACTTTGATTTGTATACGGCTTAAGGTTCAGCATAAGGCTTTGATTTGTATGCTACATATATAGTTAAAATTCTCTGTACAAGAGAACACTGTTAATGAAATTTTTTTGACGTTCCAATTTTTTTACTTTCACTTTTTTACGTTCTATCCATTTCAATTATCATGTGTGTGAACCCACAATATTAGCAGTTCAAGAACTAAGTACGAAAGGAGCTAATTTAATAACAGCAGAAGGAGCAATCCTAATACGCTATGAAGAAACTTCTAAACTATCATTAAATTTATTGAAAATATTGAAAAATAAAATTGATAAACATAGAAATAGAGATATGGGCGTCACTACTTATATTTTTATTTTTTGATATACGGAAACTTACTTTAAACCAAACGAAAATGAGTTTTTAAACTATTCATCTAAATATAGCCTTAAAAATTATAATTGTTTCTCGAAAATAAGAATTAAAAAATTGAAAATTGTGAAGTTTCAGAATTAGATCAGAAACTGAAATAATAGAACTAGAAGATGAATTAACGGAATACTATATTGTATCCAAACTTTAATCAGACCTTATCAAGCTGTGACACACAGCACAGTGACAAAAATCCATAGTCGACTAGGCATAGATACAGGGGTCGGTAACTTCAGTATATCGTAAAAACATTTCAAATTTAACAAAAAATATGTTATTGTTCGATATAGCCACCTTTAGCGCGTATAATAGCATCGAGTCTGTCCGAGAAGGCTTCACATGCTGCACAAATGTGGTCTGATGGTATTTTGCACCATTCTCGGCGAAGAGGAAACTTTTAAGCGTCGACCGTCTAATATTTTTTAGTTAATACTTTAGCCTCCAGAATAGTCCATATAAAAATATCCATTGAACTTAAGTCCGAAGAATGTGGTTGCCATTGTTGTGAAGAAATGAATCTGGGAATTTTTTATGATAAAAAACGTTGGGTTTCACGGTCTTTATGGGATGGGGCCGAGTCTTGCTGAAACATCCAATGGTTTCTATACCGAATTGTTTACGTGCCTAAGGTAACAAAGCATCGTTTAAAATCTTTTCACGGTAGATTTGTTGATTTACCTTTACGCCTTGTTCAATGCAAACGAGTGAGCGTCCTGTGGAAGTTACCGCGGCCTAAAGCATCACTGATGCAGGTACTTGCTTTTGCAGAGCAATTCGCTAATCTATATTGCCTTTTGATTTGCAATCTAACCAAACACGATCGTTTTGTTTGTTTACATATTGGTGAACCGTAAACATTTTTTCATTTAAAAAGATCAAATTCATAAGCTCGCCACCAATGTGCAAGTGTTTAACACCTTTGCTTGCTCTTGCTAGGTGAACTGTCTTTGGTGGTGGTGTTAAATTTGAACTTTTTGTATTTTGTAGGGCTTTAATCGTAGTTCATTTTTTAATATGCACGCCATGCTACGAAATGACACACTGAGACTTTTCGCCAATTGAACTGCGCTTTGTCGTAGATAACGCTGAATTCTGGCCTTCACCTTTCGAACCATTCATTTCTGGCGATGTTGCTGTTTTTGGATGTCCATATCCAAGGCGTTTTTTGATGCTACCAGTATCATTGTAACGTGTAATAGTCCGATACACAAACATTTTGTTCAGATGTAAATGTCGTAGTTCATTATCAAATGACTGGTTACGATTTTTCATCCAAATACAAAGCCACTGTTATGTTTGAACTCCATTTTGATAATTTTTTTTATCTGCAACGTAAAACGTTATGCTTCTATAGGCTTGTAAGCAATATTACAGACTGACGTTTTTCAAAAATGAGAGCGCGATCATTAGCTGATTGGTTGCTACAGCAGCGTGAAGTTGGTAACATTTCGTACGCCGAATTTTATTTTAGTTTGATTTGCTAAATAAAAAATAAACTCTTTTTATTATTAAATAAAAAATATTCAGTTTTTTTTGGTAAGTATTATTTTTTGAGTACTCGAGTAACCGGTTAATTAGAAAACAGAAACTAGACTACTCGAGTAATCAAATTTCGAGTAAAATGGAAACCCTAGATGTACTGCTTCGAACGTTTGCAAGTCGTGTTTCATACTGTTCGCTTGATTCAGCCACCCTTGCGGCTCTAATCTTCTTCGATTTTGCAGTTATCTGCCCAATAGATCTTTTTTTCGGAGGCATTTTTAAGCAAAAATGAAACGTGTAGCTAATTAATCAGGAATGACGGGCATTCAAAACAGAAATTAGTATTAATTTATCAAAACGATTTTAATGTTCCCTTCGATACGTTTCACCGCGATTCCGTGGTTGAAAATGTCTTTACGGAATTTTTTTTAAGCAAAATCAAATGTTACTTACAATCAAAAAGTAATCATAGATTAACACGTTTATAAACTGAAAACTTAAATCTAATAAGAATTTATATTTACTTGAAATAATATTTACTACCTGGAAAATAGTCACCAATTCACCAACAATTATTTTATTGCAAACTAATCAGCTAACTAATCGAGAACAACGGCATCCGAAACACAAATTAATATTAATTTATTCAAAACGATTAAAACTACGTCCACTTCGATACGTTTTACCGCGAATTGTGGTTGAAAATGACATTTCGAAAAACAAAAGAAGTTTTTTCAAACTAAGGCAATTTTACAGGTATAATAATTTGAATCCAAGGATGTTTCTTGTTGAAGATGCTATTTTCAAATATAAAACGCTAGTACTTTTCAAAGTAAATCAGTTTATACGTACAATATTTTTTAGTACCTTTCCTAGAATTGATTTTATGAAACAATCATTGATTATTTAAGTAATAAACTAAATAAAGTAATAAACTATTGGCGTTTAGTATGAAACTACTATTTTCATTAAAAGCCGCCGGTTGCAATAGTGGATTAAAATAGAATGTTAATTATTTCTGAAGTTATGTGGAAATTAGAACTCGCTGACTATGGTACATTTCAAAACAGGATATGATAAATAGGATATCACTAAACAGTACATGTCAAACCAGTAAAAATGGATTATTAGTATGGATAATATAATTAGTGTTCAGAGATTTGTCTTCAGTTAAAGTGATGAAAGATTGTCTTAAATTTAAATTACTAAAATTATTTTGAATAATTAAATCAATTATAGTAGAGGTAGGATTTGTGTATAACAATCGCACGCTAGATATCCTTTTTGGTGTCTAAATTTGCGGCTATGGCGCTATTTCGGAACATTTAAATAATTGTATCTATACATGTAAAAATGAATTCTTGATCCAGGGCAGACTTCCAGATTGGAGTATGTCACTAATTTCATATAACCCCTTTCCTTAGTCATTCCCGTCAAAAAATCTTAAAACAATTGGAATTTGAGAAACAAATTGTACCACAGCCCCTAGACCCCGGGGTCCAGCCCGTTCAAAAGTATCGTGGGCTTGGTCCTGAACATGTAACATATACATGGTAAACATTTCATGGCGATCGGTAAAGCGGCTAAGGCGTTATTTCAGAACAATCAAATAATTGTATCTTTACATGTAAAAATGAATGTTTGATCCAGGGGTGGACCCCCCGAATTCGAACATGTCTCTTATTTCATATAACTCGTTTCCAAAACTCATTCTTGTAAAAAAATTTAAATTTTTGAAAACATTTGTACCATGGCGCCTAGACCTCGGGGTTCAGCCCTTTTCACAATATCGAAGAATTGGTCCTGAACATGCAACATTTGCATGGTAAACATTTCATGGCGATTGGTTGAGCGACTGAGAAGTCATTTTGGAATAATCAAATATTTGTATCTATACATGTAAAAATTAATTTTTGATCCAGGGCTGGGCCCCTCGGATTCGAAAATGTCAGTAATTTCATATAACCAGCCCCATAAATTCATTTTCGTGGAAAAATTTAAAGAAAATTAAAATTTTCGAAAAAAGTTGTACTGCAGCCCCTAGACCCCGTGGTCCAGCCCCTTCCAAAATATCGTAAGGTTGGTTCTGGATATGCAAATTGTACATGGTAAAAAAAAAATAAAAAAATCGATTGGTTGAGCGGCTGAGACGCTCATTCGGAACAAACAAACAAACAGGAATTCATTTTTAATGTTTTAATTTTTATATATTTTGTACCACAAAAAACCACTAACGTTAACAAATTTAAACTAAAAAAAATCTAACAAATGGACATTTGACTGTAAAAATGGCGAAGGAATTATTTTGTATGAGTGTGACAAAAATTTCTTATCTATACATACATTGTTGTGTGAACAATGTGTGAACAATGTTGTCATAAAAATACTTCAGTTTACATTTTTTTATAGCACATTATGGCAGCACACTAAAAACACAACTATTTTCGCAGTAACATTTTACTGAAAACAGTTTTTGTTTCGTACACAACCAGTAAAATCTATATTTTTTCTCGCTTTTATTTTTTACTGACAGCAGATTTTTCGGCTCCTACTTATTAGCCGGTATCTAAAGATTTTGAAAAAATTGTTGATTGAATTTGTTTGGTCATCGTTTGGTCAGCATTGTTCACTAGTTTTTATCGTTTGGTCACTTACGATTAAACAGTAAATAAATAATGGATAATTCAAAAGGGTAGCAAGAAAAGCCATCATTGCAAGAAAATCATACCGTTTTTATTAAATTTCGTTAGGAAATGGTTAAGTTAGGATTAGTCACCACATTTTGGCGTTTAATTAAGGCGACATAGCACCTTCAAATTTTCAAAAAATCGAAATTTTTTTTATGATAGAATTTGTTAGAATGAACGTTTAAAAACATGATTTTAATGATATAAACATGAAAATCTCAACAAAAAAATTTTATTTTATTTATTGCGAAGCGCGCCAAAGTCGTTTTTGCGCGGTTATCTCGAAATGACGAACTTTAAACGCGGTTATCTCGAAATGACGTTTTTCAAGTTGGCGTGCAACATTGAGAAAAAACTACTTATCCAATCATTCTAAAATTTTAACACGTTGATCTACATATATTTCTGCTCAGAATGAACAACGGAAGGAGAAATCGGCCTTGAATTTTTTGAGTTACAACTAATTGGGGGGGACAAAAAAGCTGCATTTTCGAAAAAATGTCGCCATTTTTTTATTTTTCAACCAATTTTTTTTCTTTTAGTTCATTCCAAGGTCGATTTAATGCTGAATAAAATCCCGTTTTTTTTAATCAGACGTTTCTGAGAGTAGTTATGATGCACGCCGCGAATTTTCAGTGTTTTTGGAAAACCCTTATAGCAGACGACCTTGGGCTAAAAAAAATCTGAAAAAATTGTTTTTGTACTTTCAGTTAAATAAAATGTCAATGGAAAGTTTCATTAAAAGATATCTCTTTTTATTCAATTAAAAAAAAAAAAATCTTTGAAAAACTTTGTTTTCAATTTTGAAGGTGCTATGTCCCCTTAACTGACCAAAGGGTCAGTTTTTCAGTTTTTTGGAAGGTGCTTACGCAACCTGAGTCCTGGTTAGAAAATTCGAATTAGACTGGCGGGATGAGCAATTTGACAACCTGTTTCAGGCTTCACGAAACCTGAGTGCACGTCTCTTGAAAGGTTTGTTAATGGCCGTTTCCATTTTTGCCCAAACTCAAAATAGAAATACAATTTTTTTAATCAAATTTGCTGTCCTATAGGTAGTTCTAATCAAGCTAGTTAGATGACCAATTTAATCATTTTTTTTTAGATGCTAAAGGAATCTGATTTTAAATCTCTGCGAAGGCGTGTTATGGTCGTTTACCATATTTGCTCAAACTGGTGTTCTAGTTAGAAAGTTTTAGTCAAGCTGGTTGGATGTCCAAATCGCTGGGCAGGCGTGTTAATTAATCAACGCTTACCATTTTCACTCAAACAGAAAATAGAAATTCATATATATTTAACAAATTTGCTGTCCTGATTACGAGGCAATCAGACGATCAGGCTGGCTGAATGAGCAATTTGGCAACCTGTTAGACGGGCTGGCGGAACCAAGGTTTAAAGCTCTGTGAAGCCATGTTAATGGGTGTTTACAATTTTCGCTCAAACTCAAAATACAAATACAAAAATTCATATGAAATTTGCTGGCCTGGTTAGGAGGTTTCAATCAGGCTGACTGGAAGAGCAATTTAGCAACCTATTTAACGTGCTCACGAACCTTAGTCCAAATCTCTGCTCGGGCGAGTTATTGATCGTTTAACATTTTTTATTCAAACTCCCGTTAGCACCTCAATTAGGTTACTAAATTACTAATTCAGCAAGCCTGATTGGAACTTCCTAACCGTGGCAGCAAATTTTCTACGAATTTTTGTGTTTCTATTTTGTGTTTGAGCAAAAATGGAAACGGTCATTAACGTCTTTCCAAAGATTTGTACTTAGGTTCCGCTAGTACCTTTAACATGTTGCTAAATTGCTTATTCATTTAGACTAATTAGAATTTCCTAACCAGTATCACTATTCTGGCTTTTGGGAAAAGGAGAAAGATAAAATATTTGTTATTATATTTGCATTTTTGTTAAAAATATTTTTGTTTCTGGTATACTATGGTAAATAATTTTCCTTTCCAATTTCGATACGGAAAAATTAATTCCTTAGGGTCAAACTTTGGGCAAATTTTGATCGCAACCATCCAACATACTAAAACAAACAACAAATTATGAGCAATAATGACGCTCATTGATTGGCTTGGTTTGACCTGCCCTAAATTATAAAAAATGAGATCAAACATGATTTCTCGGTAGGCCAGAACAGATAATTTTGACAAAACTGTTATGTAAATATTTTTCCTAATTACCGAATTTACGAAATCAAATTACGTTCAAATTAATTAAGTTACGAATTTTATATGGGATGATTTTTTTTCTTTTTGGTTTTTCGTGTATATATGTTTTTGACATATCACGCGTGATTAGCGGCATTTGTCAAAACCAATTGTTTTCAGTTAGCTTTGCCATTTCGCCATGGAAAGACCAGAACAACTTTTACAATTTATTGAATTTTATTATCAAAATTCGTGTTCACGTGAATAAAATATTGCTGGTGTAGCAGCTATAGTGTGTTGATGAAGGTACATCTGTCGCAGGGCCAAACAATTAGGATTGTGTTATTCGATTTTGTGGAAGGTGTTACGCAATTATTTTAGTTTGAAGGCGTATAAAATACTGCTCGTCCAACAACTGAAACCGAATGACTTGTTACAGCGTTGAAGTTTTGGTGAGTAAGCCTTAGGACATCTTGAGGAAATTCTGGAAATTCTTGAGGAAAATTGCTGCATTTGTTCTGATGAACATCCAGACCAAACCATTGTTTGATGCGGTTTATGGGCCGGTGGAATCCTAGGTTCGCATTTTTTCAAAAATGACTGTGGCCGCAACTTTATTGTCAATGGCGCTCGCTATCTTCAATGATTTTTTTGCTCAAAATGCATGAACTGAATCTGCCATGAAATCATGGACTTATTGAGAAATGAGTTTGGTGAATAATTTATCTCACATTTCGGTGCGATGAATTGGACGCCTAGATCGTGCGATTTTACATGGGGCTACTTGAAGTTTCTCATCTATGGCACTAAACCAACAACAATTGCAGAATTGGAGGACAACATTTAACGTATCATTAGCGGCATATCACTATATCAGCCGAAATGCTCGAAAAGTGGTGAAAATTTGACATTTCGCATTTACCACTTAAAACGTAGCCGGCACACATTGATTTATCGACTCAAATAAAACTTTCATACCTTTTTGGCAATTTCACTGTGATTTTTTGAAATTTGTTAACCAAATGCTTAGAAAATCACCTTATATTTCTATTTTGATTTTGAGTCATTTTACGCATAAAGTATTAATTGCCTGAAAAGCGGGCTTAAACTAAATATGTCTCGAAGCACAACCTGCTGAGCTATGAAACATGCTGAACGTCTAAAACACAATAACACGGTACACAGCGGTGAATTTTGATTTTGTTAGGGCAAACATGAGTGGTAACTGTTTAAAGATAATTGAACAATTTCTTGTGCTGGTTTTATGAAAACTAAACCAGAGCAACATAATTGAAAATCTTTGGGGAATACTAGTTCGCAAAATTAACGAGGGTAACTGGCAATTCTAAGCAATAAATGATTTAAAATTAGCCATTCTAAATGCCTTCGATGAAATATCACCGAAACCATGAATCCATTGGTTAGAATGCGTAATTTTTACAAAAGTGGATATATAGTTATGAAACAAAGAAATTGTAAAAAAATGTGGAGGTTTCTCCAAATTTTGCTGAATTTTGTTATTATCTAATTATTGGCATTCAATTTTTTATTTTTTTTTGTGCTTTAACAAAAATAAAAATTGGATATATAGTTATGAAACGTACTGTATGTACATACTCGTATATGATAAATAAATATAATATTTTTATTGAAACAAATCAACCAAACCACCTACACTATCTCCATATCTGTAACTTAACTACACATAGTATATTATATAAAAGAGGTTAAATGAAAGGTTTCAATTCAATTTGATGATAGTGTTAAAAATGATATAAACAACTATAAATTTATCAACAAGAAAGTGAAATTAAATAATTGTTGCCAATTAAAATAATTATTAGGTAAAAATGGTGTCGGTTACGACAGCTGGTTGTAAATTTGCTCAGGTCTTCATGTTATTTGTTCGGTATTGTGTCAAATTATTTTTTGGAACAGTTATAAAGCAATTTCTAGTAGCAGAGTTGCTCAAAGTGCTCAATTTGCATCGCAAAGCGAAATCAACTCACATAGCAGAAAGTGTATGTGAAAGGCGGGAAAATTGAAAATGTCGACCCAAAAATCGCAAAACGACCCAAAAAATATGATAAACTATTTTGCCAAAATTTGATTTTTGACATGTTCGAATATCTCCTTGAAGGTATTTTAGCGGTGGGCTAAAAGGAAAATGTTCGTTGACTATTTTGCTTTATCTAGCTACATGTATAAATTTCAGGAAAATCAGATCAGTTGATAGAAGAATCATTTGACATGAATATACACCTAATATGGGTATAATAAAGGAACCATCAAACGAATTATCACCAATATATAAAAGACCACCATTTCGGTTTTGTGAATTAAACTGCTATTGCTAATTGTCCAAAATCTTTTAATGATATTATGACGTATTTGCGGGGGGTTTGGCCTGCATTTTTCTAATGTAACAACAAATTTTAGGACAAATTTACAACAAACTTCATACGACTATATATAATGAAGTAGGTGTCCTAAATTGTCTCAAATATAAAATTTTTCGGCTAAAGTTTACTTTACCTATACATCGAGAAAATCAGGTAAGAAGTATACATTTTTAAAATTTTAAAATGCAGGATTTTTATCAACAGGTTTTAGGAGGGGGAAGCAAAATTTTTCCGGAAAATTACGGGTAACCATCGTATTCCCGAATATTTTATTACCAAAATGATGTTTTTGACTAGATCAAAAACTTACTACTAGGCAGTTTCTCAAATAATAATAAATTGCCAAAAATTAATATACCGAAAAATATCCCAACCCAAATCACCTTTTGTAAATTTTTGATTTTTCGGGCGAAAAAATTAACCTCAAAAATAAAAACAAAATTTGTATTTAATTTTATATTTATTTAAGTCTATTAAATGAAAATATAAAAATGAAATGGGATCCGCTCGAAACGATATAGTACAAAACGCGATATGGTGGAGAATGTGCATTGCGAAGCATCGGGAGCGCAGCGAACCGCCCCATATAACCCGATCCTATACTCCCGCTCCTATCGACGATCTCAAATTTTAATTTTTAAAATATCGTGTTTAGTTCCATATCGCGTTTTGTACCGTATCGCGTTTTGAAATATCGCCTTTTGAAATATCGCGTTTTGAAATATCGCGTTTCAAATGGGACCCAAATGAAATATAAGTCTACACAATAGTAATATATATTTTATATTTAAAAAAAATATCTAAAGAAAATTATCTAATGATTTCATTTTTTCAAATCATCCGGAAATAGAACCAAATGAGTCGGAATCTGTGCGCGCAGATTTCGACTCTTTTGGTTTTATTTTAGGTAAATTTTGGGATTTTTAATTCGATATTTTTATTTTTATGAGATTTTGTGTTCGAGCAATTTTTTTTTGGTAAATATATTTTTAGTATTATCGGTTTTGAGATTTTTGGTGTTTGGATTATTATTTTCGGGATGGCATTTTGGGATATTCTTTTCGCTAATAAAATTGTTGGCCTTTCGATACCGTATTATTTTATTCTTAATACGTACAAATGTGTAATTTCTATAAAAATTTTGATATTAGGATTGTATTTTAACAGTTTTTCGACAATACAAGTAATATTTCCGGGAAAATTTTCAAACTTTTTTAGGAAAATTTTAAAATTTTTTTCAATTTTCTTTTCTTAGAATAAAATTATAAATAAAATTTGACACTTGAAGAATTGTATAAATTCTGGAAAAGCGGGGGTTTGGGAGCCCTCATCCTTTATCACTGTCAGAAAAAGCGATAAGAGCGATAAAAATTCTTTGATCTGCAAAAATTATTAATAAAAATAAATAAAATAAAAAAAGATATTGAAAAAATAAAAAAAGTTAAAAATTTGCCGGACAAATTTAGCTTCTCCCTCCTAAAAACTTGATAAACAATCCTGCATTTAAAAATGTTTACTCGTTACGTGATTTTCCCGATGTAGGTATATACGTAAACAAAAATTAAGCAAATTTTTCTTTCGAAACGTAATTTAACAGTGTAAATTATTGTTAAATTTTCAAATTTAAAAATTTTAATTTAAAATTTCAATTTTCATTTTTAAAGTGTTTTGTCCTAAGATATTTCTAAGAGTAAGGTTGGAATGAGAGTTTTTACTAAAACAAATCTAATTGAAAAACATGAGATTTCCAGAAAATTTATAGGAAACATTGGGAATAATATTCAAAAGTTGCATACCTTAAACTCGCATAAAAATGCTTTGTCTTAAGATATTTCTAAGACATTACTAGGCGGAAATGAGTATTTTCACTTTGTACGAGACCCATTCACCGAAGTTTTGGTAAAACTATCTTGTATAATCAAAAATCATAATTCCTTCATACATTTCAGAAAAGCAATCTTTAAATTTATTTGAATGACAATTCTTTTATGGAAGTTGCTCCTTTTAAAGTTTTACTATCAAGATTTATTCCAAATAAACAATTCGCTTTGACTGAAGAGATGCGGATTTGTGTTAAAACTAAAGTTTTTTTTATCAAAACTCGCCATTTCCGGTAAAATTTAAAAAATAATATGAACTAATTTTGTTTCAAAATTAATTTACTATACAATATTTTTGTCTTAATCGTTTTTTCGTAAAGGTTCTCTACTTTTAAAAATATTTTCAAAACGACTGAAAAGCTCCTATGAAAGCTGCCACTTCCGGTAGACCGGAACAGGTTTACAAATTTAATTTACAATCTTTTAGTCGATAGTCGTTTATCTCATAAATGGTATAGGGTGGACCGACCAAGCCAAAAATTACTGCAATTTATGAAAAAAATTTAGTTATAAAGTTTCATCTAGATGGATCAATTCTTCTGAGGTGTTCAGAGGCCGAACTATTTTTGGAAAACAGGTTTTTATTAAAAATCATCAATTCCGCTTAAATTTTTTAGTCCATAGTTATTTTTCTCGTAAATGATATACTTTTTAAAATATTTGCAAAACCCGAAAAAGATCCTATGGAAACGGTCACTTCCGCTGAACCGTATCCATTTACAAATCATTAAGATCTTTCTAGTTTTGGAAAAGCTTAAGTATTAAATTTAATCATGATTAATCAGCCCGCCTCAGCTGTATATAGGCCGAATTTTTGTTGAGTAACAGTTTTTTTTTTATCAAATATCGTCATTTCCGCTTAAATTTGGAAAACTATTTCGACCTTACCTTTCAAAATATTAGCAGGTGGACCAGCAGCAGTGGACCGATTTCAGTATCAAGTTTGATTGAGAATTTTGTTTTTGTCAAAAATCGTCATTTACGCTTAAATTTTGCAAAACACTTATATGGACCGGTATTGTTACAAAATTGATTAATAATCTTTTAGTTGGATCGCTTTTCTTGTAAATGATATTTTTTTTTAAATATTTGGTGTTTCTGTGCTTACTAAATATGTATCTGTAGCTAGTCGGCATCTTCATATTCTTCGATTCGCAAAGTGGTCAGTAGCTGGCTGTCAGTAGTGGAAAAAAGGACGTGTATTTCTAGGCCAGAATGCCGCAAGAATCGCAAGCATCGTCTTTGCATATCTAAAAAGCAACTATCGAACAAAATGAGGCCCAAAGCCTTAAAACTAAATATGTAACTTAAAATAACTATAACTGTTTTTTCGATGATTATGTTGTTTGAAATCTAACCACTCTGTTCCTTTCCACAAAAGATTATACTAAAGAAGTTGTGTTCCTGTCAATCCTCTTGATGCGCAATAAGCATAAATTTTACCGTTTTGGGTATATTGCGACTGGATGTTCATCACTCGGGTGCAAATATCTTCCCTTTTTGGTAGTTTGCCTGGAATCTACACTATGACTAACTTAGAGTCCTTCTATTTATTCACTGTCACTACGGGTTGCCTCATTAGCTAGGGTAAAAAAGTGCTGCTCCTAATAACTCCAATCGGAGTATTGATAGTTGATTTGCTATTGGCGCGACCTAACATCTAGGTTGCTTATTGCCACTTTTCTGCTATGATCAATTATTCCACTATATAACACATCACGGTATTCCGAGGAACTCACATTTATTATTTGATTTGCTAAGTTAACGTAGCGTGGAAATCTGATTAGTTCTAAATTAAGAAGCTACTCTGTTATATTGTTCCATCTTTTTACGATATTACTCGGCAGTCTTTCATCCCAACTAAACCCGCCTAACCACAAATATTGAAGTATAGTATTGTTGGGTACATTGTTGCTGGCGCATACCGCATGTTGAGTGAGTAATACACTTTCGCCGGTTCTGATAGAATTACGTTTTTGTAACCTTTTCATTAGATGTAGCAAGTTTGATCTTTATCCCAATGCATACTTATGTTATTCACTGATATTTTTTCTAAACTTCTTTAACGTTTTAACTCCAAGTATGAAGCTGGTTTAGTTTCATAGCTTACTGTACGAAGCACGTAATTGTTTATTGATGGATCCGGTGCTCCTCTTCAGCAAGTACGACGCAATTGTTGACCTTTGAAGATTATAAATATTAAAGGATTAATATTTATAAACGTCAAAGGTCAACATTATTTTAAAGGATACTCTGAAACTTAGTTTAGCAGACCCATAAATAAACTACCAGCAACCCTTTTCTATTCTTCTGGAGACAGCTTTCATGTATGTGACCCAATCTTTCGTATTCTGCGAGAAAGTCTTTGTACATAACTGCTAATTTGTTGACCCTTTTGAACCGATTTGACGCAAGCGAGCTTGTTACGTTTGATTTTTTAAAATTTAGTACAGTCCACATTCATAGTATTTTCTCTTTTTTCTTTTTGTTACTTTTTCTTGTATGTATATGTATACAATATTTGGTTTGTTGGTTGAATTTGTCAGTCAGTTAGTCGTGCTCGTGCAGGGCACAAAAAACAAAGTAAAATAAAATAATAAAAAATAATAAAAAGTGTTTTTCTGGTTTTAACAAAATATTTTTGCGATACACGCACCAAACAAAAAATACTAATTAAAACCTATGGAAATACAAGAACATTTTGGTCGCAACGAGCCAGATTTAGAATAATTATTAAAATTATTGTGTTAAGTGCGAAAGTTAAGTGTTAAAAGAAAAAAAGAAAAAACGAGAAACACGAAAAACTACGTAGTAATTCTAGAGAAAAAAACGCATTATTGCATCATCGCAAGCACATTTCTGTAGTGCATAAATTGAGGTTAGGTGAACATCGCATTTCACATTAATTTATCACGTAAGGAAATAAACCGAGTTTTATTCATCGACAATAACAATGGTTGGAGATGTAGCTTCGCTAATTAAAAGACGCAGTGTACAAAAAGGGCGTCTCACGAAACATAAAACAATTCTCGCGTCAGCTGATAGGAAAACTCATGCTGAAATTGAAATGCGAATCAAGCAATTACAGGATTGCATTTCTCAATACAACACAATTTATGATGAGCTGTATGAATTGTCTGAATATGACGATGCACACGCAAATGACTTCATTCAATTCGAAGAGGATTCCACCGCCTGTTTGGGCAAGTATTTCGAAGTTTTACAATCCTTACGGGGATCAAACGGTGATGTTGGTTCCGCATCAGATAAAAGTGCCATGATATCAACCAAGGATATCAAAGAAATTACGTCACGCCCAGTTGATCCAAAGATCAAGCACTTCTCGGGAAATTTTGAAGAGTGGAGTACGTTCAAGGAAGTATATATGGCATATATACACTGCAAATCATACATGGCCAACATTGAGAAATATGTTCATTTACGAGGGTATCTACAGGGTGATGCATTTGATTTGATTAAAAATATTGCATTCACAGACACGGGCTATGAATTAGCATGGGAAGCCCTATGCGAGCGATATGGAAACAAGCGGCGGATTGTTTCGCATCACATCGATTCTTTGCTAAAAATCTCGAAAGGAAATAAAGTCACGTCCGGCAAAGAACTCCAAACAGTTGTAGATGAATGCAATAACCACATTCTTTCCGTCAATGCGCTTGATATTTCCACGAACAATTGGGATCTACTCGTCATTGGATTAGTTTTGCCACGGTTAGATAATGATACTAGAGAGATGTGGGAGAGCGAAAAAGTCATTGGAGAATTGCCAACTTGGGAGGAATTAAAAAATTTTCTCAATTCTCGATGTCGCGTATTGGAGGCAATTGTTACGAAATCCAATCCATCTCACGCTACGGTTGTAAAAGATAAACCAAAATCGAATACAACGAAAACATACACCAAAAGTTTTGTTACCAACACGTTGACTAGCACGAAATTTCAGTGTAACTTATGCGGCAAGAACGATCATTTTTCTTCAACGTGTCCTGATTATCTTGCACTGCCCGACAGTGAGAAATTCAAAAAAATTCAATCGCTTCGTTTATGTTTGAATTGTTTACGTAAGGGACATATCGCAAAGGATTGCCGATCGACAAGGTGTAAGAAGTGTCAAAGATCTCACAACACAACATTGCATGAGTTCTACCAAGCACAGTCAGTAGCATCATCAGGCACGAATGATCTTACGCAGCCAGTATCCCAGTCAGCGGTCAATACTGTGATAAACGGTACGGGTCAAGCACAAGTAAATACCTCAACGGGCCGTACATTTCATATTGCTTCAGTCGACAAAACCGTATTATTGTCGACAGCACAAATTCAAATAATGGGTGTCGATAACCAAGTTTACTTATGTCGTGCGCTTCTTGATTCGGCATCAGAAAACAATTTCATAACCGACGAGCTCGCGCAGAAGCTTGGACTGGTCAGACAACAGCATTATCATTACATATCTGGTATTGATACAATTTCGGTTAAAACAAAACATAAGGTAGCAACGACAATTAAGTCTCGCATCAGCAACTACAGTCTAAACATAGAATTTTTGGTTATACCAAAAATTACTGATCGATTGCCAAAGTATCGCATACAGTTGGGGAGCATGGAAATACCTCACGATATACAGCTCGCAGATCCATTGTTTAACGTGCCATCATCAGTCGACATTTTAATTGGAGCTCAATATTTTTTTGATCTTCTCAAACAGCAGCGCATTAAAATAGCAGAAGGGTTACCGCCATTGCACGCAACTGAGTTTGGTTTCATCATGGCCGGCGAAGTGGATCAGAATTTTAGAGGTATGAATTTCGCACTTACGTCAACGCAAAAGGTAGACGATGATCTCCATAATTTGGTGTCCAAACTATGGAGTCTTGATACAGTCATCACGAAGACACATTTATCCGAGGAGCAAGCTGAGTGTCAAAATCATTTCATCAACACACTTTCACGCAATTGCACTGGAAGGTACGTCGTAAAACTACCTTTTCGGAACAACTTACATGAACTTGGTGAATCAAAAAACATCGCGTTTAATCGATTTTTGTCAGTAGAGAGAAAACTACAACGCAATGAAGAGATGAAACTTGAGTATGCAAAATTCATACAAGAATATGTGGCTTTAGGTCATATGCAGAAGGTTCCAAACGATAATTCAGTTGGATATTATTTGCCACATCACTGCATTGTCAAACCGAGTAGTACGACCACGAAATTGAGGGTCGTCTTTGATGCATCCGCAAAGACTACGTCGGGATTATCATTGAATGATACTTTGCTTGACGGCCCAAGGACCCAAGATGATTTGCTCGACATCGTTTTGCGATTTCGGATTCCAAAATACGTTTTCTCGGGCGATATCGAGAAGATGTATAGGCAAGTGGAAGTTGCCCCCGAACATAGAAGATTTCAAAGAATCTTGTACAGAGAGTCGCCAGACGATTCCATCGCAACATATGAACTTGCTACGGTAACATACGGCGTTAAACCGGCTGCATATCTTGCAACAGCCGTTCTCAAGCAAATCGGCATCGATGAAGGAGACAAATTTCCTTTAGGGCGAAGAGCATTACGCGATTTTTATGTCGATGACGTGATGACGGGAGATGACGATATCGATTGCGTTATCAACATGAAAAACCAGTTGTGCCAACTGCTGGCCATGGGAGGAATGAGACTTAGAAAATTTGTATCGAACTCGTCACGATTCATGAGCACTATTCCGGCGGACGACAGAGAAATTGAAGCTGATCTGGATCAATTGAGTCCTAATACATTCATCAAGGCTTTGGGTCTCAAGTGGGATCCCTCAAATGATAAACTTATGTTATCGTTCCATAATTTTTATGAGAAGAAACCTACAACCAAACGCGAGATACTTTCCATCGTTGCTGGCATATTTGATCCATTGGGGCTCGCAGCACCAGTCGTCATCAGAGCTAAGATTTTTTTGCAAAAACTTTGGCTTCAACACGTTCCGTGGGATCAAACACTGTCGCCAGACTTACTCGATCAATTTCATGAATTTTTGGATGACTTTTCATCAATACAATCAATTAGCACCGATCGATGTATCACTTCCAGCCAACCTCAAATTCTCGAGTTACATGGTTTCGCAGACGCGAGTCAAGCAGCATATGGGGCATGCATTTACATTCGAGCCATCAATAACAAAGGGATTGTTACAGTCAATTTATTATGTGCCAAAAGTCGAGTCGCACCTCTAAAACATCAAACAATACCGCGGTTGGAATTGTGTGGAGCTCTTTTGCTTTCACGACTCTACCACAAGGTGACAAGCGTGCTGGATATAAAGTTTGATAAAGCATGTTTATGGTCAGATTCTACTATAGTCTTGGCATGGATTAAAACACCCTCATATCAGTTAAAGGAGTTTGTTGCATCAAGGGTATCCGAGATACAAGAACTCACGAATGGAATACCATGGTATCACGTAAATAGTCGAGAAAATATTGCAGATGTTGTTTCGCGGGGTTGTTCACTTGAGTGCTTGGCATTCGACGACAGCTGGTGGCATGGGCCAAAATTTTTAATGGCATCACTCGATTTTGAGCAGTACGACTTGAACTTATCCAAGATTGAGGTAATTGAACGTAAAGAGCAGCAGTTTGTATTGTCAACTCAACTCAAGCGCAACGCGATTGGAGACCTCATACACCGTCACAGCTCGTACTTGAAATTATTGCGGATAGTCAGATATTGTGACCGTTTTATTAATGAAATAATCAAGATTCGCAACAAGAAACTTACCAACAAAGAACCAATCTCAATATTCGATGAAAACACCACAGCACTATACATTCTCGTTCACTCGGTTCAAAGCGATGCATTTGCCGAAGAGGCAAAGGCTTTACAATCTAACAAGCAATGTCCACGATCAAGTAGCTTAAGGTCTCTCACACCATTCAATGACAAATTTGGAATCATACGAGTCGGCGGTCGCATCAGTAAGAGTAATCTGCCGTACGAGCAGTGTCATCAAATATTGTTACCGAATACGCATCACTTCACTGATGTTATGTTTCGACATTACCATGTCATTGGCTTACACTCTGGATCACAATCATTGCTGTATCAAACGCGACAATTATTTTGGACCATCAAGGGCAAATTAGCAGCGAAACGAACCATTTCAAGATGTGTTGTATGCATTAGACAAACACCAAGACCAGCTCAGCAGCTCATGGGTGAGCTACCAGCAGACAGAGTGAGCCCTCATAAGGCATTCACGGTAGTCGGAGTGGATTACTGTGGTCCGTTTTTGACTAGGATTCCCAGTTCTCGTTGCAAAACCACGTTAAAGTCTTACATTGGAGTATTCGTCTGCTTCAGCACCAGAGCCATCCATCTCGAGGTCATCAGCGATCTGACGACGGCTGCATTTATAGCTACCTTGCATCGATTCATTTCCAGACGGGGAAAACCAACGTCAATACACAGTGATAATGGTACCAATTTTGTAGGTTCCAGCAATCATTTAAAATCGCTTGAGCTATTCTTCAAATCTAGCAACATCGAAACCGCAATAAAAAATTGGTGTGATGACCACAATATATCGTGGCATTTCATACCACCGCGATCTCCACATCATGGAGGCTTATGGGAGGCCGGAGTCAAGGCCGTAAAACACCATTTGAGGCGAGTGACAAACGAACACGCTCTGTCGTTTGAAGAGCTCTCAACACTAGCAGCTCGTATAGAATGCTGTCTGAACAGTAGACCTCTTAGCGTTCTATCCGATGATCCTAACGATCCGCAGCCGTTAACGCCAGCGCATTTTTTGATTGGTGGTCCACTGACAACAATTGATGAGCCAGACATAACATCGACCAATATAAATCGACTCAAACGGTGGGACCAGATTCAACACATGACTCAATCATTCTGGAAAAAATGGTCAATTGAGTATTTGCAATCGCTCCAGAAGCGAACTAAATGGAAGGCGGAATCACCCAATCTTCAAGTTGGTCAAATTGTGCTCGTTCATCCTGAGCAAGGGTTTCCAGCCAAATGGATTCTTGGGATGATCATTGATGTCGCTTGCGGATCCGATGGATTTGTCAGAGTCGTTACCGTAAGAACGAAATCTGGCACCTTTAAGCGAAGCATTCAAAAGGTATGCCCGCTGTTTAAAGAAACGCCAAACAACTAAGATTCTGTTGAAACAATTAACGTCGAATGTTTCAAAGGGGCGCGGCATGTTACGTTTGATTTTTTAAAATTTAGTACAGTCCACATTCATAGTATTTTCTCTTTTTTCTTTTTGTTACTTTTTCTTGTATGTATATGTATACAATATTTGGTTTGTTGGTTGAATTTGTCAGGGCACAAAAAACGAAGTAAAATAAAATAATAAAAAATAATAAAAAGTGTTTTTCTGGTTTTAACAAAATATTTTTGCGATACACGCACCAAACAAAAAATACTAATTAAAACCTATGGAAATACAAGAACAGAGCTGTTGCAATTGCCTGTGGATCAATCTCAGAAGTTGCATGGATTTTGCTATTAAATGGAATCTGGACAAAGTATCGGCCATCTTTTTGATAAACTTTAGTTTTTTTCAAAATGGTCCTCACATATTATTGAAATTTGCTTTATTTCCCACATTTTTGATTTCTAACATGAAAAAGAATCCGCTGATTGGGCTTGGCTTTTAAGGAGCAGTTGTCTCACATACCCCAGAAACAATTCCTACTCCTTGATATTTTCTTCATATTTTTCAACCCCTTAGGGAATGTCCATCAGCCGAGGAGTCTCATACGTTTCATCAACTGAGAAGAACGCTATCGATTTTAGTTTCGGAAATAAAATTTGTTAATTTGCTTACCACTAATGCATAAACAACGAAGGGTGTTTAGGCCTTACTTCTACCTTAACCTAGCTTTTCGAAGTTCCTGCCTTGTTTAATCATAATCCTGGTATGTTGGCCTGAATTCTCACTCTTTTCAGTCTAAGTTATTGCACAGCATCTTCGGTGATGAAGGATTCATGCGATCCTGGATCGATGAGAACCCCAAGCTTGTCTTCTCTCGTGCTGTTCGTGACCAATACAAACGCAGTAGCAAGAAGCACGTTCATTCCACTAGTGTCTCCCAAGTACGGTTGGTGTCAACTTCAAATTTTAGGTCCTCTGATTGCAGTAGTGTAAGGTGATATCTTTTACAAATATATAGGCCTTAAACATCTTCATATTTTTCACTCAGTAAAAATTGTTTTTATAAATTAAATGTTGTCCATTCATGATATTTCCAGTTAAACTTTAACTGGAAATTCCAGTTAGTTAAGAATAGACCTGTTAGTGAGTTAGAATATAGACCGATATACGGAACAATCACAATAAAAACCATATCAACTCTTACCAATATGTTCAACTCTTACCAATATATTAACTCTTATCAATATGTTGCCCTAAATTCTTGGATCACGGGAATAAGTCCGAAACCACGAAGTAATAAACCACCAAAATAGGGCCTGATATGCTCAATTCCCTAATCTTTCCTGTGTCTGTGCAGATATCTGTGCAGATATGTCTGTGCAGATATGGGGGGTGCAGATATGTGCGGTGATAAAATGTATGAGGCAAGTCTGCTTTTGCTAAGCAAAGGACAAACACTGCTTCAGATTTTAAATTAATTTGGCAACTAATTATCGGCTTAGACCAGTTTTCCAAAATTCATGCGGAGATGATTTTTATCAACAAAACTGTTTGCTAACAAAAATTCGCCCCTGTACCAAGACGGGTTATTACTTAAGCTTTACTATTAGTTGGAAGGTCCCAGTACTGTTAGGTCGAATTTGATCCCCCGGAAGTGATACCTTTCATAGAAGCTTTTTTTGTTTGCAAATATTTTTAAAAGTAGCTTTTACGGAAAAAAGTTTGTTCAAATTTTTTTTTTTAAATTTTACCAGAAATGACGAGTTTTACCAAAAAAAAAACGATATTTTAACAAAATGCGGTACCTCTACGGTCCAGGCGTATTGGCTATTCGGAATCAAACTTCACGCTCAAACTTTTTCCATTACTTTGGAGATCCTTACAAAACTTGGTGGAAAATCTGTGCATCGGAAGTGTCACCTTCCATGGAAGTTTTTTCAAAAATTGAAATTGATGTTGAAAAAACGGCAAAAGTAAAATAATTTATATAAATCTAAAGATTGAATTTTCAATACAACAATAAAGTTTGAACGTGCCTTAATCTAGCAGAACCCATCCAGCAGAACATTAAAATATACGGCTCTATCAAAAATTGTTTGGCTCTATCCCATCCAATTGAAACAGTTGGTTCAACTATAGCTTAAGAAAGGTTAGCCGAACCCATTTCATAAAATGATTTAAAAATAATTGGAAAATTAAAGGCTCGTTTTAGGCTAAATTTAGGCTTTTAGGCCCACTTTGGACTGTCCGTTCTAAATAAAACGTTCGGCTTTTTCACTTGAAACTTAGCGGAACCCAAATAGGAAATCGGAGCAAAACCGAAATTACAACGAAAAAAGGATCTTTTGGCATACAAATAATTTTAGGCTCATTATGGCCTAACCAAATACCTCATTAAACATTTTTGGGCTCCACTCGTTCTTATTCACCCTTTAAAAGGGTATTCGATTAGGTCATAATGAGCCTAAAATTATTTGTATGTCAACAGATCTTTTTTTTGTTGTAAACAAATTTTTATTTGGGGCATTTAATTAGCCTAAAATTAGTTTTTAATTTTCCAATTATTTTTTAATTGTTTTTTGTTTTTGGTTCTTCTAACTTTTTCTAAGGTCAGCATTTTTTAATAGAACCATTTAATTTGCCTATTATTAGCCTATAATTATCTATTTGTAATGTTCTGCTGGATGGGTTCTACTAGCATAGGTACGTCAGTCTTGCCAAAAGTCCTGTAATTTTAATTTTTTGTTTTAAAAATCAAGTGTGGTTTATTCGAGATCTGTATTCATTTGTGATAGATTTTCACACCCTCCATTTGTATATTATGAATATCTTGTGCAAAATTAAAGTATTAATTAAAAAAGTAATATAATTAAAATATAAGTATTAGTATTCTACCAAATGTGGCCCTGTAACTGTCCAGTTTAAGGTATACCAGCAAAAAACCAACTACTTCTCATGTACAAATTTTATTGATCTGTTTATTTTGAATTTTCGAAATTGGGTTAAACAACAACACATTCACCCTACAGAATGCTAAAAAAGTCAAATAAGTTAACATCTCAATATTAAATCTTTATACCAGATTTGTTATTTATTTTTATTGTTTAGCTGCGTATAAATATACTCCTCCTCCCAGCATCAAAAAGCCAACGCTAAACACAAACAGATAATAAATATCAATTTGATCTTAAAGAAATTATAACCCCCAAATAATCTACCCCGTACTTCCACAAATTCTCTCGATTATATACTGATACGACACAAAATTATTTTCATGTGCCGCACATTGCGCCAGAAAGGCGTTAAATTAAACGTCACATGAGACGGATATTTTCTTGTTGCGAGTATCTTTAACAAAAACGTTAAAAGTAAAAATCAAATTTATACGTGTGAAATACATTAAGAACAAAGAGGGAAAATTATATGCGTAAGATAAGAAAAATATCTTACTGTTAAAAAGATTTCGCATCCATGTTCTCGCCCACCAGCCAAAACAAATAATACGAGAATAATATACGCAAAAAGCGAGAACGACGTAAAATTAATTAAATTTACGGTACAGCCACCCAAACTAGAAATAATACAGAAAAAGGAAAATTATTTATTTATATTTGAATTATTATTAAATTTATTTTAATTATTACCACGACGAAAAGGTGACAATCCGAAATGTTTTCTCTATAAAATTTAATTAATTTCACTGTTTACGGTACAACAGCGCATCTGTATGATGGTGCAATTATATAATTTATAGGTTTGCGCGGCCCCGATATAAAAATTAAGGTCGCACCAACTGCGGCTACTTCATCTCATATGGGAATAACAATTCTAATTTATAATGTAAATATTTCTAAAAATATTTTTTACGATTTTTGAAAATCATTTAACCAATTTAATGACTCGATAAAATACAACAACAAAACCTAAGTAATATAACTTTCTGTTTTTGAAATTGCTATATAAATATCTACACACACACACTCAATCCACAGGGGGATATCGTGAAATTTTTCACCGTACTTTTAACCCAGATCCAATAAATTTTTGTAAGGTTAAACGAAAAAAATTTAATAACCCCAAATTAATTAAATAAAAATAAATTAACCGCACATAGGAATAGAGAGAAACTTTACTAATTATATAATTAACAAAATAACAAGTAACCCGCAACACGACCCGTATAATATTTACTCGTACTCATGTTACATAAGCAAACTCCTTCTTTCTATATCGAGCGAGGAGCGCCTATTTCCCGAAGAATTATTATTAAAATAATGGGAATGAAAACCACAGAATTTGGTACTCTCTACTATATTATAAAACGCATTTACTTAACGCAATTAATCTTTTTATCTCAAAAACAGAACGAAACCAAAAAATAAAAACGATTTTCTTTCCACCAAAATTTACTCCACATCGAAACTTTTTCTTTTGTATACGAGTCGAGTATGCATGTACTATATTCGACTGTGTGCGAGTTTTCGCTACATACACATCTGAAAATTTAGAACACTGAACTGTTTGTGTTTAATGTTTGTTTTAATTATTCTCTAAATTCTTTAAACACAAAAAAAAAATTATACGATACCACGGAAAAATAAAGAAAATTTCGGCTTAATAATAACACGGATAATAGCAGAGGCACAAGCATTTATTATAATCATCTAACTAATAATGGTTTATCTTTTATCAACTAACAAAACAAACAAAAAAAAATGTGGATAAAATTTATTTATTTGCTGTGTGGCTTGGCGGGCCCTAAATATCCCCGTAAAAAAATTTATGCACATAAAACACTCCCGAAAATATTTTTTACGCTCGTTCCGTTCGTTGTAATAAAACTGACCACGGATAACGAAAGCTTAATCTATTTTATTTATGGTGCTTTTTTCTGTGTTCTTATATCCTAAAGATGTTGGTTTATTTTGAGTATACCCAGTAGTACATGTATATCGAGATCATCATCTGATGTTATTTAAAGTGTTTTGACCTTTTGGGTCTACAATGTGAAATGAATTGGTGTGAAATACGCACTTATACTAAGAGTTTAAATTGATACTGAGAGCTAGCGCTTCTAAAGTTTAAGCATTATAAAATTTTTAGTTTTGATAAAATCTGAAGACGTTACCTTTACGTTAACCTTTTGTATTACTGATGTTACATGTACTGATGTTTGATAATAGATGTCACTCTCGGTAGCTCTTCACTCTTCCAAGCGCAATTTGCAAATGAAGCATGCTTAGTTACAATGTTCACCGTTTTTTTTATATCAGCGCCACTTGCAATAGTTTTAATGCTTTAAATTATTTGTTCTTCGTATTTATATAGTCCGGCGGCGTATCTAAATAATCTGTAAAATTCTAAAATGTTCTAATTAATAAAATTACTGCTTTCCTCTTAATAATTTTTATAAATTGTACATAACCTCAAAAATTGTTTGAGGTTATGTACACCAATATTTATAAAATGCGAATGCCCGTAATGTTTCTACATTGTGCTTGTGCTGTTATGACTTCTAACTAACTTTAAATAATAAGAACAAGTCATTCTTAACAAATGTCAAATTGCATTCTATCCTATTCAGACGGTGTTGCAATCTGGTAGATAATAACGAAAACTAAGCTCATTTTTCATGCGCTATTGCTGAATGAAAGGCGAAAACAAAAATTACAGTCGACACATGCATTTTTAGTGCCATTTGCTATAGAGCAATATTTAGTTCTTTTTTTCACCGTAGAATCGCATGGTGTCAATAATTTACAAAAACGTTGCAAGAATTTATGACATTTTAATGTAAAAGTCAATCACAAGTCAAATGTTATTTACATGCTTTTTGTGTATGCAGCTCATTTCTATATATGGTGGCTTTATATTCTAGGTTGCCATGATGATATATAACGTCATTTATAGAACGACTGCAATTCGTGACAGTACACATATTCATTTAAAAATACAATTGAACATAAATGTTTTCTTAATTAAATTAGAACTTAAATCCCAATCCCATCCCGTATAAGTCCCAATTTCTATTGGAAGCTAACTTTCATTTTTCGGGGCCGTTGTTAAACACTTTTAAAAAAGTGTGTTTATGTATTATTATTATTTAAACTTTAGTAATCATGAGAAATTTTGGCCTCGACGTTTTTGCTGGTTTACCTTTTGCTATATCGCAGAAGCCAAAGAAATTATTTTTTTAAATATCTCTGTTATCTCTAGAGCCCAAAGATATTAGTCTAATCCGGATGGAACTTCAAAAATAAGATTTTTTCATAAATTGGGAGGACCCAGTGATTTTTGGCCGAAATCAGTCCAGCGGAAGTGACAGCTTCCATAAAAGTTTTTTCGTTTTTTGTAAATATTTTGAAAAGTATTTAGCATTTACGATAAAACAAATTAAATAAAATATTTTAATTTAAATTTCAAACAAAATTAGTTCTACATTCCATCATAATTTAGCCTCTTTACAGACCAGGCGGATTGAATATTCGGAATAATAAATTGGAAGTTCTATACGAAATATGGTGGAAATCTGCATACTAGGAATGGCGCTTCCGAAGAAGCTTTCTAATTCTTTCAATGAAGATTAAATGTAGAACAAGGGTTGAAAGGTACTGGTATTGGAATTTAAGCAGGAATAATAACTTTTATTAGTTTTTACCACAAATCCAGTAGGTTCAATTTATCGCTTTAGAAATTAAGTGTGGTGTATTCGAGAAGTAAGTCGGGTTTGGGCCACAAAAATTACTATTCTCCATTTTTTCTAAATTTTGAACAAAGGGGAATATATAAATATGTAATTGTCAGAGTCCTACCTTCTAAATCCGAGTCCAATTACAATTAGATATTTCTTTGGGAGTTCAGGTTAATCTTAGCCGTCATCTCCTTCAACAGAATATTCCTGTTGAGACTTAGCAATTTTTTTATAATTCATACTACTATCACACAAATTTCATGGGACTCCATTAGTTAACGATGATATGTTGCTGGTGATAGGTTAGCTAAATTGAATATTTCTAAGTTAGATTTATTTTTCATGAAGCGCGGGCATTCAAACGATTTATAGTATATCCCATGCATTGCACGTGGAATTATGTCGGAAATGATTTTCGTTGTATTTATTATACAAATATTTTCAGGTTCCATTATTTTCTGAGAATAGAATTTTGCTAGAAACATTGGTTTACCTCACTTTGCTAGTGGGTCGATTAGAGATATTAAGTTAAGAAACACGCGGTATCTACTAATACTCCTATATAAGCAAATTACTGTAAAATGACTTAGCCTACCAACAAACACTAAATGTAGCTTAAATTACTAAATATTTCATTTTAACTAAATGTTATATGCTCTGAGCTGTAAACAAATCAGACCAAGTCATATCAAGTCGTATCAAATCTTATTAAATCATAGAAATTATATCAAATCATATCAAATCGTATCAAATCATATCAAATTATATCAAAACGCACCAAATCATATCAAATAATATCAAATCATATCATTTCATACCTAATCATATCAAATCATATTACAAACATGACAAAAAACATCAACTAATATCAAATCATGACATTTCATACCAAATCATATCAAATCATATCAAATGATATCAAAACATATCAAATCATATCAAAACAATTAAAATCATATTAAATCATATCAAATCATGTCAAATCATATTAAGTCAAATCACATTAAATCATAACAAATCATATCAAATTGCACCAAATCATATCAAATCATCAAATAATGTCAAATCATATCAAATAATATCAAATCATATCATTTCATATCAAATCGTATCACACCATATTAAAACATATGAAATAACATCAAATAATGTCATATCATGTCAAATCATTAAATTATATCAAATCATATCAAATCGTATCAAATCATATCAACTCATTTAAAATCATATAAAATCATATCAAATCATGTCAATTCAAATCAAATCAGATCAAATAATATCGAATCATATCAAATTGTATCAAATCATATCATTTCATACCAAATCATATCAAATCATATCACACCTTATTCATATCAAATAACATCAAATAATATAAAATCACGTCAAATCATATTAAATCATATCAGATCGTATCAAATCATATCAAATCATATCAAATTATGTCAAATCATATTAAGTCAAATCACTTTAAAACATATCAAGTCATATCAATGCGCATCAAATCATATGAAATCATGTCAAATAATATCAAATCATGTCAAATCATATCAAACAATATCAAATCATATTAAATATCATTTGATTATCAAAACAAATCAAGTTATATCAAATCATATCAAATCGCATCAACTTATATCAAATAATATAATATTCCAAATCATATCAAATTACAAAAAATAACGTTTATCAATATCAAATTAATCAAACGATATCTAATCATATCAAATCGTATTAAAACAAATTAAATCAAAGAATCTTTTTCATAAGCTATTTTATCGATTTCACTCCGACCTCCGATTGTCCACGGAAGTGACAATTTCTCGGAGGGATGTGGCTGCTGTAGCAGCAATTTCTCTACTCTATTGTTTTGCTTATTTGTATTATATTTTACTCGTTCCCCCGTTAAAGTTATACCACAATGCATGTGACACGCCTTAGCTGCATGTAACGCTTCCGCTGTGAAGTCGCTTTACGTATCTTTTTTAAATAGGACCTGCGTAGACCCGCTCCACAAATGGCAAATGATGATGATGAAGCATTTCAAATGCGGTTGATGACTGTTCCGATCCAAATGGTCCTGTCTGTTGGCATTATTTTCTCTAAAGTCTAAACTAACGTTCTCTGTGTTTTTTGTTGCCACCATCAGTACATCCTAAGTCTTGATCTAAAGAAAAGTTTTTTATGAGTGTGAACTTATATGTTCTCTAGTCAAAGTTCTCGAATTCTTAAAGCGTTCAGGATATCTGCAAAGGTTGTATCGCCTTCTTGTCGCATAATCTGTGTCAACTGTACCTATCTGAACATTCGCTATGGATGTGTAACAAGTAATTAATCTCTGTGGCGGGTTGAATACTTGGTGTTCTCTAGTAAGTCAGATGGTAGCATTGCCAATTTTACCAATTATCAATATCCAGTTCATGGTGTATAATCATAATCGTACTTTTCGTAGATAGTCTTACAGCATTCAAACGCCTAACCTATCGTGTGTTGAGGATGACATACTTTTGTGACGTTTCTTGCATATTGAGATGTACCAGTTGATAGACAAATAAACTTGCTCGAACTCATCGTTGCTTCAATATTATCATGCAGATCTGAAAGAGGTTTCTCGATATGTTGTTTACTTCGCTACGAATCCGCCGCGTCCCTCCAAGGAGAGCTGAATCGACATGATGAGAACATTAAAATGTGTAAATGTGGACAACGATGATTTTGTAATTCGATTCCCCACCGGTAAACCTTTACTCGTCCGCCGAACACTTCACTATTTTTTGTAGTGAGTTTTATAAGGGCACTTAATCTTACCACGAACTGATGTGTTACTTGTATACTGTATCTTGTTCAACTAGTCGTTGCGTCGCCAAAATGTTCCGATTCCAGTGTTTGTGATTGCTGCTGAAGGTCAATAAGTATTTAGATCGGTAACTGAATCCAATAATTCTCGAACTAGAGTATAGTAGAAGAAGCATAACAATGTTATCTTTATTACCTTAGCACATTGATTCTGGAAGGTGGCCTTTTTGTAAGATTTGATGTGGTGTAAATCATCAGTTATATAAACATTTGCGTGTTTCTTACTTTACGATAAATAACTAATTCTAAATTCCGATTTAAGAACGGTTGATTTTTTTCGGGATAGAAACAGAAAAGTTTTTACGGGAATATTTTATGGTTAAATTTTGACATTCTGAAGACAACACAACTTCTTAAAATGAAACTCAAAACAGTAATTCAGATGGCCTTGTACAAATATGAATGGAACTGTAAATATCCATGGTAAGAATGAGCAAAATAAAATTTACAAATGAGCTATTTCTTTAGGATTAAGAAGTTTTTGCAAAGATATTTAAATTTTGAATATCATGAGATTGGTTGGAAAATAGCAGTCTTCGGTTGACACAATCAAATGCGTCAATTTCGACTCTCTCCGGAAGAGTACGCATCTTCGTTCTCACACAATTGGTTTTATTGATTTGAGTAGAGGAACTTATGTTAAGTAAAATTACTCAAACGAATAAAATCGATTTGATTTACGAAAATGAATACTCTTCCTATCCGTTTGGAAATTGAAATTGACTCATTTGATTAAGTCAACCTAAAAGGCTAAGGTTTTCAGATAGTGGAGTTTTTCGATAAACTCAATAATATTCAGAATTCATCGAAAACAATTCATCGAAAAACCATTCATCGAAAAACAAATACGAAAACTACAATTTTACAATAACCAAATGTTCGTGAAAACAATTTTGCAAATAACAAAGATTTTCATCTAAAAGTTTCTTTTGAACATCAGTATTTACAGGTAAAATTTTCCTTATGGAAAGTTTATAATTCCTGTAAAATGAAATATGGTATAAATTCCAGATAATTCACATAAATATGGTATATCTGTATAATATAGATATGCTACAACTCTTCCTCTATCCAGAACAGAAAATTGCTTGACGATTTCTTGAGTAGGGATTGAGTTTTGAATGGTCTCGTCAAGTAATGCTTCAAAATCGACGAATACTCTCGAACAATATATTTCCCCATACAAGGAACCATGTTCTAAAAATGACAATATGGAAATCGGCAATCAGCCATAATCTGTCAGAGGTTTAATGTTTGAATGGTGGCACAACTAACCCATAAGCACAATGAGTACGTAAAATGAGTCAGGAAGCTGTGACAGCGGAAAAAAGAACCCGGATATCGCAATCGCACCAAAACACAGATACCAGGGTCAAAACCCAAATGGGGATGCGGATTGGGGCCAAAGGCGTGTTAAACTGGCTGCATGCGCTGCAAGTGCGAAGTTTATCCAAATTTGGATAAAATGCAGGGCATTGTTTGACCAAAGTATCTTAATTTTCCAGCCAATAATTAGAAAACTGTCACACAAGGGAAACAAAAATGTGCTCTTTATCTTTCCCTATGAAAATAACCATTCGCTAGCATCTCTTCTAAATACAAACGGTGTTACATACATTTTTGACTTTGAACCAATAACTCAGAATTCAAATAATACAGGAGGCCAAACTGAAGAAATTGGCCTGCGGTGGGGGGTACTTTGCAGAGTTGGAATTTTTTGGCTGAAACAGACTACAATTAATTTAGATCATTCTGCATTACACTAAACCGTTTTGGTAGTTCTTCGTCTCAGAGTAGCAAAATCTAGAGAAAATATAGTTCTTATACATGAACTGCTGCTAAATATTAACAGAAATTATGATATTAGAGTGAACGGGCATTGAATCATATGCACAGGTAAACCCCGGAATATTACCAGGAATGGTACTACAAGATCTGACTGATATAAGCGTATTTGACTTAACAAAGTTTGGAAGCCAATACCAATATGGCTGGAACCTACCAGAAAATATGTAGAGAAGCTCTCAATAAAACTAAAATTAGTAGAAAGGCTCTGGTCTAGAATTCGTACAATGACACCCTTAAAATTATTAAAATGGAACTGACGAAGGTTAAATGAAGTTTCGTGACTAAATAGAAGTGTTCTGAAGTGGCGTATACAAGCGTATGTCTTGGACAGTGTTATGGGATAAAAATGGGGAATAATAAGGTTTCCGAGAAATCCCGTCTTAGGAAGATTATTTCTACTAATCAAACCACTTCCAGTTATTAAATTCGACTGCGTGATTTTTTTACATTTTCAAGTGCGAATTAGTTAAAGTTGCATATCGCAACGCAAGTCACTTCCAAGGAAAGTTTGAGGATTTGAAAGACAAGAGTACGTATTTGAAAATCCATTCAGTCCCATAATCAGCTAAATTTTTGCAAGCTTTTTAGAGTTTTTACATTTTTTCACATTATGATCATCAATCATCATGATTCTAGTGGGAATGATATTAGTTGATCCCTTCATTTTAGTAGTTTGAGCCAACCACTTGCACAATAACTTCCCGAAGTATTCGAATTTTTATAGCAATTCATTTTGATTCCAATAAATTATGTAGTTCAGCACAATAACCCGTTTTAAAATTTACTGAATATCGATATCCCTTTTCCTGCCTGTCCACACAATTATATGGGTAAGGCAATAGAATCATGTTAACAATTTAGTTTTGTATGTGTTTTGAATCAACTACACAATTGTAGGAATTCCTTTTTAACTTATTTTCGTTCGAAAAAAACACAATAACTATACACACAGGGTTGTTGTACATTAAATCAAGCGAAATTTTTTATCAAAAACGCCATTACATAATATGTTTGTTCCCTCACACATTTGTGTGGTTTGGACTTAAAATGAGCCAGTTTTGTTTTTTTTGTTAGAAAAAGTGATATAATTTTATTTCGATGAATTGTAAAATCTCCATATAGTCCAGTAAATGAAGGAGGAAAAAAGGCCAACCTGTAAGTTATTACTTTATTAGTTGCAATTTTCATTTTCTGGTGATAAGTGGCATTTGGTACCTCACTAAAAATGAGACCGAGTTTTCAAGAAAACATTCTGCTGTATGGGGAGAAAATGGCCCCAAAAGACCCGAAAAATCGGTTTTCGGCGAATATCTCCCAAAATATGGCAGTTATAGATTTTTTGTTCAGAAAAGAATTGAAGATCAGTTAATTGTCTACAAAAATGGTCC
This sequence comes from Nephrotoma appendiculata, assembly GCA_947310385.1. Classification (NCBI taxonomy): domain Eukaryota; kingdom Metazoa; phylum Arthropoda; class Insecta; order Diptera; family Tipulidae; genus Nephrotoma; species Nephrotoma appendiculata. Next base: position 171,291,290 of record OX371224.1, read on the forward strand.
ACATGATTTTTTTCGCAACATTAATATTTTTTGCAAAAAGTTGGGTTGAAAAATCCAAAATTTTGAGACTCATGAAATATGCAAGTTTTTTCCAAAATTTGAGATGGGGGTGTTGCAAAAACATTATTTTCAATGTTTTGGACTGTGGAAACGAATTGTAGATGGCGCCACTGATATCTATCCCCTGGCAAAATCCTCGGGGCCATAATTAGGAAATGCCGTAAACCATGTATTTTTCAAGAATTTTTATGTTCCCGAGCGTCTTATTTTTCTCTGAGATGAGGGCTCAAGTTATATACCTATTAGGAAAGCAGCCCATAAGATTAGTAAGATTAGTTACAGCAGGATGGACCCCGAAATTGGCAAAAAACTAGCGAAAATCAGTTTTGACAATATGACAAACTATTGTCCAATGAGGTTTTTCCTAACGAAAACTATAATCTCTAAAGAGTGAAGAATATTTACCCATAATACTCAACAACAATTTCTTGCAGATTCTCGGCAAATTTTTGCAAGTTTTTTGCAACCATCAGGATCGAGGTTTTTGGAATAAAGAGTTATAAAGTTTCTTTAAATTTCATTTATTATATAGAAATATATAAAAATACATTGAAATTATGACACAAATCTTTTAATCACCAGTCCCCGTCACAAGACCCCAATAATAATTCTTGGTCATCTCATTAACGTCGCCCTCGCCAACGACTCTTTCTGGTTCTAGAGTTTCCTCTAGTTCTACGAATACCTCTTCGGATAACGTATCCTGGCTCTCTTTATAATTCGAACACTGGCGGGACTCACATGAACCACAAATAGATGAGCATGGTAGCCCTGCTTTCTTGCATGAACATGTTCCCTTACATTCTTTCTTACATTAACAAAATATCATCTTTAAGAGTTCCGGAACCGCTGGCTCTTTAGTGGTTTGAATCGGCATGAGTATACTCCTACACGTTTCCATTCCCCTTTTTCTGGTGACAGTTCGTTTCCGAGCCACTGCTGGGACTTGCAGATATATCCGATAAAGGTGTTGCCTTTCAGATTTAGGTATGGTTGGCAAGGTTGCTAGTTTCTATCTCTGGTGAATCGCTTGAAGATCTCGTATCTAATTTTTGTCAGGGTTTGTGTATCATCATCACTGTACATCGACGGAATGACAGTTTGCCCGTCCTGAAATACGGTCTCGTGGGGAAGATTATGGTTTTTAAAGCTTTCAATGACTGCTTTCAGTCCTGTGTCTCTGTTCTTTGTAACCTTTCCAAGGTCGAATTTGGCGACTATTGACGTTTTTCCTTTCCCGAAAAAAGCGGAAGTTGTATCGCTTCCCGAAATCGCATGGAGAAATAAAATATTGTCTCTAACGAAGGGCTTATCTAACGGTGCTTATCCAAGCTCTTGGAGGAAAACATTTGCTGGGGGTTTTTCCCCTTTCTAGGCTTCAAGAAATAAATTGTTTGATCTTTTGGGGTCATGGCTGCTATCAGTACAAGGAAGTCAATATTCTCTGTCACTACTACAACTGGTGGGCCGTTGACAGCATATTTCTGCAACACCGGATGTACGATCAACGAGGCTGCATCGTCTACTGCTTATCTAACGGAAATGCCATTCTCTCCCAGAACACCATTTAAATACTGAATGAAGCGAATTTATCATTGGACAAAAACGTTTCCTTTGGAAATGGTAAAACCATGTTAGGCTCGCACCTTATGTCAGGGCATGACATGTTGTTTGCACGTCGCAAAATTACTGTGACTTCCCAGGAATAATTATCTCTTAAATGTTTTACATATCTGCCGAAAATTTCAACAAATAATTCCTTTCCTGTCCGGGTACCCGATGTATCAACATTCCCCCGTCGACAACGTGGATACATTTAGTCTTGTCAATATTCGCAGTTTCTGCCGAGAATATCTTTATTAGAGCCGATTTAGCGGTTTTCCGTAACATGCCATTGTCAAATATGCTTATTGGAAATGGAGCTTATAGTAGGAAAAACCATAAAACTAATTTAAAAAATGAAAGAGAAACCATAGAGCACACACGCGACGGGCATTACGTTAAGGACTCGGGTTTTTCCCTACGCATCAATGAGATGACTTTATATACATTGATGGAAAGGTGAGAATTCCACCTTTACACTAGTCAAGGTGTCAAAACGTCAGAAATAAAGAGCCGGGAGAAAAAAGCCACGAAAAGAAAAAGTGCGCTTTTTCCTTGAGCACGCGTTTCCAAATTTATTGGAAAATGGCCGATTTTGTGAAGAAAAAAAAAGTGCGCAGCCAAAAAGTAGACGTTCTCAGCTTTCAAATGATATGTCATAGTGACCAATCCGATCATGTATGAATTTTTAATTGGTGGTTGTTTACAAAATTTCCCCGCGCTTCAAATACAGCAAAAAATTGGGATTGAATAAACAAAGTTTTAATTAAAATGTAAGAAAATTAGAGTATACAAATTTCACAGATGACAAAGGACTTTCTGAGGACCCATACTCAATAAAATTTTGAGCAAATTAGTGCAATACAAAAAATAGGAACAAATTCCTGGCGTGGTCAAAATTGCGCGGGAGCAGAAAGTTTGACCCGGTTTTTCAATACGGCCAAAGAGTCAAAACGTGACTCAAGTTACAGGGTATGATAGCGGTAGATTTCCTCTTTCACATGAACTTTGAATCATGAAAATATGCGTTTTTAACAAAGTTATTAATAATTTGTCCATTTATCTCGGAAACGGTCAATTTTTTGGAAAAAGTCTAGTGGACCATTTTTGTAGAAAATTAACTGATCTTCAATGTTTATCTGAACAAAAAATCTCTAACTGCCATATCTTGGGATATTCGCGGAAAATCGATTTTCCGGGTCTTTTGGGGCCGTTTTCTCCCCCTACAACAGAAGGTTTTCATGAAAACTCGGTCTCATTTTTAATGAGGTACCAAATGCCACTTATCACCAGAAAATGAAAATCGCAACTAATAACTTACAGGTTGACCCCTTCATTTACTGGACTAATAGTAAATATCGTTGGAACCCGAAAAATGTGCGATTCATCAAAAATAAAAGGTTTTCCAATAGGAATGATACAATTAAAAAAATACACATAAATTATTCAGTAAGACCAAAATTTATTTTTATTTGAAAGGTTACATTATGCCATTATGTATGGAAAATAACATAATTCAAATGGCCACCACGACTTCTCCGTACGTACTGCATTCTGTCAGCCCAATTTATCATCACTTTTTCACATAAATTTGGCTGTATTTCATCAATAGCACGTTCAATGTTGATTTTTAATTGCTCAATTGTTGTTGGATTATCAGCATAAACTTTGACTTAACATATCTTCAAAGAAAGAAATCACAAGGTGTTAAATCACACGACCTGGGAAGATAATCAACTGGACCAAATCTTGAGATAATTTAATCACCAAATTTTGTTTTCAATAAATCGATTGTTAGGTGGCTGTGTGGCAGGTGGCACCATCTTGTTGAAACCACATATCTTCTAGATTATTCTGAACAACAGCAAGAAAAAAATAATCATTTAACATTGTTCTGTATCGTTCTCTATTGACTGTTACCACACAGTGACTTTATCTGGATGTAATGGTGTCTGAACAGTTTTATCTGGATTTTCATCACTCCAAATTCTACAATTATGTTTGTTTACATAACAATTTAACCAAAAATGAGCTTCATCACTAAATAAAAATGTACGATAAAAATGTTCATCATTTTCAAGCTATTCAAGAGCAAAATCAGAAAAAATGACGTTTATGTTGGTCTGATGGCTTCAGTTCTTGAACTAGTTGAATTTTGTAACGATGTAAACCCAAATCTTTTCTTAAAGTTCTCCATGTTGTTATTTGAGGACGATTTAATTTTGAGAACGACGTGGAACCGATAAATTTGGATTTTCTCTACACTTGCTGCTACCAAATCAATATTCTCTTGTGTGCGTGCATTTCTTTGTCGTTCTGGTACTCGTATACCGTGTAAAGAAAATTCACTTTCAAATTTGACTACAATACGACGAATAGTGAGTCGATTAACTGAATAATGTTGTCCATAAATTCTTCTTAAATTTCTCTCTGTATTGACAAATGAGCACTGATTTTGATAAAATAATTTAACAATTTCTAAACGTTGTTGAAGCGTGTATCTTTCCATGATTAAATGGCATAACCTACTGAACACAAATGACATAAGAAATGTCAAAAAATAATATGCAGTGCTGCCATTATAACCATTTTAAATTGTATCATACCCATTGGAAAACCCTTTAGGCATAATAGTTAATATGCACTAACTGTTTACTCAGATTTTGGCAGTTTCCCATTATTTTAGAAAAAAATGAAGTTCTGTGTAATTGCTCAGCATAACCTAGAGATTACCTATATGAACTTTCATGACGATTGGAGCATTATTAGAACATGGTCTCTTGTATAGGGAAATATATTGTTCAAGATTGTTCGTCGATTTTGAAGCATTACTTGACGAGAATATTTAAATCTCAGCTCCTACTCAAGAAATCATCATGCGGCTTTCTGTTCTGGATATAGGAAGAATTATAGCATACCTGTTTTAAATAACATATTTATATGAACTACCTGGAATTTATACTGATTTTTTAAAATTGGGCCATCAAACCAAACGCGTGGCAGAAAAAATCAATTTATGGAAATAATAACACAGACGTAGTTTTCAATTCAGATTTTCAAACTAAACTCAAATCCATCACCCCATATTTTCCTGAAATATTCCAATTATTATAACAATTGTTTGATTTACATAAATTAAGCTCCTCATCACAATAATCCGCTTCAAATTGTGCCTTATATCGATACAATTTTATTATTTAACCGAAGATGTCCTACCTTGCTTTCCGTATCCAAAATTGAACAAGTAAGAGAAAATTGATCAATATTTTTTAATATTTCTTACGAGTCTTTTCGATGCATTGTTTCTTTCGCATATATGTATGATTTTTCGATGAATTGTTCAGTGTAGAATTGTTACCGTGTAAAATTGTATTTTGCATTTTTGTGATTGTGTTAAATTGTGTTGCGCATAATTTTCGGGTTGCCGGTCCCTTTATGTTGAATAGATTTTTTTTATTACGACGACCCATTATTACGACGTGATTCAATGGACCAATCAATATCATTCATTAATAATTAATCAAAAAAGAACATTATGTAACCTTAGAAATGAGGCGAAGGCCAAATCCCTCAATGGGATGTAGCGCCAGAAAAATAAAAATAAATTACGAGCTAAGTAACTATTACTCCTTAAACTGTTTCAAGCAAAACGTCGTAAATCTTTTTATATTTGATTTCTAATTAATTACGTTTTTTTTATTTTCGTTTCAGGTAATTTTCTTGTACATCACACCAAAAAATTTTGTTGTTCAGAATTATAACGAGGTATTATTATTTATTAAGCACCCTTTAATAACTTAGTTAAATTTTTACAGTGTTCTGATTTATTTCCCAAACCGCAAAAATTCTTTACGAACGTCAGCTTTCATCAACTACTTTCATTTTTATACATTTCTTCTCTAACCAAATTTATTAAATCACGACATCTTCGTTTAAATTAAATTCGTGACTTATTAATTCCATCATTCAACCATTGCGTATCATGTTGAGTGTATGTACATGGTAGAAAATTAAGACGAAAAATATTTATTATTTTAATAATTTTATTTTGACTTAAAATTTAATTTATAGTTTATTTGTAAAGAAAATTTCTAACGGCTATAAAAATGAACATCTCTCACACTCTCTCTCGCTTTATCTGAATATAAGCAGTTGGTTTTTATTGTACCAGTCGTAACTTTTAGTTTTACTTGCCTTCTATGATTAATATTTGATAAGAATGAAAATTTTTTTGTAGCGTAAGTGTAACATTTACTGGGGAGCACAGAGTGAGTGTGCAAACGACGACATTATTTCAATTTTGTGCTCCAAACAAAATGAAAAGAGTTAGATTTTTATTTATTTTCTTTGGCACAGTATTTAAGTATACGATCGTAAATAATTTCGCGTCAATAATAATAATAAAAAAAGAACCATGAAATATTAATTTTGCGAAGAAAGCAAACAAATTAAATAAAATTACTGTTTTAATTACTCAGCAAATCATTCATTTGGCCCAAATCCAAAAAACTATAATAAATTTTGTATGTTTTAATTGAATTTTTATGATGTTGGAAATAATTTATTAGAGCCTTGGAAAGGGATTACGGCGGAGTAGAATATTATATTGGTGTTATATTGTTGCTACACCTTCAACGTGACTTGTTAGTTTTATGAATAAATTTTACACATTAAATTAGCATCGCTAGTTAAAGTATAACGAATGTTTAATTTATTAAGTGCGAATCAATTAATAAATTGTGTTTGCGTTAAACTATATTTATACACAGAATATTGAAGAAAAATCAAATTAGAATTGTAAATTAGCATCTCGGCAAAGGAAGACCACTTAAAATAATTTTCTATTAATAGATTCGTTAAAATTAAAATCAAACGCAAATCTTATGTAAAAGGAAAGAAAACTTTTTCATTATACACAAAGAACACAATATGCAAATCCCAAAAAAAAAAAAAATTATGGAAATTTTCTTTATTTAGAATTTGTTCCGATCTTCCACACACACCAAAATGACAATGTATAAAAGTTTTTGGAAGAAAATTTCTGTTCGATTTATTTTTTTTTTTTTGGGAAAAATTTAATTTAAATTTTGAATAAAATTATTTTCGAATTAATTCATATGATAGGATTTTTTTATATTATCCAACCTTTTTGGGGGTAACATCAGTAGAACGGTTTTATTCACTGTGCTGTTCGAGTATAGTCATTGCATTATGGAATTTACATTTTTTATCGCGGTATACTCTTATGATGTAAAATGTATACGTTATACTCTTCCTGTTTTCCCTGTGTTAATTCAAACATTTTTGAAAAAAAAAATCATAAGCTCGTCAGTTGAGCAGGGCTTTGATTTGGCAGAACACCGTTGCTATCGCCCCAAAATATTGAGAATTATATCCTCCGACGCGATTAAGATGGATTAAGGTGGTTTTTCCCAATGTTTTCGTTTGTGATTTCACTGTCGCTCACATAATGGTTTTTCTAGACTTATAGTGTGCTTCCCGTGGTCGGCGGTTTCACCGCTTTTTCTTGACAAATTAAACGAAACGCACTTTCCAGCTTCAAATGGAAATCCACGCTTTCTATAACCATGTTGCTCAAATTTTCTTCTTCAACATGACATTCTACACAATATGGTGATCAAATCCAAGGCTTACTCCTTGCCGTTTTCCAAACGAAAAAAAAAATCAAAAAATGTCTTTGCTCAAATGTTGAAAATTTGGATACCGATCCGGTTGTGAAAGATTCTGAAGTTTCAAATGAATATGCGTTTAAATTTAATTAAAACATTGCCCAGTTTAGCTGTAATCAACGATTAAGGTTTTGAGCACTTTCCAGCTTCAAATCGAAATCCACGCTTTCTGTAACCGATTTCCTCATAATTTCACCTTCAACATGACTTTTACGTGACGCTGATCAAATCCAATGAATTTCAAGCGAATAAAAAATTTATTTTAGTTTTGATCGAATGAGCGATTGTCGGTGGTCAACATATTCCGGAGTTTCAATGCATCGTGTATGATTTTACAGTTTAAATTTTACCATTCCGTTGGATAAAAGTTGGAGGAATTATTGACTGATCTTGTGTCTTGAATCTAGATTAAAACATAACGAGAAGTATTATGATATAAATTTTTTTATCCCTTGGTGTACATCCGGCGCTAATTGTTGTGTAATCCAGATCCATGAAAATCGTATTAGTTGACAAAAACTGTTGTTTCATTGGGGATTACGTACATTTACTCGTTTGCAACATGAACTTTTATCAAATTGTTGGTTGAATTTACTGTCTCAACAACTACTTCACACTAGCTTTTGTTAGGCATTTTGTTGTTAAAAATTGTTGAGGAACTTTGATGTCGTAATGATGTTTGATTGATATTCTTGTAAAAATTCCAAACACGGCCTCTACTGGCTTCCATATTTTTTCAATAGCTCGTCATGTTACAATAACTTTGAGTTTACGAGCTCTTTGAAATATATTCCTAATGGTTAAACGGAGTGATCTTGAACTAGGTTTGCCCGAACACAACAAATTGGGATTTTCGCTCATTCTAGGTGATTTACTTTCGCTCGCCGTTACAGTTTTAGTCTCAGTTTTGGTTGTCCTGTTGTCCTTTGTGGACTGATTGTCTCCTTGCGTGGCTGTAGTTTCTTCTGGTGTTGCTTGAAGCAGCGTTTTATTTATATTTTTAGGTATTACTCACTGAACAGGATCATGATCATCTCCAGATTCGTTAGTAATGCGGGTAGGCTGCATATTTTGGTATCATTACGTTTCTACGTGATATTTTAGCGCATCGAAAAGCCTGGATACTTCAGATAAAATTGTGGGGCTAATTAGGGGATATCGTTCTGTTTCTATCTAACAAGCAAATTTTAAATTGACAATTATTGGTTGAAAAGTTCAGGGTTCTTCTGTACAGCCCAGACGAATTCATTGATTGGGATGAAACATCATACTTAAGCGTTTTCTACAAATTGGGAGGTTCCAATAAATTTTGGATGAAATCCTTCCACCGGAAGCTTCAGCTTCCACAAGAGCTTTTTCAGTTTTTGCAAAATATTTTGAAATTCAAATCAAAAATTAGGCCCCTATTTAACCCAGACGGATTGATTGATCTGTATGAAACTTCATAGTTAAGCTTTTTCATAAATTTTTCGGATCCCAGTGAATTGGCTATACACTAAAGATTCTAAATTAAATTTGGAACAATATCCGTTCAGATCAATTTCACTAAATTTAAACGAAAATGTTGATTTTTGACAAAAAACAAAACTGTTATACTTTCATTTACGTAGTGAAATAAAGTAATCATGAAAATTTTCGACCTCAAAATTTTTACTTTCCCTTTCGCTATATCGCGGGAGTCAAAAAATGTTGTTTATACAAAGTGTATATGTGTGGGGTTTCTTACAGGTTAAATGTGTCCGATCAGGATGAAACTTAGTTCTTAAGCTTCTTTCATTAATTGGGAGATCCCAGTGAGTTTTAGATGAAATCGATTCACCACCCGCCAAGATAGCTTCTATCTTCTCATTTTCGTTTATTGCAAATATTTTGAAAAGTATTTCAGTTATGAGAAAATCGGCTATACATTAAAGATTTTAAATTAAATTTCCGACAATATCGGTGTAGATTAGTTTTCCAAAATTTATAATGGAAGGCCAATTTTTGACAAAAAACTGTCTACTTTCTTTTATGTCGTAAATGCTGGTCATTCTGTCTGTGTCATTTTTTCAGTCCAAACGGTTTGTCGGATCCGGAGAAACTTCATACTTTTCGTAACTCGGAGATCCCTGTGATTTTATTCCGAACCTGGTGCACCGAATATAAAGGCTTTCTCGGTTTTTTTAGTATTTTGAAAAACATACGTTTACGAGGAAAACGATTAGGAACTAAAAGATTCTAAACGAAATTTGCAATTATATCGGTCCAGATTATACTCGTACTTCAAAAATTTAAGCGGAAAATACATTTTTTGACTATTGCTACATTTTAGTAGCCCTCTTCTACAGTCTATGGGACTACATTTTTGAAGTTTGTTCACATTTTGGGAGAACCCAATGAATTTTGGTCGACATCGGTTCACCGGAGGTGACACCTTCCGTTCGGAATCGAACATCATACTTAAACTTTTTCCATTCATTTGGAGATCCCAATGATATTTGGGCAAAATCCATAGGAGCCTTTTCGTATTTTGCAAAGACATTGATAAGTATCTCAATTAAAGGTTTTGCACTTCAAATTCACGATTTTGCACGTCAAATTAACGATTTTGCAAATCATATTAAATTTTTTTTATTTCAATTTCAACTTTTTACAAGTCAACATCAATTTTTTACAATTCAATCTCAATTTTTTATACTTCATTGTTAATTTTTTGCAAAGCAAATTCGTGTTTTTAAAAACCAATTTCAATTAAATGCGGAGCAAATTAGAGTTTTAATATTTCAAATTCGTAAATTGTTTGCAACTTTTTTCAAAACAAATTAAGTGCTCCCAATTCTTAACCGAATATGATGGGATTGGATATGCTGGATGGAAATGGGGTTCTTAAAGAATTTTTGGAGGAAATTCTAGAATATGGCCATCTAGGTCGGAGCTCGATCAATCTTTAACCGATTTTGATGGGATTGGGTATGTTGGATGGAAATGCGATTCTTAAAGAATTTTTGGAGGCAAATTCTGGAATATGGCCATCTGGGTCGGATCTCGATCAATCCTTAACCGATTTTGATGGGATTGGGTATGATGGATGAAAAAGGGATTGTTAAATGATTTTTGGAAGAAATTCAGGAATATGGCCACCTTGCATGGAACTCGCTTATTTTTTCACGGATTTTGATGGGATTGGATATGTTGAATGGAAATGGGATTATTGAATGATTTTTGGAAGAAATTCTGGAATATGGCCAACTGGCATGGAACTCGCTTATTTTTTAGCGGATTTTGATGGGATTGTTAATGCTTGATGGAAATGGGACTATTGAATGATTTTTGGAAGAAATTCTGGAATATGGCCACCTGGCACGGAATTTGCTTATTTTTTAACGAATTTTGATGGAATTTCGTATGTTGGATGGAAATGGGATTATGAATGATTTTTGGAAAAAATTCTGGAATATGGCCATCTGGGTCGGAACTCGACCAATCCTTTACCGATTTTGATGGGATTGGGTTTGTTGGATGGAAATAGGATTCTTAAAGAATTTTTGGAGGAAATTCTGGAATATGGCCATCTGGGTCGGAACTCGATCAATCCTTAACCGATTTTGATGGGATTGGGTATGTTGGACGGAAATGGGATTGTTAAATGATTTTTGGAAGAAATTCTGGAATATGGCCACCTGGCACGGAATTCGATTATTTTATCACGGATTTCGATGGAATTGAGTATGCAGGATGGAAATGGGATTATTGAATGATTTTTGGAAGAAATTCTGGAATATGGCCACCTGGCACGGACCTCGATCAATTTTTAACGGATTTTGATGGGATTAGGTATGTTGGATGGAAATGGGATTCTTAAAGAATTTTTGGAGGAAATCCTGGAATATGGCTATCTGGGTTGGAACTCGATCAATCCTTAACGGATTATGATGGAATTGGGTATGCTAAATGGAAATGGGATTCTTAAATGATTTTTGGAAGAAATTCTGGAATATAGCCACCTGGCACGGAACTGGCTTATTTTGTAGCGGATTTTGATGGGATTGGGTATGCTGGATGGAAATGTAATTGTTAAATGATTTTTGGAATAAACTTTGGAATATGGTCACCTGGCACGGAACTCGATCAACTATTAACCGATTATGATGAGATTGAGTATGCTGGATGGAAATGGGATTTGGTAATAGTTGTTCGAAGAATTTTAATTTTAACCAACTATTCCATTTAAGAAAAACACTCGAAAAAACTTATAACTCGAAGGCGTAATGATTTATTATAAGCTTTATTTTATTTTATTTAATTAATTTAATTTTATAATATAATATAATTATGATTTTTATTTTTTAAATTATTATAATTCTATATCGAAGAATTTAGTTTGTTGTATAAACAAACGATCTTTTTGCACCAAAATTACAATATTAATAATAATATTTTTAATGAATTTAAAACAAGAAGCTTATCGGTTGTCGGAATTCGCTTTATTTTCCGCGAGAAATATTTTGGTTCAACAAAAGAATTTTTTTTTGTCAGCTCGTGGACAAATTAGAAATTTGTTGAAATTTTATTTGGTTACCGCGTTATGCACATACATCTACAATATACAACATACATCTACAATATTTGGTTATGCACATACATCTACAATAGTATATACATTGACTAATTATGTATTATTGTCCATGTATATACATACAATTTTATTTATATACAATTTCTTTATGCATAATATTATACAATTTAGATACATAATAATTAATATATATGTATATATATATATATATATATATATATATATATAAACAAACTATTTTTATGAGTATTATATACTAACAATGTTTATGTAATATTATGAGTAAAATAAAATATAATTCAATATATAATGTATAAATAATATTCAAAAATATATACTACCAATTATAAATTATAAATATTAATGTACATAATATTATGGGATGTGAACTATACTTAAATTGTACGTTATTATTTTGAATGCCTTGACAGGATTGTTAAATGATTTTTGGAAGAAGTTCTGGAATATGGCCACCTAGGACAGAACTCTGTCATTTTATAACCGATTATGATGAAATTGTACATTGTGGATGAAATTGATTAATGATTATTAAATAATTTAAGAAAAGTTTTAGAATATGGTCATCTGTGGCTGAATCCGGTCCATTTTTAACCGTTTATGATGGAATTAGATATGTTGGATTGAAATAGGATTCGAAAATTTTATGGGAAGAAGTTTTAGGAGAGGTCACCTTGAACTCGGCCATTTTTAACCGATTCTAATGTAACCGATTGTATGTAATTGGGCTTATTGTATGAAAATGGTATTCTTAAATGTTTTATGGAAGAAATTTTGGAATATTGCCACCTTGAACGAAACTCAGGTAATTTAACCGATTACGATCATGGACTTGCATTATTTAATCGAAATGAGATTCATTAATGATTTCTAGACAACATTGTTTAATATGGCCATATATAGCGGGCACGGCTATTACTTAACCGATAATGATGGAATTCGACAAGTCAGATAAATATCACTTTGGACGGCAGTCCAAACGAGTGACGAAAGCACCTACTGTGCTGGAAGTCGAACGAAGTATATATACAGCAAGTTTCGAACTTTTTCCCTTTGAGGCCGCCAGGGTTATGTTATATACCACTGGAAAGGTCTTGAAAAATAAACCCAAATAATGTATAAAAACATAAATTTCTTCCAACATTGAGTGGAGATATGACCTTCCGAAAATTGCCCCAAAAAATCAGTTTTTCGGGTATAACTGCCCCAAAAAGTGCCCCAATTATTTTTTAACTAGCAAATTATGATTGTAGACCTCAATACCAATTCAACGACACCTCAAACGTCGTAAACGGATGATTTTAACCAAAGTTATGACATTTTTAAATTTTTCTATGACGTCACCATTTAATCTTGCTTTGGTAAATATGTTTGTTTGTTTGTTTGTTTGTTCGTACTTCTTTCATTTGATCTCATATTTTCAAGGTTTGTAGTACTTGAAAAACTAAGCAACTTTTGTTCTACAACTTTTTGATTTGACCGCCATGTTGGCCGCGGCCAGCCTCTGAACGGCCATTTTTGGCCATTTTGTCACGCCCACAGCACTGAACCTATTCGACATACCCTGGACATATGCATATCGTTGGAAAGGTATTGACGCCAGCTATCAAATAGCATAAAAAAAATTCAAAAAATTAGGGTGGAGGGTCATTTTGGCCAAAAAACTGAAAAATGCGAAATCGGCCGGCCACATTCGGCCAAATTGCTAAAAAATGAGCCCAAGACTTTTGGTTCATATTTTCAGGATTATTAGCCACAAACCTCACCTACAATATGACATCAACCGTTTGTCCCAGAAAACTCGTATGTTTTAGATATTGGCCTCCATAACTTAAAAGCCACCCTAATTTTTTGCAAAATTTCATTTTTTGGCTCAAATGCACCCTAATATCGGTCCGTTGCGGTTCATAATGATAGTGAATCAACGTATTACACTGAAACAAATATAAATACATCATATTATTATCATTGCTAAGAGAATTTTTACCAATGACCCTGTTTTCATAACAAAAAAATTAAAAAACTGACAAATTGATGTGATCGAAAAAATCACTAAAAACATTAAACAATTCACAGTCTCCTTGCATTAAATCGATACTTTTTTAATCTTTATGATGATTTCTTTAAAAAAACAGATCTTATCTAACCTCCCATCGCATGAAGATGGAATATCAGCGAGAGGGTAGCTACCATTAATTTTTGTTTCCAACTAACACATTAAAATAAGAATATTTTATTGTATTGTTTAAGGAATCAAAAATGAATGGTAGCTGCATGCGGTTAGTGACAAAACAGCAAGAAACATGCAAAAAAAATTGTTGAATTACTCAATCGACTTTCTACCAAAAACACATGCATCTGATCTAAATTTTTACTACTCTGTAACATGCACTAAAAACTAAACTACAAATATTCAGCCGATAGCCTACGAGAATTGGGTGTGTAATAAGATCACACCCGGCATGACCTGTTTGTGGCATGTGGTAAAGGATTCTGAAATAAAATCTACTAAAATACTACAAAATAAAGATTGAAAAAATGCCTGCAAAATAAAGAAATAGAATCGTCTACCACACACCAGAAACAGTACACCAGAACGTAGGCTATCGTCCTGAACATAATGAAAAAATACATATCTGAACCTAATGATGAGACCTGATCCTACTACTTTTCCACATGGGTAGTGCGGTGTAGGGTAGTGCGGGTGAGATGGGTTTTGAGTGTTTAAATTAGATAGTGGGTCGGGAAGGTAGTAATGTTTAGGAGGCATGATTTGCGATTGATTGGGGTCGGTTGGGCTGGGTGTAGATGGAGTTAGGTGGGTGTGGGTGGATATGGGTGTTTGTGATATTTGAAATACGCAAACCACACTGCATAGAACCTCTTTTTCTTAGACACGGAATAATAATACTGTTAATACTATATAGGCAACAAAAATGCTTATAAAGTTCGGTTCCGAACCTTTCCCGTCTTTTTTATTTCATTTATGCTTGTGTTAGAGTGATTTCACTGAAAATTTGTTTCAGTCACAATTAAAACCAGTATCATAGGTAAACGGGGAAAGAATAGAAGAAAGTTATAATTTCTGTGAGATCAAGTGTGGAATAGAGCATTGTGCCTCATACACAGACGCACGCCACTGGAGTGACGAATATCAAGAGAAGAAAAACTAATCATGCACACTCCGTAACATACAGCCGACAGCTGTGTGAAAGTATGCGTAATTCGTTCTTCGCCTCTGGCTATTCGTAATTTCAATGCCGCGCGTCTGTGTAAGAAGTCGTATTCATACGTCGGATAAAAATCTCAGATTTTTCTATCCCAGATTTTTTTTCAACTTTTTGTATGAAAATAGCTTGTCTGTTGTATAATTTACGTGATGTAATTGGTTAAAACGATGGAATAGAAAACTCCCGGATTTTTATCTGTCGTATGAATACGACTTAAGCCACAATAACACGTAGCGGCCAATTGTGTGCTATCGAGTGTGTGTGAACTGTTTTGACTGACAAACAATAAAACGAATCGCAATTCAATTCATTTTCAATTTGCCGTGCCAAAATCATTGATATCAAATAAAAAACCTCTTAACGAGGTAAATGTTCGAGTGACGAAAGCCGAATTCAATTCACAAAATTTCTGATATCAAATTTGTGCCGAAAAAAACAATTGCATTCGATTTGTCAACGATTTTTCGGAATGTTAGTGCATTCGGCGCGTTTGTTTACATTTTTCTTTCTAGCTGTCAAAAACAACAACTTGCCAACGATTTTTCGGAATGTTCAACAACAACGCGCTGAATGCACTAACATTCCGAAAAATCGTTGACAAATCGAATGCAATTGTTTTTTTCGGCACAAATTTGATATCAGACATTTTGTGAATTGAATTCGGCTTTCGTCACTCGAACATTTACCTCGTTAAGAGGTTTTTTATTTGATAGGTTTTACACTTCAAATTCACAATTTTGCAAAGCAAATTTATGTTTTTTCAAAGTAACTTCATATAAATGTAAAGTAAATGAAATATTTTAAAACAAATTCAAGTTTTATTATTTCAAGTTCGTATATTTTTACAATTCAAAATCAACTTTTTGCAAAAATTCAGTGCTCTTCACAAAAAATACGGTAGGCTCTGTTCGGTGACATAGCCGCAGGGGGCGTTAGACGTAGAACTACTCTACTCATATAAAGATAAGTATTTTTTTGGCGATAAAAAGATAGTTTTTGAAATATTTTTAAAACATTTTATTATTTTACATCACAATTTTATGATGAATTGGTCTATGATACGAAAAGTAACAAACCGATGAAATTTATTTCAAAGAGTGTTTTATAAGAATATAATGTAAAAAATAGTATAGCTAATGTAGCGGTTGTCCTGTAACAGATAGTGGTAGTTGCATGGTCATGTTAATATAGTAATTATTACAATCTGATGATGTAATACTTTCAACAGACGTGTTAATAATTTCGGTCAATGACCGGTTTTCTCCAGCTGCAGCTAAAAGTGACCGTGTGCATATTTTAACTTTTGAAAAAACCTTTTCAATAGGGTTTAACATTGGTGAGTATGGCGACAAGAAAACCAATGCGTGTGAAGTATTTGAAAAAAAGTTTCTAATATCAGCTGTTTTATGAATAGCCGCATTGTCGAGTACTATCCAAGCGTTTTCAATAATGATCTACCTTAGCTTCGAAAAAAGATCCTTAATAAACTGACAGTCGAATTAGGGATGACTTTTTTGTAAACAATTCTTTGACAATTCATTGCGGCTATCGCAGCGATACATTTCTGCCTCTAACCACTAGCACCGTCACATGAGCACTTGTGTTAACTCTTGATCGCGCCTTCGATCGCCTTAAATGGTAGTTAAAGCCACTTTCATCCACATTATATTCATCCATATTATATTTTTTCGATTTTGTGGTGCATTTTCCGAAAAATTGGTTGCATAACTCCTTCGAAGATCCAGAGTTCTTTCATCGTTTAAACGATCGACCTCAATTTGGGCCAGTTTTAAGGTTATTCTAAGTTTATGCAATCCGTTTCGAATTGAAGAAATGCTAATTACTATGTCATCCGATTCTCTCAATTTTTCCTTTATATTTTTAAGAGATATCGATGGATTTTGCTCCACGTTTTCCTCAATTTTGTTTAAAATATTTTCATTAACTGTTGTAGATCTTTTGTCGCCACATTTTTTTGTTATGATTTCCTCGCCATTTCTCAAATATTTTTTAATAATTGTATTAGCAGTGTTTTTATTTATACCGGCTAGTTCCGCTGACTCGACAATTGATTTCCCCTCATTGTAAAACTTAAGTAATATTTTTTTGGACTCTAATCTTGTCCTTTTATAATGCTGGCCGTGTCTCGTCTGGTGAATTGTACGTGACTCATGCTCCTCTGACCTTTGCGAATCACTCATACCACTTTCATTTTCTGGATTTTCCATTTTAATAATAAAAAGACGGAATATTTTTTTTTTGTTTTCACAAACTGAGCTATATCAAAACTCGCAGAATAATGATTCGCATATTTTAAACTACTTGTTTATATACTAAGTAATTCTTAGTTCTTAGTCCTATACCTCCTCTAAATTTATTTTTTTATTTCATATTAAAACATTATATAATAAAACAATAAATCCAAAATAATAATAATCATCGCCTTTATTTTAGAAAAAATAATGTGTATTGGAATTGAGAAAATAGATGTTCAAATTCAGGGTTTATCGTGCAAACAATAAAACAAAAAAATTCGTAATTGAAGAAAGAGTAATACCTCCAATAAAAATTATAATTTTAGGTTCGTACGATCAGGCAGTTTTTGGGTATATTATTTTGTATTTATTGTTTTATTATATAACGTTTTAATATGAAATAAAAAAATAAATTTAGAGGAGGTTTAGCACTAAGAACTAAGAATTAGTATTTAAACAGCTAATTTGAAATTAAGAATCATTATTCTATGTGGCCAATCGGCCAATCTAATAGGTTAAATTGCTTGACTTCCGTTCAAGGTGGCCATATTACAAAACTTCTTCCATAAATAATTTAAAATCCAATTTTCATCAAACAAGCCCAGTTATATTATAATCGGTTAAAAAAACCGAGTTTGAGGAAGCCTTTTCCAAAACTGCTTCTAATAATATTTTAGAAACCAATTTCAATCCAATATATTCAATCCCATCATAATCATTTAAACTTTTTCCCAAATTCATTTAAGAATCCGTCATAATGTCCTCTATTATCCATCATAATCCGTTAATAATTGTTCAAGTTCCGTCCCAGGTGGTCGTATTCCAGAATTTCTTCTAAAAATCATTTAAAAATCTCATTTCCATCCAGCATACCCATCCCATCATAATCCATTAAGAATTGATCGAGTTCCGTGCCCGGTGGCCATATTCCACAATTTCTTCCAAAAATCATTTAACAATCCCATTTCCATCCAGCATACCCAATCCCATCAAAATCCGTTCAAAAATAAGCGAATTCCGTGCCAGTTGACCATATTCCCGAATTTCCTCCAAAAATCATTTAACAATCCCATTTCCATCAAATATACCCAATCCCATCAAAATCCGTTAAGAGTTGATCAAGTTCCATGCAAGGTGGCCATATTCCAGAATTTCTTCCAAAAATCATTCAATAATCCCATTTCCATTCAACATATCCAATCCCATCAAAATCCGTGAAAAAATAAGCGAGTTCCATGCCAGTTGGCCATATTCCAGAATTTCTCCCAAAAATCATTCAATAATCCCATTTCCATTCAACATATACAATCCCATCAAAATCCGTGAAAAAATAAGCGAGTTCCATGCAAGGTGGCCATATTCCTGAATTTCTTCCAAAAATCATTTAACAATCCCATTTTCATCCATCATACCTAATCCCATCAAAATCGGTTAAGGATTGATCGAGATCCGACCCAGATGGCCATATTCCAGAATTTCCTCCAAAAATTCTTTAAGAATCGCATTTCCATCCAGCATACCCAATTCCATCATAATCGATTAAGGATTGATCGAGTTACGACCCAGATGGCCATATTCCAGAATTTTTTCCAAAAATCATTCATAATCCCATTTCCATCCAACATACGAAATTCCATCAAAATCCGTTAAAAAATAAGCAAATTCCGTGCCAGGTGGCCATATTCCAGAATTTCTTCCAAAAATCATTCAATAGTCCCATTTCCATCAAGCATTAACAATCCCATCAAAATCCGCTAAAAAATAAGCGAGTTCCATGCCAGTTGGCCATATTCCAGAATTTCTTCCAAAAATCATTCAATAATCCCATTTCCATTCAACATATCCAATCCCATCAAAATCCGTGAAAAAATAAGCGAGTTCCATGCAAGGTGGCCATATTCCTGAATTTCTTCCAAAAATCATTTAACAATCCCTTTTTCATCCATCATACCCAATCCCATCAAAATCGGTTAAGGATTGATCGAGATCCGACCCAGATGGCCATATTCCAGAATTTGCCTCCAAAAATTCTTTAAGAATCGCATTTCCATCCAACATACCCAATCCCATCAAAATCGGTTAAAGATTGATCGAGCTCCGACCTAGATGGCCATATTCTAGAATTTCCTCCAAAAATTCTTTAAGAACCCCATTTCCATCCAGCATATCCAATCCCATCATATTCGGTTAAGAATTGGGAGCACTTAATTTGTTTTGAAAAAAGTTGCAAACAATTTACGAATTTGAAATATTAAAACTTGAATTTGCTCTGCATTTAATTGAAATTAGTTTGTAAAAACACGAATTTGCTTTGCAAAAAATTGACAATGAAGTATAAAAAATTGAGATTGAATTGTAAAAAATTGATGTTGACTTGTAAAAAGTTGAGATTGAAATAAAAAAATTTGAATATGATTTGCAAAATCGTTAATTTGAAGTGCAAAACCTTATGAAAAATCGATTTTATGTACTAAAAAATTCTAAATTAAATTTGCTACAATATCGCTTTAGATCAATTTTCCAAAATTTAAACCGAAAGGTTGATTTTTCGCACAAAAAAATGTTTTATTTTCTTTTATGTAGTAAAATAAAGTAAAGTGCATGAACATTTCCGACCACATGATTTTTGCTGATTTACCTTTCGCTAAATTGCCGAAGACAAAAAGTTGTTTTTAAAAATATCTCTGTGTGTGTTTCGGTGTAGATTAGATACCTGTGTCCTTTCTACAGCCTAAACGGTTTGTCGGATCGAACCGACCCAGTCGTTTCAATTTAAGCGTGGCCAATCGTTGGAAGTGTGTATTTTCTTTCCGGACAGAAAGGTCAAAAATATCGTTATTCACCTGGCGTTATGATGAATGCATTATTAATTGAGTGCTGAGGTCGTGAGATTTGACAACTCTCGAACCACCAACAATAGACCCGCTTTGCGGGTTAATTACAGTTAATGATTTAAAAAAATTATAAAGTAACTAGCGAAATGCGAAGGTTTCTGCGTGCTGGACCCCGGGGTCTAGCGGCTCTTATATATTCGAATCTGAGAGGTGTGTCCCCTGAATCAAGGTTTCCATTCTTTTGCGTTTCTGTACCATTTATCCAATTTCGATGAAACGTTGATGGGTGGTTTGCGTGGACGCCCGCGAAGGTTTCGGAGTTGGATTTAATTAGAACTAGACCCCCGAATCTAGGGGTCGCGGTAATTTTTCTTCTTTTAAAATTTCAGTTTTTGATGCTTCCGATATTCAGTACCTGATGAATTCTTGTCATATGCGATTGCAACTACAGTGAGGTGGAGAAATTGCCTGGCAAAATATCCGAAGTTCAAAGTAATTCTAATTTCTCCCGTACAACGCCGGGTATTTCACCTAGTAAATAATTATAATAAAAACACAATCGTAGAGTTATAAAATTTAGTGTATAGTTGAGAAATTTAAAGGTTATGAAAAGGCTCTGTTAAATCTTAAAAGTTGTGTTGCGTTCAAAATATTACAACAACAATTGCATTGTATTCAAGCCGATTGTTTTAGAATGTTAAGAAAAAAATTTTTAGGATTAGGGGAAATAAAATCATTTTATGGTTATGGTGTTTACCGCAAGGCATTATTTTTTCTATTTTTTTCGAAAAATTAATCTTGTAGTAAAATTTGGCATTTGTTATTTGATAGCAAAATGCCGAATTTAATTTGTTCTATTTCATAAAATAAAAAAAAC
The DNA here is from genome assembly GCA_947310385.1 of Nephrotoma appendiculata. Classification (NCBI taxonomy): domain Eukaryota; kingdom Metazoa; phylum Arthropoda; class Insecta; order Diptera; family Tipulidae; genus Nephrotoma; species Nephrotoma appendiculata. Next base: position 171,312,411 of record OX371224.1, read on the forward strand.
TAAAATAAATATTGAGAAAATGAACCAACACAGAAAAATTAAAACACATTAAAAAATTAAATCCAAAAGTTGTTGCTTTTACATTTCTTAGCTAAGCTAAGCGGATTAGCGAAAGCAACACTACTAAAATGATACTGCAAGTAACAATAAAACATATGTCACTGCATTCCAACGTTACACCAGATCCAATCAGCAAGTATATCCCGCAAATTGAATTCAAATTTTTAAATAACACAATTACCAAAATTAAAATGAATGAAAATGAGAAAAAAAATTTTCATTTTATTTATCGTATTCTACATTTTCAACAAAAAAACGGTTGCCAACTTTTTTTTACTGTGCTTCTCATTATTATCTCAAGAATGTTCGAGAAGTTGATGAAAGTTTCTCATAATTAGAACTTTTTTTTATATAACTACTAACTGTAGAGTAAAGACCATTGCGTTTTTGTTGTGTTTCCGTTTTCTTCACGTTTTCGTTCAAGTCTAGTCGGAAAATTAACAATTTCTATAAAAAAAAATAAAAAGAAAATTTGAGATAAAATGTTTTATTACAACGGTATAATAAAATGAAAAATGGTATATATTGTTTTAATGGAATTAAGAAGTAAAATCAAAAAATTATAATTATGGGGAAAAAAAAGTTTTGCGCTATATACGAGAACATAGTGCAAAAAAGCTTTTTAGTTAATTGTGTATATAGTCTCGTAGAAATAACATAAAGTGTTATTTTTAGAATTGTTTTATTATGAGGCAACATAAAATTCCTTAATTGGTGCAATATAAGAAACAAAGAGTATATTTTTGTGTTATGCTGCGTACTTAATGCAGAATTATTTTGTATTGATTTTATTATACAAATTTTTTGTGTGGCTTGTGTGCGCGTTAACACCTGTATCAACATCTGAAGCGCAAAAATTTCTTAACATAAATTAACATATTTTAAAAAGGCGCAAACAATTTTTTTTATTTAACAAAAATATTATTTTTTGATATTAACGGGCGCGTCTTAAAATTATGTATCTACGTACCTACATTGTCGAGTAGCTAAGCGAATGACAGATTTTTCTTATGTCGTTGATAATAAATTTTGTAAATATTTGAAATATTTTTTGTGTGATATATGGATATACACTTTGTGGTTTCTTAAGATTAATCATTTAATAATAACAACAAAAGTGTTTATTATATTTTGACAAATTATTAACTCAAATTCTATACAAAACAGACTCTCTAGCGCTGCGTATATGGAAGTGAGTTCGCACAACGTTATGGGAATATACGTATATTTAAATGAAATTTTATTGTTGTTTTTTATGATGATGGATAATGAAATGAAAATTTATTTTCATCTCTCCATGTTATACTCGTATAGTACACACACACACACACACACTGGGTTTGCTAAAAATGAGAAAACAAGTAGATAATCATTTTGTGGTAATGCAATTATTTTTTTTACAAATTGGTTGGGTTTTGTTGTAATATAAATTGAAAAATTATTTTTTATATTCGAACCGCACCACACACAAAAACTATAATGAATTTTCCAAGCTGGAAATTGTGTATTGTGTTTGTGTGTAACAAATATATTTACCAAACTATCTATTTTAATTGCAAGCCACCCTCTTTATAGACATAGATTTATGTTGGTTTTAAAATAATCATAAAATAATAAATTTGTTGACAGGTATTGGGAACCGTATATTAATGAGGCTGATTAAAAGCATGGAAATTTTTGTTTTTCAAGCAGATGCAGCAACATTTATGGAAATTTTTCTGTATAATTTGTAAGCTCGGAATCAAAAATATTTTAATAAATTAGGTTTTTGTGGCATATATTGTCATGGAATCTTCGTTGCATAAATTGAAAAAGCTCCTACAAAACCTACCACTTCAGGTACATAGATGTCTACCACATTTCACATGAATCTCCCAATTTATAGAAAAAGCTTTAGTGTGAAATTTTATTCAGAATATTCAATCCGAAAGATTCCGAATTGTTGATGAAATAAAGGTTTGTCTTATAAAAAGAAAAACTGTTCATTTTCGGTAAAACGTAAAATATGATCTTTTTTTTTTTTTTTTTTTTTTTTTTTATTTAAATTATTACAACTGAATACAATTCATCTAGTAATTTTTCTTTCTTGATTTAGGCACTTGTGAATGAGAAGAGGCCCATTAGCCAGTTTACTGAAGTAGTCTTTGCGTGTCCTTAATCCATTAAATCAATTGGTTTCGTTCTCTGCAGTCGTCTTACTGCATGTGAAGTGTCCAACATACCACGAAGCTCTTCATTTACGTGTTGATGTATACGTTGTCCACGAATTACTGCAAATTTTTTTATTTCTTGTTGAACCGTCGGGATATTTAGGTCCCTATGAAGGTCATCATTCCTAATGTACCACGGAGCGTTAACTATACCACGTAGTACTTTGTTTTGAAAAGTTTGTATTATTTTGGTGTTGGTTTTCTTTGTACAGCCCCAGAGCTGTATTCCGTAAGTCCATACAGGCTTTAGCACCTGTTGATACAATAGCAATTTATTTTCGGTTGACAATTCCGAATTTTTCCCGAGAAGCCAATACATTTTGCGATATTTGATATTAAGCTCATCTTTTTTCTTTTTAACGTGCTCTTTCCATCTGAGCCTGGTATCTAAGGTCATTCCTAGATATTTAGCATTATTTGCATACGGAACCTGCTAACCGTTAATGATTACAGGTTTATGTAATCAGTATAAACTGACTTTTAGATTAGTGAAATTCATATGCGTGGATTTCGATTCATTGAGCCCGATACGACACATTTTTATCCATTTTATGATTTTGTCACATGCTTCTTGGAGTTTCGTTGTCGATTCCTCGATAGTGTCTCCTACTGAGAGAACGGCAGTGTCATCAGCAAATGGTGCAATGGTAACATCGTTTAATTGAGGTAAATCTCTGGTATAGAGCAGGTAAAGAATAGGTCCCAAAGCCTGCGAGACTCCTGCCGAAATCTTTTTAGCTCGGAATATTCATCTTCATATTTCACCCTAAAGTGGCGATTCTCTATGTATGATTTTAAAATCATATAATATTGTTTTGGTAAATCTCTATGTAGTTTGAAGAGTAAACCTCTGTGCCACACCTTATCGAAGGCCTGCGCCACATCTAAGAAGATACTAGAACAAACCTTTATCCTTTCTAATGTATTCTCAATGGCATCTGTAAGCCTATGAACCTGCTCAATAGTTGAGTGTTTCTCTCTGAAACCAAACTGATATTCTGGGATAAGGTTTCTTTGTTCTATGGTTCTTTTCAATCTTTTGAGCAACAGTCTCTCAAACAATTTCGCTAGTGTTGGTAGAAGTGAAATTGGCCGGTAGGATTTTCTATCATTCGGTGGCTTGCCCGGTTTCGGAATCATTATTACTTCTGCTACTTTCCACTGCATTGGCACATGCTTTTTCCTGAGAATCGCATTGATTATGTGCAGTAATTTACGGGTACCTTTTTCAGGCAGCTCCTTTATTATTTGCCCTGTTATCAGATCATAACCAGGAGCTTTCTTTACTTTTATGTTCTTAATTTCAGCTTTTACTTCTTTTAATGTTACAGGCCTGATCTCTTCAAAATCAGATATTCTGAGCGTATCAGCAGTGTTTTCGTCATTCTGCTGACCTAGAGGTTGAAATGTTTCTTCAAGATGTTCAGCAAACAGGTCAGCTTTATCTTTCGCACTTCTAGCCCATTTCCCATCGTGTGTTTTGATTGGGGGGATCTGCGTTTTTGGTCGTTTTAACCCTTTTGTGGCTTTCCAGAGGGAATAGTCGGTATCTTTAGTTGGAGCTAGGGAACAAAGGTATTTTCCAATTGTTTTATTTTTCACTTTTTTTATGAGTGCCTCAAGTTTGATGCACGAGTTGTTTAAGGTGGTTTTATCTTACGGCGCACGCGTAGTCTGCCATTTCTTTCGGGCTTTTCGTTTTTCCTGCACTAGTTCTCTTACTTCTATTGGGTAAATAACGGAGTTCTTTTTCCTGGATGATAATTTGGGGGTGCATTCCTAAGCCAACCATTGTATGACATCAAGGAGATTGTCTAGTTCTTCTTCTATTTCATTTTCACTTTTGATTGGCACTTGAAGTTCTATTTTTTCCTCTACCAACTGCCTAAACAGTTCCCAATTTGTTTTGTTGTTTGTGAGCTGTGGTGAATTGGTTTTTTTATTACATTTTTACTAACCGTCATAATAACAGGAGAATGATCAGATGTTAGACTTTCATCATTCTCTAAGTAGATGTAGCGTTCCGATATGCCTTTTGTGATGTAGAAATCTATTAGATCTGGGATTTTGTTAGGATCAGTTGGCCAGTACGTTGATTTACCTCCTGAGTAAAATTCACAGTTTGAGTATTGGCCAGCTGCAAGTAACTCTTTGCCTTTTGGAGAGGTTAATCTTGAACCCCAGAAGGTATTTTATGCATTAAAGTCACCTCCAATAATGAAGTTACTTCCTAATTTCTGGAACAAATTAATGTAGTCTTCTTCTAAATATGATCTAAACTAATTAGTAGACCGGTTTTGGGCAACAATTAATTTGATTAAATGGAAAAAACCTAAATTAATCTCTTGCGCTTACAATTATTTAGAAAAAATGTGTGTCCATCCACTCAAAGAAATTCCAAATGAATTCCTCCTAAACGGTTGGACCAATTTTTATGAAATTTTGTGCGTGTGTGTGTGTGTGTGTGTGTGTGTTTGAGTGGCTTCCTGGATGGTTTAAATTCACAATTCGGCCCGGTAGGTGGCACTGCAATCGGGTTCTAGCAAATTTTTTTTTCAGGATTTTTCGCATATCCGAACATATAACCCACAATTTCACCCCCGAATCTTCTGTACGTGTGTTCTAATTTAAAATTTATTATTTCGTTTATTTATATTTGTTCGACTCTCTTCCAAAGTTGTTTATATTTTATATGGATTTTATTTTCCTTTCTTTTTGAAAAAAAAAAAATTGTTTACTATTTCCCTCCTCTCTTTCAGAATGCACGATATTTTTTTATTTCTATTCGGTCAACTGCCAACTAAAATATTTTTTTTTCTGTGAATTTTTAAAAAAATTCTGTTTTTCATCGAAAAAATCTGTTTTGTCGAATATGCCAAAAAAACATAAGAAAATCAATAGTTAATTAGTGAAACAATAATTTTATATATGGCTTAAGTAATTTTATTTAATTTCAAATAATATATAAAAGTTTCATAAAATTGACAACGCGTGAACGCGCGAATCTTGTCTTTAAATTCTTTAATTTTTTGTTAAAATAAATACAATACATATTTGAGAAAAATAACTATTTAGTTTTCTTTTTAATTAATTAATACTGTTACGGTGACACCTAGATTAGAATAGAATAAGTTAATTTCATTAATTGTTCAATTGCATTTATGATTTATACTCAACATTTAGGCGTCATTTCTATACTAACATATTTGCTGCGCATTTAGGATTATTCTATAAACAAATATTTTGGTATATAAGGGCGCGCGTTGACGTGGAATGCTGAGTTTTATTTTAAACGTGATACAGTGAAGGTTAAATAGAAAGTTTATTAAAGTGATTATTAAGTGATTATTAATACTGTTACGTTTTGGCCTTGTCATTCAAGGTTCGAATCACTGGATTGTGAATAAATACAACTGCTTCAAATTTGTACTCTCACAAATTTATTTACACCACACAATAATTATACAACACAAAATTAACAATTAATTATTACAATTATAACACACTTTTTAATAATCACTTTAATAATCTTTCTATTTAACCTTCACTGTATCACGTTTAAAATAAGACTCAGCAATACACGTCAACGCGCGCCTTTATATACCAAAATATTTGTTTCTAGAATAATCCTAAATGCGCATCAATAATCGAGCAAATATGATAGTATAGAAATGACGCCTAAATGTTGAACCAAATCATAAATGCAATTGAGCAATTAATGAAATTAACTTATTCTATTCTAATCTAGATGTCACCGTAACAATACATAAATAATATTAAACATGCTTGTGCGATCATACATTTGTACATTACATTTTTGGTACATACTTTTCGTGGGACAAAAATTCGTACAGTTTTGTCCATTTGTTTCTATAAAATTTTTTGTATATAGTATTCCGCTTAATGCTGGAAACAGACGTGCGGATTTTACGCATGCGAATACGCACGCGAAAACGCAAGTTAACTACATGAGCGTATTATTCAGACCTTCCGTTTTTATTTTTCGGTAGAGTTTTCAATAGACAATATACAATTTGTTTTGGAATTTCTATCAAAATATTGAAAAGCCGTCGTGATGTTAATATTAATTCATGTTATTTTTTTTGTTGTTGTGTAGTCAACTCTGCTGCGGTGCGTTTTTTTAGAAATAGAGACAACTTGCGGAAAAACGCATCCTATGCGGAATCCATGTATTTCATTTCATTTAAAGTAGTGTATTCTAATTTAAACGCACGCGTTTTTCCGCACGTCTGTTTCCAGCATAATGTAGTTGGTTTAAGGGCATAACGAATTTTCGTTTTGTTTAGATAGATTTGGGAAAAGATCCGCTCAACGTTAGCCGTTGAAATCGGTACATTTAAAACGGCCATAATAAATATTTTTAAATTAGGAAAAGAGACACTGCCATCTCCACGTTTTAAATTAAATATACATTGCCAAAACTGTTTGGCAATGTATATTTAATTTGGCGAAATGAACAACAGACACTGTTCGTGGAGAAAAGGATTCTGAGATAGCGAATGCATCGATAGATTTAGACTACTAACGTCAGAACCGTTAGTAGTCTAAATCTATCGATCCAATCAGTACCAACGCAAGAACTGTCTGATAAGTACCATCATTTACGGGGAGTTCCGATCCAGGAATACAATCAAGCAGTCTCGAAAAGAAGATGCAACGATGATTTGGCTGAAATTGTAAAAGAGACAATTTTTCAGTATCTCGCCAAGGGCTATGCGCGAGAGTTGTTACCACATATATCGATCGAGCCATCTCCAAGAATATGGTATCTACCCACATTTGTGGTGAATAAAGTTCGCATTGTAAGGAAAGCAGCGTGCAAAGTCAATAGAATATCGATCGTTGAATTTAATTTATTTGATGCAGGTTATGACGTTTGGGGCGTCTTCCTACCCCAGTTTGGTGCTGTATGTAAAAAATGCGAATGCACTTAGTTTTGCCGAAAAGTATCCGCAAGTGTCCGGCATAATAAAAAACAACCACTTTGTGGACGACTGTTTGGACAGTGTCAACACTCCGGAGAAATACATCGAACTAGCAAAACTGTTCACAGAAATACACAATTATGCCGGGTTTGAAATAAAAGATTGGAAGTAGAATGCTCCGTAAATATTATTATCATTGGATATTGTCAGTGCCTCTGACGGCAAATAAAGACCTAAACTTCAGCCCGGTATGGTTGAATGACGAGCAATTCGACAAGGAGCGCAGATACGACACAGAAATAATACAACTGCATATATTTGTCGATGCGAGTGAACACGCCTTTATTGCGATTGCATACTTCCGCATCGTACATGGCCACAATATCCACGGTGTCCTGGTTGCATCTAAAACTAAAGTCGCACCACTATCAATTTGACTTGAATTACAAGCGGCGGAACTCAGGCCCCGAATAATGGTACAAAATAGAACAAATTGCCAACTTTGAAATCACGGTGTCCCAACGGTGTTTCAAACCATGGTGTCCCAACCAACCCCAAGTTGTCTACGAAGCTACCATTGTGAAACGGCGTGCTGACTACATGCATACGGTCAAATATTAACCATCGGATATCAAGGTGAAGCGATCTTTTAGCTAGCAACGTCTTCTTCGATTGCTAGGTATGTAAATAACCTAAGATGCAGAGTCCATCATACTGCCATTACCGTAGGACTAAACACTCAAACCGCGCTTGTTAAATCTAACACTGAGCTTTATCGTCGAGTCCAGTTCGATGCCTATCAAAAGGAGGTCGAAATATTGCTACGCAACCATTCGCTTCCAATAGATAAACAAGTGAATGTTCCGAAAAGCAGCCTCACCATATTTAGACAAAGTTTTCATTAGAAGGGTGAAAAGGAGGATTTATGCTTCGGAAGATACTGGAATGAATCAAAACGACCAATACTGCTACCGAAGGCCATAGGGTGTCTTATTTGTTAGTCATGTCATACTATGGAAAATACCACCCACATAACCATGAAACCACTGTTAACGAGCTTAGTTATTGAAAAGAGTATGATCTTCACGGAAGCGATATAAGACCATGGGGTCTATTATGAAATTTATCCGTCTCAGATTTTTCCGTTAACGTAAATATTTGATTCAACACGGATTTTCAAAATACGTCAACTAAATAGCAGTCCGATTTTTTCTAGTGTACTCGGAAATATCCGATTCGATTTTGCTTTTTATGTTCGCTATTATAGCACGGATTTATCCGTTAACTGAAAAATACAAGACGGAAAAATTTCATAATAGACCCCCAGAATGCCCTTCCTCGAGCAATTTCAGCACAAGACGAGGCACGCTAACCGAATTACACAGTGACAATGTAACAAATTTATGCGGAGCAGAAGTCGAGTTGCGTCGTGCACTTCATGCAGAACTTCTCACCTTGGGTTTCAGATGGCTGTTTAATCCGACCGGGTCACTACATATGGCTGGCAGCTGGAAACGTCTCGTGCGCTCAATCAAGAACACTTTATACTATATTATGCTTCAGCACAACCCAGAAGACGAATTGCTTAAAAATATTGTTACGGACGGGTCAGCAGCCGACTCGCAGATATCATCTAAACCACGCAGAGGCCTCACACGGTGATTTTGCCGGCAAGATCTCAGAGAGAATTGCTATGGGTCGTGGGATTTTGAGGCTTGCGTGGCTCCTCCTGGCCTACGCCGTGATTACAGAAATTTTTATAAAAAAAGAAAAACGCAAATTAAAAATAAAAATAACAAAAACCTGATGTTCCACCGAAATCTGTCGGACGAAACTTGAGGAACGATATAAAGAAAATAATAACCGGGCGTACCCGACACAGAATGGAGTCTCCCCTCCCATCATACTGAACACGTCAAAATTTAGTGATTCATTTTATAAAAATTTGTTGTCATTTGGTACAACCCAAATAAAAAAGAAAATACGAAGTGTAGGAATAATCCAAATACACGATTACTGATGGGAGGGTAAGATTTTGATTTATTATAGCTAAAAAAACAAAAAGAAATAACGAAACGAGAGAAACGACGAAAAGGGGTTAAAGATAAGGGTGGAGCAGATGGGTGAAAAAATGTTACGTAAAACACCGCTATTCGGCGCTCGATTACAACTGTTTATCAAAGAAATAAAAATTTTAATAAAGAAAATTTTTTTAAATTAAAATAAAATAAAATAAATAAAATCGTACCGCCTGAAACCAAACGTAGCGGTATATCGTAAACCGTCGAATAATGTCACTTCACCCGTTGATTAATAAAGTATTCACAACTAGAAATACGATTACACTGTAGAGCTGCTGTAGGGAGAGTTTTATTAAAACAATTTGTTTTATACACCGAAAATATTTTAATTGTTAATTTCGTACTTATCAACAAAATGGCATGACGCCAGACTTAAACTTTTCAACACTCAACTGAATTAACATCAAGACGACAACTCGACTTGTTTTTCACAACAAAATTCCAATCAAGACTAAAAAATTCTCGCACCAAAAAAACTTCTAGAATGTTCCTTTTGTTGTTGTTCTCCCCCTTTCGCGCTCGTCACTTTCGTACTCCCTCCAACGCACATCAAACTGCACGTATAAAAAAAAGAGAACAACCAAAAAAAAACATTCTATATCTTCGTGCGATTCTCCCACACTTATACGACGCTCACTGACAGCAAAAACAAGATAAATATTAGTACTTAAAGTACCAAATGCTTGAGAACAGGTGGCACTGTAATCACACAAAATATTCCACTACCATAGAACGAATACAAAAGAATACACGTAAGGAAGGGAAATAATTGTTATGACCATAGAGTCGTAACAACTTGTTAATAGAGATTGAGAACTACACTCTGCTAACGTAAATTACACTCTGCTAACGTACCTCCATTGAGGGTGCCGATTCTGAAGCCCTGACATTAAACCATTTTTTTTAACCGAGTATATGGCCGTTCTGACGAAGCGAACGAAATAGTTCATTCCTGTAAAACCGATTGAATAGGAGAATGTGATTATTATCGTTGGTAACAATTTACCACGAAATTCGTGGTCGAATAGATTGGTAATCGAAACAAATCTTGCCAAAGATGGGCAGGTGAAAAGTGCTGTCGTACATACCGGCCGTGAAACTGGCTGTGTTGAATATGCAACCGGAAAAGCTGGATACGGCGACATCTCCATGAAATGTGAGTCAACTTACCGGGTTGGTGGATGTTGTCAAATGTTAAAACAGGGCTGTTTGTTTTTGGATCGTGATACGAGAAAATATAAAAAGAAATTTGACAGAAGAGAAAAAGTATAGCGTAGTTACAATCGAAAAGTCCAAAAGAAAACACTTGTGATAAGAAATAATCAAATTTTTTAAAAATATTAAATAAAAAGTAATTTTTAGTGCTGTACTTGTTTTTTTATCCAGAGTCGTCACCAAGCAGCATCGTTCCACAAAGTGCAATATCCACGATGATAAATACCGCAAACATGCCATTCTTATTGCGCCATTTCGAAATAAGACCACTTCTGCATATTTAGCCAAATTCAGCAAAACTTTTATTTTTTTTGCGTTCATTTCAGAGATGTCTTTGATGAATTGGTCACGAGTTTAGGTGGAAATTTGAAATATTCTGGCACCGATATTTGAGATATCTACAAAAATAAATTCATGGTTTCAGGTTCACCAATCTTAGAAAAAATAACCATCCAACTTTGTTGGGAATATAATCATACAATTATTGGTAAAAATGCATAATTGAATTATTCTACCACTTTTGCATATGTGGCAAAATTCATTTTTTAGAGCCGATTTCAGATATATCTACAGAAAATAGTTTATCACGGGGATTATTGATAGAAATGAATAATTGATATTTTCTACCACTTTCGCAAATATTTAACAAAATTCAGTAAATTTGAAATTTTCTAGCGTACATTTTAGAGATGTCTTGAAATACCTGATATTTGGCTGGTTACCTATCTAGTGATACAGAACTGATCCGGATCAATGGACGCCATTTGCTGGAGTGCTGGAGCTATGTACTCGCATTAGCGCCGTCATCGAAGCGTGAAACGCCGAGGAGTGTTATAAACTGCCACCGCGAGTCATGAAGCCTTAACGGTACATCAACAAAAATTCAAATTGTTTTTATATTTAAAAACACTTGTCAAAATCTTAAGAATGGTAATAAGAAATTAATTTCTTAGCTGAAAACAATCGTCAATTTTCTGGATTCAATGACTTAAAATTTTTTCCATAAAATTTAACCATGTATTTATAAAAACAGCTAATTTAGATTATCACAGCCAATTAATACTCTTTCAGGAGTATTTTTTATGATCACCATAAATATTTTATTTGCCATAATAATCGTCGGCGCGTAAGTGAAAATTTATGTATTTCTTGTATATAAAAATCAAGTTGATAAAAACCGCAAAAAATACTCCTCACCATTTTATATAAACCCACGTCCTTGACCCAAGTCGCCATGTATTATACGTCCTATACATCACACAGACTAGATAACATTTTTTTTTCATTTTACTCCAATAAATCACACACATTATTTTCAACAAATTGAGAGTAATAAATTGTGAATTTTTTGCGCTCGCCAGTTCTTCTAACCATCGCTCAGCTCACTAAAAAAATGTTAGATGGTTACGTTTTTGTTTGTTTAATTTATATGAGCTTTTATGTCTCGACAAGGAATAAAAAAGCTTTTTATTAGATTTTCTTTTCGAATTCATTACGAGAAAAGCACAACTTTTTCATTTGTATACGCGAAGAATCAATGCCGGCAGTCGTGGGCTATATACATATGCAACATAAAATATGAAAATTTATATGAATTTATTATACAATATTTTATTTTTGGGAAAACTGAAAACGTATATATGTATATACGTAATAATATGATATGAAAATAGATTTTCTTTTATTTGGAAAATACGAAAAAATATAATAAACTTCTTGGCAATGACATAGAAAGATTTTCCTTGGTTGGAAACGGAAAATTCTGTCTTATATTACATTACATCCAATTTTCTTAAATGGAAATGATGTTTGATGTTGTTGGTATGCTAGAAAATGTTTCTATTCGATTTTCCCAATTTACTCTTTAATTTTTAATTGCATTTTTTACCATTCGAGTTAATTCAACCAATCAAATTATTTCGTATAAATAGCCTTAATAAATATGTACGTAAAATAGTTTAAGAATACATTTACCAAATTAGTTTATCAGCATTTTGTTGGCATACAAAACAAGTTTCGGAGAACGACTGCATTATCTAACTGGTACACCAAAAACTACTTTAATCTAAACAATTTTGGGTAAACCACACAAAGAAACACTTTGATATCTAAACTAAATGTCATCATTTAGGAATGTAACCGAAGAAACAAGCACATAGCATTAAATAAGATGAAAAACGTATTACACAAACAACTGTATCGAAGAGCACATAACCATTTTATAAACATGAAAAATATTTTACTTTGCAATTTTCCATCGCATTTTCATCGGGTAAAGTGAAAATAAGCAAACGAACCAAAACTAAAAAAGAAAAAAAATATCTTGGATACACAGACTAAAGTGTCACATGGGAAACATTACAAAAAAGCAGCAACTAAACTGTACGGATGTACATCTGTTTGGTTCTTTTGTGTACACCGAAAATAAAAAAAAGGAATCTTGTTGTTCTCTCGATATCTCGGCAAAATAACATGTGTACATCTTACAACTTTCTTAGCACCACCAACATTATTATTACTACTACTACTACTTTTTTTGTATTTTGCCCCCCTTTACAGCAAAAACGTTTCCATTTTTTCGTGTTTCACTTACTCGTACATACTCGCATATAAAAAACATGAAGTCTTTGAGTTTCTTATTTTATCTTGGTTTGCTGCTCTCGTTCCGTTTCTTCAACGCTAAAAGTTAAATATTTTTTTATTTTTATTTGGGTAACATTGTAATTCTATTATTTCGCAGACAATTTTTTTAAAGAATTGAAATGTGCCTGGGAAGTTCATCTTGATGTACACTGCACAGACTATAGATAAAAGATGAATAAACTGTTTTATTTTGATGTTGTTATGGAATTTCTGATCTGTGTATTAAAATTGCAAACATGACTGTCCATATGTATATTAGGTATTTTGTATAGGACCATCCCACCTAATAAGCAAAACGAATAATAAACTTTTAACAAAATTTTTGATTATTGTGAATTTTATGTGCATAAATTATACTATTTCATCGATCGTAAATTTCACATTATACTGTGACATTATTCCGATATATTTTTTACTTTTTTTTATTAAGGACTTTTAATTGAATTTTTATGTTTTGATTCCCAAGCGCTAAAATAAATAAAATATTTTTGAAGTTAATAAAAATAAACTTAATTGGATTTATTGGTTTATATACAATTTTATTTTTATTTGAATCGTATCGTAATGAAGTGTTACCAATTTATCGATAAATTGGATTAAGGTATCACAACAACGTATTATTTGCTTTGGTCTAAGTACAATGCTATGTCAATAACATGCCTTAATTATGTTTGTTTAAATATAATGCTTTATTGCACCTACTTAATGCTATTTTATACCGTGTATCCATTTAAAAACTTACATGGGATTTTGTATTTCATTATTTATTTGTCAAATTCACTTTCAAATTTCGTAAGGATCTCCCGATTTGCGAAGAATAAAAGTATAAATATGAAGATTCATCAAAAAAAATCAATACGTCTGGGCTGTAGAGAAGCAACAGATATTTAGCGAGCACGACACCTCAAATGCTCGGACACAAAGAGATTTTTTAAAAACTAATTTTTGTGTTACAATCCGAGGTTGTAGGTTGATGTAAACCGGAATATTAGTATATATCCCAAAAGGAGGTATAATTAAAGACATTGTGTTACGACTCCATGGTAATAACATTGTTTTTCCCAGGTTTATTTTTAAATTTTAAATTTTGTTATAGCCCTTTGATTAATGCATTTTACTGATGGCATTGCCATCTGTATTGACAGACTAGGGGGGAAGGACAGACTAGGGGAAATGCAGGAAAATAAACCAATACATAAAGAGATACCACCTTCACCCATTCACATACTTAATGTTAGTGAATACGAAACAATTAAAAAAAATAGTGAAGCTAGTTCGAAACGATAAATATAAAGTCAATAACGTTTGGAACGTGAATGCACTTGACTCAGAAACCTACAGAATGTTATTGAATGCAATCACCACACAAAACATCGAATGGTTCACCTATGAAAACAAAGCTGAGCAACCAGTTAAAGTAATGGTCAGAGGGCTACATCATAAGGAAGAAATAATTGAGAAACTTAGCCAGAAAGGATTCAAAATTCTAAACGCTGTAAACATATTAAAGAGAAAGGTCACTATAAATGCAAACGGTGAACGAGAAACAACCAAAGTTGGCCTCTCCCTTTTCATGCTAACATTTGACAACGCTTAGAGCATTGATAGAGTATATGGAATCAACGCAATCCTTAATATGAAAGTTAAGATTGAAACATTAAAAAAGAACCCTAGTAGAATGCCACAATGTTACAACTGTCAGGCGTATAACCACACATGCAAATACTGTGATAGGGAGCCCAGATGCGTAAAGTGCACTGGGGAACATCTAACAAAAGAATGCAATAAAAGTTAGAACGAACCAGTGAAATGCATACACTGTGGTAATCATCACCCAGCAAATTACAGAGGCTGCGAGGTGGCGAAAGAGCTGCAAAGAATGAGAGACAACAAGAGAAATCAAACAAGTGAGTGTTCTCAACCAAATCCCCCTAAATAGTGGCAAAGTAAGAGAAGGCATAACATATTCACAAATGGCTAAGCAGAACGAAAATATCAAGAACATTTCGAGTCAGGAAACCTATGTCGTGCAAGAAATACTTCAGAAGCTAAACGCTATCAATTCGCATCTGGCTGAAGAAGTATTTTTAAACACAAAAAAAATTCATATATGCCTAGTCTCAAAGAGTCATTTTACCAGAACATCGTATGCCAAAATTCGTGGATATCAGTGCTATCAACCTCTACATCCAGCAGAAAGAGATAGAGGCGGGTCCGAAATTTTCATTAAGGATAATATAAAACCCTACGAAGAATTAAAAATAGAGGAGGAAGCTATGCAAGTAGCTACTGTATCTATTGAAACCAAAAATAACAAGAGCTATAGTATATCAGCAATCTACTGTCCACCCAGATATAACCCAAAAAAAGAACACTACATCAAACTTCTTAAATCGCTTGGTAATAATTTTATTATTGGAGGCGACTTTAACGCGAAACACATATTCTGGGGATCAAATAGAGCTAGTCCCAAAGGAAAGGAGCTATTTGAAGCAGGCAGGATATTAAAATGTGAGTTTCACTCCAGTAGAATGCCAACCTAGTGCCTACGGACCAAAATAAATTTTCTGACCTTCTGGATTTCTGGAAGTGACACGGTAATAAGGAAGGCAAGCCCTCCAAGACTAACAAATAAGAAAACCAACGTTGGAGTGGAAAAGTACTCCTGATCAGCAAGAAATATTACAAACAAGTATATACTATTCAGTTGAAGTGAGAGAGTTGGTTAACGAAAAAAGAAGATCTCGTAAAACTTGGCAGAGAACCAAAGCCCCTGAAGACAAAACAATCCTAAACAACTTGTGCAACAAACTTAAACTACTTATAAAGGAGATTAAAAATGATTCAGTTGCAAGCTTTCTTAGTAATCTGACAGGTAAAGCTGATACAGACTATTCCCTGTGGAAAGCCACCAAAGGTTTAAAAAGGCCTAAAATGCAAGTGCCACCTATTAGAATGGTTAATGAAACCTGGGCTCGCAGCGAAAAACAAAAAGACGATCTGTTTGCCGAACACCTAGAAAAAATACCTTCAAACCACCAACTGGAGAAGCGGATAATGAATATTTAACACCTATAAGCAAAGTAGACGAGGCATCAACTCTGAAAGAAATCAAACAAGAAGTAAAAAATCTCAAAGATAAAAAGCCCCTGGATATGACTTGATAACGGGGCAAATAATTCTACCAGAAAAAGCACTAAGGAAACTACAGCACATAATCAATGCTATCTTTAGACTATGTTATGTTCCAAGACAGTGGTCAGTAGCGGAAATCATATAATGATTCCAAAGCCTTATAAATCACTAAATAACAAAACATCGTATAGGCCTATTTCTTTGTTAACAACAACATCAAAATTTTTCGAGAGACTGTTTCTCAAGAGATTAAAGCCAATTATAGAGAGTAGAAATCTTATACCTGAACATCAATTTGGGTTTCGAGAAAGGCATTCAACGATAGAACAGGTACATAGGATTACTGATACAATTGAGGAGGCGCTGGAAAAAAGGAAGTATGTTCAGCAATATTCTTAGACGTAGCCCAAGCATTTGATCAGGTTTGGCACAGTGGTCTAGAATTTAAGCTCCAACGAGATTTGCATAAATAACATTTAGAATGGCGAAAGTCTTACATCAACGACTGTTACTACCGGATGAGACAGGAATCGGAATATTCAAAACTAAAGAAAATATTAGCAGGGGTTCTACAAGGCAGTGTTCTAGGCCCCGTATTATACCTCCTGTATACAAATGATTTACCAAACATAGAAGAAGATAGAATAGAAACGTTTGCTGATGACACAGCTGTTATGACTACCGATGCTAGTATAGTTGAGTCCACAACAAAACTACAAAATGCTGTTGATATAGTGAATAACTAGATAAATCAATGAAGAATAACACTTAACGAATCGAAATCAACACATATCAACTTTACAAATAGGAAATTAGAATATATTCCGATTAGACTGAATTCACAATAAATACCATATTCTGATAATGTAAGTGAGGGCATGACGCTAAACTCTAAACTCAGGTAGAAAGCGCATGTTAAAAAGAAAAGGCAAGAACTAAATATAAAATTCAGAAAAGTGCACTGGCTTATTGGAAGAAACTCCGAACTGACAACGCACAACAAACTACTGTTATATAAACAAATCGTAAAACCTATCTGGACAGTGAAGATCATTCAAACATTTCAAAATAAAGTACTACGTAGCATTGTAAATGCTCCTTGGTACATTAGAAACGACAATCTCCATCGAGATTTTAACATGGAATACGTCAGCGATGAAATACAAAAATTTGCAAGGGGTCATGTACTGCGACTGCAGCAGCATGACAACGAGGAGCTACGGAACCTACTGGAGTGCACCAATGGACCAAGGCGCCTAAAAAGAACAAATCCACTAAAATCAAAGGACTGGCAGACCTGGGATGAACCGATGGGTCTCATCCCACAAGAATGGACTACTGGACTACTAAACTGCAAAACAATTACTAGATACATATGATTAGTTGTAATATTATACAGAAATAAAGATTTCTTATAAAAAAAAAAAAAAAAAATTATTTGTTGTAAAGTGTGCGTGGGCCTTAATATTCTGTTCTATGTTTTTCTTACACACTTTAAAATTAAAAAACACCGATTTCAAAATTTTATTGAAATGTATATGTTTCGATCTACCATGACAAAATGAAATTAGAAAAAACTCTTCAAACAAACCCGACTATATTAACCATTAATGGCCATATCGAACTATTAGAGTTTTTCGGCACAGGTAAAACATCAATCCCTCAATCAATTTCTAAACTATCAAAACTAATCAAATCATATTTTCCGAAGAAATAGTCAAGAGCCCTTGATAATCTTAAATATAAATATGGGACACCTAATCCAAAATCTAATCTACATCTACGCCACACGAGGAGTGTTTTTTAGGAGTCTAATACCCTTGACAGACTACGGTTTAGCTAAACGCGTTTAGCTAAACTAGTTTAGTTAATCTACTACAAAACCAATTAGGTTGACACACTATGAGGCTTAGCAAACCCTGTTTCAATAATAAAAAACGGTAGCGCTATGTTTGTCCGGAATCGGTATTAAAAAAATGTTATTGACAGAACTATACAGAACAACGATATTACAAGAAAACCATACAACTTTTATGATGGATTTTTTTGGTTATATGTACATTAGGGTGGCCCACGTTTATATGGAAAAAAAAAGTGTTGAGATATTTAACGGGACACCCCCTAGAAATGTGAGGTTATGCTAAAAACTTAACCAGAAAAAATATTGGGTCGATCGAAGGTCGTTTAGAGGTCGCGACTTGAGCGCGAAGTTCGATAAAAACGGTGTTTTTTTCGATTTTTCACGTTCAAACGAACAGAAAAATTATTTAAAAATTTTTTTTAGACTAAATAAAAATCACGGTCAATAGAGGAGATAATTACCTTTCCAAAACATCAAAGATGTCGAAAATCGGTTAACAAATAGCGAGATTATTGCCAATTTTCGAAACTATTAAAAACTTAAATAATAAACGATTTTTTTTTAAATCCTGGAAATTATCTTCAAAACTACAAAAAAATAAATTAATAAATAAAAAGGAGGTATAAAGAATAAACAAAGGAATGTTTTATGATGTCATAGAAAACCGTATGAGTCATGAGAAGTTACCATAGTTGTGATTTATGATGCCATTATCATAAAACCCAACTATGTTAAGTCCTTATGACTCATTTGACTCATTAGTTATTGTATTTAAAATTTAAATCCGCCTACTGCACTAATTATAATCTGATATAGCCAATATATTTCACTGTATCATATACTATATAAACAAAACAAATGCAAATTAATTTCAGTTTAAATCCAAATCTCTCGAGAAAAGGACACAAATTTGTAGAAATTAAATCTAGTCATTTTAACAGTTTTATTAATATTTTTAAGAAAGTGCTATTACAGTTGATAAAATGACAGCTAATTTACGGTCCCCTACAGAAATTTATCTTCTTGGGCATGAGTACTGTCAAATTATTGGTGCTAAGTTACCATCAAAAAAGCAAGTGTTGTGTCTTTTTTTTTACAATCACTGTACTGTAAAATTACCTATTCGTGAAAGTGCAGCTCTGACAATCCAGGAAGTGTCTATTTTTTGGGCAAAAGCACGAATTCCAGTGAAAAAGGAACAACATTCTATTGAAAAATTGGAACAATTGCATGATGAGTGCAGAAACTGGAACGAAGTTTATTATATCTTCCTTGTCGACATCACATATGTGAAATTACATTACGCGCTGCATTTGAATCGAAAATGGGCAATACATCAGGAGTAAATGTTCCATTATTTGTGAGATTCAAGAATGACTGGAATTCCTTGAATAAGAATAATTTTAAAGCAGGCATAGATGATCCCAACGTTCATATACAATTAAATGATGTGAAAGCGGAATTAGCGGGTTTTTGTAACAACGAATTGGCAAAAGAACATGCTCGTGATGACTACAAAGAATTATTGGAAGTTACTCTAATTTTTTTGGACATGATACCAACTGAAAATGTCCATTTCCGCCTGCCGGGGCCTATGCATCATGCTCGCTGGATGTCCAAAGACATTTATGTATTGAAAGTATTTATCTTTCGGGAGGAATTTAAGTTAACAGCACAAGAACAGATGAATTTACGGGACATTTGCATTTTTGTCGTAAGATTTTATGTGAAAATTTGGTTCCATTGCACAAAAGCTGCTAAAGCACCACAGCTGAATTTCAACTATTTACGAGATATTTATTTGTACAAAACACATGACGAAAAGTTGGCGATGGCTGTACTGAATAAAATATGTGGCCAATTGTGGTATTTATCCGACGAAAGCATCGCATTCTCTTTTTTCGACGAAAACGTCTTTAGTGCGGAGAAAAGAAGAATGGTGCAACAGTTGGATATGAAGAGGGATGTAGAGACCGAGTCAATTAAGCGAGTCGAGTTGAAAATTGATGATGAAAAAACATTTATTACGAAACAACTAGCAAATTTTGTTACACCAAACACTGGCGATCTTTTTAAAAGGTTCAATATTTCTACAGATTTCTTGAACAAAGATCCGGATATGTGGCCTCGGGATGATAATTTCAAGAACGGAATGAAGATTATCAGTCAAATAAAAGTCGTAAATGATATCGCAGAACGTGGTGTTAAATTAATACAAGATTATAATAAGAAATTGACAAGAAATGAGGATGACATGCAATATTTACTACAAGTCGTAAAGGACTACACACAGAAGTTTCCAACATACACCAAAACAGCCTTAATGGGTAGAATATCAACTTAGATTGATTATTTTAACACTAAAAATTAATTTATAATATCATTGTATAGAAGAAACATTATGCATTAATAATAAAAAAAAATATAGTAATAATTTGACTTGTTTTTATATTTTGGAAATTTGGCAATAATCTCGCTATTTGTTAACCGATTTTCGATATCTTTGATGTTTTGAAAAGGTAATTATCTCCTCTATTGACCGCAATTTTTATTTAGTCTGAGAATTTTTTTTAAATAATTTTTCTGTTCGTTTGAAAGTGAAAAATCGAAAAAAATACCGTTTTTATCGAACTTCGCGCTCAAGTCGCGACCTCTAAACGACCTTCGATCGACCCAATATTTTTTCTGGTTAAGTTTTTAGCATAACCTCACATTTCTAGGGGGTGTCCCGTTAGAAATTGGAACTTTCGAAAATTTGGACCACCCTAATGTACATAGATTTATATTAAATCAAAATTATTTAATTTAAAAAAATTTAAATTTTTAATTTTAGATTGGACTAATTTGAAAATAGCTATAGCGAACTCTACTCGATTGTTTAAAAAAAAACGCAGCTTTTATTTGTCATGGTATTATAATACGCACTCTACGGTAAGAGGAATTCACAAATGTGTATGTTGGTTCATATCACATACAAAAATCAATTTTTGACAAGATTCGTTTTCGTTACTCCACACAATTGTGATGGCAGGCAGGAAAAGGGATATAACCTTGCCCGGCCAGTATACACAATTGTGTATGCAAATTTTTGATTACGAGAAACGAATGTGTCAGAATAGAATTATGTGTAAATTGAAGACCAGGGAGTCAATTCGCGTTCCGTGAAATAATGAAAATGAAAAGTTTTTTTCATTAGCAATCGAGTAGGTTTGTATTCCCCATAAGAAATTTTGATTTCACACAGTGAAATTTAAAATTTACGTGCGAATAATTCAAGCTACTAGATTGCCAATGAAAAAATTTTTTCATATTCATTATTTCACGGAACGCGAATTGACTCCCAGTATACACATTTGTGCATACCATTTAATTTTGTTTTGTTCAGAAAAATAACACTAACTATAATAATAATAAAATAATTAATGTTATCAAAAACAAATAATTAATATGTTATATAATTTATGTGTTATCAAATTATTATGCTCTTTTTTAAGAATTCCCATTTAACTAAGATCTGTTAAAATACGGAAGACATTACAACCTGTCATTATTTACATACATATTTGTGTATGTTGAACTTAAATTGAAGCAAAAAAAATTTTTTGAACTCGAAAGAAATAAATCCAAAAAGTAAGCGGCATCTATAATTGTATCACAGCACTAAAAGGCATTATCCTATTTATAAATTTTAACCTTCATTGTTAGATGGCGCTCTCGCTAAACCCATTTTTATGCGATAAACTTCAAAATATTGAGAGATTAGCGCACTAAACCGGTTTAGTTACTAAACCTAAAACAAACCCCGTTTAGCTAATCTCGAAGTTGACACATTAAGAGATAAACTCGAAAACACGACTAAACGCGTTTAGCTAATCGCTAGTCTGTCAACGGTATAACAGTAGTTGGGAACGATGGAAAATAGTTATTGAGAATTTTTAAAATTTTATTCATCGTTTCTCCACATATAGTCGTATCAACGGCAATACGCTGTAGACTTTCCTTTAGCTTAAAAATATTTACGTTTTGGATAATCTAATGGAGAATCAATCGAACTAAACGAAACATCTCTATAATAGCCGTCAGACTCTGCATTATCTCGAAAAGGTGAATTTTGGTTTAAAAATTCAACTTAACTTTCCGAAATAAAATTCGAGTTATCATCACATGACGGGATATGAGATGTTGAACTTTTATAGCTCGCGCCCGATGTTTGTTGTTCCGGAAGCTTCTTCTCGAGTTCTAATTTCGTCCTTCTTGTCAGTCAACCGGTTGTTATTTATTACGAATTTCACGTCTCGATAAAACTCAATTACCTTGTGCATGTCAAAACAAGCATGATATAGCTTGCTCAAATGTGCTTCAATGGGTCTTTCGCGACTGGTTGTTTCTTTTCTTCTGTGTGATACGTAAAGAGCCAATTCAGCTACGAATTAACAAACATGTACGATGAGTATGTCAAAGTTTAAGAATTATTCCAATGAAATTGCCAATGACAAAACTCTTAGTCGAGAGTTTGTCGTGAGCGTGTGGCGTCAAATACATCGGTCAGCGTTTTGGGGCAACGAAACAAAAACTTACGTAACAGATAGTCTATTTAGGTTAAGTACTTTAAGCAGCTCTAAGTACTATCTGCATCAGCTCGTACAGTACTAATTTAGCGCCGAGTTCCATTCATTCATTTTTCGAGTTTATGTAAACCTTGTAAATTTTGCAGAAACCTTTTGACCTTTATTGGTTTTTTACTGAAGTCCACTCAAAGGTAAATCCGAAGTAAACTCTTGTAAATCGAAAATGTGTTTTTTGTATGAAAATCGAAAAAATACAATCAATTTTTTAAATTACCGTTTGATTTTTAATACTTCATTTATTTTAACGTATAGAATAAATTAGAAATAACAATTAAAACCTTAAAAATATAATATTTTTTTTGTTTTTTCAAACCGTGTAAAAGAGAAATCGTGTAAAAAAAGTTCCTTGGAAATCAGAGGATTGTTGTTCATATTGTTCATTGAGCTAGCAACTGGAAGTTTTGTGTACTTTTCTAAAATGTATAACGAAACACGGAGATTTTCATTAGCAGACACGGTCTACGCGGCTATATGAAGCTCCGGCTAAGGCTCATGGTCTTAGACTAGGGCTTCGTAGACATTATGCTGTGCTTGAATGAACTGCAGAAAATAGAAAAAAAAATCAAAATTGAAAGGATACCGAAATTTGTTGACCGAAACTTGAAAGTAAAAGACAATAATATAGCGAGTGCGCTAGTCAAGGAACGACCGGGTAAAAATGACCCTTCGACCCCTGACGTCACCGCCAGAAGCTGATGCCCCGAAAAAACGTAGTGGCATACGATTGTAGGTCGTCTCTTATAGCATACAAAGCTTCTCCTCACCCGGAAAGACCTCTAAAAAATGTACCTTCTGCCGGAGTGCCAAGGGAAGACTGTAGATTTTACGGTCGACCCCATGTGAACGATACATGGGCTGAACCCATTACTCTCTCCTTAAAGCGACTACACAAAAGGGTGGATGAGACTCGACAAACATTTTATTACCAGTAACAACATGTCGGGCTTAAAAATACCGTCACACGGTAAAAATTACTAAAACAAAAGTCCAAAAGCCGAGCATCGGTTTCAACTACAAAAACAACAACTTAAAGTTAAAATAAAAACCAAACAAAAAAATTCTAATTTTACTTTTATTTTGTTTTCATAACAAAATAAACAAAAATATTAAAGACTGAATAAATCCTGGCATTTTACGGAACAATAATGGCAAAAACCTCTTAAAAATTTATTGACACTATCGTAAACAGGTGATAAAATTTTAAAACCTTTAAATTACCGAACAAAGACCATCCATTTACCGAAGAACAAAAATGTCACACGTGTGGATACTCATCATGTGTATGCTTTATTTTTTTTGCAAGAAGAGTATATATTGTAAAATATTTGTTGTCTTTTTTTTCGTAAAAAACATAGTTGTTGTTGTATATTCAGAAACTAATGAGAGACAAAATATTTTTTAAAGCGAGACAAACAATATTTCTTACTTTACGTTGATATATTCGGATTTCGTTCATATTTCGGACTTTTATTAGGTAGCCGTAGCAGGTAGGCTTAGTTTGCGCAGGCAAAGTCAGTTGAGTATAAAGTGTTAAAGTGATACATTTAGATAAAACTAAAAATATTTAATAAGTGAGTGTTTTATAAGTGATTAAAGAATTTTAGTGTTATATTTTTGCTTTTTTATATACATATAATTTCCAATTGTAAGTATATATTTATCATAATTTTTTAAATAATTAAATTGAACAATTATTATTATTTATGAAGAATTTTATATAGCTATCGAGTATTTCTGATAGTTATAAATTCTCCATTTTTTTTTTAGTTTTCAATCAGTTCTAGTAAAGAAAGTTTATTTGTTTTATTTCGTTATTGCCTGGACATGGATTCTGTTGCCTTTTTCCAATTCAACTTGAATTTTACCGAAACATCGTAGTAGTAGTGTACATATTGGTGTACGTGTTTTGTTTTGTTTTGTGTTTTTGACGTCATTTAAGAACACAAAATTATATGTTAGTTAAATAATTTGAGAATTTATTAAATTTCACCATACTATTTAAATTAATAAAGTGTTGTGTTAATTTCCTAAACAATTTAATTTAACCGATAGTATCATTTATAAAATCGGGTAAACATTTTGGCGAAATTTCATGTGGATTTGACACACACACACACACACAATGATACAAAATGACAGCACACAATATTAAAAGTGTATATTATACACTGTATACGTATACAAAATTCAACTTGAATTGATTTTGAAAAGGCAACAGAATCCATGTCCTGGACAATTAAATTTTTTTTATTATTTAATATTACTTTAAGTAATTTTGTTCATATTTTTTATAAATTTTATAAATTTTACCGATAACTTTATAAGTAATGAAACGGATGTATTATGCGTTTGTTATTATATGGAAATTTCTTTGGTAATTTTTCGGGATTAGTTCGGAAAGTCGTGTCTCTCTTATTAATTTCAAATCACATGCAATTTTCGATAGTTCCAAGGTTCCTCGGTAATCGGGTGGACTTAGTTCGGTAATTAAGTTTTTTTAATTAAAAATTGTTTATAATAATACGTGATAATTGCTCAGTAATTTTAAGAAGATCGTTCGGTATTGCTTGTTTTTTCTATGTTGGTTGGCTAATTTAGGATTTTATGCAATTTTTATTATTCATAAGTAATATTTGTTATGGTCTTATGAAACATAGTGGACAATTTTAATTACGTAATTTTTAATTACATTTAATTAATAACGTGGTTCACACGTTATATTTAGTAAAATGTCAAAATATAAAAACGTATTGAACTTATCAAGACAAGCTTTGAAGCGTCGTTATGAGACATCCACCTCAAACCGGAGTTTTAGAAAATTATCAGCCACAGAAGTAAAAACTGAGGCAGAACAGTTAGAGGAAGGGCGAAACACCATGACTCAAAAAATGGACACGATTCTAACGGAACTCGTTAAAAAATCATTCTCAAAGGGAACCTTCAAAATCGAAAAAGACCACAGCTTTTCAATGCCGATCTTACCGATCAGTATCAATAGCGAAAGTGGTGGAACTGAACTCGAAATTATCAAGCGAAACTTCCAAATGGTGAAACTATAATAATAAAACTAATCAATTTTTCTATTTCTAACTAAAAAATTTATTTCTTCTCCAGACTGTAAGATTGCATAGCATGTGAGCGGCAAATTAAATGAGAGTGTGACGAACATATTGGAAGACCTATTGAGCTATAAGGTCGTTTGTCTGTACTCGTGGACCGGACAGGCTGGCTTACATAAATTTAATTAATATACATTCAATTTTTGATTTATTTTGCTCTATAGCAATTCAAAAACTTGTTTTCAGCGAGAACGTTGGACTGATTTGTTTGATGGCTAACACTGTAAACTATCGTAAAGATGAGCAAATAAGTGAAGCGTTGATCAAAAATGCGATTAAAACGTTTCTTAAACGTTCCTCTATTAAAGTAAAAGCTTTGGAGAAGAAACGGGCCTTTGATTAAAAACACGTTATTATTTTAAATATAGTATTTCAGTGATATTTTATTTTTTATATTATTTTTTTATTATTATTTGATTTAAGATTAAACATTTCTTTTTATATTTTATATTAAAACATTGAAACAATAAAAAATGATTTTCAAAAATAAATAAACTCTGTAAAGAAGTATTTTATTTTAATTTATCTGAGAAAACTTAAAATTCCATATTTTTAAATGTTAAGCAGTTTATCATCTTATTAAATGTGTTAGTCTACATATTTTATTATCAGTGGGAATTTATTACATAAGGTATATAAATAAAACAAAATTTTGCCTACAATAAAGTATACACATTTTTTCAATTTAATCTAATTTAAAACCAAAAATTTGACTATTCATTAAAGTTGACTTGACCGTATAATTTCCGGCATATTATACTTATAACACACAGTAATATAGACTGATATTTTGCAGTAATATTACACCTTACAGCTACCGATGCAATTAATGAAAACTAACCAGTCAAAATTCTAGAAATATGTACGTATACATTCAGTAATATTTACAGTAACCAGAACCGCAAAATAACCAATTGTGTAAGTTAATTCAGCAAGTAAAATTTCCATAATGGCATATGTTTACATTCAGTAATAAATACTGATATTTTGCAGTATGTTTAATCTTAGATTTACTGATACAATCAATTAAAAATGATATATAAAATTCCTATAAAAATTTACATATAAGTTCAGTAATATTTATCAACAGTACCTATTACCAAATCAGTAATGGACATTCGACCGTTAAAACACCCATAAATGCTTATGAATAAATTTTGTAATATAAAACTATGTTTCACATTCACTTTTACCAATAAAATCCTATAATAGTTTCCGACTGAATTCAGTAACATCGATGAACTTTTTACAGTAACTAAACAAAAACATACCAATTCAATAATGTTAATTTTTCCAGTAAAATTTTCTAAAATCCAATTGAGTAAATTCCTGTAAAATATACTGACATTATGCCATAAAAATATGCCATAAAATAAAATGCCTTAAAATTACTGTTACAGTAATTTTGTCTGCCCAAAGAGCGCCAAATTACGGCATATTTCAGGTAATGTGTCTGTAATTGTCCAACACGGTAAACGGTTATTTTTAAGGATTTTTTCGCGATTAAAATTACAAAATGTTTGTCGGGAGAGAAATGAACCCAGCCTGTAGAATGTGGAACACCGACACGAAGCGAAATTCAACGGCGTACACCAAACTGAAAAAGTTTTAACAATGGAATCGAAAAGGGTCTGATCACATGCATAGGAAAGATAATACATAAATCCAAATACTAAAAAAAAAAAATCGTGGTTCTGTTTTTATTTCGCCGGATTACAAACAAGAGATATTTTTACCGCTGATGGAAAATAAATACGACCATAAGACAATAATGAGCCCCGCTACCCTCTCCCCCCTCTCCAAGTGAAGCACAATATGTTAGACAACCCATCTTTAAGACTGTGTGGGTCGCAAATAAAAAGGTTAAAAAATAAAATCGAATCAAAAATAAAAATAATCAAGAACGAGTATAATTTTCCTTAACAATTTTGTAAAGGTAAAAGTTTCAATTTACTTATGTAAGTATGGTTATGTAACCATCCCAATAATATAAAACCCACCTCAAATTAAAAAATCTTACCCTATAACGCAAAAGCTTTATGTAATAGCTCTAATGAATCAAAGCATTTTCCCCCTCCAAATAATACAATTATTTTAGATTAACATAGCCTTGAGCGCACCAAAGAGAAAATTGATTTTCCGAACCAAAAAAAGATTTCCGGCTTTTAATATGGTATATTGTTGTTGCTGCTGATGATAAACAATAATAATACATCATCAAAGTACTAAAAATAATTTAAATTTAAATCGAGCTTAAAAATCCATTATACACTTTAATTATCTAAAAAAACGAAAAATATTTAATTTAAAAATTAAATTAGAGAAATGTTCCATTTCCACTAAATTCATCTATTTAATTAAATGTAATAAATTTAAATCAAATGAAATTTCTATTTCTAAATTCTAAACCAAATAAAAAAAAATCCAATTCCACTCTCGAAGAAAGAGTGTGGGTGGGTGTGCGTCGCGCGGAAGATTACACACTTTATAATTTTTTTTTTTTTTAGTGTACGAAGGCAGCACAGCAGCTCGCGTTAATTTCAGTTTTCGAACGGATTAATTTAATTTAATTGATCAAAATGAATATGAATTACTTTTAATTGAAATATATATCTCTCCGGTTTTTTTTGTTGTAATGTTGTGTTTGTTGTGTCGTTCGTTTTTCTAATTTTTTATGGTTTTATGTTCATTTATGTTAGTTCTGATCGAAATTGATGTGTGAATGATTCATTATGCATGTCTAGTGTTGAGTGGTTAGATTTTCTTATGTATTTTTTTGTGTAGATGTTTGCTAGATAAAAATTAATAGGTTTACAATTGACATGATTCTGCCATTGACCTTTCGCTGGACGTATGTCAATGCCTATCTGTCTATGCCCATGTGTGTAACGCTTACATATGTTAACACATATTATAAATGTTATTGATGTTGCTTTATTTTGCGAACGATTTATGTGATTTGGTATGATCGAAGTGTTTTATGTTTGATTTGGATTTTTAGCAGATAGATATGGTATGTGTTCGATTTAAATGTTAACATTATAGAATGTTCTAGATTTGTTTAGCGGGGCGTGAAGCATCTAAATCTGCATTATTTTATGAATTTTAAATATTTCAAACAGAAACTAATCTGGGAATGTAACAACGAAGTTGACAAGCAATTTGGAACTAAATTTAATTTGACAGCTAGTGAAAGATTCTGTGTAATAAAGCTGAAATTTAGCTGCGAAAAATAGGAGGTTACGTTACTCGCCACAAGAGACAGCACGCACTATCACGAAAGAGAATTTCTGGTTTTATTTTATAACCAGTTCAAATTTTTAATTCATACAAAAAATATTCCAGCACAATAAAATCTTCAGAGTGCCCTTTTAATTGTCAATTTGATTCACCTACGAAGTTAATTAACTCGGTATAGGGAGTTTTGTAAACTAAATATGAATGAAATAAGGACCTCAATTTCTTGATCAATTAAGGTGTAATAAAGTTTCTGGTATTGCATAGGAGTTTGAAAGTTAGCTTCAGCAGCAAGCATTTTAGATTAAGGGCTGGAATTTGGCCTTGCTGGACCAACCCCATGATTTCATAACGAATAATGACGAAATTTGGTTTCCAAACCAAGTAAAAAAGTTTAGTAAAAAATTCGAAGTGATGAAGAAAATGCACCAAAGGCTACTTTGAAAACCACGTTGGTTTGAAAACCACAAAAATGTGGCAGTTGCGAAATCGAATTACCGATGTAACACACAAAATACGTACAGTCTTAATAGACATTCGAAACATTATACCAAAACCAACACATCATTTCACCAAAATCAAATTATGCATTTCGGAATGAGACTATACTAAAATTTGAGCTACAAAAGTAATCTATGGTGACTAAACGAAATAGTCAATATTTCGCGTTATTTATTCACGGACGATTTGTTCACGAAAATAACCAAATACCAAACGCGAATAAAATCTCGTATTTAAAAACATGTATTGGTGGCTCGGCGGCAAAGCTAATAAACAATCTGTAGATAATAGAAGATGCTGCGTGACAGGCACAAAAATAATAGACTACTTGCTCAAAACCAGTTAACTGTCATTGTTGTTGCGGACGTATATGTATTTATTTGTGATATGGCACCCAGGCTGGATTCGAGTTTAAAGCGTGAGACTTAAAATTGGTATAAATCCTTCTGAATACGTGGTCCTGTTACCATTTGTGGTATTGGCCGAACCACCAAAAACAGCCCTAAATTTACGGTCAACTGATACGGCATGTGTGGTAGCTCCATCGTATTTAAGGCCGTGGCTCTTCTCATATGACCTAATTCTTCGTACTCCGTCATGAATTTGTTTGCGTGGAAAAATCGGCGTATCGCATGGCTTTCGACTCCCCTAATTCCACATCTTCCTTCAATCTTCTCTTCCTTCTTCTTTACCGTACAAGTGGCAGCGCCGACCCACCGTCCATGTCAGTGTGCAGGTTGACATGGAGCTTGCAACGTGCAGGTGGTATACTGTAAATGTGTGAGTAGGTGAATGGGTGGGTGAGTGCGTGAATGAAAAGGGGAGTATTAATTGACCTTAAAAGGACATTAAATCCATTGGATGATTAATACTTTCTTTTATAAAAAAAAAAAAAAAAAAAAAAAATCTTAACATTATACATACCGGCAGTTTTCACAACGGTGCTTTTGAAATTGTCCTCGCAGTACTGATCCTCAACTGACAATACCTTCTCGTACATCTCATCCATTTTCCACAATCTCTGGATCAACGCTTGTAGTGCGCCTTTTTCTACTAAACCCACTGTATACAACTTATCTTCTGGTTCAGGTAACAAGCCTTCACCTGAAATTATCCATCTAAATGATGTATTCTGAATTAATAACCTAACTGAAAGTCGTGTTATGCCTTCTTTCATATGTCATGCCAATACACCCACGCCAATAATTCCCTCGATACAACCTTGCTTAAAATATAAAACATATTTCTCCGGTTCAAACGATCTATGACGGTGATCGGGAATCAAATCGGGTAGCACTTCAAAATTTGCTCTTACTACTAATTTATGTAACTGGTTAGGTCACAATTCCAAATGTACCTCCCCTTTAGTTCTCACTAATTTTCTAACAATACCCTTGATGCCAGTGTTGGCTGTCGATTGTATCACTTTAAATTCCTTCACAATGAAATCGACAATTACGTTTGTCTGTGACCCAGAATTGCAAATCATTCTTATTACTCGCGAAAACTGGTCACCAATCTTTAGTCGAAAACAAGCGGTGGCTAATACCGCCCGTGGTGATAGACCCACTATGCTTTTTACCGATTGAATCTGTTGTTCCGAGGCCTTCAAACGTTGCCGTCGCGTTATTTGCTATCGGTTTATTTCTTCGTGTGCTCCTCCTACAAGATCCTCCATCTTATTGTTGTGTGTGGCTTTATAGAACAATGTAAAATGGTGTTTTATAGGAGCAGTAGTACATCCATCCTAAACACATTTTGCTGTTGCATGACCCTGTCTCAAACAGCACTTGCACAATTTCTCTTCATAAATGACTACCCATCGATCTATCAAATTCATTCACTTAAACAGGTCGCATCGTTATTTTTATTGCATGTTGACCTGTTATGTGTCAATTCGATCAAACTTATTATAAGGTTTATAACGATTGCCCAATGAGTATCTGTCTCATCTCTGGCCTCATAACTACTAGATTGCTCGTTATGACCGATCAAGTCATTCTCCTCAAATTCACGTCTGCCTTTTCATTTGCAATACAAAAACTGGTTAAGCTGGTTAAGCGTAGGTAAACTACCTGCAGCCTCGCGATTACGATGCTGTTCCCAAGAATCCAATGTTTACTTAGGCAACATATCCCACTATTTAATGAATCTAATACTGCCCGCAATGAATCATGACTTTCTCGATCCTGTTTTTCACCGTATACATTCTCACTAACATCCCATGAATAACATGATAATTATCATCGTATGCATTAACCAAAATGCCCCATGCTGCCTTATAACTATCACTACTGGGTTGCCATGGGCCCAGAGTCGCAGCAGCCTTTCCTGCACAGGTCGGCTGCAAATAAAACAAGTTCGTAAATGGGCCATAGTCCTTACTATGAACCCCAGCTAAAACAAATCCCTAAATGTCGGCCCGCCGGGCTTGAATTTGGCCACCCAATAATTGGTTTGGCCAGCCCCATAACACCATGCACGGATTATTAAAATGTCTAAGTAAACTTTTGAGTTAAATAGAGAATTTTCGTTTTCTGTCGATTTAATTGTTGATTAATTTTGTCCACCCTATAATTAGTTTTGCCCACGAAATATTAAAACCTTAACTTATACTTTCGAGTTAAATTTTGAAAATGTTCATACATCACTACAAAATGTCAAATAAAATAAAAGGTTTGTGTTTTAGAATTGCCCATCATTTGAGGAATATTGGCCACTCAATAATTAGTTTGGTCAACCCTATAACACCATGCACGGATTATTAAAATGTCTAAGTAAACTTTTGAGTTAAATAGACAATGTTGGTTTACTGTCAATTTAATTGTTGATTAATTTTGTCCACCCCATAATTAGTTTTGTCCACCATGAGTACGAACTATTAAAATTTTAACGTAAAATTGAGTTAAATTTTGAAAATGCTTATAAATCACTACACAATTTCAATTAAAATAAATGATTTGTGTTTTAGGATTGCCCACCTTTTGATGAATTTACCCACCCAATAATGAGTTTGGCCAGCCCCATAACAACATGCAGGGATTATTAAAATGTCTAAGTAAATTTTTGAGTTAAATAGGGAATGTTGGTTTACTGTCAATTTAAATGTTGATTAATTTTGTCCACCCCATAATTAGATTTGTCCACCATGAGTACGAAATATTAAAATTTTAACTTATGGTTCAATTTTAAAAATGTTCGTAAATCACTATTAATTGTCAATTTAAATAAATTAATTTTTAATTTTGTCCACTCAATAAATAGTTTTCCCATCGCTTTAAACCTGTATGAGGAATATTAAAATTTCTATTTAATTGTTTGTGGTAAAGTATAAGAACGTTCGTTTTCTGTTAATTTAAAAAAACTGTTGATGAATTTACCATACTTGCCAACCCAATAAATAGATTTGAAGAGGAGAGAAGAGGGGTGGGGACGTTCAAAATTATATACTTTATCACTTGAATAGACATTGGCCAAATAACTTCAAGATCCTTGACTGGATTCCTTGGCCACCTTGTTAGTAGTTTTTGTAAACCTTTTCTAAATATTACATAATTTTTAAGTTAAAGGATTGGATTAATGGTCTGTGGTTTGTTACTGCTTTAATCAGTTTCATTTTCTTAACTTTCGACAATTTGAATAAATTTACAGATATAGAGGAATTAAATGAACTAGACTGACTAAATGAGCCAAACATCATCACCAACTACTTATATTTGTAACAATCTTGACGCCTAAATGTCTACACCAAAACTATTAAAATTCAACCCTGAAAATACGATATTCTTGAGGTACAACTTGAACGACATGCAAACAGATGATTTATAAAATAGAATAACAAGCTTATGTATACATGTTTTAAGAAAGGCCATAATCGATTTGTGTATTTAAGAAAAAAAAAATTTCTTTGTACGTAAAATTTCCTCGATGGTTGTTGTTTTTCTGATTTTCTTCTGTTTTGTGTGTAACATGAATAAAAATAACATAAATATTTCAATTTTCTGTTTGTTTTTGCTTTTCCTCGCCTTTTAGTTTATATAAGAAAATATATATTTTGTATGTGTGCGCGTGTGTGTGTGTGTATTATGTTGTAAATAAAATATTTTCATTTTACTACAGAATAGGGAAAACAAAATTTTCATATGAATTATTTTATTATAATTTTGGGTTTTAATATTAAAATTTACAAAAAATAAAATATTTTCCAGTTTGTAACACAAATCGAAAATGTTTATATTTTGGCTCCGATTTAAGAAATGTTGTATGCCGGGTGAGTTTTTTTAAAAATTCCAGACTTTTGTCTTGGAGTCTTGGAGAAAGTTTTACTTAATTTCGGATGTTATATTTCAAATACTGGAGTCCAAGTTTGACTTGCTGAGAAAAACCATTCAGATGGATGAAAGGAGGGTGAGGAATAAAGAAGTCAGTCACCCAAGTCAGATGGACTGGTAGTGAAATTTACCCTGAATCTGTCTAAATCATAACAATAACAAACTGGATGTTACAAGTGTTTAGCGAAAGTCTGATGATTGATGTAATCTTGTTCAAGTTGGATGAAGAACTATTTTCGGCTTTATTCACTGCAACGTGATTAAACGATGCACTCTGTAATACCGCGTAATGGTTCGACCTTGTCCGATTAAGTCTAAAACATTTGTAAATAATATGTCTTTTCAAATTTCTGGTAACAACTGCGGGTATCAACTACAAATTTAATAAATTTCAAGGTCAATTAAGGCCACCACTAGACGGTTTCGTTCCCGAGTCAATTGTGACATTTTTAAAATACTCACCTTGTATATTTTAAATTATCTATACCACATACATACTATATAATGTAATTAAGTTGCCAGACAATTTAAATTTATTCCAATAAAAATAATCAGCTTGATACATAACCAAAAAGATAAATAAAATCAAAAATTAACCGCGCCACACTGTCTAGTCTTAAATTTATACCCTGCGGAGAAAATTCAGCAAATTTTTCATTTTTGATTATTACAAAGAGAAAATGGAAATTCGATCATGTCGCACACAAAAGAATTTGATAAATCAACCGAGACAGTGTTATTGTATTAATTTAAAAATCACAAACAGCGATAGTGTAGGTATAGAGAGACTGAGGCACTCCAGGCGATTAAAAATTTTGGTTAGTACGAAAAAAAATTCAATTACATTACGAAACCCTCATTTCGTGCGGATATGCTCCCCCTATCCCCCAGAAAAACAAAACAACACACTATAATAATTTTCATTTAATTTTATTTTATATGATATGCTGTACATCTTGTATTACATCGTTGACATTGTAATTAGTGAAAGAGAATCATGTTATCGTAACATTAAAAAAAAAGTCAAGTAAACGAATTCTAAATGACCAAAATATTAATTATGCGCTCCCACTATGTATATGCTGGGTAATTCTCATGTAATATTATGATTATGTGACAAGAATTTTATGAAAATTATCTCGTCTCTATGTGTGTCCTCTTTATATACTATACATACTCGTACATAGCTTGTTAGTTAT
The DNA here is from genome assembly GCA_947310385.1 of Nephrotoma appendiculata. Lineage (NCBI taxonomy): Eukaryota > Metazoa > Arthropoda > Insecta > Diptera > Tipulidae > Nephrotoma > Nephrotoma appendiculata. Next base: position 171,347,577 of record OX371224.1, read on the forward strand.
GTTGTACCTAATAAAATTTGTTCTGTTGTTATTGTTACTGTTAAACATAAAATAAAATTTAATTCTTTCGAAAAAAAAAATGAAAAAAATGAAAATGATAACAACAATTTTCCATTTTTTTTAAATACACAAAATGTGATTTGAGGGTATTGCTACTGGGAATTTGACGGTAAATAAATTTGTTGACAGAATTTATTGTGTATGTGCGTGTCGTGTATATGTATGACTTTATATTGAATGATTTCATTTTACGTTATGCCTCTAGAGATGGCACACTTTTCCTTGAATGCTGTCCACATAAAAGGATAATCTCTCGAAGGATTCAATATTATTAGTTTGGACATTTTTTTAATGTTCCATTTTTAAAGCTCAAATAACAATTTGAGTTATAAAAAATCACGAGCTGAATTTTAATGAAATGAATTTGTTACTGTACGGGGACCGTTGATGTTTTATTAAAGAATAGAAATAAGAATTAGAAGGGAGTGTCTGTTAAATCGATAACGATATTTGTATATGAGAATATTACCATTTCATTTCTGTTATTAAAACGATGTTTTATTTTAATTTCTTGTTTTGAGAAAAAAATTCTCAAACTGAGAAAATATTTTAAATACTTAAAAAAAATATTTCTCTCATCATCAGATACAATTTAATGGAATTATTACTAATTATTACTAATAAATAGTACTAATTTTACTTGACTTACTAATTTTAAAGCTCAAATGACAATTCCAGTTATACAAATTCACGAACGAATTTTTTGGAATGAATTTGTTACTATAATTTAAACGGTAACCGTTAATTTTTTATTTCTTGAAATGTGTCATCGAATCGGTTCAATCGATCTATCAACCCGTAAAGAAGAGAAATAAGAAATAGAAGGGATTGTCCGTTAAATCCATAATGACATTCGTATATGATTATTACCACTTCATTTCTATTATTAAAACGATTATTTAAATTTCTTGTTTTGAGAAAAAAATTCTCAAACTGAGAAAATATTTTAAATACTAAGAAATTATTTCTCTCCTCATCAGATACTATTTAATGTAACTTCTCGATAAGTTAGATCCCTTTAACTGGATTGCTCTCTTTATTACTAATAAATAATACTAATTTTACTTGATTTACCAATTTTAAAGCTCAAATACAATAACAATTTGAGTTATAAAAAATTACGAGCTGAATTTTAATGAAATGGATTTGTTACTGTCCCATACAGACCGTTGATTTTTTATTTCTTGAAATGTGTCACCAATTGTGTGTTGTTGTTTTCTTTCGTTAATCGAAAATGAAACTGCTATGATATTAACAAAATATGCTATAAAGAGGTACGTTTATTAAGAAATTAATTTTTCAAGCTATAAGAATTGTAGTTACCACCAAGGAATTGCATTTCTGTTCATAAAACGATTTTATATTTTTATTTCTTGTTTTGAGAAAAAAATTCTCAAATTGAGAAATTATTTTAAACACTATGAAATTATTTATCTCATCATCAGGTACAGTTTTAAGAGAAGCAAATTTCTTATTTTCAAAATTAGAATTATAAATTGTGTTTCACTAACAACTTTACTAACTAATCGATCAGTCGGATGTCTGTAAGCTAATCTTTTGTTCATCGAAATTTGAATTGCGATGATTTAATCTAGTTATGCTATTGATAGATGTTTATTAAGAAATGTATTTCATAGTCAGTAACAATTATAATATTCACCGAGTAATTGCATTTCTGTTATTAAACCGATATTTTAATTGCTTGTTTTGAGAAAAAAAAAATCTCAAACTGAGAAAATACTTTAAATACTTAGAAATTTTTTTTAATAATAAATCTTTTATAAACTAATAAGTTAGCCTTTCAAGAAGTGTGTTTCTTGATTAATAGGTTATGCTATAAATAGTTATGCATGTTTATTAAGAAATTAGTTTCTCAACCAATGAAAATTGCAAACCACCAAGAAATTGCATTTATGTTATTAAAACGATTTTATATTTTTATTTCTTGTTTTGAGAAAAAAATTCTCATACTGCGAAAATATTTCAAATATTAAGAAATAGTTTCTCTCATCATCACGTACATTTGTAATAGAACATCTGGAAGCAAACTTCTCATTTTCAAATTTAGAAGTATAAATTGTGATTCACTGACAAGGTTGCTTTTTTTGTTACTAACAAACTTGTCCTATCCCTATAAAACCTATTTAAATTTCTTGTTTGGAGAAAAAAAAATCTCAAACTGAGAAAATATTTTAAATACATACTTAGAAATTATTTTTAATAATTAACCTGTCATAAACTACTGGATTAATCTTTCAGGAAATGGGTTTCTACCGCGAACGTAAATAAAATGTGGGTAGGCAATACAAAATGACTTAAAAATTTAATAGCCCTTCGTGTTCAGAGCCGCAATTTCTAGATTGACTTTCTGTGAATCCTTCTCTAGTCGAGATGAATTGCGAGTCCATTTTAGACATAGCGTTTCCTTTTTACCTTTCAGTTTTAGTGCATCAGCTATGCTGTTATCCATTAATGTTGGCTTATTTTATGGTACCTCTATTATCTTGCTTGAGTTTGGATTGTGCAACAAGTAGTTATGATTCCATTAACAAAAAATCATAGAATTTTGCCAATTTCTAACAGAAACAGTAATTTTCGACATTTCCGACATATTGTCTACATTCTCTACATAGTCGACGTAATTTGATTAATTACTGCAATATGGCACAACACTGGCTAGCAGTTCGATTTTGGAGCTGCTGCCACCTACTTTAAAATACATTTTAATTTCAGTGCCAAGAGCTGATTTATAATTCTGAATTTTTTTTTTTTTGGCTTTATTTAACAAGGTAGAAGGCCAGTTCAACAGGGAGCTAAATTAGCTTATGTGGTATATAAGAAGAATATTTTCGTTGTAATGCAATATCCATAACTATTGTGACAGTCATATGGAAAAAAAAATCGAGACATTTTCGGATAACATTTTGTTAATTTTCTTAAAATATCAGCCAGCAAACATATAATTTCAGTTATACATCGGAATTCTATAAATAGGAAGGTTAAAACGAAATAATTCAAAACAATACAAAGGTATGTAAGTATTCATATTCAGTTTTCCACAGAGATCAAACATTTTTTCTGTTTCTTTGTCCGACTCAAAAATATTTGCTTTCCTCCGATTTCCAGGAAATTCATCATTTTAATGTACATAAACACACTCATAATGCTATACCTATTCGGCATTTGTGTAAGATATTGAAATAATTTTGCGTTGGTGTACCCCGTAGTACACTCGTACTACGCCAATAAAATGTTAAAACTTTTATCTACTTAGAAAATTACACCTTAGATTATAAACTTATATAACAAATGATTATGATGTCTAGTCCCCTTATTATATACTCGTTGTGTGTCTATATTGCTTTTAAAAGAATACGAAAACACTGTATTACCAATTTCTTTGCTAAATAATGATGGTACGACCGAGGAATAGCTATACACAGCAAAACAAATGGCAGTTAATTTGATTTGACTTTTAACTTGTAATACATTTATACACGAGTATACCACCGTCTTCTGTATTCGCTCGGTATAGATAAGAAGCAATTTTACCGCACCGTACGTACGTCTACGTATGTTCCACCATCGTCATTAGTATACTTTTCGATAACAAGAAAAAATAAAGACAAATCGTATCCAGCTATACACGGTATATTGGATAAATCTTTTATCCATATATCTTATAGATATTTTATACATCTCTATATACGAACAAATTTTTAATCTATAAAATCTAACGTTTATTTTGTGAGACGATGCCAGGTAAAGTTTTATTATACATATTACGCTCTTTGATTGTTTAGCCTAGAGGTACAAAAATATTATGAAATTTAAGATCTATCCATCCATCTCTATATACATAATATTTTTATAGGATGGTAGAACAATAAAAATATTTCGTGAGGCTGTGCATGTACGTACCGTACCGTGTTCGCCTTTGTTGTCAGAGTCTCTGCGTATATGTATTACAAAAAATATTGTATATACGAATAATGTCTGCTAGACAAAATGAAAATATTATTTTTATTGCCTTTTGATTATACCAAGCATAAATGATTTTGAGTTGATTGAAATTAGACAAATTTTGGTAAAAAGGGTGTGCGCTCATGTCTGATTAAATTAAACTTTGTCTGATAGCTTTTTATAAAGTTTTATCGTCTATGGTGAAATAATGGTGAATCCTACTCCTAAAAACATAATTCTAACATAAATTAAAGAAATTCAACCTTAGAAAGGGCTTGGAACTGGAAGGTCAACGTCAAAATGGCGCAGTTGGCTGGCTCCGACATTTTGGGTGATTGTGATGCCTCTATTCTTGCCCCCGTGTTACTTTGTTTACCTCGTTGGGGATCCCCGTGAAGTATGTCGAAATTTGTTCTAAAATTACAAAAACAAAAATTAGAACAAATTTAGGACAAACTTTACGTTTTTGTACAAATTCGTGAAGTTTGTCCTAAATCCTAAAAAACATTGTATGTATAAGTGAATATAGTATACTTCTTCCGGATAAACCAATAAAACTAAATGATTTACGCTTTACATTGAATTTTGAAAAGTATGTAATAATATTAGATATATTATTATATCATTTGCAGGCCAGAATCATTTGGACGGCGAGGTTTCCGAACCGCTGTTGAGCTAGCCCTGCCCCCACTCCACCCCACCATGAAAATTGGAAAAGGAGAATTGTCTCACTACTAAAACCCAAGTATTTTGAAATTGTAATTATGACATTATAAAGATGAAAACCAACGAGAGGGGAAAATATTTTCCGTTCACCGACGAGCACATCGTAATGCACAGGAAAATCGAGATCAAATTTTTGGAAGTTACTAATTCTCAATGATGAGTACATCCAAATAAACCTATCCTTAACCCCACAGCTATCCTACGCTATCCCGGGCATACATTGGCCTTAAAAAACTTAACAAACTAGCCTTCTGTAAACCATTAAAATGAAAGGGATCGGAAGATATAAATGATGAGATGTCTAAAGACCGATGGAGTGGAACGGAATGTTGCGTTGAATACAAGCACTCATTCCACAGCTGGCAAACGGTCAGTAGAAATATATTTCGCTAGACCTAATGCAGACCAAAAACAATTGAAACGAAACCGACACAAATGTAATATACCATGTAAAGATAAAACGGAAACAAGAAATAGATTTAAAGTACCATAAAAAATATCGTAGGCCAATCCGGTTCTACCAAACCGGTCAAGTAATTTATATAACACATAACAAAATATTAGGACAACAAATCACGGCGCAATTCAAGCCCGAAGTAGTAATGGAGAATAGGAATACAACATTGCTAACAGAGCGTGGAAAGATATACCAGAAAAGTAATATTAATTTCTAAAAGAAATAATTTAAATTGAGCCAAGAATGGATCATCTGTTACACCCCTCTCTACCTGAAGGTAGGAACTGAAACCTGCAATTTTGTAACTACAGGCACTACTGGGCGGTCTTAAACATGTATACAGCTTAAACGGAATACCAAAATTATACACTGTTAAATTAAAAAAAAAATTCGATTGGATTTGTCTTGTAGTGAAATTAAAACATTTTAGATTATCTTAAACTCTTGTCATTTTACAGATCAAGCAATTTCCTAACGATTTGAGATGAACACAAGAAAATTGTGATACAATTTACTAAGATTTTTTGGTGTCAATGGGGTATCACTTATATGACCGAATAGCTAAATAGTCAAAACCCCATTGAAATGAACATGGTTTAGTTATAATGGCTGTTGCTGTGCCATACATGCTACTTAGAAGTTCTTTGGATTAATGATTGAATTCTAGCCAGATCCCAGGGCTACTGGGTTTCCTCCATTTTACTATTAATGTTATGATGTTCCCATGCGGTCACCAACATTTATGGTTAGTACCCAAGCAATGGTTGCTTCACGTTGATGGTGAAATTGTTGTCGCAATGTCCCACTCTGCCACGCGTCCCACGCTTAGAAGTTTCATGGATGTGCATAAATTTTCAAAATTTATTTGACTGATCCAAAAGGTGTGCACGACATCTTATCTACATGATCAGGCAGCTCGTTCGAACGTATTTGATCAAATTAACTCTATCGGTCGGTAACAGAAATTTCATTTCTAACTAAAAATCTAGCAGTGTGATGATGATTGGTATTTTAGATAACAATATATATTTTAGCGGATTCGTAACAGGTTTGCATCGTCCAGCTGCCTTTGCTACTCTTTCTCAATTACATTTTAAGTCACACATAAGACAAATATTTCTTTTTCTCAAGGTTTAAAAGTTTTTCGTTGAACGGAAGTTTCAAGGTCATTGAACTGTAACTACTCTTGATGCCATTTAATAAATAATTGGACTAGAGTATTAGTCGGTATTATGATTTTGATGAAAGGTAGATGAACTTCCGCTACAAAGTGTCATGATTAGTACGATAAAAGTTCGCAAGGGCAACTTGTGTAGATCCTAGTATGTATATTCTTTCCTCAAAAGCCGTGACAATTACGTTGTGCTTCGTTGTCTAATACGGTCAACATGTCGGAAATAAACTAGGGTTCTAAATTTTTTAATCTCATGTTGATGATTAATAATTTTACATTAAATGTTGTTAAATTTGGCTAGAGGAATCTAATAAATTTTTTTTTTGTATATTTTCAGCAATCCCTGCTAGCCGGACGAATCCCTATTGCATCAACAACAGGACCGATAAAGCGTGGTTTATTATGGCAGCAGAGAGATCGATTATTCTCCCGATGGAAAGAGCGGTAAATATTGGAGGGAAAGCACCCCGCATTTCAGAATATATTTTTTATGCATTTCTTCATCCCATTTCTAGATATTTTGTACTGACCCGAGACTATTTACATTGTTTTAAAAGAGCATCTGGTTCAGCAAACGAGAGAATATCAGACATGGGACAATTTATATTTAAGGTAAGGTTACACAGGAGGTTTATGGTTTACCACCTAATAATCATTTAATTTATCTTCATTATAATTTATAAAATAATTTCATTTAATTTAGTTAAATGTGAAAAGCAATTAATTTATTTTTTGCTGCTGAATCTTGATACACACGCACACATTTACAATAGCAATCAAAACCTTATCAAAATGTAAACCATATTATGTTCGATGGTATATAGTTCGTAGAACAATTTTCCATTATCACCCTAATCTCAATTTATCTGTGTGTGTGTATATCCATCCGTACATTACATACGGATAATAGTTTTTATTTTGGAAAATTCAATTTCTCTCTCCAGCATACGTATAGCTAGTCCTGAACTCTGGGACGATTTAAATTGTACGTTTGGTTTTTTGTGTGCTTTACGTACCGAACCGAACTACCACAGTAGTCGAACTAAATATTGGTACATAAATTTGGTGTGGGAGATTTGTTTTTGGATTTCGAAAAGGATATAACTAGTTTTTGTTCTCCTTGTTTTATTCAGAAATTTTTAAATTGATATAAATCCGTATACAGGATTTTTATAGTTTCTACAGGATTTTTCCACAAGTTCATACATAATATATTTACAAGAACTTGCTGCAGGATTGGTGCTTGACCTTAAACCCACGTAGCTATATGAAGTTATCCCACGATTCAATAATACCAGAAAATAAAAATAATAATCAGGCAACACTAATCAATAAAAGAGTCACTAGCTCTTGAGTGGTGTAGCCCAGTCCGAAATATATGAAAAAAGATTTTAAAGTAAAAAATAAAATTCATTTTTTTAAATTTTGCGAAATGGGGCCGAGAGCATCCGTTAATTGATTTTTAACTCCCATTTGAACTAAAATTATATTTAAATTTGGCACGATAAATGTATAAATTTATCGGATTAAGGCTTCAACACTCATGATTAATTTTCAGGAAAATTAGAAAAAAAATCGTTCCGTAGCAGCTTAGCGAAATCCGTGTTATACTTTTAGGAAATTAAAAAAAATCGTTCCGTGGCAACTTAAGCGGAACATAGCCCGTGGGCAGATATATCCATGCAACTCATAATTAAACTGTTCTAAATATATCTCAAAATGCACCACACTTGAAATTGAATTAAAAAATTAGAAAAAAAATGATTCGTTGCACCATAGCGTTGAGATGGTCCAATTTCACTAGGTTGAAACGGAAGCAAATCTTTCTAACTGAAAGTAATTTACTATAGCGTTATTATGACAATTTAATTTAATTTTCCTAAAAGTAGGCATGAGCTAGGCTTTCAACGTGCCAAATTTAAATGTAATTTTCATTCAACTAGGAGTTGAAGGGATGGATTTTTCTGGCACAATGCTCAATTTCGCTAAGCTTGTACGGCATGGAAAACCACATCATCAACATCAGCCCTCAACCCTCTTTCCATCCGCGCCCTTCTCCCACACAAGACCACGTGGGTATGTTATTATTTTTTGATTAGCGGTGCCTGATGAAATATTTTTAGTTTATGGGATCCAGACAAAACTGACGAAATGTATGTTGATAAATGAAAAAAATGGAGTCTAGATTGTTCTCAAATTCGGAAATATTTCTTAGAAGTTCTAGCGATAGTACAAAGGGAGGTTTAATATAAATTGGGTAAAATTGAATTATCACTCGAAATGTATAGATAAAATCCAACTTTATATAAAAATACCCTTATATCGGTTAAGACCTAATTGAATTTCAGATAGCAAGACTACTCGCAATATTGAGAATATTTTAGAATAGAAGATAATATCCATTTTGCGAGACCTATAGAATAACAATATTAAAGCCGCATTTTATCCAAATTCAGTTACAAAATAGCCCAGATTTCAACCATTCAACCAGATCCCTAATTCTAACATACAAAAATGATTAAAATTGGTAAATAAAATGTGAGTGTACTCTTTAATCTTTAACTTGAGCATATCACATAACTTTCAAAACAAATTAATTTTAGTCCCAATGGAATGACACAGTTCCACTTATCATGGAATATATAGATTTCTGGAATATGGCATACTATCCATGTTAAACAATTCACTTGTTCATCATTTTATTTTTTAGATTCTTCATATTAACAAACAAATAAATTTTATCAAAAAATAGTGGGAATATGATCACCAATTAGCCCAAATGACAATATTGAAAAACAAAAAAAAAACAAATTTTAAATCCAATTACAACATGACGCCCAAATTTGAATAAAATCGCGTTTAACGCTACCCGTCGTATAGTCGAGGCAATGAAGCACGAAAACGGCCAAAAGTTCGAAATTTTTTAGAGCAAGATGGATCGGAATGCGGTTTTTTTACATTCGCTTCCAAAAATTATTTGTAAAAATTGCCTCTATTTTTTTTTTTTTTTGAACAAACCGGAAATTAAATTGCATTCAAAAAATTCATTTTTTGAGACGGCTTTTGGAAGATTAAAGAACTTTGTTAATAAGAGTCAAAAGTAGCCCCACTCGGGTTCCCGGGAGTTTTCGAGGTCGCTGATCACGATTATGATGTTCAAATTGATCCACAGCCGAGCTGGAGCTCAAGAACGCCGATGAACGTCATCTCCGTGGGACTCTACCGAAAATCGCGCGGGGAAGGAGAGAAACTCGACGCCCGGGAATTTTTTGGGTCGCTCAATCCAAATATGGCTTCGGTGAAAACCCCGTGGACACCTGGTGCGCCCGAACCTGGACGCGGTTGTCATTCCCGAGAATTTTCCTGACAATATCGACAAAAACAACCCGAAAATCATTGTTGGGGCGTTTTTTGGGGCGCTGAATCCAAATTTCACGTCGAAAACGACCCCCTAAACACCTGGTGCATTGGCACCTATATCTTGACATCGATGTCATTCCCATGAATGTCAACCAGACATGATGTTTTAGGGACGGACATCAATACTGCAATATGTGGGTGGAATTGTTAATGAAATTGAATGAATTGTTAACGAAGAAATCGAATGAATAGAAAGTCAATATTTATGTAGGTTAGATACGTAACTATATATCAAATTCTTAATCAAGTGACACGTCGCTAGTCTGCTCATTTTCCTCGTCATCAACCGATTTATTCTCTCTCTGCCGCAATAACGTTTTCAACTGAATATCTTTTAGTATTGGTGCAAGTTGTGAGCCTTCACAAATTTTACAGGCAAGATTGCAAGGAAGGACGTGCTTCCTGCAACTACAGGTCTTCAGATTACAATCTCCTGCGCATCCACAGAATATTAGTCCCATAATATTCTTGGGAGCAGGTTTTTGTGTCATTTCCACAGGGACTAGTGTGTCGTCTTCCTTTATCTACCCTCATTCTGTTGGGTCCATGGTCAGCTGGTCTCCGTGCAACCAATGTTGCACTTGAAAATAGACCCTCTTTAGGTGTTGTTGAATGGCGTCTACTGTGGGGAGAATTTTCCCTAAATTTACTCTCCCCTTTACAGCGGTTTTTATATACATACTGGCCTGTACTGTACTAGTAACTGGTCCCATGTTAGCTTGTCCTCATACGGAATATTCCGCTTCCTGACTACCAGTGGAGCACTGTACATTGCCAGGATTAGCTGCGCCGCGTTCTCAAAAATTTATTCGCTTGACAAACCAGCTTCTTTGAACTTCGTAGCATAAGCTTGAAGGTCTGGGAATTTCTGGAAGGTTTTGAAAATGTTTGTGTTTCCCTGGTAGTATGTTGCTGAAACGGTATCGCACCCCGTTATTGCATGTACCGAGCCTTTAAATACAATGGTTGCTCGAATGTTATGGTACTTGTCATTTTCAACCGACGGGGCTTTAGTATAAATTTACAGTCATAATATTGCTATAAGTACAAAATACAATAAATTTCCGTTGAATCCTCTTCCCAGTTAGTTCTTTCCTAAAATAGGTATGGAATAATAAACGTCAAAACTGCTATAATGGGGAATAATTTTTTTTCTAAAATTTCCCAAACGCCAGAATACACTTTTGGGGAAAAGGGAATAAAACTGCTATAAAATTTAAAATTTCCAATCCCCGGGAATAACCAGAATAGGGCCCCAGGCGAGAGTTACACATCAATGAATGTGTGAAATTATGAGATGATTTTCGGTTAGTATTTTGCGATCGTGTGAGGAAAACCCTCGGAGACGATGTTCAGGCACAGGTTTCGGTACACCAGGAGTTCGAATGATCGTTTTCGACGTGAAATTTGAATTAAGCACCCCCAAAAAACGCCTCCACAATGATTTTCGGATTGTTCTTGCCGATATTGTCAGGGAAATTCTTGGGAATGACGTCCGCGTCCAGATTCGGGCGCACCAGGTGTCCGGGGGGTTTTTGCCGATGCCATATCTGGATTTAGCGACCCAAAAAACCCCCGAGCGCCGAATTTCTCTCCGTCCCCGCGTGATTTTCGGGAGAGTCCCACGGAATAAGGTTCATCGGTGTTCCTGAGCTCCAAATTGGCTGTGGGTCAATTTGAACATCATAATCATGATCAGCGACATCGAAAAAACCTGGGAACCCGAGTGGGGCTAGTTCTGACTCTTATTTACAAAGTTCTCTAATCTTGCAAAAGCCATCTTGCTCTAAAAAAATTCGAACTTTTTTGCTTCTTTGCCTCGACTAATATTACAGAACTGAACAACAAAATACCATTCCGAACATGGAAGCAAAATTTAAAAAGATTGGATTAAAATCGGCCATAATCCAAAAATGTATATGAAGCAAAAAATGCAGGGGTGAATAAGTTGTGGCCAAAATTCAGCTTCCGGATCATCTCAAACCTACCGGATTTGTGATAAAAGATTGTTGTGTTATCAAAAATCTTTATTCCAGTTGATAAATTTCCGAAAACCAACAGGGTTGATTTACTGAAAATGTGTGCTGCTTGTTTGTTGTTATGGATTCGACAAAAAATTCAACATTTATGGATCATAGGATAACAGTTACTGTTTTCTCTTCTCTCATACTCCTTTTTTACTTGTCTTTATATATCTGTATTATTATTAGTTTTTTGTTCTTTTTTCCGTATTCCACTATTCAAAATTAAGTATATGAGATAAACGGTGCATGACAACAAACCATCGACATTGGTTTTTCAACGCCAACACAAATAATTGATAATGTTCCTCAATAAAAGTGAAGGTATTGATTCATGACATGTACGGAAGACATTGGCACGTGTTACGTCGCACAGCTGATGGATCAAGTTTGATGTTAATCTTAATCCGCTTGACAACATCGATACATTCCTGGAGGCTAGAATAGAACGCGCAACGGTAGACAACCATAACAGACGTTCAACGCACTCAACTAAGCGTTCAAAACACTCAAAGCGATCCACTGCCAACGATCGAAAAATAAACAAATTAAAATTCAATCGATGATGAAAGTTCTTCAGAAGGAAAAAGAAATAAATTAAAAACTTATTTAACTGCAAATTTAACAGGATATCGCAAAGATCATCGAGGAAGACGACAGCAATAGTACAGCAAATAGCTTACAATCTGACAACAGTCAGATGGGACAAATAAAAACGCTAATCCGGGAATCAAACCAATTGTCGAATTTTCGGGTAATGCAGTTCATCCCACAGAACAATTCAATGTCGATAATGTGAATGTCGATAACCAAAGACAACGCAACCTATTAAATGGTACGAATCTTCTCTTTTTAAAACGACCCAATATGCAATGCCGACGGAATTCCATTTACATTCGCGTTATAAAACCACACTGCTTCTATGGAAAGAACCATGTGTATCACGCGGAAATTCGTACTCCCCGCCAAAGAAAAGTGTCACAAAAATTCCGGTGTCGGTGTGAATCCCAACTAAAAAGAGAAAAAAAACACAGAAACAAAAAGCACGTGTTTTGTATATATTTTCCAATTGGAATAAATAATAATTCTTATTTGAAATAAAACAAAATTTTCCATTTATAATAAAATAAATATTAATTTTTTATTCACATTATTTTTTATTTGTGTACAAAAAAACATAAAATTTATTTACATATTTAAATTTCATAAATTGAGTTTTGTATTGCATCCGCCACGTTGTATTGCATCCGCCAGCATATTGAGATCTTGAAAAAAAAATCATTGAAAATTTACTACGTAAATGTATTTCGCGACGACGCCATTGTGAGACAGATCTCTATTACCTTTTTAGTCCAAATTTGCACATCGCGATCACTAAATAAGTTAATAATTATTATTATATATTTAAATTTTAAATTATTTACTTTAACAAATTGAAAAACATTATAATGAAACACAACACTTTACAGTAAAAAAAACTAATTATGTAGTGCAATGCAACCGTGCACGTCGACTTGTCAGACGAAACTGAAAATAAAAAATACAATCGAAACTTATAAAACGAAAATAATATTACCGCGAAATAGAAAGAGAAAAACAATTATTTTTCTTCAAAATTAATATTTTTGTGTCTTTGATACTTTGTAGTACGGAATTTTGTACGACATTTGAGCAGTTTTTTCCACACAGTGGAATAATTGCATACTGGGTGTCCGCTTTTCAAAATTAAGTGAAAATATAAACTTGTGTTAAAAATAAAATTAAAATAACCTAAAAATATAAAAAGAAATTATTAAAATTGTTGTGTCATAAACGCTCGTCCTTCGTTAGCCATCTTTAACCCGGTATATTAGAAACGGTGCATGACAACAAACAATCGACATTGGTTTTTCAACACAAATAATTGATAATGTCCCTCAATAAAAGTCAAGGTATTGATTCAAGACATGTACGGATGAAATATCTCACGTGTTACGTCGCACAGCTGGTGGATCACAACAACGCTGGTGGATCTCGACAACATCGATACATTCCCGGAGGCTAGAATAGAACGTGCAACGGAAAACAACCATGACAGACATTCAACGCACTCAACTAAGCGTTCAAAAAACTCAAAGCGATCCACTGCCAACGATCGAAAAATAAACAAATTAAAATTCAATCGATGATGAAAGTTCTCAGTACGCAAAAGAAATAAATAAAAAACTTATTTAATTGCTGAAGGAACAGGATATCGCAAAGATCATCGAGGAAGACGACAGCAATAGTACAGCAAATAGCTTACAATCTGACAGCAGTGCTCTAATTGGATTAAAGGCCAGCAAGCAAATAATCGAAAGCTACATGGGATAAATAAAGACGCTTATCCGGGACCAACTGTCGAATTTTCGGTTAATGCAGTTCATCTCAGAGAACAATTTAATGTCGATAATGTGAATGTCGATAACCAGAGAAAATGCGAGCGATTAAATGGTACGAATCTTCTCTATTTCAAACGAGAAGCAAACCGATGGGATAATTTAACGTAAAAATTCATCGCCGACAGGCAGTTAACCGTGATTTGCCAATTTTAAGTGGAGAGCCATTGAAGTAGCCTCATTTTCCTGAGGAATTGAACAATTCAACGCGTAAATATCAGTTTTTGGATTCGGAAAATCAAGACCGACTGAGAAAGTGTATTCGCGGCAGAGCCAAAGATGTCGTCAGAAAGTTTCAACGTAATATTGACTATATTATGAAATCTTTTCGGGCGGTGCGACTTTATTGTGAATCACGTGCTGGATAAACTGTCAGATCTTCCAGGTTATTAAGGAAGGCAAGCAGGAAACCATGGACGATTTCTACGATTTTTTGGCAAGTTTGATCTCGACGCTCAAAATTCTGCGAGAGGATAACATAGACCCAGTGTTATTTCGTGACATTTTATTAAAGATACCAATAACTTAAGCCGTGCAATTCATTGAGTATTTTTACCGTCTTGATATATGTACATAGATCCACCAAAAGTCAAATTTTTGGAATTCTTCAGTAAATAAGCAGGTCGAACCTGACTAGCACAACACCAAAGGTGCATTTAAGAAAGATATTACGCATACTGTTCATAGATTGAGTGTGAGTTATGTTTCCACAAGATTGACGTAAACCGAATATGGGATTTTGTTTCAAAAAGTCCACACTGTTTTTCATATCTCAGTCCGGGACATAGGCTGAAGTTTTGCAAACAGCAAAAAAAGTTGCCAAAACCGAAACCAGCGACGGGACCGTCAAAGTGAACAAGTCTCCACCAGACCAAACTTACCTCGTGAGCAATACCGCGCAAAGAGTGTTGCTTAAAATAGTACCAGTCAAACTCAAAAGTCCCAAGATGACGTTTAAGACATTGCCAACGAATTGGGATTGGACTAATACAATGAATGAAAAAAAAAACAATGGAAAAACAGCCAAGTGAAGCAGCAAGATTATTCCAAAACAGTTAGTGTTTCAATCAGTGGAAATTGCGATCAAGCAAAGCCTTACACCCTACGGCAACGTGAATATGATGTCTTGCTGTCAGTAAAACTATGCTGGGTTGGGTGTCCCATATGGAAATATTGAGGAACTAGACAGCAATCCAAATTATGTTTCTCACGTTGTCCAGACCGAAGAACCCCAAACCAATAGAGATGACATCAACGTTTTACACAGTTAGTGAAAGAACAGTGGAAGTTTGAACCGTGTGAAACAAAACCCGAGAAAGAACTTGCATTGTCTCTGGACGACAAACGATGCTCAATGATCCTTGAGAATACAATCCGACGTGTAGATGGTGACAGATTCCAATGTGGATTTTTGTGGAAAGACGACCAACCAAATCTCCCACAAAGTAAAACCGCAATGATTTTCCATTTACCTTGTTTGGAGCGAGAAATGGACAGAAATTTAAATTATGCTGCTTTACATTCCGAAAAGATTAACGAGTACATTAACAAAGGCCATTTGAAAAAAGTATCCTCAAACGATATCAACCATTCAATTCCAAAATCATGGTAGTTGCCTCAATGCCGAGTAATAAAACAGTCTGAAAATGTCTAAATGATTTCTTGTTTCTCGGACCCGACTTGTATAATTCAATACCAAACATTTTGATTAACTGCCGTATTCATCCAATTGCCAAAGACCGACCAGCCCAGCGATTGGTCTGAAGTGGAATGGATCGACATCGAGAACCAGACGTTTTTGAAATTCTGGTGGTGTTTTTCGGTTCTATTTGTGATTCGTGTTTTGCTCAGGACGTAAAAAATCGAAATGGCAGGGAATTCATGTCGGAAGGCATGCTTAATGACATTATTAAGAATCATTACATGGACGACATTTGAGGGGCGTCGCAGATGAAGAAACTGCGATTCAACTAATTCAAGACACAATTGAAGTTCATAAGAAATCATCGACAGCAATTTGTGTGTCAACATCGTAGAGAGACTAAGTTTCGACGATAACTAACAAATGGAGTGGATTTTAGAAATGTGATGGGAATTGAAAACCGGCAAATTTGTGTATCCCCTAAACTTCAATAAAATACCACCAGATATCATCAACCTGTCAATCATGTCTGTTTTCGACCCGCTGGGACTTCTAACAAATATTCTGATATAGGCGGGAAAATACTCACGCAAAAGATATTGGAAAGTGATATAATCGGCTGTTGTTAGGTTCCGTAATAACAATTGATGCGAGTGCATACATATTGAAAGAAAATGGAAAAGAGACAACGATAGAATTGTATAACGCGATACCCTACACACTGACAAAACGAAAGGTATCTAAGGCGAATGACAAGTGGAATCGAGAGATTTTTTTGATTTCTGTATTTTTGGGCTGTGTGTTGTCAGAATAGAAAGTAGACGTCGTGTTTTTTTTTTTTTTTTTTTTTTTGAGAATTGATGTGTGTTGTGCGGTGTGCGCGGAATAGTTCGGCGACAGTCAAACCAAACTTCATATTTTTTGAGATGCGTCTGCAGACGCATTTGCTACTGTTGAGCGATTCAAAAAACGTTCTTCGTTAGATCAGGCCACGCAAAACGATTCAAGGTGCTCGTCGCCGAAAGAGTTGGTGAAATTCAGGTAATTGGGAAATGCATCTGACTGGTATTACGTACCAACAGCCGATAATGTAGTAGATCACGCAACTAAAGTAAAAGTTATCATAATAATTTAAGATGGTTCAAAGAACCGTCTTTTCTCTATGGTCCTAAAACAACATGGCCCAAACAAGAAAAAATTATACCACGTATTTATTATGCGGAATTGGAGGAATTCAAAACCGAGTACGTCAACGTCACCTCGGATGAGATAGCCATCCTTCCGATTCCGGACGACAGCAAATTTGGGTATTGAGAAATCGTACGATCAACAGCTTGGATGCTACTTTTTATCGACACATGCAAAACAAAACAAAATACACATGGCGTTAAATGCGCTCTGAGGCCCGATGAAATTGCCAAGGCCGAAAAACTATTTTTTGAACGAATCCAAGCCGACAGCTATTTTCGCGAATATCAACGCTTATATCAACTCGTAGGACGATTTCGAAATTTAGCCCCTTGGGACATCTCTCTATAGTGGATACGGACAAAATTATACGTTTAAACGGTTGCCTGAACAATACGGACCTTAAAGACAACAAGAAGCATCCGATGCTTTTGGACCCAAGCCATTCCATCACTAAATTGATCATCAAATGGTATCATGGAAAAAAATCACATAGGAACAGTCATTTGTAGTATCCAATTTTGGGTTCCTCGATTGAGAAATACCCTTAAGAAAATTTCTCGTGAGACAACTGCCGTTATGTCGATTCGAACCAACCACTTGAAGTTACTATTCCACAAAGCAAAGTGAAACATTACGGTATATTTTCACTTGCATGGTCACACGTTCAGTACACATAGAAATTGCACACGACTGGTCAGTCCTTCATGTACGTGTTTCGACGATTCGGCAGTCGACATGAGTCCCCTGGAGAGATGTATTCAGACAACGGGACAAACATCTAGAAAGCCGAAAAAGAAATAGCCGATACAATTGCTAGTTGGAATAGCGTGAAAATGCAGGAGACATTCAACATGAAAAACTGCAGATGGTGTTTCATTCAATCCACCAGCTGCATCTCCCGTGCGAGGCTTTTTAGAGCGCTCATAAGAATAGTTTAACATCATCTATTCGAAATGTTGAAGGAAAGACATCCAGCCGATGTGGAATCATTGACTCCAAATCATTTTTTGATTGGGCCATCACATACCAGTTAATATTTTGCAAAAACAGATGACAGAGACTTGATTTTCTTAATCAGCTGGAAGGCCACTCAACAATATTTGGAACAATTCTGGAAAAGATGGGTTAAAGACCACTTATCGCAAATCATCACTTCCAACAAATGCACAACTGAGTCACCAAATATTGATATCGGAGACTTTGTCAACGTGATGGATCCTGAAAAATTATCACTCAAGTGTACCCCACCAAAGATGGGTGGGTTCGAGTTGTAGATTTCAAGACAGCGACAGGCGTATTCAACAGACCAGTAATGAAATTGTTCAAATTGGAAGTTCGACGAGAGTAATTCAACTAGCCAGAGTGAATTCCAAGGGGGCGAATGTTATGGATTCGACAAAGAATTCCATATTTATGGATCATAGGGTAACAACGGCTGTTTTAAACATTTAAAAAAACAACATTCTGTATCCATCATGTATTTCAACTTCAAACGGGCACTGCGTTGGTTGCCTTTTTCTAACAAACGGTTCTCTTCCGTTCGACATTTTGCAAATATTTGACATATTCAGGTGGGTCAAACGACGGTGTTTTAATCCATTTGCCTCCTTTTTACCAATTGTAGCATTTGTATAGTTCTATCGACCGCCGAAAGTCACAGGGTACATACTTTTCCGATTTGAAAACAGCGATTTCATTCTTGATAACACGCAGCGTACCATTCAGCGACCCCTTATTTCCATTATCGTTCCCATTTTAGATGTAGAAACCATCGCTATCTACATTCGATGAAAATCGCTGCTATACATTTTTATATTCTGGACCTGCAAGAAGTTTAATTTATCACTCCCTTCTTGTTTTCACAACGATTTACGGCTGGAGGCTGTTGGAGATGGCCTTATGCCAATATATTGTTGCCCGCACAATTTATTTTCGGTTATCCTTGTTCATGATGCCGGATAACTCCCAACCTCATAATCCTAAAACTTGCCGCTTGGTCCTGTTTTTTTTACAGGGAAGGAACGTAAGTATTTTTATACCGACTAGAATGCTTGTTGCGAGTCCATAAGTTTCTCAAAATTTTTATAATAATCTGCGCCTTTTGGTATTAAGGACGTACCTACCCATCACGAAACATAAAATATTATAATCTTGGTTGTAACATTTCAACCCATCGTTGCTAATTTATTTGAACTTCATTTAGATGACAAAATCGTCTTTTTGGCGTTAATCCAAAAAATTTGGTCCCCCAGTCCAACCACAATAACCGAAAATTTTAAATAAAGTGTGAAAATGGCACAAACTCAAAAATTTGAGGAAAAGGAAATACCAAAAGGTTAACCAATTCCAATCTTCCTCCAGCAATACAATAAAAAATCGATTCCATCCACCCACACACGGATTTAATCAGATCAATTTTTTTCAACACATCCTTTCGTTTTTAATGGTTACGAAATTAATTTCGTATAACAAATATAATGTAGCGTATTACACACACACACATATATAACGGATTCGAGTAATGATTAGAAAACTAATTGGGATTTTATTTTGTACCTAATTTTTCATTTTCCCTTCTTATCGTTACAGGTTAAATTAGTTGATGTGGAAAAAGTTGAATGGTTGAATCGTAGATCATATAGCGCAATTGGCCTCCTTCTTGGCAGCAGAGAAGGACGTGTATTATTGCGATGTGATAACGGACTAGAAGATTGGTTTGAATTACTCGAAGAGTGTACCCTGAATAGTAAACAACGACGCCAAGCGTTACGCATAACGCAAGGACCAAGATCTCGTGCCTCATTGGCGGCACCACCATCGCACGCCTCACTGTACGCCAATCATTTAGGTTTGGGCGGAACGTATTCCAGTGCAATCGAAGATTGGCTATTAACACGCAACAAAAGTATTAATTCGACCAATCATTTTATATTATCGGACTCGGTGCCCGATCTAACAAGTGCAATTAACGATAATCATAGCGGCATCACAACAAATCATTCAACACCGAAGAAAATACCAAATAATAGTAATAGTTTATCGAAGGCGAACGGTAATTTAATTAATTTAAGCGGTAGTCCAAATTGTTATCATCATCATCCTCATCACAATCATCATAATTCACCAACGTCACGTATTATTAAAAATAAAAATTACGATAGCGTATTGATTGAGGATGAGGAGGAGGTTCAATTGAGACGTGGCAATAATCAAAATGGTTTTGGTTATGGTGGTGTGAATGGGCTACGTGAGCATGGTGTTAATGATAATGAGAATAAGGATAGTAATTGGATGTATAGAAAACCATTAGGACCACATGATCAACGACACTCGTGTAAGTAAAATTATGTCTGACTGCGTGCGGAGGTAACTGAATACCGTGCATCGTGTGCATGATTTTTTATTTATATTTTATTTAGTTTTTGTTGCTTACGTGTCATTTATGTATTTTTGTTTGCTTCTTTTCTGTTTCTCCTCGTTTGGCGCATTTTAGTACTGACTGATATTGATATTACAGCATGCGATAGTGGATTAGATACTCCACCATCAACTCACCGTCCCTCCTCTTATCGTGATGTTTACTATATGACACCAGGTACACGTGATTCAACCGATACGGGCGTTAGTTCATCGCGCGGCACACTAGTATCACCGGGCGGTAGTATCCGAGGCATGGCACATCAACAGCACACCAATACGAACGGGTCTAGATATAGCGTACAAGAGAAGTCATCGATAGCGGTGCAACGTCAATGGCAACAAAATAATCATGATTCGCAGTCATCGATTCGGTCGAATAATAAAATTTTGAGTGAATTCTACAATGAGATTAATTCGAATAAGTATATGAACGGGAATGGACATGCGAACACAAATTTTAATGGGATGGGTAGCGGACAAAGTTCAATTAGAGATAATCGTTATCAAAATCCGGCACTTGCGGCGATTATAAATGAGGCGCAAGGAATGAAATTTCGAGGTAAGTGCAATTTGTAATATTATGTTTTAGTGTTAGTGCGTGTTCACAATTAGCTGAGCTCCTCATTAGCATTTTTTTGATAAATTTTAGATCCCTAAAATCGTAAAGGTTTTCTAGTTAATATAAATTAGTCAAACCATAATTAGTTTTTTTCAGGAGTTTTCGTAATCCATTCCAAATTTCGTCATATTAATTGCAATACGATCGCACTAAGCAACTTTCTCGCTTTACCGTAGAACAATTTATCGTAAAATAATTTATCGTGTGGACAGTTTATCGTATATAGCAATTAGTGTCTTGGATTTGTAGTATCGTAAAAACATACAAACTTTTCGTATAATAATTCGATCATTTCTTAACCATCTTAATAGAATTGGATGGAAATGGGATTCTAAAATAAGACGAAGTTGTGCAATATGGCCACCTGGGACGGAACAACGATTTCTTAACCGATTATGATGAGATTTTGTACGTTGGATGGAAATGGGATTCTATAATGATTTGAGGATGAAGTTCTGGAAAATTCACGGTCATTTTTAATCGATTCTAATAGAAATGGACATGGTCGATAGAAGCGGGATTCTTGAATGATTTTTGAAAGAAGGTCTGAAATATATGACCAACTGTGGGCCTATTCCTCCAATTCCCCGGGAATAGGGAATAATTTTTTTAAAGCAGCTATCCCGCAGACATTTTCCCCAATTCCTACTTTTCCAAAAGTTAATTCTGCCGATTGGGGAATAAATGTACGGGAAAATAATTTAATTATTCGCGGCCGACCCGACACGCGATCGTAATAAAACAAGAAAACAAATGTCTAAAAATAGTTTATGTACTACGTTTAATTGGTTTTTGTTGATATTTTAATCGAATTTTACTTAAAAATAAATTTTGCTACATTAAATTGAAAAATTGGATGTTGATATTTCCCATTGATATTACCATTTTCAGTGTAAATAAATAAAACTGCTACACAATTTAAAATTTACATTCCCCGGGAATTACCAGAATAGAGCCACTGGGACGGAACCAGGTCATTTTTTATTCGAAATTGGACCTTGTGGTTGGAAATGAGATTCTTAAATAATTTTAGTAAAAAAATTGTGGAATATGGCCAACTGTGACGGAATACGTTGGATTTTAAATAGGACTCTAACCTCGACCATTCTTTAACCGATTAAAATATTATTGGGTTATTGTTGAATGAAAATGGGATTCTTAAATGATTTATGCAAGAAGTTTTGGAATATGGCCACCTGGGACGGAACTCAGGCAGTTTTTAACCGATTAGTTACGATGGGATTGGATTTGTGTAATGGAAATGAGATTCATGAATTATTTTTCGAAGAAGTCCTAGATTATGATAGGATTCGGCATGTTGGATAAATTGGAATTATAAAATGATAAATTGCTGTACTCGCCAGAGGATGTGAATCCGACTTGTATTGCAAGTACATCAAAAGTGAAATGTCCGCTTGGTTTTAAAGGTTCTGGAGATCTCAAAGTTTTAACAGACTTAGCATATTCTATTCTTCCCGTGAACAGGTTTCGAGGTCGTGGTCTAAGAATACTATAAATTTATCGTAGCCCTTTGTATAGGGTTCATAACGTGATTTATTGTGTGAATAAGTAGTTGGTCTGCCGCGCAACCCATTAATTACTTGTGTTGGTGACATACTGGTGTTAGATGTTAAGGCATCCAGCCTTACCAAAAACATGTTTACATCACGAGCCGCTTGCTTCAAGTAAAAAAAAAAATTCGTCCCAGGTGGCCATAGCCCAGAACTGGTTCCAAAAATTATTTAAGAATAAAATGTCCACCCTACATTATCCAAATTCAGCATAATCGGTAATAAAAGTAACCGAGTTCCATCCCAGTTTGCCATATTTCAGAACTATTCCAAAAATCAATAAAGAATCCCATTTCCATTCAACATGCAAAATCTCATCAATATCAGTTAATAAATGGCACAGTTTTGTCTTAATAAAATAATGCTACATAATTTAAGAATCAAATATCCATCCAACATACCCACTTCCGTCATCATGTTTTTAGAAATTACCGAGTTCCGTCGCTGGTGACTCTATTCCCTAAATGCGTCGAAAAATTATTTAAGAATCCCATTTCCATCCAACATACAACATACTATCAATATCGATTAAAAATGGCTGAGTGCCGTCCCAGGTAGCCATATTCCGAACTTCTATCAAAAATCATTTAAAAATCCAATTTCCATCCAGCACTGTCATCCATCACGATGACCAAGAAATTACCAAGTTCCTCAGGTAGCCCTAATTCCAGACCTTCTTCTAAATATTATTTAAGAATCCCATTTCCATCCACACCATGTCAAATTTCATAATATTGGATTAAAAAATGGACGAGTTCCGGCTAGCTATATTAAATAGCTTCTTCCAACAATCATTTTCCATCCAACATACAAAATTCCATCAATACCGGATAAGTAATGGCCGAGTTCTGTTCCGAATCTTATTTCCATCTAACATATCCAATCCCATCTTAACCGATTAATGAATGGCCGAATTCAATAAAAGTTTATAAAACGAAGACACTTTAAATTTTATTTACACATAATTTTGTTATACGGTCAATTTTACAAACTACGATAAACTGGCATACGATAAATTGTGCACACGATAAATTGTGTCCACGGCAAACTGTGTGCACGATAAACTGTTCTGCGATTAAATGTAATTGAAACACGATAAATTATTGTTTACGATAGAGACCGCCACCCCACAATCGTGGTGACTAATGAACAACTCTTAAATACAAAATTCTATGTGATGCAAGTAAAAGTTTACGTTATTCTGGGATTCCACATAACTTGTCCGGCCTACACAACTCAACAATAGTCGGGTAAATTGTTTACTATGGTAAAAGTTGGATTTAGACCAGATTTTTCGATTAGTTTGTCACAGACTTATTGAAAAATAAATGAATTTACCGAACAATTGACTTAAAATTGAGCGGCAATGACTGTGGTGACAATTCATTGACAGCATTTCCGTTCTGATAAAAAATCTCAGAGTGATATTGTCCTAATAAAGCGACTTAAGAATATTGTTCTTGGGCTGCGGACCAATAGTCGCATAAAACTCAATTTTAAGTCAATTTTTCGGTAAATTCATTTATTTTTCAAGAAGTCTATGACAAACTAATCAAAAAGTTTGTTCAAAATTAAATTTTCACCATAGTAAACGATTTACCCGTCAATTGGCCTACAGTCTTAGCGAGAATTATCGAAAAATGTTGTAGCCATGACCCATGTGTTTATGCCTTTTGTGTGCTAAAGCCGTAACAGTGTAAACCGTCACGTGCATATCTGAGCTCGGTTACCCTGCAGTTGGTCAGTAAGCCTTAAAATACTTATTCCTCAATCGCTATCACTTCAGACTGGTAAACACGACAACAATCACTGAGACGAACTGAGATACTCACATTTAGTTGTTCGAAAACTATTTTTGTACCATCTAGCTCGGAGCAGCCGGTAAAAAATTTCTCCGCTTTCCGAATCCTTTTATCGAAGCAAATACAACAATGTTTCGCGATTATGATTCACTAACTCATATGATTCACTCGTCGCATACCTTTTTTACTGACTTACTACTAGCACCCGCTTAACCATATTGACCGTCATCTGTCTTCCAAAAATATGAACCGGAAGAAGGTGGAACTCATAGGTGTCGTCTTCAGCGAACAACTAATTTGCATTCAGCCATTTCTATGCATTTTCTCCGTCATTTTCATGTAAGTGCCCCAATCTTTTCCCTATAGCAATTCTGTATAAGTAAAGGGCTATTTTGATCTAGGTACTACGCCTAACTGAATGTAGCAGCCTTTCCAGAGTTTTCAGAAAAAAAGTCGAAAGTGTTATGGTCTTAAGTCCCAAGTGTAGCCAGATGAACGTTTCCTTCCTTTCGGATTTAATACCACATTGACCTCTGTCCGTTGTCTAGGAATACGTGCTTTTAACAGCGTAGATTCAAGGGATAATAGCCCATAGTTGCTATACATTTTTTACCCCTATTTGAAATGGGTTTCCCAATACCTGCTAGGCGCCATCGAATTTTTAATATCCTGGAATTAGTGAGTCTTATCAAATATTTTGCATTTCACAGATCACGAAGCATCTAGAAAACGATTGCAGACGCTCGTGCGAACATCTACCATACAGTCTAGTTCGTTCATTGTCCACGGGGGCTTAGGGGCCCCGGAAGTAAAACAAACATAAATATCGTAGATGAGAGTTATTTCTAGCAGCTTCAGCCTGATTTTTGTAACAAATGTTGGTTCTTGCCTATAATATTACAAACTGAGCGTTTACTTTTTTTGAGGTTCGGATTCAAATGCTATTTAAGAAGCTCCGATTTTTCTCTTTTCTGCTTGCAAAATTAGCTCCTCTAAATTATTCGATAGCGATCGTTTTCGGTCCACCTACGCCGATTTTATAGTCACTTATACCTCAACGCTGGTCACGGTTATGTTGCTGTCGCGAATTTACTGAGTGTATGATTCCCTACACTTTTGCTCTTAGACCCCAGATCCTGTTATTATTTTCCAACGAAATCAGCAAATATTCCTCGGCAGATACCTGGGAAAGAGAGCTAGGCCATCTCCTCTATTAATTCTGAGCGCATTACTTCATTAGACCGATGGTCGTGATCCACCGCAGGTATTGCCTCTCCAGAATTTGGTAAACGGATTGACTGCATTCATAGGGCTACGAATTACTTTTTATCACCACACTGATGTATCCAGAGCTCTCTTTTAGTTTCCCTTTATTTGATAATCTTCCAATGTTTTGGTTGAAAAATAAAGGTTTCTAGGCTGGCTGATGTTCCTCCTTGCTAATAACTGTGAGCTTTGCAACTGGCCGCAACTCACCAGCTTCTGCTACTGATTTCTTGTAGAGGTCCATTGACCTATGGTACTCCATGTCAAATCGCATCCTTTTAAGTGAAGGAAGGTTCTGGTTTTATCTCTCAATACTATAATAAAAATTGAATTTAGTGCCTGATGCACCAATCACCAATTGGCAATTCTCGTATTAAGCTATAATCGATTATGCGCCTTGGCCGCATCCAAAGCAGGTTCCGTTTGCATCTCGGCACGCTTACTGTGTCAATTGATTTGACCGTTGCCATGGATCCTTCGGTTCATTAGTTAGCTGTCTCCGGGGTTACACCCAATCGTGTATGATTCTAAACGATGAGCGCCGATCCCAGTAGCGACGGAATAGCTGCTAGCGACGAACGGCAGGCGCAATTTGGATTAAACCGTCCTCAGCATACGTACTTTGAGATTTTCTGAAAACATGGTCATTTCGCATGTTCTTACTTGCGCATCGGATTTTCTAATAGAAAGTTTTAATAAATTTCTTCATTTCCTTTGGCCCCCTCTATAATAAGCGGAACAATTTAAAAAGGTCTCGGCTTGCGTTCTTGCTAGATTATCGTATTATCTCAAAATTCCATAGTTTCTGTTTCCTTAGAGGAAAGTTAGGCTCAGCGGACATATATATTTTCTCGGAGTCATCGCAACGTGGAGCATCTACTTTGTAGAACATCTTCCAACTACTATCTACGGATTTACAGGTTAAAAGTTTGGACCATTGCTGAAAAGTTTGGCGACCAATGGAGACTGGATTGAAAATTAACTGAATTTCAAAAGAAACATGCTTGCATACGTCATAACTGAAACTGTCGGTTAAAATAGTCGTCGTTTTCTATGTTTTTCACTTCAATGCAACGTGGTTCTATGAGAATTAGAAGTAACCGACCAAACAGCACAGTGATTAAAGCTTTGGTGTTTGGATCGGTTGATACCGGGTTCGAATCGCTATAGGCAACGGAACGCTTAAAACAATATTACAGCATACTAATGCCATCTATTGGGTATGAAAGAATTATTTATTGAAAGTATGCTCCATCTACAGTTACAACTTTCCCTCAACTTTAAGGAAATTTACGGATTCCCTCTCTGAAGAAATTCTGGTCTTTTGGGTTTGAGAGACGACTGTTTCGACCGGGAGGATAAATAGTAATCTGAGGGAGCTATAGTGAATTTATTTTGTTAAATAAAAACATTCAGTTTTTAGCAACGGAATTTAATACACAAATATATTTTTACGTGCAATCGTTACCAAGTGTATTTTGGTTGGTGATTTACATATTGCGGTTTATATGATAACCCCACCTCCTCCTCCCTGATTGAGTAATAGACGTTATTCCTAAACAAGTGGGGATTGTTATTATTTTCGGATGCTGTATAAGATAGCGGAAATTTGACAACGGAAAATAAGAGATTACGCGACTCTTTGCTAGTGGCAGCACTATCACTAAAGAGAATTTATTTTGTTATCTAATTACCAGAGGAAATTTTTTATTCATTTTGTATCTCTTTTTTCACTAAATAAAACATCTCAGCGGAATAAAATATTAAAAGTGATCCTTAAAATGGCAAATTGATTGATCTCCGAAGTACAGGAACTCACTAAATGAAATCTTGAAATTTAACAATACGCCATCTTTCCGCCATTTCTTAACGAATTACGATGAAATTTGCTTAGTACTATTGATCAGGGATTTTAAAGTAAGTTTTGGACAAAATTCTAGGATCTGGTCGTGCTGGACTAAACTATGGCCATTTCACAACCAGTCTTTATGAAAAATGGTATCTATATATTTTGCACGATGTAAATAAATTTTAAACTGGGGGGCACTCGGCTACTTCTTAATTAAATTTTGTAAAATTTGCATCGCATACAGGGACAATTCGGAAAGAATTTATGGATTAGAATTTTCACTAGAATTTTTTCATTTCTGCGGCCATGTAAGTTATTTTCAGTTTTTGGCCTACTAGTAACTAATACTTTTTAATGTTTTTCTAATAGCTTAGGTCATACTGAGACTACATGGAAAATTTAGCGAAAATTTATGGATTAGAGTTTTCACTAGAATTTTTTGCAAACTATTAGAAAAACAACCGAAAGTATTGGTTACTTGTGAAAGTTTTTGAGATATTGGCCAACAACTGAAAAAACTTATCTGGTCGCAGAAAATCAAAAAATTCTAGTGAAAATTCTAGTCCATAAATTTTCTTTTTTTACATTCATTACCAACTTTATTTTAACCAATTTACAAAAAACCCCGGTGGCAAAGTAGTCAGCATGCTTGCTCCAGCGACCGGAGGTCCCGGGTTCGATTCCCGGTGTTGACAAGGAATAATTTCACGGCTGGTTTAGGACCAATGAATTAATCACTCATTCTCTGAAATGAAAGTATGATTATGAAACCTCATTTGAGGCGGCCAAATCCCTTGATGGGATGTATAGTGCCAGAGAGAGAGGGAGAGAGAGAAATTTACAAAAAACATAAATATATATTACAAAAGGCAAAGTACGGTAAGATAATTGTACCCTAGGCTCTTAGAGCTCGTGTTGGGCACAATGATTCCTTAATAACTAAAAATACAATCAACAATAAAATTACATTAAAAGAATACAGCAAGTTACAAAAATACTTAAATTATCTTAAGTAAATAAAAAATCAAAAAATAAAAATAAAATTGGTTTATACTAGGATTGAGAATGGGTTTTCTACGTCTTGCGTTGCAGTTAAATACTGTTTGAGGGCTTTAGAGAAGACAGAGAAGCTCCCAGACATTCTAATTTCAATCGGTAAATTATGAAGATGATGGGTGCAACCACATTGAAGAAATGTCTACGAAAATCTAACCTCCAGCTATCAATATGTGTTCTGTATTGCGAGTTCAATCTCAGACCGTAGCGAGAACAAGTGACAAAGTTATTTCCACTCATACTATAGAAAATCTTTAAGACCTTGAAGACAAACATGTGTCTCAGTGGCAGGATGTCTAGAGCCCGAAAGATGGGCCAAGAAGGAGATAGCGCATTATGAAAGTCATTAACCGGATTCTGTCGAACAACAAGCGAATTCATTAATATTTTACAGGCACTCCCCCAACATGCCAGCCCGTAGAGAAGAATAGAATCAACTAAGGCATAATAAACTAACCTTTGCAAGTATAACGGGCAAAAGATGCGTAAGACGTATATCTTCTTGGATACTAATAATAGTTTATGTATCAAGCCTTCAATGTGTGCCTTCCAATTTAGATTTGCATCAAACAAAATACGTAAATATTTCACTTACTACATTAATCTTAAAACAGCCAGTCGACGTGCATGTCTGAGCTTTGTTACAAGCCAAAACCGTGGTATGAAAGAGCATCAGGTAGTTCCTGGCTATCCCTAAAATGTTCTATTTTAGTTTTCTCACTCAAAAGTAAGTTGTGAGCTTTAAGCTATTCCGCTATTAAATCTAAATCGTGTTCGATCCCTAATATGTTAACCTGTTTGCTTGAACCAGAGTACACAAACGAAAAGTCATCAGCGAAAGCGGTGAGAGAGCCTGCAAAAGGGCGTCGAAAAATACCATTCACATAAACAAGGAATAACAGAGGTTCCAACACCGATCCCTGAGTAACTCCTGCCGTAATAGGCAGTTCTCTGCTTAGTTGGTGACTAACATGCACTACAAAGCCTGGTATAGCTCATACCATGGAAGCCACAAGCACAACAATAAAGTTTCTTTAGGAGAATTGCATGGTCTACTCTATCAAAAGCTTTAATAATATCGACAAACAGACTAGATGACTTGTGCCCTACATCAATGTTCGCACTTATTTGTTTCAGATCTGTTAAAATAGCCTATTCCGTGTTCTTATTTTTCCTAAACCCGAATTGCAGCGGAGACAGAAAATTATTTTTATTCAAAAATATACCATATTGGTATCGGTTATACCCGATATTAGTCGGTAGTTGTCTAAACTTGATTTATCATTTTTTTTTAAAATTGGGATGACTACAGCTCGCTTTAGGGCTAACCGGAAATTTCCGAATAGCCGAGTGCCGTTCAGTTTAAAAATTATTTATATCGTGTAAAATGTACAGATGACCTTTTGACCAAAAACTTTCGCATTGTCGTGATGAGTGGTTGTTGTAGGCCGTAGTGTAAATCATGCTCTGAAATTTTTTAACGAATTCCGATTCAGCTTTCCCGTTTTTCGATGGACAGAAATATTCTCCTAGAATACGTAGGGTTTAACCTAGTACTAGTTATGCCGGAGATGCTTTAAACTCGTCTTTGTATACGACTCGCAATCCCAACAAAACCAATGGCACCAAGTTTGACCAGTGGTCGTTTTGATGACATCTTGCGGATGGTATGGTGTGGTTCTTAAATGTTTTACGCCTAGAATTTCGCTCAGTTCTCTGAACAATTGCGATTCAAACTGGCATCCCAAATCCGATGTAATTTTTATTGGTACTTCGAAATGTTGAATCCATCTGGTGATAAGATGTCTAGTGGCAGATTCAGCTGTAATATCCTCCATCGGAATTGCTGTAGGCCATCAATAGTGAACCTATATTGATGACTGTCAAAGTGTCAAACAGTATCTATTTCGAGCTGAAGGTGACATGGGTCCAATAATATCGATGTTGATGTGTTCATATCGCGAATTTGGATTGATATACTATTTGAAATTGCTGATTTGTTATGCCGTAATATTTTTGATCGTTTCCAAATTTGGCATGGTTTACTGACTTAACGATAATGAAATGTTTGTCGCATTTCCGTTCAATGTAGACTGCAATTCCAGATCTCGTTGTTGCGCCACTGCCAAGCTTTCGAAATTTACTTCGCCCGTTAAATGTACCAAACTTATTCTGGACAACAAATTGCTTAAAAGTGAAGATTATAAGTGGTTTATGATTCGTATAAATTCAAAACTGTCTGCCTTCTAAAAAATTTCGATTTTCCATTGTATGACGAATTTGCTTAGATGCATGTAATTTCTTCGGATAAAATCCTAATGGTTGGAATTCAGTAACATTTATTTATTGATTTAGGCTTGCCGAATGAGCCAATAAGGTGGTATTTACCAGATCTCTCTCTCTCTCTGTCTCTCTCTCTGTGTTTCTGTCTCTCTGTGTTTCTGTCTCTCTGTGTTTCTGTCTCTCTGTGTTTCTGTCTCTGTTTCTCTCTCTCTCTCTCTCTCTCTCTCTCTCTCTCTCTCTCTCTCTATCTATCTATCTCTAACTCTCTCTCTCTCTCTTTCTGTCACTCTCTCTCTCTCTCTCTCTCTCTCTCTCTCTCTCTCTCTCTTTGGCACTATATCCCATTAAGGGATTTGGCCGCCTCAAATGGATTCTGGCAAAAAATTATCATAGCCAGGAAACGTTTCTTTTTCGCGGTAGTTGACGGTCGTTCATATTCCTCTATTGCTTTCTGTCTGGCAGTGGTTTTAAACCAGCTGGAGCAATTAGATGGCCGATAAATTATACTTCTGCCTTTCCGAATACACACTTTGCAATGTTTATACTGCGACCATATTGTCGTAAACGTTCAAATACGATGGTAAGATGTTTCCTATATTCCTTGACGTTTTTCGACGCAATAGTAATGTCGTCGATGTACAGGAATAGGGACGATAATTTTTTTAACACCCCGTTTATTAAGCGTTGTCGTATCTGCGCCGCATTACAGAGTCCGAATGAGATAAAAACGAACTCAAATAAACCAAACGGCGTTGTTGGTTGAAAATATTGTACAACCATGCAATATATTTGAAAAATCCTGAATGAACGAAATCGAGTAATGGTCAGGAATAGTAATCGTATTTATGCGGTGATAATCGACACACGTGCGCCATTCTCGTTTTGTTCCTTTTGGATGGCCGTCCCATTTTCAACAAATATTCGAATTCGGTACGGATAATTTCCAATTTATTCTGGTGCGAGTCGACGGAGCCGTCACTTGAATGGCCTGTCGTAATTATGTGATGAGTGATATTCACTTTTGATTGCTTCTGTGATCGTGTGCCACTGTAATGTCTTTATATTTTCGTAGAATATCCGCTAGCGGATCCGTTACGTCGAAAGTGGTAATACCTAACGACTTTTCCGCTGAAGGTGTACCTTTTGCTGATAATTTGGTCCAACTGTCTATCAAGCAATTTCCTCTCATGTCGATTATCATCCCGTGGTGTTAAATAAAATCGGTCCTGATGAATCGGCCACGATAAATGTCCATGGAAATACTCGTCACAGTCAAAAATTTATTGAGATTCTTCTTTCACCGTACGTGGCAATTGGAGTTCTGTTTGCAGCGAAGAGTTTTGGGCGGTTTGATGGTTTTTGCTTTTCTTTTTTGTTTGGGGGGGCTAAACAGAAATGTCGGCTCATGTGTCAATTAAAAATTATTGATTTGACTTTAAATCCGAAATATATAAACGATTTATGAAATTTTCCGAATTCTAATTTTGTAAATCATCCAATCTCCAATTGTTAAATCGTTTGGTATATGGTTTAGCTAATTAAAAACTAATTAATGAATTAGAAAACCTATAAAAACATTTTTTTTAAAATATAAATTAAACATTATTTTTATTTATTTTATGCTAGATCGTTCATATTCCGATATCCAGCAAATACCTAGACGTACTTGGAATGATAATCCACAAAGTCCTAAACGTTTTTTGGGGACCCCAACACGAGTTTAAATATTTGGTTTTATGTTTTTGTAACCCCAACATAGATTACATGTAATAATTCACCATATTTGTTTTTGTTTTTACAATTTACATGTTATTAGAGTAATTAGAGAGACGGGTTAGCTTTAACACCAACCTCGTCAAAACAGTGTAAACACTTAATTAATATTTTTTATAAGTATGTAGAATTATATTATATGTTTTCAATTATGTATATGCTAAATTATATTATATTTGTTAAGTTGACAATAAATTTCTAATTAATTTTATTTTAATTTCGATTAATAAATTTTATAATTAAATATTTTCTAAAAATAATTATATGAAATTAACCTGTTTGTGCCCAATTTTTTGTGATTACCGAAGATAAAACAAAAAATTAAACATCTTTGCGTTGCCAGTTTTTAAAATCATTTTAATTACTTGTAATAAATAAATTATAAAATAATATAACAATGAAAACCAAAATAAGCGAGCGCTATTAACTATATATTGTAGTAAAATAAAACACTTCAATCAATATTTTAAAAATAAAATTAAAAATTTATAAATACATATATTATTAATTTTAGGTTGTGGGTGGATATTTTTTAAATGTATGCAATATTATTAATTTTACTAATTAAATATAATATATATATTTTTTGTTTAGCCAAATTTGTTAAATTGTTTGTTTGTTCAAAATTTTAATAATTTTTTCGTTTCATTTAACAATCGCGTTATGTTACACAAATTTATTAAACTTAAATATTAATTATGCATTAAACACGAAAAAATAAAAATAAATATTAATTAAATTATCTTTATTATTAACTAATTATTTACCATTATGTTATAAAATATACATATATATATATAATTATAAATAATATTAATTAAATTATGATCAATATACACATTATAATTTGATTATAATTATATTACATACAGGCAAAAAATTACTAACCAGATATTAGAAATTAATTAATTAAATATTAAAAAGCAAATTAAAAAAAAATGTTAGATAATAAATATTATATTTATATCGCTGTGATTTTGATAAAAATGAAAAGATAAATACTGTAAAATTATTAATTTAATCTAAATTAATTATAAAAATTTTAAAATAAATAAATTTTCAATTAAATTTTTGGTAGTTGTATTTATTAAAATGAGCAATACACAGTGGCGATGATTTATAAATGGTAAGTATTTTACTCAAGTAACAGTAAAATTTATTTTTAGCGTTTAAATCAAAATTTCCTTTTTAATGATCACATCAGTTTCGTCAAGTAAATAGTCAATAGGCCAGTTTCGATGAGCTTTCGCGCAATTAATTTTTCGCAGCCGGATTGTCTCTAGAGAGAGTAGCATAACAGTCATTATAATGGTCACAATGGTGATCGTTCACACTTTTTGCTCATTAAAAACTACTACGTATTTTTTAAAATTGGATGAAGACAACTTAAATATTGAGGCAAATCCTCTTAATTGAATATGTTATTACAATTCACAAAATCAAGAATTTTTTTTTCTAATGGTCCTGAATATTTACAAAATTAGCCTACAGCTAGCCTTACAGTTTCACGGTGAAATTTTTTGTTGCCGAATGAAGAGTAGGCACCTCAGTTCTATCGACCGGTTTGAAGCTATACAATGTGCAAATCCACGTATATCGGACCTACCGCAGTGTAGTCCTCGATAGAACACCAAAAGCGAACCTAGAAAATGTTGGGAGTGCTTCGGCCCCAAAACTGATTCCAATGATCATAGAGCAAACAAACAAATATCCTGATGGTTAGCCTTACTCTTTAAGGGGCAGTGAATTTTTTGTTCCGAAATAATTTTTGTTCTAATATCGTAACTAAATCCCACATTTTTCAAATTTCGGAATTCAAATATTTTGCAAATTATCGTGCTGATCAGCTTTACTGTGTGCCTCTGACTTAACTTAACTTTTATTTTTTTTGCAAATTAATTTGTTTTTGATTTTTTTCGGAAGGTTACACACTATTGAAGAAATTAATCACGCGTACGTATGGAGAAATAATTTTGGTACAACATTCCAAGAACTGGAGCAATATTTTTTTTGTACTTTTCCTGCGAAGAAAAGCAAAGCGAGTGCGTCTTGCTATGTTTGTAAAAATTAATTGATATTTTTTTCTACCGAAATTAGTCAGCAAATAGTTCCAGATATTCAGATGAAGAATCTAAAGAATCTAGGTATGGGAGTTTCGTTATTTCTTTCTATGTATGGAGAGTATGAAATTTTATCGGACATTAATAATACAAATTCAACCGTCGATTATAAAAAAACCTGGACAATGTTTTGACTAAAAATAAACCAATATTTATTCAAAATTAAATAACAATTCACAATAAGTGCTATATTCTTAGAATTGGAGTAATAATTGTTTTACATTCTTTTAGCGAAAAAAGAACAAAAGGGTATGGTAATTAAGCACATTTGAGTAGAGCTACAGAGTTGTTGCAATAAGTCGTCTTATTCGCCTGCAATCTCTGTTCCATTACAAACTATAACCGGATTTCAAAATACGAAATGTCCAATAACAGCACTTTCCAATGCACACCTACCGCTAATTTCGTGCTAAACAAATTATTCACATTACCTGTAATCAATTTGAACCGGAATTCCATCAATAATTTTTTATCAATATTTTGCGAAAATCCCTGATGGTTAGCCTTACTGATTTTGGACGGATACAATTTGTTGACACAGATTCTGTATGTTTTGGTTATTTCTAGTTAATTATGTAATTTTGGGAAGGACTACGTCTAAGTTGTTGCAATAAGTCGTCTTATTCGCCTGCAATCTCTGTTCCATTACAAACTATAACCGGATTTCAAAATACGAAATGTCCAATAACCTAACTTTCCAATGCATACCTACCGTAATTTTGTGCTAAACAAATTATTCACATTACCTGTAATCATTTTGAACCGGAATTCCATCAATAATTTTTTATCAATATTTTGCGAAAATCCCTGATGGTTAGCCTTACTGATTTTGGACGGATACAATTTGTTGACACAGATTCTGTATGTTTTGGTTATTTCTAGTTAATTATGTAATTTTGGGAAGGACTACGTCTAAGTTGTTGCAATAAGTCGTCTTATTCGCCTGCAATCTCTGTTCCATTACAAACTATAACCGGATCTCAAAATACGAAATGTCCAATAACCGCACTTTCCAATGCATACCTACCGCTAATTTCGTGCTAAACAAATTACTCACATTACCTGTAATCATTATGAACCGGAATTCCATCAATAATTTTTTATCAATATTTTGCGAAAATCCCTAATGGTTAGCCTTACTGATTTTGGACGGATACAATTTGTTGACACAGATTCTGTATGTTTTGGTTATTTCTAGTTAATTATGTAATTTTGGGAAGGACTACGTCTAAGTTGTTGCAATAAGTCGTCTTATTCGCCTGCAGTCTCTGTTCCATTACAAACTATAACCGGAATTCAAAATACTAAATGTCCAATAACCGCACTTTCCAATGCATACCTACCGCTAATTTCGTGCTACACAAATTACTCACATTACCTGTAATCATTTTGAACTGGAATTCCATCAATAATTTTTTATCTATATTTTGCGAAAATCCCTGATGGTTAGCCTTACTGATTTTGGACGGATACAATTTGTTGACACAGATTCTGTATGTTTTGGTCATTTCTAGTTAATTATGTAATTTTGGGAAGGACTGCGTCTAAGTTGTTGCAATAAGTCGTCTTATTCGCCTGCAATCTTGGTTCCATTACAAACTATAACCGGAATTCAAAATACGAAATGTCCAATAACCGCACTTTCCAATGCATACCTACCGCTAATTTCGTGCTACACAAATTACTCACATTACCTGTAATCATTTTGAACTGGAAATCCATCAATAATTTTTTATCTATATTTTGCGAAAATCCCTGATGGTTAGCCTTACTGATTTTGGACGGATACAATTTGTTGACACAGATTCTGTATGTTTTGGTTATTTCTAGTTAATTATGTAATTTTGGGAAGGACTACGTCTAAGTTGTTGCAATAAGTCGTCTTATTCGCCTGCAATCTCTGTTCCATTACAAACTATAACCGGATTTCAAAATACGAAATGTCCAATAACCTAACTTTCCAATGCATACCTACCGTAATTTTGTGCTAAACAAATTATTCACATTACCTGTAATCATTTTGAACCGGAATTCCATCAATAATTTTTTATCAATATTTTGCGAAAATCCCTGATGGTTAGCCTTACTTATTTTGGACGGATACAATTTGTTGACACAGATTCTGTATGTTTTGGTTATTTCTAGTTAATTATGTAATTTTGGGAAGGACTACGTCTAAGTTGTTGCAATAAGTCGTTTTATTCGCCTGCAGTCTCTGTTCCATTACAAACTATAACCGGATTTCAAAATACGAAATGTCCAATAATCGCACTTTCCAATGCATACCTACCGCTAAATTCGTGCTACACAAATTATTCACATTACCTGTAATCATTTTGAACCGGAATTCCATCAATAATTTTTTATCAATATTTTGCGAAAATCCCTGATGGTTAGCCTTACTGATTTTGGACGGATACAATTTGTTGACACAGATTCTGTATGTTTTGGTTATTTCTAGTTAATTATGTAATTTTGGGAAGGACTACGTCTAAGTTGTTGCAATAAGTCGTCTTATTCGCCTGCAATCTCTGTTCCATTACAAACTATAACCGGATTTCAAAATACGAAATGTCCAATAACCTAACTTTCCAATGCATACCTACCGTAATTTTGTGCTAAACAAATTATTCACATTACCTGTAATCATTTTGAACCGGAATTCCATCAATAATTTTTTATCAATATTTTGCGAAAATCCCTGATGGTTAGCCTTACTTATTTTGGACGGATACAATTTGTTGACACAGATTCTGTATGTTTTGGTTATTTCTAGTTAATTATGTAATTTTGGGAAGGACTACGTCTAAGTTGTTGCAATAAGTCGTTTTATTCGCCTGCAGTCTCTGTTCCATTACAAACTATAACCGGATTTCAAAATACGAAATGTCCAATAATCGCACTTTCCAATGCATACCTACCGCTAAATTCGTGCTACACAAATTATTCACATTACCTGTAATCATTTTGAACCGGAATTCCATCAATAATTTTTTATCAATATTTTGCGAAAATCCCTGATGGTTAGCCTTACTGATTTTGGACGGATACAATTTGTTGACACAGATTCTGTATGTTTTGGTTATTTCTAGTTAATTATGTAATTTTGGGAAGGACTACGTCTAAGTTGTTGCAATAAGTCGTCTTATTCGCCTGCAATCTCTGTTCCATTACAAACTATAACCGGATCTCAAAATACGAAATGTCCAATAACCGCACTTTCCAATGCATACCTACCGCTAATTTCGTGCTAAACAAATTACTCACATTACCTGTAATCATTTTGAACCGGAATTCCATCAATAATTTTTTATCAATATTTTGCGAAAATCCCTAATGGTTAGCCTTACTGATTTTGGACGGATACAATTTGTTGACACAGATTCTGTATGTTTTGGTTATTTCTAGTTAATTATGTAATTTTGGGAAGGACTACGTCTAAGTTGTTGCAATAAGTCGTCTTATTCGCCTGCAGTCTCTGTTCCATTACAAACTATAACCGGAATTCAAAATACTAAATGTCCAATAACCGCACTTTCCAATGCATACCTACCGCTAATTTCGTGCTACACAAATTACTCACATTACCTGTAATCATTTTGAACCGGAATTCCATCAATAATTTTTTATCAATATTTTGCGAAAATCCCTGATGGTTAGCCTTACTGATTTTGGACGGATACAATTTGTTGACACAGATTCTGTATGTTTTGGTTATTTCTAGTTAATTATGTAATTTTGGGAAGGACTACGTCTAAGTTGTTGCAATAAGTCGTCTTATTCGCCTGCAATCTCTGTTCCATTACAAACTATAACCGGATTTCAAAATACGAAATGTCCAATAATCGCACTTTCCAATGCATACCTACCGCTAAATTCGTGCTACACAAATTATTCACATTACATGTAATCATTTTGAACCGGAATTCCATCAATAATTTTTTATCAATATTTTGCGAAAAATCCCTGATGGTTGTTAGCCTTACTGATTTTGGACGGATACAATTTGTTGACACAGATTCTGTATGTTTTGGTTATTTCTAGTTAATTATGTAATTTTGGGAAGGACTACGTCTAAGTTGTTGCAATAAGTCGTTTTATTCGCCTGCAGTCTCTGTTCCATTACAAACTATAACCGGATTTCAAAATACGAAATGTCCAATAATCGCACTTTCCAATGCATACCTACCGCTAAATTCGTGCTACACAAATTATTCACATTACCTGTAATCATTTTGAACCGGAATTCCATCAATAATTTTTTATCAATATTTTGCGAAAAATCCCTGATGGTTGTTAGCCTTACTGATTTTGGACGGATACAATTTGTTGACACAGATTCTGTATGTTTTGGTTATTTCTAGTTAATTATGTAATTTTGGGAAGGACTACGTCTAAGTTGTTGCAATAAGTCGTCTTATTCGCCTGCAGTCTCTGTTCCATTACAAACTATAACCGGATCTCAAAATACGAAATGTCCAATAACCGCACTTTCCAATGCATACCTACCGCTAATTTCGTGCTACACAAATTACTCACATTACCTGTAATCATTTTGAACCGGAATTCCATCAATAATTTTTTATCAATATTTTGCGAAAATCCCTGATGGTTAGCCTTACTGATTTTGGACGGATACAATTTGTTGACACAGATTCTGTATGTTTTGGTTATTTCTAGTTAATTATGTAATTTTGGGAAGGACTACGTCTAAGTTGTTGCAATAAGTCGTCTTATTCGCCTGCAATCTCTGTTCCATTACAAACTATAACCGGATTTCAAAATACGAAATGTCCAATAATCGCACTTTCCAATGCATACCTACCGCTAAATTCGTGCTACACAAATTATTCACATTACCTGTAATCATTTTGAACCGGAATTCCATCAATAATTTTTTATCAATATTTTGCGAAAAATCCATGATGGTTGTTAGCCTTACTGATTTTGGACGGATACAATTTGTTGACACAGATTCTGTATGTTTTGGTCATTTCTAGTTAATTATGTAATTTTGGGAAGGACTGCGTCTAAGTTGTTGCAATAAGTCGTCTTATTCGCCTGCAATCTTGGTTCCATTACAAACTATAACCGGAATTCAAAATACGAAATGTCCAATAACCGCACTTTCCAATGCATACCTACCGCTAATTTCGTGCTACACAAATTACTCACATTACCTGTAATCATTTTGAACTGGAAATCCATCAATAATTTTTTATCTATATTTTGCGAAAATCCCTGATGGTTAGCCTTACTGATTTTGGACGGATACAATTTGTTGACACAGATTCTGTATGTTTTGGTTATTTCTAGTTAATTATGTAATTTTGGGAAGGACTACGTCTAAGTTGTTGCAATAAGTCGTCTTATTCGCCTGCAATCTCTGTTCCATTACAAACTATAACCGGATTTCAAAATACGAAATGTCCAATAACCTAACTTTCCAATGCATACCTACCGTAATTTTGTGCTAAACAAATTATTCACATTACCTGTAATCATTTTGAACCGGAATTCCATCAATAATTTTTTATCAATATTTTGCGAAAATCCCTGATGGTTAGCCTTACTTATTTTGGACGGATACAATTTGTTGACACAGATTCTGTATGTTTTGGTTATTTCTAGTTAATTATGTAATTTTGGGAAGGACTACGTCTAAGTTGTTGCAATAAGTCGTTTTATTCGCCTGCAGTCTCTGTTCCATTACAAACTATAACCGGATTTCAAAATACGAAATGTCCAATAATCGCACTTTCCAATGCATACCTACCGCTAAATTCGTGCTACACAAATTATTCACATTACCTGTAATCATTTTGAACCGGAATTCCATCAATAATTTTTTATCAATATTTTGCGAAAATCCCTGATGGTTAGCCTTACTGATTTTGGACGGATACAATTTGTTGACACAGATTCTGTATGTTTTGGTTATTTCTAGTTAATTATGTAATTTTGGGAAGGACTACGTCTAAGTTGTTGCAATAAGTCGTCTTATTCGCCTGCAATCTCTGTTCCATTACAAACTATAACCGGATTTCAAAATACGAAATGTCCAATAACCTAACTTTCCAATGCATACCTACCGTAATTTTGTGCTAAACAAATTATTCACATTACCTGTAATCATTTTGAACCGGAATTCCATCAATAATTTTTTATCAATATTTTGCGAAAATCCCTGATGGTTAGCCTTACTTATTTTGGACGGATACAATTTGTTGACACAGATTCTGTATGTTTTGGTTATTTCTAGTTAATTATGTAATTTTGGGAAGGACTACGTCTAAGTTGTTGCAATAAGTCGTTTTATTCGCCTGCAGTCTCTGTTCCATTACAAACTATAACCGGATTTCAAAATACGAAATGTCCAATAATCGCACTTTCCAATGCATACCTACCGCTAAATTCGTGCTACACAAATTATTCACATTACCTGTAATCATTTTGAACCGGAATTCCATCAATAATTTTTTATCAATATTTTGCGAAAATCCCTGATGGTTAGCCTTACTGATTTTGGACGGATACAATTTGTTGACACAGATTCTGTATGTTTTGGTTATTTCTAGTTAATTATGTAATTTTGGGAAGGACTACGTCTAAGTTGTTGCAATAAGTCGTCTTATTCGCCTGCAGTCTCTGTTCCATTACAAACTATAACCGGAATTCAAAATACTAAATGTCCAATAACCGCACTTTCCAATGCATACCTACCGCTAATTTCGTGCTACACAAATTACTCACATTACCTGTAATCATTTTGAACCGGAATTCCATCAATAATTTTTTATCAATATTTTGCGAAAATCCCTGATGGTTAGCCTTACTGATTTTGGACGGATACAATTTGTTGACACAGATTCTGTATGTTTTGGTTATTTCTAGTTAATTATGTAATTTTGGGAAGGACTACGTCTAAGTTGTTGCAATAAGTCGTCTTATTCGCCTGCAATCTCTGTTCCATTACAAACTATAACCGGATTTCAAAATACGAAATGTCCAATAATCGCACTTTCCAATGCATACCTACCGCTAAATTCGTGCTACACAAATTATTCACATTACATGTAATCATTTTGAACCGGAATTCCATCAATAATTTTTTATCAATATTTTGCGAAAAATCCCTGATGGTTGTTAGCCTTACTGATTTTGGACGGATACAATTTGTTGACACAGATTCTGTATGTTTTGGTTATTTCTAGTTAATTATGTAATTTTGGGAAGGACTACGTCTAAGTTGTTGCAATAAGTCGTTTTATTCGCCTGCAGTCTCTGTTCCATTACAAACTATAACCGGATTTCAAAATACGAAATGTCCAATAATCGCACTTTCCAATGCATACCTACCGCTAAATTCGTGCTACACAAATTATTCACATTACCTGTAATCATTTTGAACCGGAATTCCATCAATAATTTTTTATCAATATTTTGCGAAAAATCCCTGATGGTTGTTAGCCTTACTGATTTTGGACGGATACAATTTGTTGACACAGATTCTGTATGTTTTGGTTATTTCTAGTTAATTATGTAATTTTGGGAAGGACTACGTCTAAGTTGTTGCAATAAGTCGTCTTATTCGCCTGCAGTCTCTGTTCCATTACAAACTATAACCGGATCTCAAAATACGAAATGTCCAATAACCGCACTTTCCAATGCATACCTACCGCTAATTTCGTGCTACACAAATTACTCACATTACCTGTAATCATTTTGAACCGGAATTCCATCAATAATTTTTTATCAATATTTTGCGAAAATCCCTGATGGTTAGCCTTACTGATTTTGGACGGATACAATTTGTTGACACAGATTCTGTATGTTTTGGTTATTTCTAGTTAATTATGTAATTTTGGGAAGGACTACGTCTAAGTTGTTGCAATAAGTCGTCTTATTCGCCTGCAATCTCTGTTCCATTACAAACTATAACCGGATTTCAAAATACGAAATGTCCAATAATCGCACTTTCCAATGCATACCTACCGCTAAATTCGTGCTACACAAATTATTCACATTACCTGTAATCATTTTGAACCGGAATTCCATCAATAATTTTTTATCAATATTTTGCGAAAAATCCATGATGGTTGTTAGCCTTACTGATTTTGGACGGATACAATTTGTTGACACAGATTCTGTATGTTTTGGTTATTTCTAGTTAATTATGTAATTTTGGGAAGGACTGCGTCTAAGTTGTTGCAATAAGCCGTCTTATTCGCCTGCAGTCTCTGTTCCATTACAAACTATAACCGGATTTCAAAATACGAAATGTCCAATAATCGCACTTTCCAATGCATACCTACCGCTAAATTCGTGCTACACAAATTATTCACATTACCTGTAATCATTTTGAACCGGAATTCCATCAATAATTTTTTATCAATATTTTGCGAAAATCCCTGAAGGTTAGCCTTACTGATTTTGGACGGATACAATTTGTTGACACAGATTCTGTATGTTTTGGTTATTTCTAGTTAATTATGTAATTTTGGGAAGGACTACGTCTAAGTTGTTGCAATAAGTCGTCTTATTCGCCTGCAATCTCTGTTCCATTACAAACTATAACCGGATTTCAAAATACGAAATGTCCAATAACCTAACTTTCCAATGCATACCTACCGTAATTTTGTGCTAAACAAATTATTCACATTACCTGTAATCATTTTGAACCGGAATTCCATCAATAATTTTTTATCAATATTTTGCGAAAATCCCTGATGGTTAGCCTTACTGATTTTGGACGGATACAATTTGTTGACACAGATTCTGTATGTTTTGGTTATTTCTAGTTAATTATGTAATTTTGGGAAGGACTACGTCTAAGTTGTTGCAATAAGTCGTCTTATTCGCCTGCAATCTCTGTTCCATTACAAACTATAACCGGATCTCAAAATACGAAATGTCCAATAACCGCACTTTCCAATGCATACCTACCGCTAATTTCGTGCTAAACAAATTACTCACATTACCTGTAATCATTATGAACCGGAATTCCATCAATAATTTTTTATCAATATTTTGCGAAAATCCCTAATGGTTAGCCTTACTGATTTTGGACGGATACAATTTGTTGACACAGATTCTGTATGTTTTGGTTATTTCTAGTTAATTATGTAATTTTGGGAAGGACTACGTCTAAGTTGTTGCAATAAGTCGTCTTATTCGCCTGCAGTCTCTGTTCCATTACAAACTATAACCGGAATTCAAAATACTAAATGTCCAATAACCGCACTTTCCAATGCATACCTACCGCTAATTTCGTGCTACACAAATTACTCACATTACCTGTAATCATTTTGAACCGGAATTCCATCAATAATTTTTTATCAATATTTTGCGAAAATCCCTGATGGTTAGCCTTACT
Source organism: Nephrotoma appendiculata (assembly GCA_947310385.1). NCBI lineage: Eukaryota > Metazoa > Arthropoda > Insecta > Diptera > Tipulidae > Nephrotoma > Nephrotoma appendiculata. The sequence goes on from OX371224.1 coordinate 171,391,783, forward strand.
TATTTTGGACGGATACAATTTGTTGACACAGATTCTGTATGTTTTGGTTATTTCTAGTTAATTATGTAATTTTGGGAAGGACTGCGTCTAAGTTGTTGCAATAAGTCGTCTTATTCGCCTGCAATCTTGGTTCCATTACAAACTATAACCGGAATTCAAAATACGAAATGTCCAATAACCGCACTTTCCAATGCATACCTACCGCTAATTTCGTGCTACACAAATTACTCACATTACCTGTAATCATTTTGAACTGGAATTCCATCAATAATTTTTTATCTATATTTTGCGAAAATCCCTGATGGTTAGCCTTACTGATTTTGGACGGATACAATTTGTTGACACAGATTCTGTATGTTTTGGTCATTTCTAGTTAATTATGTAATTTTGGGAAGGACTGCGTCTAAGTTGTTGCAATAAGTCGTCTTATTCGCCTGCAATCTTGGTTCCATTACAAACTATAACCGGAATTCAAAATACGAAATGTCCAATAACCGCACTTTCCAATGCATACCTACCGCTAATTTCGTGCTACACAAATTACTCACATTACCTGTAATCATTTTGAACTGGAATTCCATCAATAATTTTTTATCTATATTTTGCGAAAATCCCTGATGGTTAGCCTTACTGATTTTGGACGGATACAATTTGTTGACACAGATTCTGTATGTTTTGGTTATTTCTAGTTAATTATGTAATTTTGGGAAGGACTACGTCTAAGTTGTTGCAATAAGTCGTCTTATTCGCCTGCAATCTCTGTTCCATTACAAACTATAACCGGATTTCAAAATACGAAATGTCCAATAATCGCACTTTCCAATGCATACCTACCGCTAAATTCGTGCTACACAAATTATTCACATTACCTGTAATCATTTTGAACCGGAATTCCATCAATAATTTTTTATCAATATTTTGCGAAAATCCCTGATGGTTAGCCTTACTGATTTTGGACGGATACAATTTGTTGACACAGATTCTGTATGTTTTGGTTATTTCTAGTTAATTATGTAATTTTGGGAAGGACTACGTCTAAGTTGTTGCAATAAGTCGTCTTATTCGCCTGCAATCTCTGTTCCATTACAAACTATAACCGGATCTCAAAATACGAAATGTCCAATAACCGCACTTTCCAATGCATACCTACCGCTAATTTCGTGCTAAACAAATTACTCACATTACCTGTAATCATTTTGAACCGGAATTCCATCAATAATTTTTTATCAATATTTTGCGAAAATCCCTAATGGTTAGCCTTACTGATTTTGGACGGATACAATTTGTTGACACAGATTCTGTATGTTTTGGTTATTTCTAGTTAATTATGTAATTTTGGGAAGGACTACGTCTAAGTTGTTGCAATAAGTCGTCTTATTCGCCTGCAATCTCTGTTCCATTACAAACTATAACCGGATCTCAAAATACGAAATGTCCAATAACCGCACTTTCCAATGCATACCTACCGCTAATTTCGTGCTACACAAATTATTCAAATTACCTGTAATCATTTTGAACCGGAATTCCATCAATAATTTTTTATCAATATTTTGCGAAAATCCCTGATGGTTAGCCTTACTTATTTTGGACGGATACAATTTGTTGACACAGATTCTGTATGTTTTGGTTATTTCTAGTTAATTATGTAATTTTGGGAAGGACTGCGTCTAAGTTGTTGCAATAAGTCGTCTTATTCGCCTGCAATCTTGGTTCCATTACAAACTATAACCGGAATTCAAAATACGAAATGTCCAATAACCGCACTTTCCAATGCATACCTACCGCTAATTTCGTGCTACACAAATTACTCACATTACCTGTAATCATTTTGAACTGGAATTCCATCAATAATTTTTTATCTATATTTTGCGAAAATCCCTGATGGTTAGCCTTACTGATTTTGGACGGATACAATTTGTTGACACAGATTCTGTATGTTTTGGTCATTTCTAGTTAATTATGTAATTTTGGGAAGGACTGCGTCTAAGTTGTTGCAATAAGTCGTCTTATTCGCCTGCAATCTTGGTTCCATTACAAACTATAACCGGAATTCAAAATACGAAATGTCCAATAACCGCACTTTCCAATGCATACCTACCGCTAATTTCGTGCTACACAAATTATTCAAATTACCTGTAATCATTTTGAACCGGAATTCCATCAATAATTTTTTATCAATATTTTGCGAAAATCCCTGATGGTTAGCCTTACTTATTTTGGACGGATACAATTTGTTGACACAGATTCTGTATGTTTTGGTTATTTCTAGTTAATTATGTAATTTTGGGAAGGACTGCGTCTAAGTTGTTGCAATAAGTCGTCTTATTCGCCTGCAATCTTGGTTCCATTACAAACTATAACCGGAATTCAAAATACGAAATGTCCAATAACCGCACTTTCCAATGCATACCTACCGCTAATTTCGTGCTACACAAATTACTCACATTACCTGTAATCATTTTGAACTGGAATTCCATCAATAATTTTTTATCTATATTTTGCGAAAATCCCTGATGGTTAGCCTTACTGATTTTGGACGGATACAATTTGTTGACACAGATTCTGTATGTTTTGGTCATTTCTAGTTAATTATGTAATTTTGGGAAGGACTGCGTCTAAGTTGTTGCAATAAGTCGTCTTATTCGCCTGCAATCTTGGTTCCATTACAAACTATAACCGGAATTCAAAATACGAAATGTCCAATAACCGCACTTTCCAATGCATACCTACCGCTAATTTCGTGCTACACAAATTACTCACATTACCTGTAATCATTTTGAACTGGAATTCCATCAATAATTTTTTATCTATATTTTGCGAAAATCCCTGATGGTTAGCCTTACTGATTTTGGACGGATACAATTTGTTGACACAGATTCTGTATGTTTTGGTTATTTCTAGTTAATTATGTAATTTTGGGAAGGACTACGTCTAAGTTGTTGCAATAAGTCGTTTTATTCGCCTGCAGTCTCTGTTCCATTACAAACTATAACCGGATTTCAAAATACGAAATGTCCAATAATCGCACTTTCCAATGCATACCTACCGCTAAATTCGTGCTACACAAATTATTCACATTACCTGTAATCATTTTGAACCGGAATTCCATCAATAATTTTTTATCAATATTTTGCGAAAATCCCTGATGGTTAGCCTTACTGATTTTGGACGGATACAATTTGTTGACACAGATTCTGTATGTTTTGGTCATTTCTAGTTAATTATGTAATTTTGGGAAGGTGTGCGTCTAAGTTGTTGCAATAAGTCGTCTTATTCGCCTGCAATCTTGGTTCCATTACAAACTATAACCGGAATTCAAAATACGAAATGTCCAATAACCGCACTTTCCAATGCATACCTACCGCTAATTTCGTGCTACACAAATTACTCACATTACCTGTAATCATTTTGAACCGGAATTCCATCAATAATTTTTTATCAATATTTTGCGAAAATCCCTGATGGTTAGCCTTACTGATTTTGGACGGATACAATTTGTTGACACAGATTCTGTATGTTTTGGTCATTTCTAGTTAATTATGTAATTTTGGGAAGGTGTGCGTCTAAGTTGTTGCAATAAGTCGTCTTATTCGCCTGCAATCTTGGTTCCATTACAAACTATAACCGGAATTCAAAATACGAAATGTCCAATAACCGCACTTTCCAATGCATACCTACCGCTAATTTCGTGCTACACAAATTACTCACATTACCTGTAATCATTTTGAACCGGAATTCCATCAATAATTTTTTATCAATATTTTGCGAAAATCCCTGATGGTTAGCCTTACTGATTTTGGACGGATACAATTTGTTGACACAGATTCTGTATGTTTTGGTCATTTCTAGTTAATTATGTAATTTTGGGAAGGACTGCGTCTAAGTTGTTGCAATAAGTCGTCTTATTCGCCTGCAATCTTGGTTCCATTACAAACTATAACCGGATTTCAAAATACGAAATGTCCAATAATCGCACTTTCCAATGCATACCTACCGCTTAATTCGTGCTACACAAATTATTCACATTACCTGTAATCATTTTGAACCGGAATTCCATCAATAATTTTTATCAATATTTTGCGAAAATCCCTGATGGTTAACCTTACTGATTTTGGACGGATACAATTTGTTGACAGAGATTCTGTATGTTTTGGTTATTTCTAGTTAATTATGTAATTTTGGGAAGGACTGCGTCTAAGTTGTTGCAATAAGTCGTCTTATTCGCCTGCAATCTCTGTTCCATTACAAACTATAACCGGATTTCAAAATACGAAATGTCCAATAACCGCACTTTCCAATGCATACCTACCGCTAATTTCGTGCTAAACAAATTATTCACATTACGTGTAATCATTTTGAACCGGAATTCCATCAATCATTTTTTATCAATATTTTGCGAAAATCACTGATGGTTAGCCTTACTGATTTTGGACGGATACAATTTGTTGACACAGATTCCTTGTCCCGCGTTCCCGTGTAAATAGCCTTTTTTACATTTATCAAGTAATTTTATGAGCTTTGTGTAACAACAAAAAAAACCAAAACACTTCATGAATCAAACGTGAGGAAAAATATGAAATCGAAATTGTGTTAGTGTATGTGTGCATATGTTCGCGCGCTTCTATAAATTGTTTCCTAAAGTAGCTCTACTCCCCTTCCTAACCCCTCACCCGTGTTGCCAACAACTTATATTTATTAATATACAAAACTTTGTTATTTCTGAGTATTGTATGGGTCGGGACCGGGACGAGTGGAAGCACACCCATTATATCCAAATTTATCACTTATTTGTGTAGTACATTACATGTATAGTTTTCACAATGGCATATTCGGAAAATGTTTATTTGTAAAGATAAATAAAACTCGAACATTAAAAATGAATAATATATGATGTGTAAGAATATATGTTGCTTATATGTTTATATACGTACATTGCGCCCCCACACCCCTCAACACCAAAAAAACATAAGCTCGCGGGACAATTTTTCTTCGATACAACAGAAGTTCATGTGAACATTTTTGATTTATTGGAATTGAATTTTTTTTTTGAAGATGGGTTGTTGTTTTACTTCTCTCTAAGTTCCAATTTTCCCGGTACAACGAAGTAACGAACAGACGATAAAAGTGTGGAAGAATGTCAATAAATTTTATATTCCGATTATTTATGAGAACAATAAAATATTTATTGTAATGAATAATTGATCAGCGATTTGATTCAATTAAATTGTATTTGTTAGGTTGGCAACGCAATGTACGAGTATTTAAAGGTGTATTATTCATGAATGTACAAGTGTTGAGTAACTATAAAATTTAATTGAAGCGAGTCTGAAGGGGTCATTGGGATTCGGGCAGGAGAACAACTACACCTTGAATCTTGCTGATCAAACTGGTAGCTTCAAGAACATTGCCCATGATTTTTTATGACCAATCCGCCGCTTCAATTCTCGCATACATATCAACTATGTATTGATGAAACAGCTGGAGCTCACTTTCTTGTTGGTTTAGGCACCTGCAAAAGTAAAAATATAAATAAAGGCGCCAGTCAAAGTCACCACAATTTCCACAGTCGCTCCTTCATCTGGTCGATGTGGTTGCATTGGCAGCATGTGAGTGATACACTTGGCCCTGAATCTTAAACGTTGATTCAAAATTGCGACCATCCTCATTCTGAACGATTTTTTTACTCCCAATCATGTCATTGGAAGCAAGAATTGAATTTACGAATTTTACGCAAAAGCAATTTTGATTGAGGTATGGCCCCAGGGAATAGTATTTTATCGAACCAATAATGGTTCAGTAGCAGTTGCAGGCACTGTCAAGTATGTGCTATGTGTGCGTCGGTGGCTAGTTGACGCGCCTGTCTTTGTCTCAATGTTTTAAGCTTGCTTGCAACCTGGTTTCTTAAATTTGGATTGTCCGTCAATTGATCTTTTGCCATCCCGTGTATGTCGACCAATATTTCCTCCTTGTCCACGAAAACGTGGCATGGTTCTTTAAAAAACAGTAATTTAAGTAATTTATATTTGAATTTTATGGATGTTATAATTTGTTGAACAAACTTCAAAGTTGTTTATTTTCGATGAACCCTTTAAGCATTGAAAATAAAAAATTGCAGGTTAGATCGATTGTTATTGACAACACATGTATATATGTAATTGAAATTCATAGAAGATGAATTTGCACACAAAGCAAATGTGATACATAGAATATCGAAACACAGCAAACAGAAATTGAAATGTCAAAACAACACCAAGCTACGATGCAAGTGAGTTGCACATGCATTGGTGCGTACGTCATACCACAGAATTCGACATCAGCGTCACCTATGGTATACAAAAATAACTATTAGTTATTCTCTGAAGGCCAATTATTCATGCACTTCTCAGAAGTTCTTCTGATATGCAAAAAATCGTCAAAAAAATAAAAAAATAAATTGCCTAGAACCCGATTGCTGCGCCATCTACCGGTTCCAATTGTGAGTCTTAACCATCCAGGAACCTACTCAAATACACAAAAATTCATCAATTTCGATCCAGCTGTTTAGGAGGAGTTCAGTGACATACACACGTACAGGAGAATTATCTATAATAAAGATAGCACATAAAAGAGCACATCTTAATTGCAAGGAAAATAAAAACCTGATCTTGGAGAAGTATTACTCCCCACTGATGGCTGCTTGCTAAAAAATACACCCAAAGTTGTGAAATTTGCAACGAATATATGTAAATACGGCCGACATCCCAACAAACCAGAACTTCAGGAAACGTCTTTCCCAACGTATCCCGCAGAAATTCTTCACGTGTATCGATACATTTTCTAAATTCACAAAATTCTCTTATAATGGACAACGAATCCATTTTCATCACCCCCATAATATATATTTATGTAAAATCACTGGGAATTCAAATTTATTTAAAGCCATCTAGTAAAAGTGAAGTGAATGTAGCGATAGAAAGGGTTCATTCCACCATTATTGAAATAAAAAGATGATTACAAATTGAGTACAATGAACTAAATATACAAAGGGATTGATCAATATCGCAGTGGACAGATACAACGATACTGGGTTGCTCAGTAAGTTTTATCGTTTGATAAGAGATGGCGTTATTAGGTTCGTTGTTTTATTTTTCTATAAACGGTACTACTTTTTTATGAATACGTGTGACGTTTCACTTGATCTGTCAACTCATTCGTATATTAACAGCTGTTCAAAGCTGACGTGTCACAGCATGTTTTTACAATGAAAAAATTGACTATATCGTTCAGTGATAAAATTCTTATTTTTGAAAGGTGTAGCACCAAAACAAATTCATAAACGGTTGTTAAAAATGTATAAGGATTCTTCACCTTCAATTGGAACAGTAGAAAGAAAGGTTGCTGAATTTAAACGTGGTCGAACAAGTCTTAAAGATGATCCACGTGAAGGATGTCCGAAAAGTGCGTCAACACCAGAAATCGTAGCAAAAATTGAGGGCCCCTATTTGGGTAACGACGTTATCGAAAATCGGTATTTGTGAGTTTGAAAACGTATAAAATGAAAACGAACAACAACAACAACAAACTACACACTTTAAATATGTTAAAATTCAACATTATGTTTAATTTTAGTACAGGTATGACCATTATCGCGATTCGAATCAAGTTCTCAATTGAGACCCCCCTTATGGTTTTTGAAGATCGACGTTTAACTGAGAGAGATTTAGTAAAATACCTAGGAATCTCATTAGGCAGTATGAGAAATATTTTGACTGAAGTTTTGGGTTTCAGAAAGCTGTGTGCGCAATGGGTGCCGCATTCACTAACAGTGGAACAAAAACACATTCGAATATGACTTTCTCAACAACATTAGGAAATGATAACAAGGATTTTATGCGTCGTTTCATCAATGTATGAGGCTTGGGTCTACCGCCTTGATCTTGAATCAAAACAACAGGGTAAGGAGTGGTCTGAACCCGGTACTTTGGCTCCGAAGGTAATTAGGGTCCAGAAATCGGCCAAGAAGTTGTTAGCATCAGTTTTTTTGGGATGTAAAAGGAATTTTGTTCCTGGATTACCTCCAAACTGGTGAAACAATAAACTCAGATTAACAAAAATAATCGCAAAATTCAATGAATTAAAGTTCTGACTTCGATCTGTTCTCACATCTAAAAATATTCATGCGTGTGAAAAGATTTTCTTCACTGAAGAGATAATAGTATCCGTGGAAGCGTATGTCGATAGTCTTCTGGATTCTTGCTTCAGGAATGGAATTCCTAAATTAAAAGATCACTGGAAATGGTGTATTAAAGTTCAGGGAGTAAAAATAATAAAATGTATTTCAAACCATAAAATCGTGTTTTTCTTATCGAACGACAAAACTTACTGAGCAACCTAGTACAATACATTTTGCCATTGGAAGAAAACCAAACGATATATTTATTGGAAGGATACAACATACTAATTATCAAAACTTGTTACATTTCAATGAAAAAGTTAACGAAGATTTAATAGAGCGAATTAGAAGTAACCAAAAGCTAAAATTACAAAGAGAAAATTTGAAAACAAATCAGCCCATATCAAACAAATACAAGCAAAAACAAAACCCAAATTTAGAAAGAAGGTCGTTGTGAAAGATAATAAAGTGACAATCTCCACAACCTCCGGAAAAAAACGTAAAAGTAACATTAAAAACATGTTGACTATAAAATACTTATTTACTTTTAGCTCATCTTACACAATATGTTCCATAACTGAACGATCAAACGAAGCGGAGCCGCTCGAAACACGATACTTCAAAACGCGATATTTCGAAACGAGATATGACAAAACGAGAAATGGTACAAAACGCGATATTTCAAAATGCAATATTTCAAAACGCGATATGGTACAAAACACGATATTTCAAAACGAGATATTTTAAAATGCAATCTGGTACAAAACGCGATATGGTACAAAATGCGATATTTTAAAACGCGATATTTCAAAACGCGATATGGTTCAAAACGCGATATGGTACAGAAGAATGTGCATTGCGAAGCGACAGGAGCGTAACGACCCGCCTGATATAACAACGGATTGTCCTCCCGTTTCTATCGATTTTTAAATTAGTATAAACTGAAGTTTTTTTTTCCTAACTAAGGGAATCCTTGGGATCATTGAAAGCTACTTGGGGTCGTTTCTGGATATTTTCATTGCCATATTCGTAACCAGCATTCTAAAGTACCTTAGTAGACCGATTTTCAGAATTTTTGGAGGAATAACCTATTTGGAAGTATAACCACGCAGTTAAAATTTTCGGACGTCAATTGATATATGCTGTATAAGATAGCGGAATTTTGACAGCGGAAAATAAGAGATTGCGCTACTCGCCGCAAGTGGCAGCACTATCACTAAAGAGAAATAATTTTGTTATGTAATTAGCAGCGCAAATTTTTCATTCATTATGTACCACTTTTTTCACTAAATAAAATATCCCAGCGGAATAAAATATTAAAAGTGAACCTTAAAATGGCAAATTAATTGATCTCCGAAGTAAAGAAACTCGGTATATGAAATCTTGAAATTTAACAACAATCCGTCTATCCGCCATTCTTCCACTAGTAACCAATACTTTCAGTTGTTTTTCTGGTAGCCTAGGTTATACTGAGACCATAGACAAATAAATGAATAAAGATCCCTAAACCAATGGAAAATTTATGTTTAAATCAAATTCTCGATGTCGTTACAAATGGAAAAAATTTTCTAGCGGCTGTTAGTAGAAATATTAGTTAATACTCAAACCTTATTTTGGTCTACATTATGAGCGCAATACATATTTCTCGCTCAATATATTTTTTCAATACGCGTGCGACAAATAAAAAATTTTATATTTGTGTATACAGTAAAAAAGAAACAAACGGGAAAATAACAAATTCAACTTATTTTTTATTTTCGTTTGAAAGTATCCTTTCTCTTATTCTAATATATATGTATGATTTATATTTTAATAAAACAGAATGAAATGAAATAAAACGTACGTATTATGTATATACATACTCGTATATACATATGTACTATTTAAAATAATGTTTGTGCACGATCGATAATTTCTTGTTTAGATTATATAGAATTTAAACACGTGGTGACCATGAAAAGGAAGAGGATCTATTTTAGATGTAAGTATGTAGCTACGATGATTGTTTTGGTGTGCTGCATGAAGTATAATTTAAAAAACGAATATTTGGAGGAGATGATAAGAAACATCAAAAATTTATGAACGAAAGCATATTTGACGAAACGGAAAAATATTATAATTAAATGGTTTTTTAATGATCGCAGAAAACAATTACATATACATATTACATATTTGTGTTTGGTTACATTATGTATATTTTATATGCCTATTTATACTTGTTTGTCCAAATTAAATACATTCATGACTAAATTTTCCCTAAGTATACTATTAAGGATGATGCATGATTTAAATTCGATAATTTTAAAATACCTAATAATTTTATAAATGATTTTATTTTTGAGAAAATGAATAAAATCAGCTTACACCGGAAAGGTGTCTTTGGGAAAATGTACTATGTATTTGGATTGGTCTCCAAAAAATTGGTCAAGCATACAAATTTTTGTTAACGTTTTCCCCTTATTCCATATTATCTGAAGCATGGTAGGACTTGGTTTGTTTCAACTAGCTTTTGCAAATATTTTAAGACGTCGAAAATAAAAGCTAGTTTTTGATTTTAACTAAATTTGCAAAAACATTAATATTTCGATTGCGGTTGTGGTATATACATATATAGAATTATGAGTATACACAATATCCGTGCAATTCTATTTTTAATCTGCTAACCAAAATTAAAATCATCCTAAGGTTTTAAAATGACAATATATAAATATTTCGTTGTTCGTTGTTGTCAATTGATTTACAAGCTCACATTAAAAGTGCACTGCAATTTTTCAGATACCAACCACCCCTTATCATGAAAACTACCCCAAATTTCTCTAGAATAAATGACCACTTCTTTGAAAATTTCAAAAATAGACTATTCAATATCGGATAATGGGTATCGCTTTATAATCCTCATCAGAAATGCAATTCGATTGTTAAGTTGTAACTTTAAATCATGGACACAAATTTAGTTAGCCACCCACTTTATTTATTAGGTGTATAACAATTTCTACAGATTTTTTCTTCGCGCTTAAAATTATATTTAAAATAGAAATATATTCACGGTATTTTGTGATTTTTACAGGATCGTGAGTTACATTACCTATCAGAATAGCAGAGTTTACAATGGTAACTGATAAACAGCACATTCGGCACTGCATTCTATACGAATTCCAATAAGGAAAAAAGCTTCTAAAGCTTATAAAGACAAAAGAAAATCAGAGGAGTTTTTTAAGAAAATCAGCCATTCTCATCTTGTTCATTTACGAATCAACGTGTGGATTTGACGTCATTGAAAATTATCTTAAAAATACATGCCCCCCAATATTAATCAAACCGTAATTTCATATCATACTGAAAAAACATGTTTGAAAATTTGTTTCCCAAGACGTTTATTCAACTTCTATAAATGATATTATCGGGGCCAATTTAGAAGTTTCTTCTCAAGTTGAGGAAGATCCAATCTATGCGTTGAACTTATTAAATGATTTGGCAATCAAGTCGTTGCGTTTAAATAAAACTAATAAAGACCATGACCAGGATTATTTACCACCAATTGACGAAGTACCTGAACTGATGGTATTCGGAACTAATATAGATTTTATCATCGTGAATTGATAAAAAAATTTAATGACGATAATATATCCGATTTAAACAAAGGTCCTTTGAAATTGCAAACCATTACAAAAATCTCAAATAATTCACCTCTTGGTGCTAGCAATCGTAGTGGTACTACGTCTTCTTATTTTGTTAATAAAAGTATAAAACCTTCTTACATATACAAACAATTTAATAAAATAACGTTAAAGCGAGCAATGGCCTCATCACGTGCTGATCTTTCTACGAGTTCAAGAAGGACTTCTTTAAGGACTAAATACAACAAACACAAAATAATAATAATCTACGACAAACAAGTATGAGATAAAGAAGAAAAAAATATTATTTTGGGCCACCTGATAGACGAACTTGAAGAAAAATTTTTTATTAGTTCTTGCCAGAAGGATAATTTTTTAAACCATTCTGACTCAAGTTCAATTTTTTGAGATAAAATTAAAAATCAAAAGTTAGGCAGAAAATGTTCAGAAGAAATACGGAAGTTTGCTTTAAATTTAAACTTTTATTCTCCGAAGGCATAGGCCATATGTTCGAAATCAATTTAAAAACTGCTTGCCACATTCTCATACACTTGCTTATTGGTATAAAGTAGTAAATGGGCATCCAGGTTTTACTTCAGAATCTTTTCGTACTCTAAAGTTGCTGGTCCGGTCAAAAAGGAAACAGATGAGGTTGTTATTGAAAATGTATGCTTGGATGAGTTGTCCATTCATCCAAAATGCGAGTATGATTTCCACACCAATAGAATACAGGTAACCCTCCAAGAACACGGCGTTCAAAGAACACGGTTTCGAAGAACACGGATACCCATTTCCTCAAATTTCACGGTTTCATACAACTCGATTTTCGTTATTCTCTTTTATTTTGTGTTTTATATATCATAACAAAAAATAAAACGTGTCGTTTTTTTATTTTATTTTTTGTAGTATTGAACAACACGATTTCAAAGAACACGGAACGAATTAATCGTGTTCTTGGAGGGGTTCCAGTATCATGATACGCCTAGTTTGAAGGTAGCGACCCAAATGATAATACTTTAGCTACCCAAGTAATTGTGTTTATGTTTGTCAGTTGTACTGCTCGTTGGAAAATTACTCTTGGATATTTCCCTATTAGTAGCTTAACATCTGTACAAAAGAAAAATATGATAGAGTTTCATTGGCCTTTATTACACAATATTAGGGTTGTAACAACTGAAACAAGCATAAAATTATCTATCCAATAAAGCTAGTTTCACTGATATTCAAAATATTTTTCTTTGTTCTATTTTAATTCTAAATTGTGAACCTCTAAAAAAACACCTTTTATGTTAGCGCAAAATGTTTTTTATTTTATTAAATTTAGATTGCGTGTTCCGTTTATAATTAATTGTGTTTGAATTGGGTTCGAATATTTTCTGGGACTTCCGTGCGGCTTTCGTGATCCTGTCCTTGATTTAGGTCATCAGGCAGAAGTCCTTATTGATTTTATATACAAAAAATATTTATACTACGAACTCTTTAACCATTCCCGCAAATGACGGCTATAGCCGTCCTGCATATTTTAATTAATAAAAAAAGGAACATCATTCTTACGAAGTGTACTAATGCATTATTTTGTTAATTATTCAGTAATACATCAAAGAAAAAAAGATGTAACATTCCAGATAATATATCAATTGTTTTTTTTGTGCGATTTTTCATGATTAGCAGTTCGATATATTTCCGCCTACAGACACAAATGACGGCTATAGCCGTCCTATTATGTACGCGCAAATGACGGCTATAGCCGTCATTTGTCTATATATCATCAAAAAATCGGACGGCTATAGCCGTCATTTGTTTCTGTATCCGGAAATATATAGAAAAATATTATGTGATGAGCAAATGACGGCTATAGCCGTCGAGAGTTTTCATGGGAAAACTGTGAGAAAATGTGATAATTTTCGCTTCCAAACATATAAATGACGCTCAATTTCATATGGCAGTCATAAATAATTGAAAAACAAAATGTGTGTTTCTGAGCACAGTCGTCAATTAAAAAGTGTGCGGCAATGGGTTAAACATGTCGAGCAAGTTCAGCCCACTGAATTCTTACCGAAAACAAAGACAAGTTTCGTATAAGGTTTAATGAGGCCTCACTAAAAATCTGTGACAACTCATTGGACTATATACGATTAAAGTATGTATGACTAATGATGATGGATTATTACACATTAATTAAATACATTTACATAACCAGTTTTAGAAAATTCACTTGGTACTGGGCATATTAATGCAATAAATTAATATTTAGTACAGGAGAAGATACTTACTGAAAAATAACTGTCCAGAAAATATTTTACTCTATTTAGTTAATTTTTATATCCTTCAAGTCCATAGTACATATTTCTTACAATTCATTTAAATCACTAATGTGAATCCAATTATTACGCATTATTTTATTTAGGTATTAGGTTTTTTCTGAGTTATGTCTGTTGCTGTTGTAGATTCCAGGTTAGCTCGCACATCTTCAAACTTTCGAGGCTGTCGCTAAGATCGAAATCACCACTTCAAAATGTTTGTACCAATAATTACAAAATTCATAAGACACAAGGTCGACACCAAGAACACTACAAATTGATTCCCGTGCTTTAGAAGCTTTGTTCCTTATTGGAATTCGTATAGAATGCAGTGCCGAATATGCTGATTATCAGTTACCATTGTAAACTCTGCTATTCTGATAGGTAATGTAACTCACGATCCTGTAAAAATCACAAAATACCGTGAAAATATTTCTATTTTAAATATAATTTTAAGCGCGAAGAAAAAATCTGTAGAAATTGTTATACACCTAATAAATAAAGTGGGTGGCTAAATAAATTTGTGTCCATGATTTAAAGTTACAACTTAACAATCGAATTGCATTTCTGATGTGGATTATAAAGCGATACCCATTATCCGATATTGAATAGTCTATTTTTGAAATTTTCAAAGAAGTGGTCATTTATTCTAGAGAAATTTGGGGTAGTTTTCATGATAAGGGGTGGTTGGTATCTGAAAAATTGCAGTGCACTTTTAATGTGAGCTTGTAAATCAATTGACAACAACGAACAACGAAATATTTATATATTGTCATTTTAAAACCTTAGGATGATTTTAATTTTGGTTAGCAGATTAAAAATAGAATTGCACGGATATTGTGTATACTCATAATTCTATATATGTATATACCACAACCGCAATCGAAATATTAATGTTTTTGCAAATTTAGTTAAAATCAAAAACTAGCTTTTATTTTCGACGTCTTAAAATATTTGCAAAAGCTAGTTGAAACAAACCAAGTCCTACCATGCTTCAGATAATATGGAATAAGGGGAAAACGTTAACAAAAATTTGTATGCTTGACCAATTTTTTGGAGACCAATCCAAATACATAGTACATTTTCCCAAAGACACCTTTCCGGTGTAAGCTGATTTTATTCATTTTCTCAAAAATAAAATCATTTATAAAATTATTAGGTATTTTAAAATTATCGAATTTAAATCATGCATCATCCTTAATAGTATACTTAGGGAAAATTTAGTCATGAATGTATTTAATTTGGACAAACAAGTATAGATAGGCATATAAAATATACATAATGTAAACAAACACAAATATGTAATATGTATATGTAATTGTTATCTGCGATCATTAAAAAAACCATTTAATTATAATATTTTTCCCTTTCGTCAAATATGCTTTCGTTCATAAATTTTTGATGTTTCTTATCATCTCCTCCAAATATTCGTTTTTTAAATTATACTTCATGCAGCACACCAAAACAATCATCGTAGCTACATACTTACATCTAAAATAGATCCTCTTCCTTTTCATGGTCACCACGTGTTTAAATTCTATATAATCTAAACAAGAAATTATCGATCGTGCACAAACATTATTTTAAATAGTACATATGTATATACGAGTATGTATATACATAATACGTACGTTTTAGTTTCATTTCATTCTGTTTTATTAAAATATAAATCATACATATATATTAGAATAAGAGAAAGGATACTTTCAAACGAAAATAAAAAATAAGTTGAATTTGTTATTTTCCCGTTTGTTTCTTTTTTACTGTATACACAAATATAAAATTTTTTATTTGTCGCGCGCGTATTGAAAAAATATATTGAGCGAGAAATATGTATTGCGCTCATAATGTAGACCAAAATAAGGTTTGAGTATTAACTAATATTTCTACTAACAGCCGCTAGAAAATTTTTTCCATTTGTAACGACATCGAGAATTTGATTTAAACATAAATTTTCCATTGGTTTAGGGATCTTTATTCATTTATTTGTCTATGCTGAGACTATATGGAAAATTTGGGGAAAATTCATAAACCAGAATTTTCACTAGAATTTTTTGATTTTCTGCGGCCAAATAAGAGATTTTCAGTTTTTGACCAATATCTCAAAAAACTTCCACTAGTTGTTACGACTGTGTGGTCTTAACAAGACATTTTTGTAAATTTGTTTCTATTCTCCACGTGGTTTCTTGCGTCCGGGTTTTTGTTGTCTGAACGTGATTTCTTGGTGGATGGATTCTTGTGTGTTTTCTTCTGTTATGTTGGCAACGGAACGAAAATGGTAGAGAAAGAGAGAACAATGCGCATCGAGTGTGTGCAAAGTAAAACGTTTTAAAAAAATGTTTTTTTCTTGTATGTCTCTCTTTTGTACCAACGAAAATTTGGTATAAAGGAGAGACAGAGAAGAGAGATGCATTTTCTTCTAAAACGTTTTACGAGCTGTGCGACGCTCGAATATTTTTTTTGTTTGTTTTTCGAGTTTTGTTTTTGGTAAAGAGATACATAAATGGATGACTGTACGTATCCAAGCACTCAAAAATAAGCAAAAATATAGAAGTTTTTTTTAATTTTTTTTTGATAATCACAAAAATATTGTATCCATAACATAAAAAGTCATAAAATATAAAAATTAAAAGTTTGTTGAATTAAAAACTAGTGTTTTACTTATGGTGTGTTGTGTTAATATATAAAAATACAAAATCTAAAAAGTTCATGAAGGAAAAAACATAAATAAAAAATATTGTATGTAGAAGTATATTTTTCTTCAAAAAAGTGATAAAAAGTCGCGTGTGTGTCATTTCGGTTTATTGGTTGGTACAAAAGTACCAAAGTACCACATTTTACGGTGTTTCGGCGAGCCAACGCCCAGTATTGTATTTTTGGCGGCCAGTCGAGGCCAAAGATTTTCGGCGGTACCACGCCCAACGTAACGGGTAGCCAACCGGCTATTCATATTTTCGGTTTAAGGCGGAAGTACGCCAACTAAGTGCCACAACAAATACAACGGTAAAAATTATTTACGGGTGGTCAGTTGAGGCCATCTCGTTAATCCAACGTTTACGGAGGCCAGTTGAGGCCAGCCGGGATATTTTATTTGATATCGGGGAGAGGCCCCGCAACGAGTTTCGGGTGGCCAGTTGAGGCCACTCTGTTTATTTTGGTATCGGGGAGAGGCCCCGCAACATTACGGTAGCCAACCGGCTATTGTATTTTTTATCGGTGGTCTGCCGCAACGCAACGGCACCAAGGCCGCAACCCAATTTTTTATCGGGGAGAGGCCCCGCAACAATAACGGTCGCGCAAGGCCGCACCAGTATTTTTTTTGTAATTTAAGGTACCATTTTTTATTTTTATTTTTATTTTTTTTTGATTTTTTTATTTTTTTTATATTTTTTTTATATATATTATATTAAATTTAAAAATTTTGTAATCGAGCGCCGCACAGCGGGTGCGCGCTCGGTACGTATTGCTCTCTCTCTCTCTCTCGTTCTCGCTTATCTTGGTGAGGGTGGAGGGGGAAGTTGTTTCCTTTCGTTGTTTGTTTTTTTTTTTTTCGGCGAATAAAATGAATTACTAAATTTTTCGGTTGAGTATGATGGGAGCGGAGACTCCCTCTGTGTCGGTGCAGTGTTGATTGCGGTCCCTTGGTGCCCGCATCCAATTTCGTAACCAGGGCTCGACCTTGTTTGAGTTCGAATGGATGCGCGCACCAAGGCACCTCTCTCCCTTTTATAATTGTTAAGTTGTTCGTTCCTCAGGTTCCGGCCGACGAATTTCGGCGGAACATTCGGGTTATTATTATTTATTATTTGCGTTTTATTTTATTTAACTTTCTGTATGATCACGGTGTAAGCCAGGAGCCATGCATGCCTCAAACCCCACGACCCTTCGCACTTCTCCCTGAGAACGTAGCCGGCAAAAGATCACCGTGGAGGCCTCTGCATGCGCTTAGTGAATATCTGCAGGTTGGCAGTAGCCAGCTTGTAACATAGTAACCAATACTTTCGTTTGTGTTTCTAGTAGCCTAGGTCATACTGAGACTATATGGAAAATTTGGGGAAAATTCATAGACCAGAATTTTCAGTAGAATTTTTGGATTTTCTGCGGCCAAATGTGATATTCAGTTGTTGACCAATATCTCCAAAACTTCCACTAGTAACCAATACTTTCGGTTGTTTTTCTGGCAGCCTAGGTCATACTGAGACTATATGGAAAATTTGGGGAAAATTCATAGACCAGAATTTTCAGTAGAATTTTTTGATTTTCTGCGGCCAAATGTGATATTCAGTTGTTGACCAAATTCTCAAAAACTTCCACTAGTAACCAATACTTTCAGTTGTTCTTCTAGTAACTTAGGTCATACTGAGACTATATGGAAAATTTGGGGAAAATTCATAGACCAGAATTTTCAGTAGAATTTTTTGATTTTCTGCGGCCAAATAAGAGATTTTCAGTTTTTGACCAATATCTCAAAAAACTTCCACTAGTAACCAATACTTTCGGTTGTTTTTCTAGTAGCCTAGGTCATACTGAGACTATATGGAAAATTTGAGGAAAATTCATAAACCAGAATTTTCACTAGAATTTTTTGATTTTCTGCGGCCATATGTATAATAAATGGAAGACTAGACTTCAAATTTGAAGCAATACTTTCGAAATAATTGCTGAACTCATTGGCAATATTAAAGGCATCAGTTAATAAATCATTATTAGAAGAATTAAAAGAATTAATGAGCTTAATATTTGACGAATTTTTACTAGAAAAACAACCAAAAGTATTGGTTACTAATGGAAGTTTTTAAGATATTGGTCAAAAACTGAAAATCACATATGGCAGCAGAAAATCAAAAAATTCTAGTGAAAATTCTGGTCTATGAATTTTCCTCAAATTTTCCATATAGTCTCAGTATGACCTAGGCTACCAGAAAAACAACCGAAAATATTGGTTACTAGTGGACGATTTTGAGATATTGGGCAAAAACTGAAAATCTCTTATTTGGCCGCAGAAAATCAAAAATTTATACTGAAAATTCTGGTCTATGAATTTTCCCCAAATTTTCCATATAGTCTCAGTATGACCTAAGCTACTAGATAAACAACAGAAAGTATTGGTTACTAGTGGAAGTTTTTCAGATATTGGTCAAAAACTGAAAATAACATGTGGCCGCAGAAAATCAAAAAATTCTACTGAAAATTCTAGTCTATGAATTTTCCCCAAATTTTCCATATAGTCTCAGTATGACCTAGGCTACTAGAAAAACAACCGAAAGTATTGGTTACTAGTGGAAGAAATGGCGGATAGACGGATTGTTGTTAAATTTCAAGATTTCATTAACCGAGTTTCTTTAATTCGGAGATCAATTAATTTGCCATTTTAAGGTTCACTTTTAATATTTTATTCCGCTGGGATATTTTATTTACTGAAAAAAGTGGTACATAATGAATGAAAAATTTCCGCTGGTAATTACCAGCTGGTAATTACATAACAAAATTATTTCTCTTTAGTGATAGTGCTGCCACTTGCGGCGAGTAGCGCAATCTCTTATTTTCCGCTGTCAAAATTCCGCTATCTTATACAGCATAATTGATATCAGGTGCAAATTGAATGAAAAATTTAATTTTATTAAAACCTTCAATGTTGGGCATTTCTGTATCTTGGACACTTTCATTCAGTCCCTTGAAATTTCATATTTTTATTTTTACAAAAATGGTAAAAATATTCGGTATATTGACAACCTCTTTATATTGTCACTTTGACAATTTTCGTCTAATCTTTAATAAATTACCCTTTATATATTGGACACGAACACTTTTGTTCAGTATCAGTAATTCGATTTGAAATATCACGTTTCGAAATATCGTGTTTTGTACCATATCGCGTTTTGAAATATTGCGTTTTGAAATCTCGCGTTTTGTACCGTATCGCGTTTTGTACCATCTCGCGTTTTAAAATATCGCGCTTTGAAATATCGCGTTTTGTACCGTATCGCGTTTTGTGTTTAATCGCATTTTGAAAAATCACGTTTTGAAACATCGCGTTTTGTACCATATCGCATTTTGTACCATATCGCGTTTTGAAATATCCCGTTTTGAAATATCGCGTTTTGTACCATATCGCATTTTTAAAATCGCGTTTTGAAATATCGCGTTTTGAAAAATCGCGTTTTGAAAAATCGCATTTTAATATATCGCGTTTCAAATGGGACCCCAAACGAAGCAGGGTGTTAGGGGAGTTTACGTCCAACAAAAAAAGCCAAGAAAAGTTTTTTCGAATTGTTGATGGTGCAAAAGTTATTCAACTTCTAGTTTTTTTTAGTGAAATCGCATGTGCAGTACCCAACAAAAAAATTAATTTAAACAACCAAGAGTTCTTTTGTTTAACTTTTTGTTAATGCAATCTAGAAGAGTGTGCCTTTCTAATAATAGTACATTATGTCATTAGGATTAAAAGTGATACTTTGTCTAACGAGCACTTATATGTGCATGCGAAGCAAAGCGTAGCGTAGCCGGGCAAAAGCAAAGATTGCGAGTCAAACAAAGTCACGTTTTTCTCCAACGAAGAAAAGCTCATTGTAAACTATAAGTAACTCATTCCGGAATGCGAGTAGACGCACAACGCTGCCCTAGTCCACGAATAGGCTGCCTTTAAAATTTGAGTTGCAATTTTTATTTACCAATAAAGAACAAAAATATCCTGAATAAAGTAGCTGTTCTTCTTAAAGAATATAAACATTAGAGGGCAACGGTAAAAGAGCGCTTACAGCGCATTACCGCTTCTAAAATAACGAGATAACGGTTTAATGAGAACTTTTTGAAAAATACATTGCCATTCTACGATCAATATGTACGTTTACATATAGTAAAATAAAAATTTTACACAGCTAAAACATATTCAGCATGTTCTTCAAAAAAATACTTCGTTTATTTCCTCGTCTATATGCCAGAGTAAATTGAACACATCAACTCTCGGGCTGACTGTTCAATTTCCAGTTTTTTTGCTTGTTCGATATAACAATTTAATTTTCCAATTTTCTTCGTTTTTCACCGTCTTTTGTGCTCCTTAAACGTCTTGAAAATTGATGAGAAAATATGTGTACGTCTCGCGTACATGTAAATTCAATTGAAAATTTTACAGTGATTTTCTATCATCATTGACATATAATTGATTGCCATGTATTCTATTTTAGAAGATTAAAGTATTAGAAACGTGAATTGCCTTGTAAGATGTGATATTAACGTCTTTTTATATTTATTTATTTATTACATACTTTTCAATTGTGTGCTGCTTGTTAGTGAAGACGTTTAAATGTAATTTTGAGTTTTTATTGAGTTTGAAGATTGTAAAATTTATTTTTGATTGTTATTGTTACACGCAGTTTTATGTACCCTACATAAAGTGTTAGAGTGGGATATGAATTATTTGATTTGCTAGTAACACAGAATAGTAATTGTGTGATTAAAATTTACCATTATTGTATGTGGAATGACTAATCTTGAAATTAAATGAAAATTATTTGTTTTCAGAATTTCACCGGAAATACCATAACACTTCTTAATACAGTCATCCGTTATACAAATATAAACAAATTTAGGATAAAATGGGGAAAACCTCACACCAACGTGAAAACTTCGCACATATAAATTTTCAAAGTAGAATTAAAATCACGTAAATTTTGATAATAAATTTTAGTTTAATGGATTCTTGTGCTGAAACCTTTTTTCGTATACCGTAATACCATTTCATTAGGGGTATAATATTACACAAGAAGAAAAACAACAATGCGATTTTTCTTTGAGTTTTCATTCTACAAAAATACGTTTCCTTTTATAGTTAATAATAATAGTGACGGCCACAGTCTCGTTTCATTTTCATACACCGTATAATATGATTTTTGTGGATTGTATTCTGAAATATAGTTATTTTCACAAGCAAGCTACTCGGAAATGAAAATCAACAATATTGTCGCGACGAGATTATGATCGCTATATTTAAAATTTTTATTATTGTGGAAAATCTAATGAGCTCATTCAACTCGCAATAATATTTTGGTGTCATCAAAAAACATATTAGTTTAAATATTTTGGGTCAGACAAAGGTCCAACAATGAATTCATAGAGAATGTGAAGGAAATCCTCACATTATGCAATGATATCAATGGCCCCACTTGCTCAAATATATATCTTAGAGCAATTAGAAATAAAATTGTGGACGAAGCAAATGAAGTTCTGACAATGTAAGTTAGGCTAGGTTAGGTAAGAGTGGCTGCTATCGCACACTTAGGCCAATAGTGGCCCATTGTGATACCACAGGATCCTATCTCTCCTTTACTTCCGCTTAAACCATCCAGAGCTAGTTATGTACACACCTAAATACTTATTCCTTCTGCATGACAGTGCTGGACACGAGCATAGGAAGTAATCTAACGTCTCTTCCTCCTCTTCGTCTAAACAACTTCTACAAAAGCCATTCGTCTGTAGACCCAGACTTCTCGCATGTTCCCCAAAAAGGCAGCGTTCTGTCACTATCCCTACGACCAACTCCACCTCTCGTTTTCCCAGGGATACTATTGCTTTTGAACGAGGAAATGGTCCAGTTTTTCCCAAACCTGTTTCGCTACCCTGCACGTGAGAGTCCACCTGTCGTTTGTCAAGGCGATTGTCTTCTTACTGAGCGCCAATTTAAGCGCTGCTATAGGTCTCACCAGACCTGCCATTTTCGGCTGCATCTGGAAAGTCGTACCGTACCTAGCTAGTTCGTCTGCCCTGCAGTTTCTCGTGACGTCCGAGTGACCAGGCACTCAGATTATCTGGATGCGGAAATACTCGCTGATCTCATTAAGAGATGATAGGCAATCCAGCGCCACCCGTGACTTCAGACAAATCGCCTCTAGCAACCTGGATGTCACCAGACTGTCAACATAAATCGCGAAATCCCTCACGGATACCACGTTATGCTTCAACCATGTCATGACTACGCCTATCGCCACCATTTCAACCTAGTACACGTTGCAATAGTCAGGGAGACGAACGGAAATATTAACGTTAAGCTTCTTACAGAAGATTCCGGCTCCTACCTTGCCGTCTAGCTTAGAACAGTGTTGTGCCTGTTTTTTACGTTACGTAATATACTCGGTTTTTTACATGTAAAATACGTATTTTACACATAACAATTTTTTACAAAATGTAAAATACAAAAACTATTCGTAACTAATTCAAAATTACTTATAGTTCATAATCTCAATTCTTACGTATCTATATAAAGAAAATTGGATATAGGTATGATGTAAAATGAGAATTGAACTTTAAATAATTGAATTGAATTGAATTTATTTATAATTCTTCTAATTTATTAATTATAATTAAAAGTAAAATATTTGTAGAAAAATATAAATAAAATTATTTATTTTTCAAAGAAAATTTGGTTTGTTTCTCAGCTACTAACTTATTTTTTAGAATTGAAAAACAAAATCCACAACACTATGGGATTGAAGTGTAAAACGATTAATCATCGAACTCATTCAATATTAATGCTATATCATTTTAATGTTATCGGTTACAAAAATTGTTTAGATGATTACGAGAAATCATTACCATCTTTCGACAAGATTATTTAACTTGACACAGACAGAGAAATCTGTAGTGCAATTTGTTCTCTATCGATTATTGCTTAAAATAAGAATTACATTGCTTAAAATAAACAACTTCATACTGCTCTAATATTGTAGCAAAATGAAATAAAAAAATTGTTGCGCTATGTGACGTGAGGAGAAAAAATCCAAAAATTTAGGTGTCATTTGTTATTGTCAAATGTCAACACAAAAAAACAAAAATAAAAATCAAAAAATAAAATCAGGTATATAAAAATTTAAATATTATAATATTATATCAAAATAATATAATTATATACACCAGCTCCAAATACACCAGCTCCAAAACTAGAGGATTTTAATACGGCCAAGGAATCAAGGATAGTGCAAATTTGCTTGAAAATGATATTTCGTATGAATGAGTTGGAGTTCAAAACTATGCTTGTTCGATGTATCGCTCATCTTAGCCTTAACTATAAGAATACGGCAAATCAAAATTTGGCCCGAGATATTAAAATTTTACTAACCGTTTTCGAGTGAGTTTTCTATTACTTATTAAATTACAAGTCAAATGAAACTATACCAATGGCTCTTTGGCTCGAATATTTTAATTTTCTTAACTAAGTAGAATTTTGACTGAAAAATAAATATTTTGTTTACTTATGCTTATAATAATTATTAATAAAAAACAAATATGTTGTATTTCAAAAAAATTGTTTATTTATTTATTATAAATTCAGTTTTACTTTTAAAAGTAACATTAATGAAATTTGGTTTATCGCAAATCTTCATTATCATCACTATCAACAAATCGAATTAGAATTTATTTATTATTTAAAGAATAATATTAATAAATATGAATTAATTTTTTAGACCTATTAAATGTCAGGCTATTTCGAATTAGGCAAGGAATTTGACCCCGATTTGAAAATATCCGTTCAATCTGCGCTGTCGATGCTGGAAGATTTAATAATTTCAGTGCTAAGTTGGATACGTTTGGGTGGCTTCGCTGCAGTGCTCCAAAAAATGTCTGGAATCTTTTGAGTATAGTTAGGAAAATTCCACTTTGTTTTTGTAAATGAGCCAATCCACAATCCTCAAATTTCCGTGGCCAATTAAATTTGTCAGACATAAAAAATAGTTATGGCAAATATATCAAAATTTATTTTTGATAAAGATTTTATCGAAAGCGTACAAAACTCAAAAGAATTGATTGATCCCATATGTAATCTTATAAACACTTTCCAACGTGGAAAAACTACTTTAGCGAATACTGGTGTTATGTGGCTAAAAATATTTTTTGAAAAACGCCACCTTATTATGTGCATCCTTATTACGATAACGACCTTTTAATTGATAGTCAAATGGATAAAATCAATCAGTTTTAACAAATTTAAATGGCCAAGGAAATTAGGATTGGCTCATTTACAAAAACGAAAGTGGAATATCCCATACTTTATACTCAAAAGAAATAAGAAATCCACAAGATTTTTGGAGCACTGCAGCGATAAGCCACCCAAACTTATCCAAATTTGCACTGAAATTATTAAAACTTCGATCACATTCGAAACTTGTCCCTCTTTAGTCAACAATTTTTATCAAACAGACTCTTAGAAATTAACTACGATAGCTGTCTTAAAGTAATTCGTGCAAACCTGTCTGAAAACTCCGTAATATTAATCAATATTACTATTTCGATTTTTATTTTTTTGTGTTGACTTTTGACAATAACAAATGACACCTAAATTTTTGGATTTTTCTCCTCCGTCACATAGCGTAACAATTTTTTTATTTGGTTTTGCTACAATATTAGAGTAGTATGAAGTTGTTTATTTTAAGCAATGTAATTCTTATTTTAAGCGATAATCGATAGAGAACAAATTGCACTACAGATGTCTCTGTCTGTGTCAAGTTAAATAATCTTGTCGAAAGATGGTAATGATTTCTCGTAATCATCTAAAAAATTTTTATAACAGATAACATTAAACTGTTATAGCATTAATATTGAATGAGTTCGATGATTGATCGTTTTATACTTCAATCCCATTCAACAGTGGATTTTGTTTTTCTATTCTAAAAAATAAGTTAGTAGCTGAGAAACAAACCATATTTTCTTTGAAAAAAAAAATAATTTTATTTATATTTTTCTACAAATATTTTACTTTTAATTATAATTAATAAATTAGAAGCAATATAAATAAATTCAAAAATTTCAAATCCATTTCTCATTTTACATCATATATCCAAATTTTTATTCATATACGAAAGAATTGATGTTTTTGAATTAGTTACGAAAATTTTACGCAGTGTTCCTCGCAGTAATTGCATTTGCGAAGTGTGTATTTGGATAACGACTTCTGTAGTTATGCTTATGTCGTATTTTATATTAATTTAACTTAGCATCTTTTATTAATATAGTTTTTATCGAATAAAATTAAATGTATTAATATGATACAAATTTACGTTTCGTATATATTAAGGTTTGTGTCTTTACTAAGGTTTTCAAATACGCGTTTGATTTTATACAATATTATACGTTTTATACAGTAATTTAAGTATATTACCATTTTTTACGTAAAAAATGTATAAAACAGTTTTTTACATACAATTGCACAACACTGGCTTAGAACCATCTTGAATGATCGCCTCAATTTTTACATTATTAAAGGCACCCTCATTGTCGAGAAATGCAACCATACAAAACTCTTGCGAGTAAATTGACTTCTCAGTCATGCGTACCAGATCGTGCAGAGCTGTTTCTACCAATTTTCACTTACATTACGCATGCT
This sequence comes from Nephrotoma appendiculata, assembly GCA_947310385.1. Taxonomy (NCBI): domain Eukaryota; kingdom Metazoa; phylum Arthropoda; class Insecta; order Diptera; family Tipulidae; genus Nephrotoma; species Nephrotoma appendiculata. The sequence goes on from OX371224.1 coordinate 171,418,225, forward strand.
GCGACATTGCCCAATTCCTGGGCTCAATTTTTGGTCGAATACCTACATCTACCAAACTTTCCAAGGTTTTCAACAGAACGGATGATAGAGTTAAAGGGTCCTTTAGTCTCAGGTCCTTTGGATAAGCATGTGAACTCTTTCCCGATTTCGGGATAAAGACCACTCAAACCTCCGTCCATTTCCTAGGAATATAGACCAGTTTCAGACATCCCCTGAAGATACCCTCCAGCCAGGGAGGATGACAGCCGAGTTCCTTTGGATCTCTGCTGGTATAATCCATTCCGGGCCTACCGATTTATAAAGCTTAAAAACGTTCAGTGCCCACCGGATTTGCTCCCTGTCCACGATGCCCTCCATCTCTATTGACCGTGTTACTCCATGAGCTCCAGGCTCCATCGAGTCATCCAAGTGTCAAGGAAAATGGGCCTCGATGAGGAGCTCCAATAATTCCATACTTGAAGCTGTCCATGACCCGTCCGGTTTAATTAAATAACTAGAACTGGTTGGGTTAGTAGCTAGAATTTTCCTAAGGCAAGAAGTCTCAGAGACCTCCTTCATCCTTCAATAGAAGGGTCTCCAAGACCCCATTTGTGTCTTCCTCAACTCGTTTTTGTACTTTCTTAGCTCCTCCTTATAGGAGTCCCAATCCCGAACCTCCCTTGTGTTGTTAGCTTTATTAAAAGCTGTCCTACACGCCCTCCGATAGGTTAACAAATTCTTGGTCCTCCATATCGTTTTCTGCCTCCCTCTAAACTTTATCAGGGGGCACGTATAGCATTACATGAATAATTGCATGCTTTTGTGATAATATCAACCATGCAGTCCAATTGTTCTAGCGTCGCGGGAGCTCCAGGAACCTCCAGTGGCAATAATTCCTTCAACACCTCATATAAAAGATCGGTTCTGACGCAAAGGTCACATCTAGAACCTCCTGTCGATTTTTAATAATGAATGTTGGTCACACCCACTGATGGAGCCCCACCTTCACGGTTAGAGTTACTCCCTTCTTCCAGTTTTCGAAGGGTGCCGCCCCCTTTATTTTTGTTTTGTTTATTGTTTTCCATGTTTCTCCCACGAGTATCGGAGAAATACTGATCGACCTGCGCAGAGATCCGAATAAGCAGGCAAGGCTAAATACAACTGGAGGTTGCGTGGTATCCAGAGGGCTCCGTTCACGAGTGGGCTTTGTTAAATGGGCCCCAGCCTAGCCGATCCTTAGATCGCACAACTAACTCCAGTCTATTGGTTCACTGAGCTCCACGGCCCCAGCGCCCCCGCCCCCCTCCAACATTCACCATCCATTCATCCACACATTTGGATATCTCAACCCAATGGGACCCATTCCATTCAAAGGATCACCCATTTATCGGGTTTCCTACTCACTCGGGTCTGACAATGTATGACACACCATTTATTGAGTGGCCGGCCATGAAGGACAATTTAATTAAACTTTACGCGGATTAGCGTAATGAAACAAACTTGGTGAGGGATTTGTATGGTACCTCCATAATTCGGGCTATGCAGCCCCCCACAGTTTGACTAAGGCATTTACCAAATGCCTAATAGAGCAAAATATGTCGTATATAAGAAAGAGACCAAGTTTAATGTGGCACCTGTTTCACAAAATCCAAATATGAATGGAAATGGATACCAATTTCAACCAATGAGAGCCTCATAGATCAGGTCTCGAGAATTATACTCCATTGAAGATCAACAGGAACGGTGATATGACAAAGAGCCTCAACCATACTTTTACGATCTAGATGAAAATGAGGTGGCTGATGAAAATTTTCATAACGAAGCCTCCTATTCGGAATCGGATACTTAGATATCAACAAATATCAATCCCTATACCCTTCCTTACTTCGTACAAGTACTAAAAACTAAAAATTCTAATAGACATGGGATCAAATAAATATTTCTTTTTCTTTCTAGTGTATCGAGCGAAGTCCAATCACTGTAACATACAAGACTCTTATACATCGGTATAAGGTGTAAGGATATTTAATTAAATTGGTACGGAACACCTTAACTCGAAAGAAAAGACGGCAATCTTAAAAGTATGTTATCGGTACAAGAAATTATTTCTTAGAACTGAACAGTGTTTGTATTTTAAAAATGCTGTAAAATGTGAAATAAACCTTAACGACATGATGTTACAAGACGGAATCATACGCCCAAGTCTCTCTTCTTGGTCGTCTACTATTGGTAACGTGCCAAAAAAATCCGATGCCAGCGGGAAGGTCAAGTGGTGAATAATAAGAGACTATATCGTAAGTTGAATGAGAAGACGATCGGTACCCTCTTCTAATCATCACAGACATACTCGATATATGAATGTATGTATTTCTCTACCTTGGATCTTATATATGGATTCTACTACATGATATAGGTATGGGAACAAGATATTCGTAAAATAGCTTTTCTGTCGACCACGGGCATAACGAATTTATAAGAATGACTTTTAGTTTTGATTCGTGGTCATGGACGATATATTAGGTGCGGTCTATAAACCAAAGCTTGCTTGTGTTCTTCGATGACGTCACTCCAGGAACACATCAACAACATAAAGCATTCAATAAATTAAGAAAGCCTAATTTAACAGTTCAAATGGACTTTTTGTGCCACTTTGTTAACTGCGACGGAGTTAAACCCAACCCTGAAAAAATAAAGCTATTAAGGAATTCTCCGTTCCTGCACCGGAGACGCAAATTAAAAGCTTTTTGGGTCTTACTATCGATACTATCGAAAGTTTATAAAAAAAACTTCTCCAACGTTACCAAACCACTAACGTTATGTTTGAGGAAAGACAAAGAAATAATCCTCGATACCAAGATATTTACAATATTTTGAATAATATAGCAAGGAGTCACAAATTATTTAGAAAAATCTGGATATTGCAAGATTGGTTACCGACGCGAGTATCGTAACTATAGGAGCGATCCGCATGAAAAGATAAATCCATCTGTTATGCATCCAGAACCATAACAGTTACGGACCAAAGTTATTCCACCATGTAGAGAGCTTTGACCATCGTCCTTTTGCAAAACTTATTTAGTCAGAACACACGTTTTTTAACGCATCTTTTTAACGGACGTGTTAGATCATGAAGATCAAAATGCCATGATCAAAAAAGGGCGTAAAGAAAACCATCACCGAGAAATATTGAAGAATTATGAGTTTATCAAAAGAACTCACTATTACCCAAATATGAAAAATCTCATAACAACCTACATCAATAATTGCAGTACAACTGGAAAAATGGTGAAGTTAACAAACACAACTAAGACCATCTGTTGGAATAGTGCAGAACTCAGCGCCGACCCACCGTCCATGTCAGTGTACAGGTTGACATGGAGGTTGCAATGTGCAAATGGTATACTATAGTTGTATGAGTATAGGTGAATGGGTGGGTATGTGCGTGAATTTAAAAGAGGTACTAGTTGACCTTAAAAGAACATTAAATCCATTGGATAATTAATACTTAAGAAAATACATGTTTGCAAATAAATACGATAGACATCCATTGAAGATCGAATATGAAATTACGGGAAAGAAGGAAAAATTAACACGCCGTCCTTTAGAGCTTTTCTACAAGAATATGACGTTCAATTGCAATACGCCTCGATATATTTGTCAACAGGGAATTCCACTGTAGAGCGTCTGCACTCCACCTTGCAGGACTTAATGAAATTCACTCATACAGCAGAGCAAAAAAATCGGATGCATAAACGCATCCTTTCTTATAACAACACCAAACATACGGCAACAATATTCACACCTTTTGAGCTCCAAAAACCCTAATCATTTGCGATTTCTGCGGCTGGAATAATTTTCTTAAAGAGCGTCCAGCAGATGAAAAGCTGCCGCAAATAATAGACGAGAGCGGCGTTGAACTACTTTATCCTGAATTTCTACAAGCACTGCTGTCAGAACTAAATGCTCCCAGTCGCACTAATTTTCGGGACAACATTCATTCCTACAACAATGGAGTGTCGTTCTTCCCTGGGTGGAAAAATTGTAGAGATTCCAGGTTGTGGCCCATTTGTTTTTAAAGTGCATGACCAGACATATCATCACACTTCACATGTTCTGCCACTGACCCAACAAGCACCACAATGTGCTCAACTATATGTGATTGACACCATGAAGGCTTCTGATGCTCGAGCACTTCATCCAGCACTAATGTAGTACTAAAGCAGTGTTTTTCACGTATTTTCGATCAAATTGATCGCTTCTTCCGGCAAAATGACAGAATCGCCAAATGTTATCAAATGATGAGTGAAGTTGAAGCGGAAAAAACAGCAGCAGCAGCTTTTTGCACACAAGACGCAATGACCTTACCAGATTTCTCACATTTACGTGTTAGGCTAGGTAGAAAAAATTCAGAATTATCTGATACTTGGGTAAACGTACATATGTACATATGTATATTCACAGACATAAAATAACAAAAAAGTGCGTCGCCCCATTCTAATATTTTAAGATGGTTAAACTTCCTAAATAGGAAAGCATATTGACAAATAAGAAAATATGAAATTAATAATTAATAAATTGTACTACATGTCTAAAATATTTAATTGTGTAAAATTTTATGATTCAGAATCAGCTACGTTACTACTCAATTTTTTTTATAAAGGCTTACAGCTAATTTGCGGGTAAAATGTTGAAATGATTTTGCTAAGGCAACTAAGGAAAAATTCCGAATATACCGATTGTGTTGTATAACATAAAAGAATAGCCTGACGAGGAGGAAAGCGTCCACGACCACCTACTTCATAATAAAAAAGATACTCAAACACAAAAGTGAATTTCCGTAAGCGAATCGAAAAATTAGTTAACAAAGTGGTGTTCGTGAATGATCGTATCTTAATTATGAATAAATTGGATAAAATATCCAAATATGTTATAATGAACGTTGCAGCTTATGCATGCTGAATAACGAAAATGATAAAAATTATAATTCAGAGTCGGCATACAGATTTACGATTACGAAAAATTAATGTTTCAGTTTGTTTTTTATGAATTGCTGTACATGAATTGGTTTTACCTATATATTTAAAATCTTTTGAAACTCTAAATTTAAATATGGTATTGTAACGAAATTATTTCGTGCCATGAACTTGATTTGAAAAAAAATATCGGGAAAAAAAATTCGTAATAACGAGTTCGGTATTCTTTTGTAACAGACTGTATCAGTATTTACTTTACAATTCCAGTTGAGACCTCTGTCTTTAAAATAATGAAATTATATTTTTTTTTAAATATTTCGGTTGATAACCATAAACTAGGTACGCGAAAGATAGGAAAGAGGAAATAGAAAAATAGACAGCAGTCAAGTATAAATTTTTGAAGAGTAACCTTCTATGACGTGATAAATAACCCAACAAAACAATAAAAATGGGTTTATAAAAAATAGAAAAAATGAAAAATTCTCAAGTTAAAATTAATGTTCCGTTTTCATTTTTTTTGTATTAAATTAAAATTATACTGGAATTATACAACTACATGTGTAAATTGATGTTGTTAGTTGATAAGAAGTGCTAGTAGAAGTACAAAGAAAAAGTTTCGTGCTCTAAAACTTTTAAATGGTGAACTTTTCTGCAACTTGCACGAAAAACGTGGTTTGATATAAAACTATCTAAGTTTGTGAACGTACGCAAACCACTTAAGTTAAATCCACCTAATTACGGGGATTGATAATTAAAACGTTCTAATAATGACGTATAATATGTGTGTATATCTAACCATAATTTGGTTTAAATCAATTAAATAACTAAAAAAATTTAAATTAATATAATTATTAATATTATAATAATAATCAACTAATTCATACATTAAAAACGAACAATTTAATATTAAAGTGAACATAATGATGCTCTATTTTGGTCACTACCGTTAATACTACCTGTGCAATCATAACAAGAAACATTATTATTTTGAGTTTTGTGAGTAAAATAGACTTAGATTTTTTCAACCAGCTCGTAAAAGTAGTACCAAAAAGCAACGGAACCGAAGCACATTATAATATAATAACGATTACTGTAATATTTTATCAAATAATAATATAATACATAACACATTACTTAATATAAATAACAAAACATTCTATATACTATATAAATAGAAATAATCTAGTTAACATAATATCAGAGCCATCTATGATTTTGAAGAGCCGTAATATTAAAAAGAGAGCTTTCAGTAGAGGGGAAGCTTTTATTGAATTACTATAAGAAACCGTGGTAATTGGAAAATTTTTGAACATGAATTTATGAATAAAAAATTAAACAAATCATCTAAATTTTAATTTTATATTTTTAATAAACTATTCAAGGAACACATATTTGACAATCAGCCATCATAATCTAGTATTTATTTGGCAAATTTAAACTAAAGCGGAGCATAAATTTATTAATTTTTTATAAAAATGAGCTTTCCATTTAGTTGTGTAGGTTTATAAAGTAAGATAATAAAGGGTGGTGCCGCGGATTCCTCTTACACCCAATTTAAAATTTAGTTTTACAAAAATGTAACTTATTTGGTAAATTCTGATCACATGCACCTCAGAATTTTTGAGATGAACGATGCACTTAATAGCAATCTAAACATTCTCCATTTATAACAAAATTAAAGAGAAAACGTGAGCTGAAACGAAATTTTATGAATCACCATGTAGAAACAATAATATTATTCATATAATAAAATTTATTTTTGTTTTTATTTATTATTTTTGTGTACAAAAACTCAACGTTGTCATGGTTTTCTTAATTAAATATTATTACAAAACAGAACAAAACGTAAAAAACTTCAATTTTATTCGATTGCAAAATCGAGCTTTCTGTAATTTGAAAATCCTGAAAAGTGTAAAATAATAAATAACTATTTACGAAAATAAACCATTATTATTGTAAGTTAAGCGCGAAATCTTTAATATAATAATTTAACATAATTAATAAAACTCAAAACAATTATAATTTTTATTTATTAAACGGTTGGCATAAATAAAGCTTTTCATCGCAAAATATTTATCATCGTAGTTGCTGCGCGCTGAAAAACAATAATAGAAAAATGTCACATTTTTTCCAAATTTTTTCTTTTCTTATTTCAATTCGCTCGTATTCGGTTATTTTCAGTTCCAGGAGATCTCAATAATCTATTGAACCAGGCAGTATACATAATAAATTGTTAAATTTTAGTTAACAAACTTTAGGGTTTAATATTTAGCTTTAATTTATACTTAGCGACATCTATTGATTGGTTTATTAATTGCGAAAAGCTCTATAATATAATGTTTATATTTTATGAAGCTCCGGTTTGTTTATACTACAGGATGAAACAGTATAGCCTGCGAATTTGATGCGATGAAATTTTTAACAAATAACGAAAAAACATTTTTCGAAGTTTGGTCATCAACAATGTTGTAATAGAATCCAGAACACAATAACCCCCATATTTCATAGCTACTCAAAAAGCATTTTTTAACGAACGTTTTGTTTTGGGAAAGAAATGCTGAAATTTTTGATGGAACACTCTATATTAATTTCTTACATACACATATAAACAAATTCTTATTTCTACAATAAAAAAAAAATTTTGTGGTAGACTAATTTGAATATTTTTGCGTTAATTCGATATAATATGACTCAATTTTAAAATATGCTTTTCCTGAATATTGAACTAACCATTCAAATTAAAAATTGAAACGAAGCATTAATGTTTTTATATACAAAAAAGCTTCTAAAAAAATATTAAAATACACTGATTGGTATGAAAAAGAACAAAAAGCTTCCCCTCTATGGAAAGCTCATGGAAAAAAAGGGGGAATGTTACGGCTCTTATATTAAGGAGGCTCTGATAATATACGATATATCACACATGGCCAAATTGCGGCTCGCGAGCCGCACGTGTCTTTTTAAAAGAGTGAATGCGGCTCTCGAAAAGAAATAAAAAATTAAATAACTTTAATAATTCATTAAAATTATTTTGTGCTCTTAATTGAAAATTGCGACTTTGATTAAGTTGGCTCTAGTAACGAGAAATTATTAGAATTCGGCTCCACGTGTCATCAAGCACGTGGAGTTTGGCCATGTGTGATAGCTATATATATAAATACCAATAATATAATTTTTATAATCTAAAATAATCGCGATAAATAACAATACATAAAAGCGACCAAAAATACAATTCGCACCAAATACAATGTGGATTACCAATGGCGCCCAACGTGTTTTTTTAAATTCTGTAAGCTAATTGTAATTTAATATTTTAGTTTAAGTGTACATTTAAGCATAACCACAAATAGGTTCAAGCATTTCCTTATGTTTTTCCACTTAATTAATTTTGTTTGAGTTAAGTTTTTGTAAGTGGAAAATGGATACTTAGAAAAGGAAATGGTTCAAACTATTTATATTTATATTACTTCTCGAAAATGGTTTATTTAAATACCATGTACTTTTAAATTAGACTGATTATTTCATTTTTCTCTGCTACTTAATTTTCTTAGTATTTAAGTACTAACCAACCTAATTTTCTTGGTGATGGTGATTTTTACTATTAAATATATATATTTTTATAACGTGAAATTAAAATTTAATAATTTTTCATTTTTTTTCTTCCTCGTCTGCCATTTCATTTGTGATTTGTTTTTGTTTGACCGTATTTTGGTCAAATCACAAATTTGATAGTTGACAATTACTTAATATGTTTTTCGCTTGCTGCTGGTCAGGGCTGGACAGAAACACGTTGACTGTTGTGTAAGAACTAATATTTATTCCATAATTCATTTGATTTAATTTGATTTCATTTGAAAAGATCATTTATAAAACTATTGATTATGCAAAAAATGTAAAATTAAATGTAAATGCCCTAGTCAGTATGAAAACCGATATACATATTCCGTGTCATCAGTATTTAACGGATGTATATGTATATGGAAAAATTGATATATTCAATGTCATAATTTGATATAAGTGTTGTTGTTATAACATTCTCCCCGGCCAAGATGTGAAGATTATCTAGCTTTATACCAGAGCCTCTAGAGGAATGACTCTGTCTGGTTTATATTTGGTTGCATCAATTCTCCTTTTGATTGCCACGAAGACTATGAGTATGAGTACGAGCGCAAGGAGCCCATACGTGAGTGCATAGTGGTGCACGTGGTGATGAGATAAGCTTTGTCCTGTATTCATCGTTACTGCCCTTATTCTTTGCTGTAGTTCTTCGATTCCTTGTACCTTTGACAAGTCTTAAAAGTGATGGGAGTAACCTTGTGGTTGCTTGGTCATTTCTGTTGAGAGATTAAATGTTGGTAGTATTGAGGAGTATACTTTGTGATAGTACGATTGCTTCGCTGGTATGCTTATGGTTCTTCCCTTCAGTGTACAACCAGAGCCTAAGCTTAGAATTCCGCTTCTTGATATCTTTGTAGAAAATGGCTCTTGTTGACAAACGATACTGATCGTACGTTCAGCTGGTACTGAATAAAGCCATCTGTAATCTCTTAGTTGGATCCATGTATCGGGCATGTTGTTCGTCTTCCTTTCGATCACCTCGCATTTGTTATTCACTTTATCTTGTCGTAGCAGGAGCAGCTCACATAAAACATCATCTTCTTGATTCTGATGCATAGCCTGGGTTAGCTGGCATATGCTAAAGTCGTTGGTGCTGATACAGTTTTGCCATTCAGAAGTTGTCATTGAAGAATATGTGTGCCGATGCAAATCTGTCACGAGAAGTTCTATTTGTGGCCGTATAAATATAGATGGACTGTTGGGGGTAGGCAGCGGTATGGGCTTATATATTTGGTATATTTCCTTATATAATGATGGCAGCTTCACCTCAAATATCAAATATTTGCCTTGCAGCCTTGTCTTGGCTGGCATTAGCTGGTATAGTGCCAATATGTCATCTGTGTCATCGATATTGGGAAGCATTAGTTCAGGTGGTAGATTTCTCGTCATAAAATCTATTTCTTTTTTCAGTTGTTGTGTCGTTAAAAGCCTCGTAGTAATGACTCTATTGTGCGTATCCAATACTGCTTCTATCAGTGTATCTTGAATCTCCTTGAATGCAATCATGCGTAAAATTGTATGTATTGATAGAGTTAGAAAGTTGCTTTTTGAAGTAAAACTTCTTTAGGCACGCTTGACTTGGGGACTAAGCTGGCAAATGCGTTACGAAAAGTGTAATCGAAAGAGGCGAACGAAACAATAGACGCAAAACGAAATCATTTTCCTTTAGTATCAGGATGTGCCATGACAATTCATAAATCCCTAGGTGGAACATTAGTTGATACCATTTTATTTTAATCATTGGTTAAAAAAATGGTATAATAAGAAAATAGGAAAATTGGTAAATGGAAAATTGGAAAATTGGAAAAATTGGATAATTGGAAATTTTGAAATTTGCAAAATTGGAAATTTTGAAAATTGGTAAATTGGAAAATTGGAAAATTTTAAAATTGGAAAATTAGAAAATTGGAAAACAGGTAAATGGAAAATTGGGAAATAGGAATATATGAAAATATGAAAATATGAAAATATGAAAATATGAAAATATGAAAATATGAAAATATGAAAATATGAAAATATGAAAATATGAAAATATGAAAATATGAAAATATGAAAATATGAAAATATGAAAATATGAAAATATGAAAATATGAAAATATGAAAATATGAAAATATGAAAATATGAAAATATGAAAATATGAAAATATGAAAATATGAAAATATGAAAATATGAAAATATGAAAATATGAAAATATGAAAATATGAAAATATGAAAATATGAAAATATGAAAATATGAAAATATGAAAATATGAAAATATGAAAATATGAAAATATGAAAATATGAAAATATGAAAATATGAAAATATGAAAATATGAAAATATGAAAATATGAAAATATGAAAATATGAAAATATGAAAATATGAAAATATGAAAATATGAAAATATGAAAATATGAAAATATGAAAATATGAAAATATGAAAATATGAAAATATGAAAATATGAAAATATGAAAATATGAAAATATGAAAATATGAAAATATGAAAATATGAAAATATGAAAATATGAAAATATGAAAATATGAAAATATGAAAATATGAAAATATGAAAATATGAAAATATGAAAATATGAAAATATGAAAATATGAAAATATGAAAATATGAAAATATGAAAATATGAAAATATGAAAATATGAAAATATGAAAATATGAAAATATGAAAATATGAAAATATGAAAATATGAAAATATGAAAATATGAAAATATGAAAATATGAAAATATGAAAATATGAAAATATGAAAATATGAAAATATGAAAATATGAAAATATGAAAATATGAAAATATGAAAATATGAAAATATGAAAATATGAAAATATGATGATATGATGATATGATGATATGATGATATGATGATATGATGATATGAAAATATGAAAATATGAAAATATGAAAATATGAAAATATGAAAATATGAAAATATGAAAAGAAAATATGAAAATATGAAAATATGAAAATATGAAAATATGAAAATATGAAAATATGAAAATATGAAAATATGAAAATATGAAAATATGAAAATATGAAAATATGAAAATATGAAAATATGAAAATATGAAAATATGAAAATATGAAAATATGAAAATATGAAAATATGAAAATATGAAAATATGAAAATATGAAAATATGATGATATGATGATATGATGATATGATGATATGATGATATGAAAATATGAAAATATGAAAATATGAAAATATGAAAATATGAAAATATGAAAATATGAAAATTGGAAAATTGGTAAATTGGAAAACTGGTAAATTGGAAAATTGGAAAATTGAAAAATTAGAAAATTCGAAAATTGGAAAATTGGACAATTGGAAAATTGGAAAATTGAAAAATTGAAAAATTGAAAAATTGCAAAATTGTAAGGTAGGAAAATAAAAAATATGAAAATAGGAAATTTTGAAAGTTGGTAAATTGGAAAATTGGAAAATTTGTAAATTGGAAAATTGAAAAACAGGAAAATTGGAAAGTCATAATATAGACTTCTATGTCACTGACTGACTCACTCGAGAACGCACAGGGTGACCAAAATTTTTTTTTCTATATTATAACATCTATGTCACTCACTAACTTACTCACTCCAGAACGCACAGGGTGACCAAAAAATATTCGTCCGTGTGATATATTTTATATATGTATTTTTTCTATATTATAGCTCCATTTCACACGAGGTATCGCAGAAACCGATTCTTTCTTCGTTTCTTTCCCCGATTGCCTATGATACAGGTTTTAATGCGACTTAAACATATTTTCGATGAAACCACATGATGTACTGTGGTTATACACAAATGAAATAAAAAATATTTCAAGGCCATTTTAACTATGCGAAGAGATTTCAAAAATGTTTTTTTTGTGTTGTTTGTGACACATACATAAACATTGTCTATTACGACTAGTTGGCCTTGAAAAAGTTACCAAGTTACAAGGTTACCTCTTGTGGCATCAGACATAAACGGCTAGCTGACACTCGAGAACGCAAAGGATGACCAATTTTTTTCCAATATTATAATTTTTCTATATTATATTATAAATATTAAATATATATTAGAAGTTTTACTTCAGTAGTGTGGTCTAAAGCACACTTAATTTTTTTTCATCGTTGCTCTCCAACGCCTCTTCTAACTGATTCTTGAACACAAGCCAATGCTTGTTGACATCTTCTTGTCTATTTTTGAAGACGTTTATAGTCGCATCTATGATTGACGTTTGATTCTTTAATAATGCCGTGAAATGGTTGTTGTTCATCTTGAGTTTTTCTATTTCTTCCTCATAACGTACCGCGGCCCTGTCATCTAGCACCCCAAATAACTCATCGGCTATATTTCCTCCTAAGTTAAAAAGTGCACGTTTGCTTCTTCCAAAACTCACCTTATGGTGGTGAAGCAATTCATCCTTGTGCTCCATTTCTTGTAAAGATTGCTCGAACGATGGTTCTATTAGTCCACATGTATTTTCTCTTGATCTTTTAGCGATACTCGAGTTTGTGAAGTTGTCGTCAGGATATGAACAATATTTAGCTAGTCTGTCTATGGAACGCTTATAGGCAGCCAGTTCTGCATAATAGCTGGTTAGATTATAATACACTAGTGCGCTCGAATTGCAAAAACTAAACGTAATTAGTAATATGAGTAGTGTTGCATAGATCTTCTTGGTAACCCTGGCAACTCGAGACCTGCCAACCTTGTGTTGTCCTACCTTGTTGTCGCCTACTGTTACATCTTCATCTGATTTGCTTGTTGGATCTTGATTATCCTCAGTTGGAAGGAGACCTATCTTTGTAATCGGTCTCTTGAAGATGGTGTTTTTTGCACCCTTTATTGATACCACTCTGGTTAGACCATCTGACCCTGGATGAGTATCTGTTATCCTTCCCATTGCCCATTTTGTAGGTGGAAGTTGTTCGTCCTTTATTAGAACTAGCAGACCAATCCTGTAGTTTGCTTTTGGTTCTTTCCATTTGTACCTTTGTTGTAGACTGTTCAAGTAATCCTTAGACCATATTTTCCAAAATCCTTGAGTCATCTTTGAAAGTAGAGTCCACCTCTGTTTTGGGCTTATGTTGGTTTTATCTGACTCAGGGGGTGAAATCAGTGGTCTCCCGATTAAAAAATGTCCAGGTGTCAAAGCATCAAAATCATCTAAATCGCTTGACAGTGAAAGAATCGGTCTGGAATTTAAACATGCTTCAATTTGTGATAATACGGTGCTGAACTCCTCGTAGGTCAGTGTTGTTTCACCGATCACTTTCTTTAAGTGGCCTTTCGTTGATTTGACTCCAGATTCCCAAATGCCTTCGAAGTGGGGACTACCGGGCGGGATGAAATGCCAGTTTGTTCGATAGTTAGCTGCTTCCTGAGCTGCGTTGTTGTTTGCTTGTTGTATGTATGTGCCACCTGTAGCTCCTTACTTAGTGCGTTCCGAGCTCCAACGAAGTTGGTACCGTTATCACTGTATATGTTTAAAGGCGTTCCCCTTCTTGAAGTAAATCTTCTAAATGCTGCCAGGAATGCTGTTGTTGTTAGCTCACTCACCAGTTCCAAGTGAATTGCTTTCGTAGAGAATCAAATGAACAATGCGACATATCCCTTGTAGGACTTGTTTCCTCTTCCTTTGGATACACGAATTGCAAATGGACCCGCGTAGTCAATGCCGGTATTAGAAAATGGGGCAGAAGGAGTGACTCTAGCTTCCGGTAACATACCCATTAACTGTTCTGATGCTGCGCTTCTGAATCGAAAGAATTTTACACAATTGTGGATTGTTGTGCGTACTAGACGTTTACCATCCAAAATCCAATATTTTGAACGTATTTGTGCTAGAGTTGCTTGTACGCCTCCGTGTAATACAAGATGGTGTGCTTCAATTGTGATTAGGTTTGAGTAAATATGACTTTTTGGTAGAATTAGCCGATGCTTTTGATCATACTTAAGTTGAGATTTTTGTAATCTACCGCCGACCCTCAGCAAACCATTTTCGTCCATGAATGGATTTAGAGATGATAGTTTGCTGTTTTTTCTGGCTTTACTCGTTGATTTGAGGAGTTTAATATCTGCGGCGAATTCCGAATCTTGTATTGTTTTTATGATTACATTGTTTGATCTGGTTAGTTCATCTACTGTTAGAAAACTGGGTATCTCTCCACGAACTTGACGTATTCGATATTTAATGATAGTAATAAATCTGTAGCAGTACGCTATAGGTCTTTTGATTTTAAGAGCCGATGAAAATCGTGAAAAATCTATGAACTCTGGTTGAGGAGGTGCGTTGATAAATAAGCAATTTGTTTTTAGTTCCTCATTGGCTGCTTCTTTAGTTGGTTTAAGCGCTAATGGATAATTTGAGTTTTTTAACCAGCTTGGTCCTTCCCACCAAAGTTTACAGTTGCGCAAGTTTTGTGCGTTCATGCCACGTGAAGCTACATCTGCGGGGTTATAACTGGATTTTACATAATATCACTGAATTGGTTGCATAAGCGACTGAATTTCCGCTATTCTGTTACCCACAAAAGTTTTGTATTTACTGGGATCGCCTTTTATCCATCCAAGCGTTATCATCGAATCCGTCCACGCATAGGTAGTAGCGTGTTCTAAATCCATGGCATCTTGAACTGTTTTTAATAACTTTGCCAATAGTACGGCACCGCATAATTCCAACCTTGGTAACGATATTCTGTTTTTTATATGAGCGACCTTGGTCTTTGCTGCTATTAGATAAACGACCGGTGTGCCTTGGGAATTTATTGTCTTGTAGTATACCACTGCTGCAAATGCCTTCTCTGATGCATCGCTGAATCCATGTAGCTCATTTTCGCCTTGTTGCCTTTGTTCTATCCATCTGTTTATGGTAATATTTTCAATTGCATTCAAACCTTCTTTGAATTTACTCCATTGTTGTTGTAGTTCAATACTTAGAGTGCCATCCCATCCAACACCAACTATCCATAGTTTCTGCATTAATAATTTTGCTTCTATGATGATGGGTGCAAACCATCCTAATGGATCAAATAGTTTGGCTACTTCTGCCAATATGCTCCTTTTTGTTGGTTCTTTTATATTTTCGGACAATGATATTTTAAACCCAAATTTGTCGAAAACTCTGTTCCAGGTTATTCCGAGCGTCCTAATTGTTTCATCGATGTTTATGGAGCATAGCCCATCTTCGCGAGCGTTTTTAGGTAGATGTGTTGTCAATTCTCTTTTGTTACTTTCCCATTTTCTTAGATTAAAACCTCCAGCCTTCAGCAATTGTATGAGTTGTGAGTGGGCTTCTAATGCTTCTTCTAATGTATCAGCTCCTGAAAGCAGATCATCAACATAGAAATCTTTTAACGTTATTTTTGACGCGATTGGGTAGTTTTTTATTTCATCATGTGCTAGATGACATAAGACTTTAGTGGCTAAATATGTTGCTGACGTGGTCCCATATGTTACTGTTTTAAGTTTAAACGTTTTGATTTCTTCTTTTGGTGATTCTCTCCACAGGAGCCGTTGATAGTTTTGATCTTCTTCATTGATTATGATCTGGCGGAACATATTCTCTATGTCGGCTTTGATGACGAATTTATGTTTTCTCCATCGCATTAGAATTGATATTAGACCCTGTTGTAACGTTGGACCGTTTAGCATTAAGTCATTCAATGATGCACCGGATGTTGTTTTTGTCGAACCATCGAACACGACTCTAAGCTTTGTAGTCGTGCTGTCTGATTTCATCACTGCGTGATGTGGTAGATAATATGCTACAGTTGAGTCTTCCTCATCTTTTAGCATCTCAATTTGACCAAGTTGTTCATATTCACGCATAAAGTCTGTATAGCTTTTTCTGAGATTTGGTTCTCTTGACAACCTTCTTTCGACTTGAAGGAACCTTGCTATTGCCATGCGTTTAGAATCTCCCAAATGTATAGCTGGATCCTTTTGAAATGGGATACGTAATTCGAAGCACCCATTGTTCAGTCGCCTGTGCGTGTCACGAAAGAATTCTTCACACTCCTTCTCTGGCTTTGTGTGAATGCGTGGGGGATGCATTTCTTCTAACTCCCAAATTTTTTTTAGTTGTTCATCTATCTCAGCCGATGAGACGTGTGAGTTGTATTTTAGCTCTGTTGTCTTGTTGGGTGTAGATATTCTTCCTAAAATTACCCATCCGAATTCCGTGAGCTGTGCTGCTGGTTCGTTATTATTTCCTTTGATGCACTGTGGCTTCAAGATCTGCGTGTAATAATCTGCACCCAGTAGTATATCAATCGGTGCGGGAATGTTGTAGTTCGGATCGGCCAATAGCAGCTCATTCAAATGTTCCCATTTTTCAGACATAAACGGTTTTTCTGGCAGATTTTTGCTTATTTTGGTTAGTACTAGAGCTTCAATTTCTATTGAAAATGTTGACGGATATCTTGGTTGTAGGTTGATATTTACAATACTATTGACTCTGCCAGCAACTTGTCCGCCTACACCATGGACCTCTGCACTGATTTTACGACCTACTAGATTTAAACGTTGTTTGGCGTCTGTTGTTATAAATGATGTTTGTGAGCCGGTGTCGATCAGCAATCTTAAAAGCTCCTCCCTTCCATCAAACCTTGTGGTCTTGAATTATATTAATACGCTTAATTTTTTCAAACTCAACCCTAAAATGACCCCTAAACATGATCCGATCCGTTTAAATTTTTCAGGGTAGGTCAACATAAATATTGTGGTGTGCCTTTGCTAGAAAAATCGGAAAAATTCCACCGGGAAGTACCTGAAACGGGTACCTCAGGTGTTTTCAGCAAAATTTTGTCACGACGCCAGAATGCCATGACAAAATATGTTTATATTGAATCTATGATCATGCGCATTACACCGTGACAATGACAAAATTTATTATTGTAAAATTGCCGATGTTTGTGTGATGACACACTGTGATGACAAAATGAGTAGAAAATTTGTAATTGAATCTCAATTAAACAAAACAGAGAACATACAATGATTTTACATACATTTTGGTGTTAATAGTTGTGAGTGTAAAATACAATTTTGTCATGACACTCTATATCTATTTAAGATTTAAAAATTACCCGCGTATATGAATTTACTTTATTTTTGATAATCAAATCAGCATCAAATTTACATCTTAAAAAATCTTCTTAATTATTTCTTAACCAAAAATTCAATAAAATGTATTCACGTGACTGATTATTCAGTCACAGGTCAGCTAGTTTACATTTAATTTTACATTTTTTGCATAATCAATAGTTTTATAAATGATCTTTTCAAATGAAATCAAATTAAATCAAATGAATTATGGAATAAATATTAGTTCTTACACAACGTGTCTCTGTCCAGCCCTGACCAGCAGCAAGCGAAAAACATATTAAGTAATTGTCAACTATCAAATTTGTGATTTGACCAAAATACGGTCAAACATTGGTCCTTCGAGCAAAAAGAATCACGCTAGGTGAAACGCTCCACAACAACAACAATAACAAAAATTTATTATGGAGAAATTATTAAAACAACAAAGTGATCTGGACGAACAGATCCAAAGACTAATCTCAAATATAAGGAAGGATCCAGCTGCCCGGAAAACAAAGGCCCACCTGGAAAAAAGAAGTCGCGGATATCTACACAAGATATAAAGACAACGACAAGTTATTAATTAACTACGAAGGCATAGACAGCTTGCCTTACATAGAGGAACGCAAACATATAAAACGTGCTTGTGATACTATAACAGCTGAGATCAACTATAAGCTGGAAACTGCTGCAACAACTCCAACTACAAAAGTAGCAGATGACAACGCAATTGAAAAACTGCCGATAGCAACAACAACTGAGCTAGCAGAACTGAATGAGTTGGATATCGAAAGCACTCACACAGCCAGCACAACTACGGCACAACAAAAAGTTGCATCCAAGTTGGTAATCCCGACGATTCAAGCTAACAGCGATGATCCCAAGGAAAGGCTGCTCAGAAAGCAGTTAATAAAAATAAATCACTTGGAGAACATCATCATTCAAGCATACGGCCTCTTAAACACCACAAAAGAAGCTGAATACCTGAGACAAAAAAGTAAACAACTAAATACGACGATGGAAAAAATAGATGAGCTGCACGAAGAAATACTGCTAGAGACAACTGAAGAAGACTTAGAACAACAAGACTATTTTAAAAACAACATTTACTTCGAGATTAGCAGCCGTGCAGAAGAATGTACTGCTAAGCTACAACAAGCGGTACATAAGACGCTTGAAACAAGTGAAACACACACCAACAATCAGCAATCAAAAAATTACAGGTTAAAGGAAATTGAGATACCAAAGTTCAATGGGAACTATCAAGATTGGGTTGGGTTCCATGAACTGTTCTCAAAATTGGTAGATCAAAACGTCAGTCTAACAGATACACACAAAATCATGTATCTCAAAACACATTTGGAGGGAGCAGCGAGCAAAATCATCCAACATTTGCAGCCAATAGGAGACAATTATAAAAGCGCTATGGAAATATTAGGCAACAAATATCAAAACAAAAGGTTGCTAGTAAACAACCATATTAACGCTATTTTTGCCCTACACAATATTCAACAAGAAGCAGCATCTGCAATTAGAATATTGCATGACACCGTCAGGGAAAATCTACATGCAATAAAGAATTTAGGAGTCGACATTGCGACCTGGGGTGCCTGGCTAGTTCCATTTCTAACAAAAAAACTTGACAACGAGACTCTTAAATCATATGAGATGTCATTAGAAAATCCAAAGGAGATTCAATCTACCAACGGACTTCTCAAGTTTCTGGAACAGCGATATCAACTGCTAGAAACCTTACGACTACCAAAATTAACGCCGGCAAACGATAGCATTCGCCATAAACAACAAGCACTCAGTGCAACAATAGTAAAAAATCAATCGTGCATCTTGTGTTCAGAAAATCATAATTTAGAATGCTGTCACAAGTTTAACAAAATGAGTCACATAGAACGAATACAGCTTGTCAACTTACATGATCTATGCAGAAGGTGCCTAGCCACTGGACACAATTTTCAACAATGTTATATTCAATCAAGATGTAAAGAATGCAATGGCAAGCACCACAGTCTACTTCATACAAAGCAGTCTACAACTACAACTTCAAGAAGCATTTCAACCAACAGTGCGATGAAAACGCATGAGACAACACTTTTAGCAACCGCCCTTGTCAAGACCACAAGGTTTGATGGAAGGGAGGAGCTTTTAAGATTGCTGATCGACACCGGCTCACAAACATCATTTATAACAACAGACGCCAAACAACGTTTAAATCTAGTAGGTCGTAAAATCAGTGCAGAGGTCCATGGTGTAGGCGGACAAGTTGCTGGCAGAGTCAATAGTATTGTAAATATCAACCTACAACCAAGATATCCGTCAACATTTTCAATAGAAATTGAAGCTCTAGTACTAACCAAAATAAGCAAAAATCTGCCAGAAAAACCGTTTATGTCTGAAAAATGGGAACATTTGAATGAGCTGCTATTGGCCGATCCGAACTACAACATTCCCGCACCGATTGATATACTACTGGGTGCAGATTATTACACGCAGATCTTGAAGCCACAGTGCATCAAAGGAAATAATAACGAACCAGCAGCACAGCTCACGGAATTCGGATGGGTAATTTTAGGAAGAATATCTACACCCAACAAGACAACAGAGCTAAAATACAACTCACACGTCTCATCGGCTGAGATAGATGAACAACTAAAAAAAATTTGGGAGTTAGAAGAAATGCATCCCCCACGCATTCACACAAAGCCAGAGAAGGAGTGTGAAGAATTCTTTCGTGACACGCACAGGCGACTGAACAATGGGTGCTTCGAATTACGTATCCCATTTCAAAAGGATCCAGCTATACATTTGGGAGATTCTAAACGCATGGCAATAGCAAGGTTCCTTCAAGTCGAAAGAAGGTTGTCAAGAGAACCAAATCTCAGAAAAAGCTATACAGACTTTATGCGTGAATATGAACAACTTGGTCAAATTGAGATGCTAAAAGATGAGGAAGACTCAACTGTAGCATATTATCTACCACATCACGCAGTGATGAAATCAGACAGCACGACTACAAAGCTTAGAGTCGTGTTCGATGGTTCGACAAAAACAACATCCGGTGCATCATTGAATGACTTAATGCTAAACGGTCCAACGTTACAACAGGGTCTAATATCAATTCTAATGCGATGGAGAAAACATAAATTCGTCATCAAAGCCGACATAGAGAATATGTTCCGCCAGATCATAATCAATGAAGAAGATCAAAACTATCAACGGCTCCTGTGGAGAGAATCACCAAAAGAAGAAATCAAAACGTTTAAACTTAAAACAGTAACATATGGGACCACGTCAGCAACATATTTAGCCACTAAAGTCTTATGTCATCTAGCACATGATGAAATAAAAAACTACCCAATCGCGTCAAAAATAACGTTAAAAGATTTCTATGTTGATGATCTGCTTTCAGGAGCTGATACATTAGAAGAAGCATTAGAAGCCCACTCACAACTCATACAATTGCTGAAGGCTGGAGGTTTTAATCTAAGAAAATGGGAAAGTAACAAAAGAGAATTGACAACACATCTACCTAGAAACGCTCGCGAAGATGGGCTATGCTCCATAAACATCGATGAAACAATTAGGACGCTCGGAATAACCTGGAACAGAGTTTTCGACAAATTTGGGTTTAAAATATCATTGTCCGAAAATATAAAAGAACCAACAAAAAGGAGCATATTGGCAGAAGTAGCCAAACTATTTGATCCATTAGGATGGTTTGCACCCATCATCATAGAAGCAAAATTATTAATGCAGAAACTATGGATAGTTGGTGTTGGATGGGATGGCACTCTAAGTATTGAACTACAACTACAACTACAATTCGGCTCCACGTGTCATCAAGCACGTGGAGTTTGGCCATGTGTGATAGCTATATATATAAATACCAATAATATAATTTTTATAATCTAAAATAATCGCGATAAATAACAATACATAAAAGCGACCAAAAATACAATTCGCACCAAATACAATGTGGATTACCAATGGCGCCCAACGTGTTTTTTTAAATTCTGTAAGCTAATTGTAATTTAATATTTTAGTTTAAGTGTACATTTAAGCATAACCACAAATAGGTTCAAGCATTTCCTTATGTTTTTCCACTTAATTAATTTTGTTTGAGTTAAGTTTTTGTAAGTGGAAAATGGATACTTAGAAAAGGAAATGGTTCAAACTATTTATATTTATATTACTTCTCGAAAATGGTTTATTTAAATACCATGTACTTTTAAATTAGACTGATTATTTCATTTTTCTCTGCTACTTAATTTTCTTAGTATTTAAGTACTAACCAACCTAATTTTCTTGGTGATGGTGATTTTTACTATTAAATATATATATTTTTATAACGTGAAATTAAAATTTAATAATTTTTCATTTTTTTTCTTCCTCGTCTGCCATTTCATTTGTGATTTGTTTTTGTTTGACCGTATTTTGGTCAAATCACAAATTTGATAGTTGACAATTACTTAATATGTTTTTCGCTTGCTGCTGGTCAGGGCTGGACAGAAACACGTTGACTGTTGTGTAAGAACTAATATTTATTCCATAATTCATTTGATTTAATTTGATTTCATTTGAAAAGATCATTTATAAAACTATTGATTATGCAAAAAATGTAAAATTAAATGTAAATGCCCTAGTCAGTATGAAAACCGATATACATATTCCGTGTCATCAGTATTTAACGGATGTATATGTATATGGAAAAATTGATATATTCAATGTCATAATTTGATATAAGTGTTGTTGTTATAACATTCTCCCCGGCCAAGATGTGAAGATTATCTAGCTTTATACCAGAGCCTCTAGAGGAATGACTCTGTCTGGTTTATATTTGGTTGCATCAATTCTCCTTTTGATTGCCACGAAGACTATGAGTATGAGTACGAGCGCAAGGAGCCCATACGTGAGTGCATAGTGGTGCACGTGGTGATGAGATAAGCTTTGTCCTGTATTCATCGTTACTGCCCTTATTCTTTGCTGTAGTTCTTCGATTCCTTGTACCTTTGACAAGTCTTAAAAGTGATGGGAGTAACCTTGTGGTTGCTTGGTCATTTCTGTTGAGAGATTAAATGTTGGTAGTATTGAGGAGTATACTTTGTGATAGTACGATTGCTTCGCTGGTATGCTTATGGTTCTTCCCTTCAGTGTACAACCAGAGCCTAAGCTTAGAATTCCGCTTCTTGATATCTTTGTAGAAAATGGCTCTTGTTGACAAACGATACTGATCGTACGTTCAGCTGGTACTGAATAAAGCCATCTGTAATCTCTTAGTTGGATCCATGTATCGGGCATGTTGTTCGTCTTCCTTTCGATCACCTCGCATTTGTTATTCACTTTATCTTGTCGTAGCAGGAGCAGCTCACATAAAACATCATCTTCTTGATTCTGATGCATAGCCTGGGTTAGCTGGCATATGCTAAAGTCGTTGGTGCTGATACAGTTTTGCCATTCAGAAGTTGTCATTGAAGAATATGTGTGCCGATGCAAATCTGTCACGAGAAGTTCTATTTGTGGCCGTATAAATATAGATGGACTGTTGGGGGTAGGCAGCGGTATGGGCTTATATATTTGGTATATTTCCTTATATAATGATGGCAGCTTCACCTCAAATATCAAATATTTGCCTTGCAGCCTTGTCTTGGCTGGCATTAGCTGGTATAGTGCCAATATGTCATCTGTGTCATCGATATTGGGAAGCATTAGTTCAGGTGGTAGATTTCTCGTCATAAAATCTATTTCTTTTTTCAGTTGTTGTGTCGTTAAAAGCCTCGTAGTAATGACTCTATTGTGCGTATCCAATACTGCTTCTATCAGTGTATCTTGAATCTCCTTGAATGCAATCATGCGTAAAATTGTATGTATTGATAGAGTTAGAAAGTTGCTTTTTGAAGTAAAACTTCTTTAGGCACGCTTGACTTGGGGACTAAGCTGGCAAATGCGTTACGAAAAGTGTAATCGAAAGAGGCGAACGAAACAATAGACGCAAAACGAAATCATTTTCCTTTAGTATCAGGATGTGCCATGACAATTCATAAATCCCTAGGTGGAACATTAGTTGATACCATTTTATTTTAATCATTGGTTAAAAAAATGGTATAATAAGAAAATAGGAAAATTGGTAAATGGAAAATTGGAAAATTGGAAAAATTGGATAATTGGAAATTTTGAAATTTGCAAAATTGGAAATTTTGAAAATTGGTAAATTGGAAAATTGGAAAATTTTAAAATTGGAAAATTAGAAAATTGGAAAACAGGTAAATGGAAAATTGGGAAATAGGAATATATGAAAATATGAAAATATGAAAATATGAAAATATGAAAATATGAAAATATGAAAATATGAAAATATGAAAATATGAAAATATGAAAATATGAAAATATGAAAATATGAAAATATGAAAATATGAAAATATGAAAATATGAAAATATGAAAATATGAAAATATGAAAATATGAAAATATGAAAATATGAAAATATGAAAATATGAAAATATGAAAATATGAAAATATGAAAATATGAAAATATGAAAATATGAAAATATGAAAATATGAAAATATGAAAATATGAAAATATGAAAATATGAAAATATGAAAATATGAAAATATGAAAATATGAAAATATGAAAATATGAAAATATGAAAATATGAAAATATGAAAATATGAAAATATGAAAATATGAAAATATGAAAATATGAAAATATGAAAATATGAAAATATGAAAATATGAAAATATGAAAATATGAAAATATGAAAATATGAAAATATGAAAATATGAAAATATGAAAATATGAAAATATGAAAATATGAAAATATGAAAATATGAAAATATGAAAATATGAAAATATGAAAATATGAAAATATGAAAATATGAAAATATGAAAATATGAAAATATGAAAATATGAAAATATGAAAATATGAAAATATGAAAATATGAAAATATGAAAATATGAAAATATGAAAATATGAAAATATGAAAATATGAAAATATGAAAATATGAAAATATGAAAATATGAAAATATGAAAATATGAAAATATGAAAATATGAAAATATGAAAATATGAAAATATGAAAATATGAAAATATGAAAATATGAAAATATGAAAATATGAAAATATGAAAATATGAAAATATGAAAATATGAAAATATGAAAATATGAAAATATGAAAATATGAAAATATGAAAATATGAAAATATGAAAATATGAAAATATGAAAATATGAAAATATGAAAATATGAAAATATGAAAATATGAAAATATGAAAATATGAAAATATGAAAATATGAAAATATGAAAATATGAAAATATGAAAATATGAAAATATGAAAATATGAAAATATGAAAATATGAAAATATGAAAATATGAAAATATGAAAATATGAAAATATGAAAATATGAAAATATGAAAATATGAAAATATGAAAATATGAAAATATGAAAATATGAAAATATGAAAATATGAAAATATGAAAATATGAAAATATGAAAATATGAAAATATGAAAATATGAAAATATGAAAATATGAAAATATGAAAATATGAAAATATGAAAATATGAAAATATGAAAATATGAAAATATGAAAATATGAAAATATGAAAATATGAAAATATGAAAATATGAAAATATGAAAATATGAAAATATGAAAATATGAAAATATGAAAATATGAAAATATGAAAATATGAAAATATGAAAATATGAAAATATGAAAATATGAAAATATGAAAATATGAAAATATGAAAATATGAAAATATGAAAATATGAAAATATGAAAATATGAAAATATGAAAATATGAAAATATGAAAATATGAAAATATGAAAATATGAAAATATGAAAATATGAAAATATGAAAATATGAAAATATGAAAATATGAAAATATGAAAATATGAAAATATGAAAATATGAAAATATGATGATATGATGATATGATGATATGATGATATGATGATATGATGATATGAAAATATGAAAATATGAAAATATGAAAATATGAAAATATGAAAATATGAAAATATGAAAATATGAAAATATGAAAATATGAAAATATGAAAATATGAAAATATGAAAATATGAAAATATGAAAATATGAAAATATGAAAATATGAAAATATGAAAATATGAAAATATGAAAATATGAAAATATGAAAATATGAAAATATGAAAATATGAAAATATGAAAATATGAAAATATGAAAATATGAAAATATGAAAATATGATGATATGATGATATGATGATATGATGATATGATGATATGAAAATATGAAAATATGAAAATATGAAAATATGAAAATATGAAAATATGAAAATATGAAAATATGAAAATTGGAAAATTGGTAAATTGGAAAACTGGTAAATTGGAAAATTGGAAAATTGAAAAATTAGAAAATTCGAAAATTGGAAAATTGGACAATTGGAAAATTGGAAAATTGAAAAATTGAAAAATTGAAAAATTGCAAAATTGTAAGGTAGGAAAATAAAAAATATGAAAATAGGAAATTTTGAAAGTTGGTAAATTGGAAAATTGGAAAATTTGTAAATTGGAAAATTGAAAAACAGGAAAATTGGAAAGTCATAATATAGACTTCTATGTCACTGACTGACTCACTCGAGAACGCACAGGGTGACCAAAATTTTTTTTTCTATATTATAACATCTATGTCACTCACTAACTTACTCACTCCAGAACGCACAGGGTGACCAAAAAATATTCGTCCGTGTGATATATTTTATATATGTATTTTTTCTATATTATAGCTCCATTTCACACGAGGTATCGCAGAAACCGATTCTTTCTTCGTTTCTTTCCCCGATTGCCTATGATACAGGTTTTAATGCGACTTAAACATATTTTCGATGAAACCACATGATGTACTGTGGTTATACACAAATGAAATAAAAAATATTTCAAGGCCATTTTAACTATGCGAAGAGATTTCAAAAATGTTTTTTTTGTGTTGTTTGTGACACATACATAAACATTGTCTATTACGACTAGTTGGCCTTGAAAAAGTTACCAAGTTACAAGGTTACCTCTTGTGGCATCAGACATAAACGGCTAGCTGACACTCGAGAACGCAAAGGATGACCAATTTTTTTCCAATATTATAATTTTTCTATATTATATTATAAATATTAAATATATATTAGAAGTTTTACTTCAGTAGTGTGGTCTAAAGCACACTTAATTTTTTTTCATCGTTGCTCTCCAACGCCTCTTCTAACTGATTCTTGAACACAAGCCAATGCTTGTTGACATCTTCTTGTCTATTTTTGAAGACGTTTATAGTCGCATCTATGATTGACGTTTGATTCTTTAATAATGCCGTGAAATGGTTGTTGTTCATCTTGAGTTTTTCTATTTCTTCCTCATAACGTACCGCGGCCCTGTCATCTAGCACCCCAAATAACTCATCGGCTATATTTCCTCCTAAGTTAAAAAGTGCACGTTTGCTTCTTCCAAAACTCACCTTATGGTGGTGAAGCAATTCATCCTTGTGCTCCATTTCTTGTAAAGATTGCTCGAACGATGGTTCTATTAGTCCACATGTATTTTCTCTTGATCTTTTAGCGATACTCGAGTTTGTGAAGTTGTCGTCAGGATATGAACAATATTTAGCTAGTCTGTCTATGGAACGCTTATAGGCAGCCAGTTCTGCATAATAGCTGGTTAGATTATAATACACTAGTGCGCTCGAATTGCAAAAACTAAACGTAATTAGTAATATGAGTAGTGTTGCATAGATCTTCTTGGTAACCCTGGCAACTCGAGACCTGCCAACCTTGTGTTGTCCTACCTTGTTGTCGCCTACTGTTACATCTTCATCTGATTTGCTTGTTGGATCTTGATTATCCTCAGTTGGAAGGAGACCTATCTTTGTAATCGGTCTCTTGAAGATGGTGTTTTTTGCACCCTTTATTGATACCACTCTGGTTAGACCATCTGACCCTGGATGAGTATCTGTTATCCTTCCCATTGCCCATTTTGTAGGTGGAAGTTGTTCGTCCTTTATTAGAACTAGCAGACCAATCCTGTAGTTTGCTTTTGGTTCTTTCCATTTGTACCTTTGTTGTAGACTGTTCAAGTAATCCTTAGACCATATTTTCCAAAATCCTTGAGTCATCTTTGAAAGTAGAGTCCACCTCTGTTTTGGGCTTATGTTGGTTTTATCTGACTCAGGGGGTGAAATCAGTGGTCTCCCGATTAAAAAATGTCCAGGTGTCAAAGCATCAAAATCATCTAAATCGCTTGACAGTGAAAGAATCGGTCTGGAATTTAAACATGCTTCAATTTGTGATAATACGGTGCTGAACTCCTCGTAGGTCAGTGTTGTTTCACCGATCACTTTCTTTAAGTGGCCTTTCGTTGATTTGACTCCAGATTCCCAAATGCCTTCGAAGTGGGGACTACCGGGCGGGATGAAATGCCAGTTTGTTCGATAGTTAGCTGCTTCCTGAGCTGCGTTGTTGTTTGCTTGTTGTATGTATGTGCCACCTGTAGCTCCTTACTTAGTGCGTTCCGAGCTCCAACGAAGTTGGTACCGTTATCACTGTATATGTTTAAAGGCGTTCCCCTTCTTGAAGTAAATCTTCTAAATGCTGCCAGGAATGCTGTTGTTGTTAGCTCACTCACCAGTTCCAAGTGAATTGCTTTCGTAGAGAAACAAATGAACAATGCGACATATCCCTTGTAGGACTTGTTTCCTCTTCCTTTGGATACACGAATTGCAAATGGACCCGCGTAGTCAATGCCGGTATTAGAAAATGGGGCAGAAGGAGTGACTCTAGCTTCCGGTAACATACCCATTAACTGTTCTGATGCTGCGCTTCTGAATCGAAAGAATTTTACACAATTGTGGATTGTTGTGCGTACTAGACGTTTACCATCCAAAATCCAATATTTTGAACGTATTTGTGCTAGAGTTGCTTGTACGCCTCCGTGTAATACAAGATGGTGTGCTTCAATTGTGATTAGGTTTGAGTAAATATGACTTTTTGGTAGAATTAGCCGATGCTTTTGATCATACTTAAGTTGAGATTTTTGTAATCTACCGCCGACCCTCAGCAAACCATTTTCGTCCATGAATGGATTTAGAGATGATAGTTTGCTGTTTTTTCTGGCTTTACTCGTTGATTTGAGGAGTTTAATATCTGCGGCGAATTCCGAATCTTGTATTGTTTTTATGATTACATTGTTTGATCTGGTTAGTTCATCTACTGTTAGAAAACTGGGTATCTCTCCACGAACTTGACGTATTCGATATTTAATGATAGTAATAAATCTGTAGCAGTACGCTATAGGTCTTTTGATTTTAAGAGCCGATGAAAATCGTGAAAAATCTATGAACTCTGGTTGAGGAGGTGCGTTGATAAATAAGCAATTTGTTTTTAGTTCCTCATTGGCTGCTTCTTTAGTTGGTTTAAGCGCTAATGGATAATTTGAGTTTTTTAACCAGCTTGGTCCTTCCCACCAAAGTTTACAGTTGCGCAAGTTTTGTGCGTTCATGCCACGTGAAGCTACATCTGCGGGGTTATAACTGGATTTTACATAATATCACTGAATTGGTTGCATAAGCGACTGAATTTCCGCTATTCTGTTACCCACAAAAGTTTTGTATTTACTGGGATCGCCTTTTATCCATCCAAGCGTTATCATCGAATCCGTCCACGCATAGGTAGTAGCGTGTTCTAAATCCATGGCATCTTGAACTGTTTTTAATAACTTTGCCAATAGTACGGCACCGCATAATTCCAACCTTGGTAACGATATTCTGTTTTTTATATGAGCGACCTTGGTCTTTGCTGCTATTAGATAAACGACCGGTGTGCCTTGGGAATTTATTGTCTTGTAGTATACCACTGCTGCAAATGCCTTCTCTGATGCATCGCTGAATCCATGTAGCTCATTTTCGCCTTGTTGCCTTTGTTCTATCCATCTGTTTATGGTAATATTTTCAATTGCATTCAAACCTTCTTTGAATTTACTCCATTGTTGTTGTAGTTCAATACTTAGAGTGCCATCCCATCCAACACCAACTATCCATAGTTTCTGCATTAATAATTTTGCTTCTATGATGATGGGTGCAAACCATCCTAATGGATCAAATAGTTTGGCTACTTCTGCCAATATGCTCCTTTTTGTTGGTTCTTTTATATTTTCGGACAATGATATTTTAAACCCAAATTTGTCGAAAACTCTGTTCCAGGTTATTCCGAGCGTCCTAATTGTTTCATCGATGTTTATGGAGCATAGCCCATCTTCGCGAGCGTTTCTAGGTAGATGTGTTGTCAATTCTCTTTTGTTACTTTCCCATTTTCTTAGATTAAAACCTCCAGCCTTCAGCAATTGTATGAGTTGTGAGTGGGCTTCTAATGCTTCTTCTAATGTATCAGCTCCTGAAAGCAGATCATCAACATAGAAATCTTTTAACGTTATTTTTGACGCGATTGGGTAGTTTTTTATTTCATCATGTGCTAGATGACATAAGACTTTAGTGGCTAAATATGTTGCTGACGTGGTCCCATATGTTACTGTTTTAAGTTTAAACGTTTTGATTTCTTCTTTTGGTGATTCTCTCCACAGGAGCCGTTGATAGTTTTGATCTTCTTCATTGATTATGATCTGGCGGAACATATTCTCTATGTCGGCTTTGATGACGAATTTATGTTTTCTCCATCGCATTAGAATTGATATTAGACCCTGTTGTAACGTTGGACCGTTTAGCATTAAGTCATTCAATGATGCACCGGATGTTGTTTTTGTCGAACCATCGAACACGACTCTAAGCTTTGTAGTCGTGCTGTCTGATTTCATCACTGCGTGATGTGGTAGATAATATGCTACAGTTGAGTCTTCCTCATCTTTTAGCATCTCAATTTGACCAAGTTGTTCATATTCACGCATAAAGTCTGTATAGCTTTTTCTGAGATTTGGTTCTCTTGACAACCTTCTTTCGACTTGAAGGAACCTTGCTATTGCCATGCGTTTAGAATCTCCCAAATGTATAGCTGGATCCTTTTGAAATGGGATACGTAATTCGAAGCACCCATTGTTCAGTCGCCTGTGCGTGTCACGAAAGAATTCTTCACACTCCTTCTCTGGCTTTGTGTGAATGCGTGGGGGATGCATTTCTTCTAACTCCCAAATTTTTTTTAGTTGTTCATCTATCTCAGCCGATGAGACGTGTGAGTTGTATTTTAGCTCTGTTGTCTTGTTGGGTGTAGATATTCTTCCTAAAATTACCCATCCGAATTCCGTGAGCTGTGCTGCTGGTTCGTTATTATTTCCTTTGATGCACTGTGGCTTCAAGATCTGCGTGTAATAATCTGCACCCAGTAGTATATCAATCGGTGCGGGAATGTTGTAGTTCGGATCGGCCAATAGCAGCTCATTCAAATGTTCCCATTTTTCAGACATAAACGGTTTTTCTGGCAGATTTTTGCTTATTTTGGTTAGTACTAGAGCTTCAATTTCTATTGAAAATGTTGACGGATATCTTGGTTGTAGGTTGATATTTACAATACTATTGACTCTGCCAGCAACTTGTCCGCCTACACCATGGACCTCTGCACTGATTTTACGACCTACTAGATTTAAACGTTGTTTGGCGTCTGTTGTTATAAATGATGTTTGTGAGCCGGTGTCGATCAGCAATCTTAAAAGCTCCTCCCTTCCATCAAACCTTGTGGTCTTGACAAGGGCGGTTGCTAAAAGTGTTGTCTCATGCGTTTTCATCGCACTGTTGGTTGAAATGCTTCTTGAAGTTGTAGTTGTAGACTGCTTTGTATGAAGTAGACTGTGGTGCTTGCCATTGCATTCTTTACATCTTGATTGAATATAACATTGTTGAAAATTGTGTCCAGTGGCTAGGCACCTTCTGCATAGATCATGTAAGTTGACAAGCTGTATTCGTTCTATGTGACTCATTTTGTTAAACTTGTGACAGCATTCTAAATTATGATTTTCTGAACACAAGATGCACGATTGATTTTTTACTATTGTTGCACTGAGTGCTTGTTGTTTATGGCGAATGCTATCGTTTGCCGGCGTTAATTTTGGTAGTCGTAAGGTTTCTAGCAGTTGATATCGCTGTTCCAGAAACTTGAGAAGTCCGTTGGTAGATTGAATCTCCTTTGGATTTTCTAATGACATCTCATATGATTTAAGAGTCTCGTTGTCAAGTTTTTTTGTTAGAAATGGAACTAGCCAGGCACCCCAGGTCGCAATGTCGACTCCTAAATTCTTTATTGCATGTAGATTTTCCCTGACGGTGTCATGCAATATTCTAATTGCAGATGCTGCTTCTTGTTGAATATTGTGTAGGGCAAAAATAGCGTTAATATGGTTGTTTACTAGCAACCTTTTGTTTTGATATTTGTTGCCTAATATTTCCATAGCGCTTTTATAATTGTCTCCTATTGGCTGCAAATGTTGGATGATTTTGCTCGCTGCTCCCTCCAAATGTGTTTTGAGATACATGATTTTGTGTGTATCTGTTAGACTGACGTTTTGATCTACCAATTTTGAGAACAGTTCATGGAACCCAACCCAATCTTGATAGTTCCCATTGAACTTTGGTATCTCAATTTCCTTTAACCTGTAATTTTTTGATTGCTGATTGTTGGTGTGTGTTTCACTTGTTTCAAGCGTCTTATGTACCGCTTGTTGTAGCTTAGCAGTACATTCTTCTGCACGGCTGCTAATCTCGAAGTAAATGTTGTTTTTAAAATAGTCTTGTTGTTCTAAGTCTTCTTCAGTTGTCTCTAGCAGTATTTCTTCGTGCAGCTCATCTATTTTTTCCATCGTCGTATTTAGTTGTTTACTTTTTTGTCTCAGGTATTCAGCTTCTTTTGTGGTGTTTAAGAGGCCGTATGCTTGAATGATGATGTTCTCCAAGTGATTTATTTTTATTAACTGCTTTCTGAGCAGCCTTTCCTTGGGATCATCGCTGTTAGCTTGAATCGTCGGGATTACCAACTTGGATGCAACTTTTTGTTGTGCCGTAGTTGTGCTGGCTGTGTGAGTGCTTTCGATATCCAACTCATTCAGTTCTGCTAGCTCAGTTGTTGTTGCTATCGGCAGTTTTTCAATTGCGTTGTCATCTGCTACTTTTGTAGTTGGAGTTGTTGCAGCAGTTTCCAGCTTATAGTTGATCTCAGCTGTTATAGTATCACAAGCACGTTTTATATGTTTGCGTTCCTCTATGTAAGGCAAGCTGTCTATGCCTTCGTAGTTAATTAATAACTTGTCGTTGTCTTTATATCTTGTGTAGATATCCGCGACTTCTTTTTTCCAGGTGGGCCTTTGTTTTCCGGGCAGCTGGATCCTTCCTTATATTTGAGATTAGTCTTTGGATCTGTTCGTCCAGATCACTTTGTTGTTTTAATAATTTCTCCATAATAAATTTTTGTTATTGTTGTTGTTGTGGAGCGTTTCACCTAGCGTGATTCTTTTTGCTCGAAGGACCAATGTTTGACCGTATTTTGGTCAAATCACAAATTTGATAGTTGACAATTACTTAATATGTTTTTCGCTTGCTGCTGGTCAGGGCTGGACAGAGACACGTTGTGTAAGAACTAATATTTATTCCATAATTCATTTGATTTAATTTGATTTCATTTGAAAAGATCATTTATAAAACTATTGATTATGCAAAAAATGTAAAATTAAATGTAAACTAGCTGACCTGTGACTGAATAATCAGTCACGTGAATACATTTTATTGAATTTTTGGTTAAGAAATAATTAAGAAGATTTTTTAAGATGTAAATTTGATGCTGATTTGATTATCAAAAATAAAGTAAATTCATATACGCGGGTAATTTTTAAATCTTAAATAGATATAGAGTGTCATGACAAAATTGTATTTTACACTCACAACTATTAACACCAAAATGTATGTAAAATCATTGTATGTTCTCTGTTTTGTTTAATTGAGATTCAATTACAAATTTTCTACTCATTTTGTCATCACAGTGTGTCATCACACAAACATCGGCAATTTTACAATAATAAATTTTGTCATTGTCACGGTGTAATGCGCATGATCATAGATTCAATATAAACATATTTTGTCATGGCATTCTGGCGTCGTGACAAAATTTTGCTGAAAACACCTGAGGTACCCGTTTCAGGTACTTCCCGGTGGAATTTTTCCGATTTTTCTAGCAAAGGCACACCACAATATTTATGTTGACCTACCCTGAAAAATTTAAACGGATCGGATCATGTTTAGGGGTCATTTTAGGGTTGAGTTTGAAAAAATTAAGCGTATTAATATAATAGATGCCCTAGTCAGTATGAAAACCGATATACATATTCCGTGTCATCAGTATTTAACGAATGTATATGTATATGGAAAAATTGATCTATTCAATGTCATAATTTGATATAAGTGTTGTTGTTATAACAGTTTTTCTTTTCTCTAGTTTTCTTTTCTTTTCTTCTCATTATTTTTTTTATTATGGTTATTTGTTGTGTAGTGATTTAATTAGTGAATATGGAGTGAATAACTAATTTGTTTATCTTTATGGAGTTTAGGTAAGTAGAGTGGAAACAAGGTGAGTTGCCTGTGGGTCTTTCTTTTCCTCTCCTACCTCTTCCCTATTCCCTTTCCTTATGCGGTCCTAACTAGGATTATTCAGTTGTCTAGAAATACCCACCCCAAACCCTGAGCTTTAGCCGACGAACAATGACCGCCTAGACAGCTGGATAATTAAATTTCTGTTAGCATGACCTATAAGTTTTCCTCGACCATGTTAGGAATAGGCTAGAATATATTTGTTACATCTGAGGAATAAGGATTCTATCTGGGTTGTGACTCGTGACTATCATTTTAATTTCTAGAAAATCCAGAAAAACATTAGTACCTGACCCACTGTTGCCAGATGGAGGGATTTTTTCCCAAATATGGGATTTTTTACCGACAATGGGAAATCGGGAAATATTATCAAAAATGTGGGATATTTAATACGTTATTTATTGTTATTTAATAATGATTATAAATTGTCTAATACAATACAATAACGAAATACGAAATATAATAAAATAATTTTAAAGCGTGTAATATAACAATTGTATTTATAAATTTAGATTTACACAACCATCCGTTCCTCTATTAAAAAATATATTTATGGATTCCAAAATTGTCCAGGACGTACCAAATGCTCTAAAATCATTACGAATGTGTTAGGTAAAGTGGAGGATGAGAATTTGGCTGAGGTTTTAAAACAAACCAAATTTTCAATTTTTGTAGACGAGTCCACCGACATCAGCAATTCAAAAAATTTTGTGTGCTTGTCAGGTATGTGAAATACAATAAAGTTAATACAAAATTATTTCAATTAATTAATATTGATGCTACTGATTGCTCGCCTATAGTTTTGTACGAAGAATTTAAAAATTGCTTATTAAACCGGAATATCCCGTTCCAAAATATAATTGGAATGGCATTTGATACAGATGCTGTCATGATCGGATGTAACAACTCATTCTATACCATACTACAACAAGAAGTCGGTCATCCAATAGTTCACTTTAAATGTATATGCCATTCATCGTCCCTCGTAGTGAAATCGGCCATCGAATGTTTACCCACTGATTGTGAAATATTTTTAAGAGACATTGGTACATATGTCTCAGAAAGTCCGAAAATTACTGTTGTATTTCAGGAGTATTTCAGTGTTGCAAAAAGGAAAATTATTTCCCCGTCATCGACGAGATGGCTCTCAATGCATCCATGTATTGTAATTATACTCAAGAATTGGAATGTTCTAAGCCATTTTTTTATATTCGAACAATCATATACAAAACGTAGGAAAGCTGCAAATATAATGAAACATTTTCAGAATCCCGAAATTAGAGCTTACTTGTTGTTTTTAAAAAACATTCTTAATTATTTTAATCGATTCAATGCGCTAGTTCCAAGTGAATATATTTTAGTCCATAGGTTGTACGACGAGTCTAAAAAAATTTTGATTATTGTCGCTAAGATGATTTTATAGCCCGAATATATTGATGAAGTCTTACAAGAAAATATTTTATTGTTTGAAAATATTGTAAATGAGAAAACAAATGATTTTAACGGCAGCACCGAGTTTAATGAATATTTAAACGTACCAATTTCAAAACACCAGGCTGAATATTTATCAGATGAACGAAAGTTTATTATAAAAAAGAATTGTGTTCAATTCGTAGAAAAATGCATCTATAAAATATTGCAAAAATTTGCCTTAAACGACACATTTTTTAAAGTCGTTGAATTTTTAAATCCAGAAACTGCCCTTATTATCTCCAACCGTAAATTTTCAATAGCTTTAACTGAACTGCATAATTATGTTGATCATTTCTGAGATAAATATAGGGTTGAGGACGAACGGGGTGACTTATCGTATAAGTTTTCAAAAACACAAAAGGATAAATTACAGAAGCTATAAGTCGGAGAATTTTGGGCTGAGATATCGTCAAGAAAGGCAATCAACGGTGATTACGTTTTCTCAAATTTAATTGAAGTTGCTAAATTCATTTTAACCTTACCACACTCAAATGCGGATGCAGGAAAATTGTTTTCTATGGTGACGGATATTAAGGTAAAAAACGAAATCGTATTGGTGATGAATGTTTAAGTGCATTATGTGTATTTAAATCAGTAATGTAAAATAGAAATGGAAATTGCATTACATTTGAACCAACACAACAGCATTTATCATTGCTCACTTCATCAAATTTATACCAAACCAACTAATCATGATGTTATCATTCAAACTTGTTCAAATGTAGATAGTTTTTATAAATTATGTACAACGAATTAAATTAAATATTATTTATGCGTAATAAAGTTATGGTTTTACAATAAAATATTGAAACTAAATATAGTTTTTTAATTAAAATATCATGGGAATTTTGCCGGGAATTTTTATTGGAGAAATCGGGAAAAATCGGGAATTTTTACGAAAATTGGGAAATTATTCTTCGGAAATCTGGCAACACTGATCTGACCTCGAGGTGTTTACACATATATTAGGTTAAAATTAAAGATAATAACAATTGATTACTACGTAACTGAACAAATAACTTGTTATTAAATAAAGGGAGAAACATTTTAAATTTAAATTTATGTAAACTATCATTATCAGCCATAAAGCGTAATGTATATATGTGACAATTTGAATGTACATTATGTTACGAACTAGCAATTCCAAGTAGTACTGCTGACCATACACAATACAAAAAGCATTGGTACTCGTTTATTCTGAAAAAAATGTTCCTTTCAAATTCGAGTAATACACAAAGGATTAATCGTTTTATGTTGGACTTGAACCACGTATGGTTATTTGGCACTATTCAATATATTTTTCATGAAGATTTCGACGATATTCGCACGGTGTATATGAAACCGTATTATCAAGAATCGGTTGATTTACTCAATGACAATACAACCTTGACACTAGCTGTAAGTGATTTTTGTAAATTACTTTAAATTAAATTTACCTGCGGTTTGTTTTTATATAGATTGTAGGCAGAGTGCCATCTTATTATGTGGTCAACTTCGTTCGACTACTCATTGGTAGTGTCGATTACAGGTAAATTAATGTAGCTCACTTTAAATTATATCAAATCTACATTTTAATATTTTTGCATCATTTACAGAATGGTACCCGTAATTTTCAGAGATATTCAAACTGCGTTTAATTTCACAAAGTTTCATAATAATGTGATTTTAATCAAAGGAATGTCTGGATCTTCTGGAGTATCGCCGTTGCCCTATCGAATTGTAGCATCTGAACTTTTTTATCGTAATACGGGAGATTCATATTCGCCTTTCTTTTTTCTGCACACATTTCAAAAATCACTTTGGATTTATTTTTTAATTAGTGCAATCTGTGTATTGGGTTGCACATGGATCTGGATTAAAATGTTAGGAAATCGTCAACGTCAACTTAACGAAATCAATACATTCAATATATTCGCATTAATTTTGGACAACTCGATTGATTTCGTGATATCAACCATATCGTGCCGTATACTTTTATTATCCCTTCTATTGATGCTGATTGTTTTTTATGCGGCCTTCAATGCCCAATTGGATGTTTTACTGGCGATCAAAAAAATTAAGCTTCCATTTAACTCCCTAAACGAATTGTTAATGCGTAAGGATTATACGTTATGTGTAAGTGAATTTACTAAAGCTGGAGAATTGGTCAAATATTTGAAAGAAGAAATTAATGGCAGTGTGTCGCTATCGACAAAGGATTGTCCGCAGATAAATCTGTCTTATTTTGACTGGAAAATGGATTACTCGTTTCGCTGCAACAAAACTAATATGGCGTTTTTTGTTAGAGAACGACCTGATACTTATGAGACATTTTTGTAAGCGCGATTAACGATTGAGAAAAGTAAGAATTTTTATTAACACAGTTTAATATAATTCTCATTACAGGATCAACCAATGCCATCTTACTAAATTTCAAGGAAAATTTTTCAATATCCAACCCACTTTCATAACCAGTATGCAATTCTCGTTTAGAGAATATTTAAATCGCAAGTAAGAATTTTGATTTCAAATGAAATGACTTAAAGTACTTAATAACATTTTTATTTTACAGAATCATTCAAGCATGGACTGCTGGCCACATCGATTACATAACTAATGTTGTGTACCTTAGAATCAAGAGATCAAATATTTGTGAAACACTAGACCAAAATCTTTTGCAAATTGAATTTGATCATTGTAAATTAATAATTTTGCTGTGGATTGTTGGTGCAATTTGGGCATTTATCATTTGTGGGTTTGAAATTTTACGGGCAAAGTGGTTGCGTTTGTAATTTGAATGATTTTTGCACCAATAACCGCAGTTTATGATTACCAAAAGTATGGTAAAGCTCACATTGCTTTAAATAAATAGCTTTTCACTAAACCTTTGTATTTTGAAAATTGTTGAAAGGTGCTACTAGTTCAGCTTTTCATCACTGCCACTTTCTGTCAGAAAATCCAAGGTGGCGGATTTTTTAATTTTGGGACCTCCATAAGAAAATATGTACACTCGTTTTTGTGTTGGTAGTCACATAGCAAAGACATTTACGTCTGAACCTAAAACGTGGGTGCAGGTACGGTTTAGCGCATTTCCTTTATAAATCATAGACGTTTATGTCAATTAACAAAGAAAAAGTGGAGAGTGGGTGTTAAAAACCTACGACACCATTTATAAATCGTGGAGGTTAATGATGATTTCTCTTTAATTCATAAAATTAATTATTTTTCAATTAATATTTTTTTTATTTTTTAATAAATTTTTAGATTTAATTTTTTTAATTTTCATGATTCGTTTGTAATTAATATTTTTTATGTTTAAATTTTTATTTTTATTTTCAGGTTTCTATTTTAATTTTATAAAATTTTAATTTGTTATTTTACGTTTTAAATAGAGGACAACAGAATAAAAGATCTTCCGAGTCGGAGCAAGTATAATTTCATGTAACTTAAGTATTACAACGAATCTTCAAACTCAATGTACAAATACTTTATAAACTTAATAACGTTTTTTGTTAGTTATTATAACTTTTAATAAAAAATAACTAATTATAAATAACTAATTATAACTTTTCACGTATTTCTTTTATAACTTTTAAAGTTATTATAACTTTTAACATATTTTTGTTCAAAGTTTATAACTTTTCATAACTCTTACAACTAATTTTTATAACTTTTAATAAATTTTATAAATTTTTATATCTTTATATTTTATAATATAATTGTTATATTGTTTTAACTTATGTACTATAAGTTTTATATATTTTTGCCACTTTTCATTAAATTTGTATTATTTAAAAAAAGAAATGCAATTTTTACACCATTTTAATAATTTTATGATTTTTTAAACATACTTTATAAACTTAATAACATTTTTTGTTACATTGATCTAGAGTCTACTTAGCACAAATAACGAATTAACTGAACAATGATTAATATAGTAGTACATTAGCCTAGTTTTCTTTTTTTAAATATAACTAGCGGGCCTGTGACTGAATAATCAGTCACGTGATTACATTTTATTATATTTTTGATTAAGAAATGATTAAGAAGATTTATTAAGATGTAAATTTGGTGCACTTTTATTAAAAATAAAGTAAATTCATATACGCTATTAAATATTTAATAAGAAATGTACAAAAGGATAATAAAATATGAATTTACATGCGTAGAATCTCTACAAAACAACATTCTTTGTTGTGATGCGCCCATCCCGATCAGCTGATTGATCGCTTGTCTCAACCATAAACACCTTGAGTCCGTCAAATGAGCGGCATCGTGAAACGGCCACATACAGTGTGTAAATACGGAGGCCGGAAAGTACACTTCTACCTTCTTCAAGCTTTGGCCCTAACTCTTGTTGATGGTTATGGCGAACGCGAGCTGGACGGGAAATTGGAGGCGAGACATTTTAAATGAGAAGGTGCCTCCTTCCGAGGGTGAGAGCTTTATGCGTGGCAAGAGAACGCGCTCGCCTTTTGAGAAACCAGTCAGCAAATCACATTCCAGACTGTAACGGTTTATTTTTGCGACTCGCATGCTTGTTCCATTGATAAGACCTTTGCTAGTGTTAAAATTCCTCATCAAAAGAACGAACTCGTTTACCTTTAGCGGGATGGCTTGGCGCGGAAGTCCGGATCCTTTCTTGTTGAGAACCTCGACATGTAGGCCGAGTTCCTCATTCATGTCGTCACTCTCAACTTTATCAACACTAAGTTTGACTTCTTGTCCGCCGGGCAGGAGGTCAAGCACCTGCTGAATGATTAGCGCACAATGATCATTCTTGGGTGCAAGGGTGGCGCGCTCCTCTATGGTGCCCTCGGCTAGTGTTGTGTTGATGTCACCATACACGAAATCGATTACACGTCTGTCTTTGATTATGAGCGCGGCCCCTGGCATGATGCTGGCCTCATCTATCATGATGAGTCGCGCGCTTTTCAACCTGGTAGCGTGAGAGGAGTTTGGCTTCATTGATGAACCGGCAGTTTGAAAATGTTGGAAATATTGGAACCGGCAGTTTGAAAATGTTATATAGCGTACGTCCACCTCCCATCAAGCTCGTGGCGAATCCTGTGAAGACGGAAAAAATGGACTCCAAGCCACGCCCCTTGGCAAATGCAATGAGTGATTGCAATACAAATGTCTTGCCACACCCGTCGGGAGCGTCAACGTAAAAGACCTTTGCTGACAGGTCTTCATTTGCACTCGCATACATGTTGTCGAAACGCGCCATTTCCAAATATTAAAATCTCAAGAAGGAAAAGCACACAATTGCCGTAGCGCGCAACTTTAATCTAAATAATTAATAAGAAATGTACAAAAGGACGGCTGTAATTGTGTGTTATTTTCATTTGTATATGAATTATTGTGACGTACTAAACTAATGTACTTTGTTACAGGCTGGCTACTGCCAACCTGCAGATATTCACTAAGCTCCTGCAGAGGCCTCCACGGTGATGTTTTGCCGGCTACGTTCGCAGCGAGAAGTGCGAGGGTCGTGGGGTTTGAGGCATGCAGGGCTCCTGGCCTACACCGTGATTAACAGATAATTATTAAATGGATTAAACGCAAATAATAATAAAAACTGGAGTTCCGCCGAAATTCATCGGCCGGAACCTGACGAACGAACCGAATAATCAAATAGATAATAAAAATAATAATAATAACGGAAGAGGTGCCTTGGTGCGCGCATCCATCCGAATTCAAACGAGGTCGAGCCCAGGTTACGGAATTGGATGCGGGCACCAAGGAACCGCAAACACTAAACCGACACAGAGGGAGTCTCCGCTCCCATCATACCAAACGAGAAATTTAATAATTCATTTTATTTAAAAGGTAAAACAAAAAGAAAACAACTTCCCGAAAAAAAGAAAGGGAGGGAACGAGAGAGAGAGAACAATACGCACCGAGCGCGCACCCGCTGTGCGGCGCTCGATTACAAAATTTCAAATTTAAATTTAACAACAAAATTTAAGAAAATAATAAAAAAATAAAAAATAAAAAAAATTGTACCTTAATTAATTATATAAATTGTTGCGGCCTTGCGCGGCCGTCATGCCACAGGTGACCTTGCCACACCCGGAACGTTGCGGCTTGATGTGCCGTTACCCCCCGATGCGGCCTTGGTGCCGTCGTTGGGCGACTCCCGCCTTGCGCTCGAGCGCTTGCCTGGTTGGGCACTATAACAACCGTTGGGCGTCCTTTCGCCTTGATCGGCCGCCAAAAGTTGGGCGTTGCCTCGCCTCAAAAATCAAAAAAAAAAAATATTTGAGTGGCCTCAACTGGCCACCCCTTATAACTACAACCACAACACACTATCGCTTTGATGCACCGCACCAAATTAATGCGCTCGAGGTTGGTCACTCTGTACCTCGTTTTATTGAAACACTCGTATTTTCAAAATAAGATATTAATGCGTGTGATTTGTTTTCACTAACATGCAACCACGTACAATTGAGCTGAATATTTTTCACTAAATTCTTGTTTTATATTTATACTCTTTTGCTCACAATCCCTGTTTATAAATCCAACAGAACCACAAACTGTATATTATATATATATTTTTCTTTTTGCAGATATATTCAAGACAAATTTCATCAATCTTGTTGCTGTACTTGATAATTTACAACGGAATATAGAATGACCGATTCGCGAAAACACAGCCAAATCAATCGTAGGAAATAAATTTTTACAAATGTTTATAATCACGAACTTTATTTTATAATTTTTAACAAAAAAGTGTTTTATTTTTAACATAAAATTCGTTTACATTTTATCAAAAAAAAAAAAAAACTCGATTAGAAACAACTGGAATTTATCCAAAATTACAACTTGAATTATTATTATATTTTTTTTTTATTTTGTTTCCAAAAACTCAACTCGACTTTTCTATCAAAAAATCACAAACCGAATGACAAACAAAAAAAATATTCGAGCGTCGCCCAGCTCGTAAAACGTTTTAGAAGAAAATGCATCTCTCTTCTCTGTCTCTCCTTTGTACCAAATTTTCGTTGGTACAAAAGAGAG
Organism: Nephrotoma appendiculata; assembly: GCA_947310385.1. NCBI lineage: Eukaryota > Metazoa > Arthropoda > Insecta > Diptera > Tipulidae > Nephrotoma > Nephrotoma appendiculata. The sequence goes on from OX371224.1 coordinate 171,460,938, forward strand.
ACATACAAGAAAAAAACATTTTTTTAAAACGTTTTACTTTGCACACACTCGATGCGCATTGTTCTCTCTTTCTCTACCATTTTCGTTCCGTTGCCAACATAACAGAAGAAAACACACAAGAATCCATCCACCAAGAAATCACGTTCAGACAACAAAAACCCGGACGCAAGAAACCACGTGGAGAATAGAAACAAATTTACAAAAATGTCTTGTTAAGACCACACAGTCGTAACAAACGTGGGAACGTCCCACACCCTGAGATGTCTCATAAGCCGGGCCTAAAACAATCAACACGAAAATGAAGATAGAGAGAAACGATTAAACACGGATGTCTTTGACATGATAAGTGCCTAGGGATTTGCCATTCAAATCTTCGACGGTATACGCCACTTGTCCGACTTTGCTGGAAATTACCGCGGGTTTGAATTTGCTAGCCAGTTTAGCGGAAAATTTATTTGACGCATCACTCAAGGCAAAAGAACGTATGAAAACGGGTTGTCCGACTCGAAAAGTGCGCTCAGTACTACGTAAATTATAGTGCTGAGCCCCCTTCTCGTGTGCTACGCGTAAATAATGAGTTATACGATCCTTTAGGAGGTTTACTCGATCTGGCTTAGCACATGCATGGACTTCACCGGGATCATGTTCATCGAGTAATCGTCGCAGTGAGTAATCCGAACCGTGCATCGACATATGTTGACCGAACACGACATAATGAGGGGAATAATGTATCGAATCGTGTATGGCATTACGTAAAGCAGCCGCAATTTCCTGCAAATTTTTGTCCCACAAATTATGGTCGTGATCGCTCAAATATGAACGAATACTGGCAATTAATGTTCTATTAACACGCTCGGAAGCGTTACTTTGGGGCGAGTACACCGGCGTACGTAAATGGGTTACACCGTATTTAGCTAACAGGTCTTTAAATAGATTCGAGGTGAACTGCTTCCCATTATCGGAGGTGATAACTTCAGGTACCGAGAACAACAGAAATATATCATTTTCTAAAAATCGACATAGCAAAGAGGCGGAAGCTTCACGCAAAGCTTTTACAACTACAAATTTTGAGTAATGATCCAAGACGATAACAATGCAAGTATTCCCGAGTTTTGAACGTGGATACGGACCCAAAAAATCGACATATAGTTTTTGAAACGGGCGAATTGACGTAACCTGAGCTCCCATGGCTGGTTGTGTAGAGAAATTAACAGCTTTGTTCATTTTACATTTAGTGCAGCTAGCAACGTACTGTTTAACTTGTTTTGCCATCTGAGGCCAGTAAAATTGACGCTGGAGGCGTTCGAGAGTTTTGCTGCCGCCTAAATGTGCTGAAGTGGGAGGTACGTGAGCCTGTTCAATTAGTGATTGGGTCAAGCTGTTCGGAATAACTAATTTCCAGTTCGAAAGGTCAGTATCCGTATATTTAAAACCAAACGAAGGGGATATCAACAATTTATCATCCTGGATCTTATAGTTGTGCGAACAATCTTTTAATGAACGAATTTTCGCGATCTGATCGACGTAATCTGGATCTTGGAACGCAACCGAATTTTGATCAACATGCAGAATTGGGACTGAAGAAGGTATTAACGCATTCACGGAAGAGTCGATGTTTTTACTCGACAAGGCTGGATCTCCAAATTGAACACCAGGATCAGGCGTGCTCTTACTTTCGGATTCATCCTCACAAGGAGCGGATTCATCCGGAAAAGCTCGAGACAACGCATCAGGTACAACGTTAACTGAACCTTTTCGGTATCCAATCTGAAAATCCAGCGCTTGGAGTTTAAGACTCCATCTCGCCAAACGTCCGGAGAGGTCTTTTTGACTCATTAGCCAGCGCAAACTGGAATGGTCGGTATAAATGACGAATGGATAACCTTCCACGTAGGGACGGAACTTTCGCACGCTGAGGACGGCAGCGTAGCATTCCAGCTCGGTCACCGAGTAGTTTCGCTGCGCCGCATTGAGCTTATGGGAATAAAACTCAATGGGCCGCTCCACCCCCTCGGCGTCCACCTGAAATAAGACACTACCGACCCCAACGGCACTGGCATCACACTGAATAAAAAAGGGTTTTGTATAATCAGGATGCGTCAAAACTGGGGCAGTTGACAAGGCGGTTTTGAGAGCGTTAAAAGAAGAATCAGCAGCTGCAGACCAACATACTTTAGTGTTTTTACCAGTAAGATCGGTGAGAGAAGAAGCTAAGGAGGCGAAATTTGGAATGAAGCGACGGTACCATCCGCACATTCCCAGAAAACGTCTAATCTGTTTCGTCGTTTTCGGAATAGGGTACTCCAGAATAGCTTTACATTTATCTGGGTTTGTACGGAGGCAGCCATCACCCACAATATAACCTAAATAGTCTACTTCTTTCAACACAAACTTACTTTTGGTCAAATTGATTGTTAAACCAGCGTCCTTCAGATATCCAGCAACCTGTTGTAGCAAATCGAAATGTTCAGCCAGAGTGGAGGATGTGACCAGAAGGTCATCGAGGTACACAAAGACCTTATCGTGCAGTTGGTACGGGATCACGCGGTGCATCAAGCGACAAAGCGTATGTGGTGCGTTGCATAAGCCAAACGGCATCACCTTGAACTGATACAAGGGACGTCCAGGAACCGTAAACGCTGTTTTATCGCGGGATGCTGGGTCGAGTGGGATCTGCCAAAAGGCATCCTTCAAATCAATCGCCGAAATGAATCGGGTGTGTCCCAAACGACCCAACAATCCGTTGATTATGGGCAGCGGATACGCATCCTTGACGGTTGCCTTGTTCAGTTCTCTAGCATCCAAGCACAGACGAACTTTCCCATTGGCCTTACGCACCAACGTGACCGGTGAACACCAGGAACTTTGTGACTCCTCGATAACCCCCAAAGACAACATCCTATCCAACTCGGCATACATGAGTTTCTGGATAGCTGGGGACACGGAATAAAAACGTTGTTTGACTGGTTTTGCGGAACCGACATCGATCATATGAGTGATGAGGGATGTGCGGCCCAAACCTAAAATATCGCTGCTCGGGAAAGATTCGCGGATAAGATCCAATTTACGACGATCATCAGATGTTAAAATATGAAATTTGGGTGTGTTGGTAGCTTCACCTAATTCGTCCGAATTATTCAACGCGGAGATTTTTGGGGAAATTCCAAAACGATTCCAAAAATCGATACCCAAATAAAGCGGTTGTTCCAAGGAAGGGACAACGTGAAAATTCATAAATTTAGTGACTCCGTTAAATTCGACGTTAGCTCGGATATAACCAAAAACTCGTTGGACTTGGCCACTCGCGGTAGTTATAGTGGAAGGAAAGTTATGGAATTCAACAAATGGATTTGACATAAGTTTCTCCGATCCACTCCCGAGAACACTGACACTCGCCCCGCTGTCGAGAAGACCCTTAAAAGGAATCTTGTTTATAAAGACTTGGGCGTAAGGCCGAGTGTCACTACCCTCGGAGAATAGAACGGAGGAAATCACATCATTTCTCATTGCGACGCGACGGTTCCAATATTTTTGGGAACGCTTTAAACGATCTAACTTTGCCAATGATGGGGCATTATAGAAAAATTTAAGAGCGACAGGAAGGGAGGAAGGATTGGATGGGGAAGAAGGATCGGGAAAGGAATCATTACTGGCAGACGAGCTTACTTCTTCGTTGGATTCGAATAGGAGCGGATTTCCGCGTCCGTATTGCTCGTTGCATCCTCCAGAATCGGTTTGAGTGGATTTGTCCGTGGTAACATTAGTCTGGGTTGCGGTTGTGGTGGTTTTCGGGGTATCTCTCCAAGAACTACTGCTCAGGTTTTCCGACATCTTTGATTGAGGAATTCGTTCATCGCCACTTCGTCTACATCGTGCAGAACTGGGTTGTTGTCTGTAAACTAACCTCGAACTGTCTGCTGGGACTTGTCCGCCAAGACGTCTCGCCACTGCCGATGGAAACCTGCTCTCCGTGTGAATTGCGGATGCTGAGTTATCAGGTAGTACATCAGTAAAGGGGTAATTCTCGTACGAGTCATACGCTCCAGCATCATCATACGGACTGCCTGAAGACTCATTGATCACGCGTCGTGGATGGATTGCAGGATCCGCTGGAGCTTTGAGCCGCCGGAAAGACTCCTCCCAAGCAGAACAGCTTTTGATTAGTTCGTTGATACTGCTAAACTGGCGATCGGTGAGATGATATTGTAACTTCGGCTTCATATTGTTCATGAGGATTTGGATGAGCTCTTCGTCTGAGTACGGCGTTCGACATTGTAAGGTAAGAGTCCACATTTGATCAAAGAAATCTAGGAAGCTTTCGTTTGGTTGCTGTTTCCGGGCTTCGACCATTCTGCGGATTTCGTAGTTAGTGCGACGATCTTGAAAGCGCTCGATAATTCCGCTTCGTAGTTCTGACCAGGTCGCGTGCGGGTTGTGTTTACGAAATGTCCAGTACCACTGCAACGCGAGGTCTTTTAGAATGGTGTGGAGCTCTAACAATAAAATTTGTTCGGATAATCCCCGAGATGAAGCGATGGTGTCCACTTGGAATAAAAACATGTCGATGTTGATTCCCGATGGGGATCCTGTATATTTCAGTCCGCTCTCAGATAATGATGGTTCCTCCATAAAGCCTAGCGCCAACTCGTCTTGCTCTACTGATGTTAAGTACATTTTTAATGATGGAAGGATAGAGGGATAAACTTGCTCGATTTAATTTGGCGAAGAAACAATGACGTAGTCTTTATTAAGTTTATTAAATATACAAAAATTTGAATTCAAAATAACTCTAACTTAAACGGAAGGTTTCAAGTTAAAGGAAATTACAACTAAAGATATTCCACACCCACTATAACTAGATAATAAAAATATAAGCACGAAATATATTTGATGAATAATAATAAAAGGAATGGTTACCTTAAAAATGGGTTGTGGGGCCCGTATTCTCACAATTTGTTTAACGACGGATGTAGACGAGATACCCCCGAAAGTGGCGCTGTTCGATGAGAACCTATTTTGGGGGGGCTCGTTAAAATCATTTTAATACACAAAAAAAAAATAATCAAAATAATAAGAATTATACGAAAATCAAACTACCAACACACCCAATAGTAAGCTGATAGGGAAATTATACAACTAAATAATGCAAGATTGCAAAGAAAAAATCAAATAAGAAAATAAAGAAAGGAATAAAAATAATAGGAACCGAACCTACCAACACACCCAGCGGTATGCAGGCAGAACCAAAACAGCAAAATACAACCAAATAGCAAGATATAATAAATTGAAGTATTAAATACCCGAGGGTTTCAATACCACCCAAAATCAAAATCAAAAATATCAATTTATCAAAAAATCAAATAAACATAGAAAAAAATTTAAATCAAAACGAAAATACGGATGGTACGATGAGAGTGGAAATCCCACTCTATGTCAGCTAAATAATAAAAATATAAAAATAATAATAATAAAAATTGTTGTTCCTCAAATTTCGGTCGAGAAATTTCGGGGTAAGGATAAAATGAAGCTAAGCTAAACCCCAGACAAATGACATCCGAGCTCCACCACAATCAGACACAACATAGTGGAAATGGGAAAGAGCTCGGAAGTCCGATGTCCAAAGAATAGGGGATGACACCCCCCAGCTACGCGCAATCAAACATCCCGTGCTGGTTGCGATCGTAGATAAGGAATGTCAACCGGGAGACTGGCTTTGGTGTGCGCGTCCATGCTAATTCAAACAGTGTGAAACACCGGTTTCGACACTGGACGCGCACGCCAAAGGGAGTGCAGCTACAAATCATAAAAAAATAAAAATTATCAAAATTAAAATTCGCGAATTTGGGCGCCACTGTTACAGGCTGGCTATTTTTTCATTTATTATTAATAAGTTTGTGATACAAGAACAATTCATTCATTTTTTTTTATTTAAAATTGAATTTACAATTTCGTCCTAGCACAACTTATTAATCAGATTTTATTTTTTAACATCGGCTTAAAATGTCTTAAAGGGGACAAAAATGAATTTCTAATTATCAATAATAGCTTAAGTAACTATAACCATTTATAATTTTCATTTTCAGTTTATAAGAGTGGCTTACTTGCTACAAAAGGCTATATTATTTCTCAAATAACAAAAGTAAATGATTCAAATAGCGCTGTAAAATATAAATGTCGTCTTTATACGTATTTCCGTAATCCTAAGTTGGAGAATTATTGCCCTAACTTTTCTACATTTTCCAAAATTTGTTAAAACTGCTATACTGAACAATTACAATTTTGCACTTAAGCCATTATGATTTGTTACCACAGTATTGATCATTATCGTTACTGACTGTATTTCTTATTTGAAAAAACATGGCGAGTGTTCATCTCTTTCTAATATCGCAGAGCTGCCTCTTTCAACAATGTGTTTAACAGTGTAAAAAATAACAAATGCAATTTTCTAGAAAAAAAATATTGGATTTCAATACGTATTGTTGTTATTTTTTTGTTAAAAACTTAACACTCATATTAATTTAATTATTTTTACTAAATGAGATGTAGTGATTGGTTACACATACATAGTTTATGGGAATTATTTGTATTCTAAACGAGGATTGACACTGCTCTAGCATAGCATTTTCGAATAGTCTCCATTTTAAAAAGTCAGACACCGACCAAATCCGTGTCTCGTTTTCTGTAATAGTGAATTCCATGCTTGGGTGCCTTTTTTCGTTGTTTTTCTCGTGTATGGTGGTATTGGTGGAGGAAAAGGAGGTGGTAACCCACTGACACCACATTTTATACAAGAATGTTTTTGATTCTCTCACATGTTCGTATTTTTTAAATTAATCATAAATCTGTAAATTTCCCATGATTTTTAAATATAAACGTATCATAAAATCTTCAACACAAGATGAAATCATAAATATAATTAAAAATTAAATCTCGAACAAAATATTTATTATTGACACAAATCATGAATCTCCAAACAAAGGTTAAAACAACCAGAGCTTCGTCGTCTACTATATATTGTTCTCGTAAAAACCGAAAAATTATTTATCGTTTCTTAAATCAAATATTTACGAAAAGCTCGAGTGAAAATTCCAAGCAAATTTCATCCTCTTACAAAAATGTAATTCTATTTTATTTACGTTAATTTTGCATATAGTCACAAAGCACCAACAACACCATAGCTTCTCAGGAAAAATGTGTAGCTGCTTAACATACACATTTCTTAAATATATTAAAAATGATAACAGCATCTATGTACGAAGAACAAGTAGAAGAAACTTTTATATACACAAAGTATAGAGTAAAATGAAGACGAGCAATTTATGTTTGCCTTCGAGAAGAAAATCTCTTCATTGTTTTTCGATTTTTCAAGGAAATTTTGTGTGTGTATGTATGTGTTCTTGTATGTTTATGTGCTTTTTGGTAAAAACCCTTCGATGTGTATTTAAAAAAAAAAATATTCGAATGGAAAAAAAATCCAAACAAACATTTCGAAGATAACCAAAAGATAAATAAAAATCAGATAAATTTCCCGGTGTCTACAACAAAAACTACATATCGAAAGAAAGTTTACTGTGTAAAGTATTTCGGATACGTGCAAAGATTGTAAACTGAAATTATGAGAATGTTTTTAATTTAACTTTGCATTTTTATCATTTTACCTGTATGGAATTGTGCAGAGTTTCGTGTACGTAAAGTAAAATGATATGTCATTCATATATTCAACGGTATAAGGAAGGGTTCTTATATACGATTTTTCTTGTTTTTGGTGAATGGCGAAGGCAGTCAAGTTCATTGACCTTTTTATTGCAGATTATTATTATTATTATGGCCAAACAAAAGGAAGAATTGATTTGAATTTATGATATTCTTACGAATGTACCAATAAAATATTATAAATAAATAGGACAAAAAGGCAAGAAATATAAAAAAATAAATAAATAATAAAAACAATAAGACGTGGAAGATGAAGATGAAGAATTTATATAGTTTATTTCTGGGGAATGATTGGAATTCGTAATTGACGTATATTATTGGAATCGCATACGTATTGTTTGGATACGTATTGTGTAATGCTAATATGCAATGTAATACTTATATACACCGTATGTGAAACGGGGACGTCTAAAAAAGGAACGGAAATAAACTATTATAGCTTATTAAACAACATACGGATGAATAAGTAAGATACGTTTCGTGTATGTTGGGACTTGGAACATTTGAGTAAATTCATTGAATATAAATCATATTTTTGTGTGGGTAGACTAACAGTCAGGCGGATTTGTTTAAGGGTAAACGACTTGTACCTTATGTCGTATACCTAGCAAATTTATCGATTTTCTCATTGCCATTGTCAAGCCGAATTAAAGCTACCAAAACAGTAGATTTAAGAAAATGTGTTAAAATTCAAGTTCCAATGAGGAATAGGTTCACGACACTATGGAATATTAATAAAACTGGATCCACCACTACGACACCCTAGGGATTTAATGTCCTTTTAATACCAATCAATACCCCCCATTTCATGGGGTGAAGAGGGTGAAAAACTTAAACTAAACTAATTTTGTTGTTTTCATTAGCTTATTAGCGCCACAAACACCCCCCCCCCCCTCCTTTCTCCCTCCAGAGAGAACGAAGATCTATCGATTACAAGAACCTGGTAAGAGTTCTGGATACACGGCCCGCCCTTGTGTGTTGTAGATTTAGGGAAAAGATCAAAACGAACATGTTTGTTAACTTTCGGCTCCACGGTATGTAATTAAGGTTCGTCAGCTGAAATAACAAGAACTGGTTCGTGCGTTGGTGTATAGGTAAACCAGTCTGTGTAGTTGGTGCATCCGTAATTTGTGATTGATTGTCCGAGTAACACGCGGTTTGAGTAGGTTGATGGAAATTTTGGCGTGTCGTCAGATTCAAAGTGTAAAATTTGTCTGTACGATCAATAACCAAATACGGTCCAATATATGGTGGTTGCAGCGATCTGCGTACTGCGTCAGTCCGTCTGCATCTCTCGATCATGCCATTATATTTTGGATTGTAAGTAGCGGTTCTCTGCGCTCAAAACCCAGTTGCAGCAGTTACATCTGGAACTGCTACCACCCTTGGCCAGCGAGTTATTATCAGAAACGAGTAACGGGCTAATGATATCGAGATGAATAATCGAAAAACGTTGAGAAGTTAATTTATAAGTATTAAGTGGAGATTTTGTGTGCCGAGAGACTTTAGCCTTTTTGCAAGCTACACAACTATGAGCCATCTTCTGAACGTATTTTTTAATTGATGACCAGATGGCATTCTGAGTCAAAAGTTTGATTGATTAATAAAAACTTCGAAAACTTATTTTCGGAAATGTAGGGGAACGATTGGCCTAGGTGTAGAAGTAGAAATATCACAATAAATTAATTTTTTCGAATTGAAAGAAACGTAAAATTTCTCGAATTTGAGAGCAGGATTACTCCATAAAATTTCTTGAAGTTCTTCGTCATTGGTCGGAGCATCTGCAATGATAGCGTAATCATGATTTTCGGGAATAAAAATTTGATTAATACGTGAAAGCGTATTTGCGACAATATTAACCAGTCCAGAGATGTGCTGAATATCATTTGTGAATTGACCAATAAAATGTAAGTGTCGAAATTGATAGAACATGTCGAAAGTGTTTGATCGCCGAATAAGCCGCAAGAAGTATCTCTTCTGCGTATCATTGTGACATACTGAAAAGAAACTGAGTTGGCTTCCAAGTGTCTGATATGAAATGCTGAACCACAACTCCGATTGCCGTATCAGAAACGCCAACCATGATGGCCAGAGATGCTGATGATAATGGATGAATTAGTAAAATAGCATCTTTAAGTTTAATTTTACAGTTACCGAACGCTTCGATAGCTTCTGTTGACCATTGAATTGGAACTCGACTGTTCTTAGTGTAACCTTTTAGGTAGTCGTTCAATAATTCCTCGTCAGCAGCACCTGGAACGAAGTGTCGATAAAAGTTTATCATGCCTAAAAATCAGTTTAGTTATCTAACAGTCTATAGTCGTTTGAAATTTTTGATGAATTGAACCCGTTCATGCGACGGTAATATACCGTGTACAGTTACCAAATGGCCTAAACAGATAATTTTCATGTTCATCTGATTTTGTAAAAATAGCCAACCCAAGAAAATCTTCCAACGAAATGATGTCTCATTATCCAATATCACCTCTACCAATTATTTCAAAATTAATTGAAATGCTCCCGTTAAAACGACTGAAACAGCTAGTTGAAAGTAAAGAACTCGGTTCCTATACACCAATTTGGATTTTGAGATAGACATTCCACAATCGATCAAGTTCATAGGATAACGAAGATCATAGAAAAAACACTTGAAGAAAGAGACTCTACTCAGAAGTTTTCTTCACGTCAGGCTTTCGACAAAGTCTGGCACGATGGTCTTTTGCTGAAACTTAGGAAAGTTTTACCTACCACCACAATTATGTTACCTTCTTGAATCATACATTACCGACATATACTTTCGCGTTAAACAGGAACAAGCATACTCACAAAATAAAGATATCAAAGCTGCAGTCCCACAAAGGAGTATCTTAGAACCAGTACTATACCTTCTATCCACAAGCAATATTCCACTACCTGATAATACAACAATGGTTACATTTGCTGATGACACTGCTATCATATCAGTAGTTGACATAAAAGAGGAAGCTACTAATAAACTTCAATGTGCGATATACAGAATTAACGAATGGACGAAGCGATGGCCCATCATATTGAACGAAACAAAATCGTGTTGACTAGACCAACAGAAAAGAAAACCATTTAACTGTGGTACTAAATAATTTCCCATCATCACTTCCTAACCCGCAGCAAAATGTCTAGGCATATGGATCTAGTTGCTCAACTGCGATCAAACACCAATGAGAAGAGCTTGGACTCAAACATATAAAACTATACTAGCTTTTGGAATGGAAAGTAAAAGCTTAAATACGTTCAAGTGTTGCCAAAATAACAAAATAATAAATAATTTAAACAGAAACCGATAAATGACCAAACATCTAACTTAAGACTTTAGAATTTTTTTATAAAATTGCAAATATGTTATAGCAGTTGGACTATTAGAAAGTTGTTAACAATCTTGACTTTCTAAATATGAAATTACCCGAGCTCGTATTCCATAAAAATAGAGCTTAGTGGCCTGGGTGTGGAAGTTGGCACTTCCACGTACCTGGATCCTCTTTAGACGGTATCTGTCTTGTCCTGTATTGCATTTTCTATACTGCTCCATGCATTGCAAATTTAAATTTTATGTACGTATTTAAATATTCAAACAATGACAGTGCATTATTTTCAAGGCAGCTCGCAACATCTTCCGAGTTCAGTGTAAGACTTCTGAAAGATGATCAAACATAAATTCTTCGAACAGTTAGGAAAATCCTACAAAATCTAATATACACTTAGTTACAAGTCAGTTATTCTTAAGTGACTCCAAGAACACAATGCCCCAAAAAAAAAGCACTTACACATCACTAGCATCAAAATCAAATAGTGAACAGATTACGGCTATTTTCTACTTTTTACGGATTTTCCCTACAAACCAAATCGAGGAAACCAGCTCATACTTGCAGTAGAAGTAATCGCCGCCATTCTTATGCATTTTGTTACATATGTATAACATTCTCACCAGATGCCATATAATTTTTCATATTTGGTAAGAGGTTTTGCATTTCATCGTAAGATGAAGCGAGTGGAGAGTTATTTATATATTTATATAAGGCTGATGTAATGATGTTGGTTGATCACACTGGAGGAAATTGTCCGCTAGATGAATGCCTTTTGGAAGCAAGAATGTGGTCAAGTTAGTTGACCGTAATTCCCTCATTTGATTTCCACGTATACCCTTTTGGATTCATTTGGATGGGATGTACGAGTATGTGCGATAGCGCGTATATCGTTGTTGTTTCATGCAAGGTGTAGGGAATTTGTGCCGAAGGTACCACGATGAAAAAATATAACAAAATAACAAAATTGGACTAGAAATGAAAAGTTGTTAGTCTGTAGAATACGAACCTAACTAAAATTTACCAAAATAAACGAAATGGCGCGTGGGCCCTGGAAATCAATCATTTGAATGAGCACCATGCGACAATCAATTTGAATGAATTTCAGACTGAAAAATATTAATATGTTCCGGATGGTTCACAGAAATAGCGAATTAGTATGTAATAACCCCTAAGATCTCGTAAAATAAGTTAATTGAATGGAACTAAGTAATTCCTTAACATTTTTGAGAGGCATTCCGGATGTGGTTATTGAAATCTATCGGGTTTTTCACCAACTAAACTGGATTTTGGACTTTAATGTTCTTTTACAATAAATTTTTTTAGAAAAATCAAAAATGAATGGACTTAGACTTTAAAGAACTAAGTAAGATAGTGATTAACAGTTTTGCTAACGCCGGCAAAAGACAGGCAAAACCCGACAAGAGAGCAGCAGCAACCCCATGGTGGAATTTATATACTGCGTTGAAGACAATTTGACGTTCGAACTGTGGTATCTGTGATGTGAAACTATCTTTATTGTCGAGGCAGTTTCAATGATAGCACTACAAAAAGTGAATTTTCCGACAGAGAAACTATTCACAAGCCAATACGATTGTGCCACTCAGAAGACACCATTTCCTTCGATGACGCAGTGAAAATACTCAATCGCATTTTAGGCCTACCGAATCACATTTTCGCTGCGCTATAATTGTTTGAATATGAAACAACGAGCTCGTGAAGATTTTCCCGAGTATGCAACACGGGTGAATCTAAAATGCGAAAAGATCGATATTGGAAATTGCACATTTGACAATTTGAAAGTATTGATGTTATGTGCAACGACTCGATGATCGAAAAGACACTAAGTCGTTAGTGAAACATCTCAATAAGTTGAACAGCCGTCGTAAATATTGCGACATGACTAAGAAGTTTTAAAATCGACCAGACAATGGTTTTGTGCACCCAGGCCTCTCGAATATTGATGTGTTGCAGCACACCAGAAACCACAGTGGGACAGCAGCAGCCAAAAGGCGGAACAGAACGCTAGGACGTCTTAAGAAGAGACAACGAAAGCGAAGATTCCTTTTCGAAAGTGTGGTGCAATTCATTTCCACATTGATTGCCAATTTCGCAAAAAAGAATGTTTCAATTGCAAGCAGATCGTCAAAAAGTAGGTTGTTGTGAGTCAGATGCATAAACACGACGTTTCCGGTGAGGAAGAAGAAATGTTAATCCTCGTCGAAGCCTTGCTGCAGGCGCTTTATCCGTCTCGACCCGAAAGTTTGTTGAGCCAACCATCGATAGCATGAAATTGAAATTGCAAGGTGACTCCGGATCTGATTAAACGACGGCACTTTTGAATTCCACCACTGAAAAGACGTTGCCCATTGTGAGCACCTTTCAGCAAAAATTTCCGTCGCTTTTATTCTTAACTTTCTCGCATTTATATGTTTTGTATGTGCAAAAAAATGAAGGCATCATGAATAGTTTCGCAGCAGCTGAAGCGATAAAAAATGAGTTCAACGAACTACAATTATTAATTAACAGTTCGATTGATTATTCGTATTTCACTGTACCGCTGGTAGTCAAGGACGGCTTGAACGAAACACTGTAATCAAACAAGTATCCACTGCCAATGCTGGAAGAATTATTCTTGAAGCTAAGTCAATATCGAGTGTTCAGCAAAATCGGCCACTCCGACTTTTTCTTCATCTCCACCTGAATGACGAATCAAAAAAACGTCTGACGATCAACATCCATTGTGGCCTATTTTCTGAGTAAACCATCACCAATTGAGTGAGGGACAGCATCTGGAATTTTTCAACAATTAATCGACACAATGATGAGCGGAGCTAAAGTGAGTGATAACCGGCGCACCAAGAAGCTTTTGAGAAGCTTAAAAAAATGTTTACGTCAAACTTGGCATTAACCCACTATATGAACCGAAGAACAAAATTATCATGGCGGTTGGCGCATTGGGTTATGGCATGGGACATTCAAGCTTCAGCCCGATCATAAACCGTTGTTGACGATATTTAGATCGAATATAGGGATTCCGCTGTACACCGTTGCAATAATACGCACTAATGATTTCACAATGAAATGAACATGGAAAGCTTTGCACACGCAGATTTCATCTCACGGTTAATACAACGATTGTGAGAAACCAGATGAAGAAATTATCATTGGGAGTTTGGGAAACGCAAACTCCATCGACGGGTGTTTTGCAAATTATACAGTAAAATAGGTGCCAGTAACCAAGTAACATTTGAGGCATTCCTGTATGAAACCAGTACATGCAGTGTTTAAGGATCCAGAAATTGCAAAACTTTTCTAGCCAGTTACGTACTGTAACCATATTGTTTCTGACCTGCATCAAGGCCACCCAGCAATCGCGCATTCATAGCCAATTGGAAAAGGTCAGTGGTCAAGATAGCACATTGATTTTGCAATGTCTGTGAAGTTAGCCCGTAAACGATCCCGGAAAAATACGATGGCAACACTAACATACAAATATCACGATATTTTTCAATGTCATCCCGAAAAAAAATATGTCATGACAGTTTTTTACTGTATCAATTCATAAAAATTTATAAACAATTTGTATTGAAAACTGATGACAACTCGGAAAAGATTATGTCACAATAAATTTTCTAACAAGAAAATAAACAATTTTTGAAAACAAAAAACCTGTATAATATCAAAAAAACATGAAATGATACATAAAGTTAATAATATAGTAAAATTAAGTACACGAGTAGGAAAACAAAAAATAAACCAAAATAATAATACAAGTGGCAAAAAAATTTTATGATTTAGAGCTCCGCTATAATCTTCTGAATTTAAATAACAAGAGGCAAAAAAATTCTTTGATTTGTAGCTCCGCTATAGCCGTCTGAATTCTTAGTGGATATCCATTACCAGAAACCGGACTATATAGGTTTTGTAGTTCAGGGATTGTCCTGTTTATATAATAAGAGGCAAAAAAAATTCTATGATTTAGAGCCTCGCTATGGTCGTCTGAATTTAAATAACAAGAGGCAAACAAATTATTTGATTTAGAGCTCCGTAATAGCCGTCTGAATTCTCAGTAGATGTTCATTACCAGAAACCGGACTATATAGGTTTTGTAGTTCAGGGATTGTCCTGTTTATATAATAAGAGGCAAAAAAAATTCTATGATTAAGAGCCTCGCTATGGTCGTCTGAATTTAAATAACAAGAGGCAAACAAATTATTTGATTTAGAGCTCCGCTATAGCCGTCTGAATTCTCAGTAGATGTCCATTACCAGAAATCGGACTATATAGGTTTTGTAGTTCAGGGATTGTCCTGTTTAAATAATAAGAGGCAAAAAAATTCTATGATTAAGAGCCTCGCTATGGTCGTCTGAATTTAAATAACAAGAGGCAAACAAATTATTTGATTTAGAGCTCCGTAATAGCTGTCTGAATTCTCAGTAGATGTTCATTACCAGAAACCGGACTATATAGGTTTTGTAGTTCAGGGATTGTCCTGTTTATATAATAAGAGGCAAAAAAAATTCTATGATTAAGAGCCTCGCTATGGTCGTCTGAATTTAAATAACAAGAGGCAAACAAATTATTTGATTTAGAGCTCCGCTATAGCCGTCTGAATTCTCAGTAGATGTTCATTACCAGAAACCGGACTATATAGGTTTTGTAGTTCAGGGATTGTCCTGTTTATATAATAAGAGGCAAAAAAAATTCTATGATTAAGAGCCTCGCTATGGTCGTCTGAATTTAAATAACAAGAGGCAAACAAATTATTTGATTTAGAGCTCCGCTATAGCCGTCTGAATTCTCAGTAGATGTTCATTACCAGAAACCGGACTATATAGGTTTTGTAGTTCAGGGATTGTCCTGTTAAAATAATAAGAGGCAAAAAAAATTCTATGATTAAGAGCCTCGCTATGGTCGTTTGAATTTGAATAACAAGAGGCTTACAAATTATTTGATTTAGAGCTCCGCTATAGCCGTCTGAATTCTCAGTAGATGTCCATTACCAGAAATCGGACTATATAGGTTTTGTAGTTCAGGGATTGTCCTGTTTAAATAATAAGAGGCAAAAAAATTCTATGATTAAGAGCCTCGCTATGGTCGTCTGAATTTAAATAACAAGAGGCAAACAAATTATTTGATTTAGAGCTCTGCTATAGCCGTCTGAATTCTCAGTAGATGTTCATTACCAGAAACCGGACTATATAGGTTTTGTAGTTCAGGGATTGTCCTGTTTATATAATAAGAGGCAAAAAAAATTCTATGATTAAGAGCCTCGCTATGGTCGTCTGAATTTTAATAACAAGAGGCAAACAAATTATTTGATTTAGAGCTCCGTAATAGCCGTCTGAATTCTCAGTAGATGTTCATTACCAGAAACCGGACTATATAGGTTTTGTAGTTCAGGGATTGTCATGATTATATAATAAGAGGCAAACAAAATTCTATGATTAAGAGCCTCGCTATGGTCGTCTGAATTTAAATAACAAGAGGCAAACAAATTATTTGATTTAGAGCTCCGTAATAGCCGTCTGAATTCTCAGTAGATGTTCATTACCAGAAACCGGACTATATAGGTTTTGTAGTTCAGGGATTGTCCTGTTTATATAATAAGAGGCAAAAAAAATTCTATGATTAAGAGCCTCGCTATGGTCGTCTGAATTTTAATAACAAGAGGCAAACAAATTATTTGATTTAGAGCTCCGTAATAGCCGTCTGAATTCTCAGTAGATGTTCATTACCAGAAACCGGACTATATAGGTTTTGTAGTTCAGGGATTGTCATGATTATATAATAAGAGGCAAAAAAAATTCTATGATTAAGAGCCTCGCTATGGTCGTCTGAATTTAAATAACAAGAGGCAAACAAATTATTTGATTTAGAGCTCTGCTATAGCCGTCTGAATTCTCAGTAGATGTTCATTACCAGAAACCGGACTATATAGGTTTTGTAGTTCAGGGATTGTCCTGTTTATATAATAAGAGGCAAAAAAAATTCTATGATTAAGAGCCTCGCTATGGTCGTCTGAATTTTAATAACAAGAGGCAAACAAATTATTTGATTTAGAGCTCCGTAATAGCCGTCTGAATTCTCAGTAGATGTTCATTACCAGAAACCGGACTATATAGGTTTTGTAGTTCAGGGATTGTCATGATTATATAATAAGAGGCAAACAAAATTCTATGATTAAGAGCCTCGCTATGGTCGTCTGAATTTAAATAACAAGAGGCAAACAAATTATTTGATTTAGAGCTCCGTAATAGCCGTCTGAATTCTCAGTAGATGTTCATTACCAGAAACCGGACTATATAGGTTTTGTAGTTCAGGGATTGTCCTGTTTATATAATAAGAGGCAAAAAAAATTCTATGATTAAGAGCCTCGCTATGGTCGTCTGAATTTAAATAACAAGAGGCAAACAAATTATTTGATTTAGAGCTCCGCTATAGCCGTCTGAATTCTCAGTAGATGTTCATTACCAGAAACCGGACTATATAGGTTTTGTAGTTCAGGGATTGTCCTGTTTATATAATAAGAGGCAAAAAAAATTCTATGATTAAGAGCCTCGCTATGGTCGTCTGAATTTTAATAACAAGAGGCAAACAAATTATTTGATTTAGAGCTCCGTAATAGCCGTCTGAATTCTCAGTAGATGTTCATTACCAGAAACCGGACTATATAGGTTTTGTAGTTCAGGGATTGTCATGATTATATAATAAGAGGCAAACAAAATTCTATGATTAAGAGCCTCGCTATGGTCGTCTGAATTTAAATAACAAGAGGCAAACAAATTATTTGATTTAGAGCTCCGTAATAGCCGTCTGAATTCTCAGTAGATGTTCATTACCAGAAACCGGACTATATAGGTTTTGTAGTTCAGGGATTGTCCTGTTTATATAATAAGAGGCAAAAAAAATTCTATGATTAAGAGCCTCGCTATGGTCGTCTGAATTTAAATAACAAGAGGCTTACAAATTATTTGATTTAGAGCTCCGCTATAGCCGTCTGAATTCTCAGTAGATGTCCATTACCAGAAATCGGACTATATAGGTTTTGTAGTTCAGGGATTGTCCTGTTTAAATAATAAGAGGCAAAAAAATTCTATGATTAAGAGCCTCGCTATGGTCGTCTGAATTTAAATAACAAGAGGCAAACAAATTATTTGATTTAGAGCTCTGCTATAGCCGTCTGAATTCTCAGTAGATGTTCATTACCAGAAACCGGACTATATAGGTTTTGTTATTCAGGGGTTGGCCTGTTTAAATAATAAGAGGCAAAAAAATTCTATGATTAAGAGCCTCGCTATAGTCGTCTGAATTTAAATAACAAGAGGCAAAAAAATTCTTTGATTTAGAGCTCCGCTATAGCCGTCTGAATTCTTAGTAGATGTCCATTACCAGAAACCGGACTATATAGGTTTTGTTGTTTAGGGGTTGGCCTGTTTAAATAATAAGAGGCAAAAAAATTCTATGATTAAGAGCCTCGCTATAGTCGTCTGAATTTAAATAACAAGAGGCAAAAAAATTCTTTGATTTAGAGCTCCGCTATAGCCGTCTGAATTCTTAGTAGATGTCCATTACCAGAAACCGGACTATATAGGTTTTGTTGTTTAGGGGTTGGCCTGTTTAAATAATAAGAGGCAAAAAAATTCTATGATTAAGAGCCTCGCTATAGTCGTCTGAATTTAAATAACAAGAGGCAAAAAAATTCTTTGATTTAGAGCTCCGTTATAGCCGTCTGAATTCTTAGTAGATGTCCATTACCAGAAACCGGACTATAAAGGTTTTGTTATTCAGGGGTTGGCCTGTTTAAATAATAAGAGGCAAAAAAATTCTATGATTAAGAGCCTCGCTATAGTCGTCTGAATTTAAATAACAAGAGGCAAAAAAATTCTATGATTTAGAGCTCCGCTATAACCGTTTTTGTTGTCAGGTGAAAAATTCTCCCATTCGTTGAAGATAGGATTAAAGAAGCTATAGAAAGGGAAAATATAGCCGATCATTTTTTGAGTTAATTCTTGATGTGCTATTGTTACCCGCCTTTGTTTGCTCCTAGTATAAAGCCAGCCTATAAAGAAAACTATAACCAAGAAAAATTTTGTCCTCGAGATTTTTACAAATTTACCGTTCTCTTCATCGCCGAAGTAAAAAAACTATGTTTTAAAAATCTCTGTATGTGCGTGGTTCTATGCATACTTAAGCTTTTCTCGGTCCATCGGAAGTGACAGCCTCTGTTGGAGCTTTTCGTTTTAAGCAAATACTTTGAAAAGTATATCGTTTACAAGAAAAACGACTATGAACTAAAAGACTCTAAATTTATAGTTTCAATTTTCTAAAATTTAAGCGGAAATGACGTGTATTGACAAAAACTGTTTTTCAAGGCAAACTTGGCATTTCTACAGCCCAGACGGATTGATTAATCGGTCACTATGGTTATTTGATAGGCCCTAAAAGCTGTTAACAACAGCCCAATTTTGAAGAAATTCTGATGGTGATTGTAATTTAACAAAATTGCGATAGTTCAATTTTTTGCAAATTCATTGAATAGCCAGGCGCTCTAGTCTAACCTAAATCCGTATCGATGCCACTACGACCAATTTGCAAGAATTTGACGTATCGAAATTTTGTCTAATTGCACCATCGTAATGTGGACTTAGGTTAATCTTGAGTACTACTGGTCTTTGAAGAACCTAACATTAATTGAATTAACCAAATGTCAAGTAACGTTCCTGTATCCTGTACTATAACATATACTGCAATTTTCAATTCGCTAACCTTATCAAATTCATTTTCCGTTAAAAAAATTGTTCGGTTAAAAAATACCGTCTGGAAAACTTTCGGCTCAATTACATTGATCAACTTAATCGGATTTGTTTTTTTGCTTTTTACAGAAAAGACACAACCTACATTATCGACACTATTTTCCACCGGAAACTTCCGGCTCACTTTAATGAGGTGATAATGTACTGTTTTTTATTATCGAATAAGTATCTTGCTAATGACTAAAAGATTTTATGACTAAGACAACCATATGCAAGATTTTTAGTAATGAAAGTAAATTTCTAACCATAAAATTAAATTAAAAACATTCGTAAATCCAAACGTAAAAGAAAAATAGGATAAATTTGTTGATTTGTTATCTAAAATAGAAATATTCTTATCTTGCCTCAAACATTTTGCCGTACTACGAAACACAATGTACGTACAATAATGAAATTATATTATTTTCTTGTCGAAGCACTTTGGGCCACCCACACACACGCCTGTATACCACATACCAGTATAATATACATTCGTACAAATAAAAAACTGTTTATGAAAATTATCCTTTATATTTATCCTCCTATCTTACACAAATATATCCTGTTTAAATTGTATCATTTTCATAATTTGAATGGAAGGAAAAAACTGGCAAGGCAAGCAAGCAAATAATAAGATGTATCTTTTACGCTTGCGATACACACAGATCTGTACCAGCACTCTAAAAGGAAATTATTAAATAAGTTCCTTTTGTCATTTGTATGCTTTTCTTGTTTATGAATCGTTTCCATTCCAACAACAACGTTTCAGATGTGTACACATTATACTATACAGTTGTTGCTGGCATTTCCTTGATACTATAGAGAAATGTGTCATACTCAATGTTGGTATTTGAAGAGTTTAAATAAATGTATAAATGTAATTAGGTTAGACACAATCTTCTGTTTATTTTATTTAAATTTTAATTGAATTTTTGAGATATGCTGTCAATCGTTAATTCATTACAGAACCACGTGCACTAATTCTTAATTGAATTATTTTGTTATTTAAAGTTAATCTTAATAAAATGTGTGATCTGTATTGCTTAAACATTTGGGACATGAGCTTGAACGCGATTAAATTTTATTTTATTTTACGTTGCAAACGAAATTAAAATAATCTTGAAAAATTTAGATTTACCATTTGCTATTACGCCGAAGTATGAAAAAGTAGCCTTTAAAAAGCTATGTGTGTGGGTGTGTGTGTGTGGCTCCGTGCCCCGCTAAATGTTTGTTGGTTCTCTACAGCCTAGATGGGTTTACTGATGTACTGATCAAAATGATTTTTGGGTGTTACCAGTTCTCCAAATTTTAGGCGGAAAAGAAAAGAAAATTATTTCCAACAAAAATTGCCCTTACGATAAGAAACCAAAGCCACCATTTGGGTGACCATTTGGGAACATTATTGTAAAAAAAGTGAAAAAACGGGATGGAACGAAACCTCGCCCCCAGCATTCCAGTACGCGTTATTCAGCAGCACTGGGAGGTGGCTAGGATTTATTGAACCAATCATTCATTAATCCCAATTCACACTGATTACAGAAACGAATACTAGAAGAAATAACAACACAAACCGGCAAAATCAAATATTAAAACTCGACCGAAACTGTAACATCAGAACGCTAACATAAACATCAAGACTAGCACAAGTAGAGAAAGAAATGAAACGTTATCACATCGAGATACTAAGCCTACTAGGCCTCAGTGAAATCAGATGGAAAAACAGTGGCAACACCCAGAAAAAAAACCGTTCAGATGGAAAAAACTCAATAACTTTGACTTATTAAATCGTATGTTTTCCAAAAATGAGCAATGCAATTGTTTAATGAAGAACTTAGTTTTAAGTTTAATAAAAACATGTGTTCTATCAATAAAATAAAATAGTTTTACTAATAATTACACATATTATAATAACAATGTATTAGTTATTAAGTCTAAACTTACTAAATTTATTGATCGGATAATGTTCGATGTTAAAATAATCATTAGGAATTGATTAAATTACTAATTAAATAACTAAAGTTATTACATTTACAACGTGGCTGTTCTCGTTATTTCTTCAATACTTTTATTTAATGAATTTTCATAAAACTTGTTGGAATTACATTTTGCCAGTAAACTAATCCACCTTTTAAACACCTTTTAAACACCAAAATTGTGAATCAAGTCTATGAGTCGAACTTTAAATATAGTCGTGTGAAGTCGTAGTAGATATTAATTAACAGTGCAAGGTTGGTATGGAATTTGTAGAGGAAGGATCCACCTTTCAAATGCCTAAAATTTTAAATCAAGTCTATGAGTTAAATTTGAGATATAGTCGTGTGAAATCGTAGTAAATATCAATTAACAGAGCAAGGTTGGTATGGAATTTGTAGAGGAAGGATCCACCTTTCAAATGCCTAAAATTTTAAATCAAGTCTATGAGTTAAATTTGAGATATAGTCGTGTGAAATCGTAGTAAATATCAATTAACAGAGCAAGGTTGGTATGGAATTTGTAGAGGAAGGATCCACCTTTCAAATGCCTTTAATTTTAAATCAAGTCTATGAGTCAAATTTTAGATATAGTCGTGTGAAGTCGTAGTAGATATTAATTAACAGAGCAAGGTTGGTATGGAATTTGTGGGGGAAAGATCCACCTTTCAAACGCCAAAACTGTGAATCAAGTCTATGAGTCAAATTTTAGATATAGTCGTGTGAAGTCGTGGTAGATATCAATTAACAGAGCAAGGTTGGTATGGAATTTGTAGAGGAAGGATCCACCATTCAAATTCCAAAATTGTGAATCAAATCTATACGTCAAATTTTAGATATAGACGTGTGAAGTCGTAGTAGATATTAATTAACAGAGCAAGGTTGGTATGGAATTTGTAGAGGAAGGATCCACCTTTCAAATGCCCAAAATTGTGAATCAAGTCTATGAGTCAAATTTTAGATATAGTCGTGTGAAGTCGTGGTAGATATCAATTAACAGAGCAAGGTTGGTATGGAATTTGGAGAGGAAGGATCAACCTTTCAAATGCCCAAATTTTAAATCAAGTCTATTAGTCAAATTTTAGATATAGACGTGTGAAGTCGTAGTAGATATCAATTAACAGAGCAAGGTTGGTATGGAATTTTTAGAGGAAGAATCCACCTTCCAAATGCCAAAATTATGAATCAAGTCTATGTTTCAAATTTGAGATATAGTCGTGTGAAGTCGTATTAGATATAAATTAACAGAGCAAGGTTGGTATGGAATTTGTAGAGGAAGGATCCACCTTTCAAATGCCCAAAATTTTAAATCAAGTCTATGAGTCAAATTTTAGATATAGTCGTGTGAAGTCGTGGTAGATATCAATTAACAGAGCAAGGTTGGTATGGAATTTGTAGAGGAAAGATCCACCTTTCAAATGCCCAAATTTAAAATCAAGTCTATGAGTCAAATTTTAGATATAGTCGTGTGAAGTCGTAGTAGATATCAATTAACAGAGCAATGTTGGTATGAAATTTGTAGAGGAAGAATCCACCTTTCAAGAGCCAAAATTGTGAATCAAGTCTATGAGTCGAATTTTAGATATAGTCGTGTGAATTCGTAATAGATATCAATTAACAGAGCAAGGTTGGTATGGAATTTGTAGAGAAAGGATCCACCTTTCAAATGCAAAAAATTTTAAATCAAGCCTATGAGTCAAATTTTAGATATAGTCGTGTGAAGTCGTGGTAGATATCAATTAACAGAGCAAGGTTGGTATGGAATTTGTAGAGGAAGAATCCACCTTTCAAACACCAAAATTGTGAATCAAGTCTATGAGTCAAATTTTAGATATAGTCGTGTGAAGTCGTGGTAGATATCAATTAACAGAGCAAGGTTGGTATGGAATTTGTAGAGGAAGGATCCACCTTTCAAATGCTCAAATTTTAAATCTAGTCTATGAGTCAAATTTTAGATATAGTCGTGTGAAGTCGTAGTAAATATCAATTAACAGAGCAATGTTGGTATGGAATTTGTAGAGGAAGAATTAACCTTTCAAGAGCCAAAATTGTGAATCAAGTCTATGAGTCGTATTTTAGATATAGTCGTGTGAAGTCGTAGTAGATATTAATTAACAGAGCAAGGTTGGTATGGCATTTGTAGAGAAAGGATCCACCTTTCAAATGCCCAAAATTTTAAATCAAGTCTATGAGTCAAATTTTAGATATAGTCGTGTGAAGTCGTGGTAGATATCAATTAACAGAGCAAGGTTGGTATGGAATTTGTAGAGGAAGGATCCACCTTTCAAATGCCCAAATTTTAAATCAAGTCTATGAGTCAAATTTTAGATATAGTCGTGTGAAGTCGTAGTAGATATCAATTAACAGAGCAAGGTTGGTATGGAATTTGTAGAGGAAGGATCCACCTTTCAAATGCCCAAATTTTAAATCTAGTCTATGAGTCAAATTTTAGATATAGTCGTGTGAAGTCGTAGTAGATATCAATTAACAGAGCAATGTTGGTATGGAATTTGTAGAGAAAGGATCCACCTTTCAAATGCCCAAAATTTTAAATCAAGTCTATGAGTCAAATTTTAGATATAGTCGTGTGAAGCCGTGGTAGATATCAATTAACAGAGCAAGGTTGGTATGGAATTTGTAGAGGAAGGATCCACCTTTCAAATGCCCAAATTTTAAATCTAGTCTATGAGTCAAATTTTAGATATAGTCGTGTGAAGTCGTAGTAGATATCAATTAACAGAGCAATGTTGGTATGGAATTTGTAGAGGAAGAATTAACCTTTCAAGAGCCAAAATTGTGAATCAAGTCTATGAGTCGTATTTTAGATATAGTCGTGTGAAGTCGTAGTAGATATTAATTAACAGAGCAAGGTTGGTATGGAATTTGTAGAGGAAGGATCCACCTTTCAAACACCAAAATTGTGAATCAAGTCTATGAGTCGAATTTTAGATATAGTCGTGTGAAGTCGTAGTAGATATAAATTAACAGAGCAAGGTTGGTATGGAATTTGTAGAGGAAGGATCCACCTTTCAAATGCCCAAAATGTTAAATCAAGTATATGAGTCAAATTTTAGATATAGTCGTGTGAAGTCGTGGTAGATATCAATTAACAGAGCAAGGTTGGTATGGAATTTGTAGAAGAAGGATCAACCTTTCAAATTGCCCAAATTTTGGGCATTTGAAAGGTGGATTTTTCCTCTACAAATTCCATACCAACCTTGCTCTGTTAATTTATATCTACTACGACTTCACACGACTATATCTAAAATTCGACTCATAGACTTGATTCACAATTTTGGTGTTTGAAAGGTGGATTCTTCCTCTACAAATTCCATACCAACCTTGCTCTGTTAATTAATATCTACTACGACTTCACACGACTATATCTAAAATTTGACTCATACACTTGATTCACAATTTTGGCATTTGAAAGGTGGATCCTTCCTCTACAAATTCCATACCAACCTTGCTCTGTTAGTTGATATCTACTACGACTTCACACGTCTATATCTAAAATTTGACTCATAGACTTGATTTAAAATTTGGGCATTTGAAAGGTGGATCCTTCCTCTACAAATTCCATACCAACTTTGCTCTGTTAATTTATATCTACTACGACTTCACACGACTATATCTAAAATTTGATTCATAGATTCGATCCACAATAATTGTTTTTTTTACTAATAACCAGAGTGCTTGATTTTGCGTTTTTGGATTAACCACTCCAGTAAATTGTTTGTTATTAAATTAATTTCTCGTGATATAAATTTCTGCGTTTCAATATTTTTTTGGTTTCGGGATAGTTCGAACACGTGTCACTATTTGTTTACTGAAATTTTATGTATTGGAATTCTTTTTCGGGATAACAAAAACAAATAAAAAATATCATAAAAGTAAAAATGTCACGAGAGTAAAACAAATTCGGGATGACATTCAAAACTAGCGTGATATAGAAAATTTTTCGGGACGACACTGAAAAATGTCGTGATATTCGTTTTATAGTGTTGCCATCACATTTCTTCGGGATATTTTTCGGGCTAACTTCACAGACATCAATGCAATGACCTCTGAGAAGTTAGCGCGAAAAACTATCCCGAAAAAACATTATAGTTAAATATGGCAAGACTATTATATATTTACAGAATATTTTAATGTTATCCTGATAGTCAAGTATATATAATTAATATTGCTGCATATAAAACAAATATATAACGAGATTAGCTAAAATGTATAGTAAATTATTATATAGTTTTGTAATATTAAATTAGTATCACGAAATTTTCAATTAAAATTATATGTACAAAATATATTATTATTTAACATTTCGTGATAAATTTTTATATCACCTCGAAAAAAAATACACTAAAATAATTTACGTCGAAATAATCAAAATTAACGGGGCATAGCACATTCAAAAACGAAAAAAAAAAGTTTTTCATAGATTTTTTTTTAATGGAATAAAAAGAGATATCTTTTAATGAAACTTTCCATTGACATTTTATTTAACTGAAAGTACAAAAACATTTTTTTTTTAGATTTTTTTTAGTCCAAGGTCGTCTGCTACAAGGGTTTTCCAAAAACACTGAAAATTCGCGCCGCGCATCATAACTACTCTCAGAAATGTCTAAAAAAACGGGGTTTTATTCAGCATTAAATCGCCCTTGGAATGAACTAAAAGGAAAAAAATTGGTTGAAAAATAAAACAATGGCAGCATTTTTTCGAAAATGCAGCTTCTTTGTCCCCCCAGTTAATTGTAGCTCAAAAAATTGAAAGCCGATTTTTCCTTCCGTAGTTCATTCTGAGCAGAAATATATGTAGATCAACGTGTTAAAATTTTAGAACGATTGAATAAGTAGTTTTTTCTCAATCTTGCACGCAAACTTGAAAAACGTCATTTTGAGATAACCGCGTTTAAAGTTCGTCATTTTGAGATAACCGCGTAAAAAATCGACTTTGGCGCGCTTCACAATAAATAAAATAATTTTTTTTCTTGAGATTTTCATGTTTATATCATTAAAATCATGTTTTTAAACGTTCATTCTAACATATTCTGTCATAAAAAAATTTCGATTTTTAGAAAATTCGAAGGTGCTATGTCGCCTTAATAAAATTAAAAAAAAATTAATTCAAATATTTTATATTAGATAAACAACAATTCACTGAACTAAAATAGAACTATTTTATTTTTGTAAAATGGCAAGAAGATATTACCAGTTAAACTGTAGAAAAAGCTGTGTCGTAGTAAATAATAATTAACAGAGCAATGTTGGTATGGAATTTGAAGAGGAAAGATCGACCTTTCAAACGCCAAAATTGTGAATCAAGTGTATGAGTCAAATTTGAGATATAGTCGTGTGAAGTCGTAGTAGATATTAATTAACAGAGCAAGATTGGTATGGAATTTGTAGAGGGAGAATCCACCATTCAAATGCCAAAATTGTGAATCAAATGTATGTGTCAAATTCCATACCAACCTTGCTCTTTTAGTTGATATCTACTTAGATTTCACACTACTATATCTAAAATTTGACTCATAGACTCGATCCATAATTTTGCCGTTTAAAAGGTAGATCCTTCCTCTACAAATTCCATACCAACCTTGCTCTGTTAATTAATATTTACTACGACTTCACACGACTATATCTAAAATTTGACAGATAGACTTGATTTACAATTTTGGCATTTGAAAGGTGAATCCTTCCTCTACAAATTCTATACCAACCTTGCTCTGTTAATTGATATCTACTACGACTTCACACAACTATATCTAAAATTCGACTTATAGACATGATCGACAATAATTGTTTTCTTACTAATAACAAGAGTGCTTGATTTTGCGTTTGTGGATTAACCACGCCAGTAAATTGTTTGTTATTAAATTTATTTCTCGTGATATAAATTTCTGCGCTTTAATATTTTTTTTGGTTTCGGGATGGTTCGAACACCAGTCGCTATTTGTTTACTGAAATTTTCTGTATTGGAATTCTTTTTCGTGATAACAAAAAAAAAATTATCATGATAGTAAAAATGTCATGATAGTAAAAAAAATTGGGGATGACATTCAAAACTGAACTTCTAAACTAACGTGATATAGAAAGTTTTTCGGGATGCCACTGAAAAATGTCGTGATATTCGTTTTATAGTGTTGACATCGCATTTCTTAGGGATGTTTTTCGGGCTAACTTCACAGACATGAAGCGGCTTACTTCCATAAATACTACATCCGGAACTTATATTCAAATTCAATTTCATCATATAAAAAGACCTTGACCAGAAAATAAAAAATTAAAATAAAAATGTGGGCAGCAAACGAGGAACTCCCTACGAATATTTAAAAAAATGAGACTTCTGTTGCACAAACGGCTATTTCTTAAAAACAACAGAAGTATGACAAAAAATACAAATCCTGTGAATCTAATCATTTGACATATACTTTCAGCGAATTGTCGTTTTCGGTGAATTGTCGTTATCTATAAATTGTGATTTTTTGTGAATTGTTGTCTCCGGTGAACTATTGGAATAACGATTTTGCCAGTTCAATGGCTTCGTTAATCAATTGTCGTTATAAATTAATTAGTTTCCAGTGAAGCATGAATAACGACAAGTCCCAGGTTTGTTATCCGTGCAGCACGAGTTTGATCAGAAATATTTGGTATTTAACCTTTTTAAAATTTTATGTTGCACAACAGTATGTCGTTGGTTCAGTCAAAATGTTGAACCTTAACAGCTTATGGAACACTCGTTAATTAGAAATCAAAAGTAAGATCTAACTTAGGCCAACCAACCGTAAAATACCATGCGTCGACTTCCAAATAGTCCAATAAAAAATTTCATAGTTCCCATTCACCATGAGCATAATTTGATTGATACTGTCGAGTTGAAAATTGAAACGGCTTAGACGAGAAAAGAGAACAGTATTATGGACTAAATCTGACCAATCGGATAATATCAGCAGTTTAGTAGGATTTGCGTAATGTTGCGATTTTTGAAGTTTTGATACATTTTTAGTCGTCATAAAGTCGATTATTGAAAAATAAACTAAAAACACTGAATCAACGTCATCATTTTCATACAGGGTGGATGAAGCATATAGAGAATTTACTGAATCTTTTTTTTTTACTTTTATCTATTGAAAATTAACCAGTTTACCACGTGCATACAACGTTCAAGGAGTATAATCTTCACCGGCTTAAAATTTACTGCTGTAGAACCAAAGCTAGTTCCAAAGCTACTTTATGGATTTTAGGCTGTCCTACAAACAATGAAGTGATTTGGCCGTCTTCAGAACTGAGACTATTTAGGCTTTTTTTTGACATTAATATTTTTAAGTTAACTTTTTTAAGTAATTGGTTTAAATTATGTAAATTGCACATATCCTCAGTTTTAACAATTTCCACCATTTTTTATCAATTGAAAGGCTTCTTTTAGGAGTTTTGTGGTTTAAGTTCGATTACCTGTACCAAGAAAAGAAGTTACAAAAAGTTTGTTACTGTTGTACTTGGGTGAAACATACAAGTGTAGTATGTTTACGTTCCACAATTTATTTGAATAAGAATAATTTGTATACGCAAATAAAGGTTAATAAACAAATAATCTCATGTTATATCAAAAACAAATTGAACAAGGAAATCAATCATTTTCCACTTTCTAAAATGTAAAAAAAAACGAACGAATTACCCAAACACAATATTTTCACTTTGTGTACCTGTATTTGAATTTCAAATCAATAATAAATCAAACGTATAACATAATTTCAATTATAATTGTAAATCTTAAGATATATAATCGAAGTACAAAAAAAATATCGAAAGAAAATCAAAATTTGAATATCGTTTCTTGAAGGGATCATAATTCTTTCTCTTCTTGTTCGATTTTAATTTTCATTTCAAAATTGTTATAAAAAAATATTTGTATTCAAGCTAACCTCCTTACAAGATAAATATGTACTGACATAGATCAATTGAAAATTAATTTATAATTGGAAATTTGTTAGATCGGCAACAGTTATTGATTGCAATTTTGAGAAACACATACCATGCGTTCTCGTTACGAATCGACAAGTATTACCACTTTGCGGTGGGATTTATTTTTATCGGTGAATCGTGGAGGAAAATTTGAACAGAGATGGTCTCGTACAGCTGATAGTCCAATGATTGCACCAGTGGTATTTGTATCACGATTATGGCATTTTTTCCGGCTACTCTTGTATACTTATTGTTATTAGCCGACACAAGTTGTGTAACCGTAAGAGCCCATGCCATGGAATAGGGCAGTTATTGAAAAGATGTTTATGTATTGTGAACAGGACATCTCTTGCTCCAGCAGAAACGGATATAATAACGATAGATGAATAATCTGGTGTTTCACACCTGTAAATTCGTTACTAGTCCTCTTTGTATATCTTCAAGGTATTTGATCACCAGGCCCAATTGCAGGGATAAAAGAGTAACAGCCAATGCTTTATATTGATGCGTTACGTATATTCATTGAAAATTTAATCTTTAAATTTATTTGAAACTTTTAACTCTTTGTCGTTAAATGTTATCTTTTCAACATCATTACAACGGTTTTCAAGGCTTACTTAATAGTGCCACTTCCGGTATACGGATTTCCACGAAGTTTCACAAGTCTCTCCTTACTAATAGAAATCCTTTAGGTATTTATGTTCAATCACATGGGGAGGGAGCTACATGTTGGGTGGAGTTTATTTACCAAATATCTAACAATTTATTATGTTGATTTAAAAAGCAGTTTTAAGAATTATTAACTATTTGTGCTATAATGGTTGAAATCAGGTTTTTAGCCTTACTGTTAACTTTTGTCACTTATAAAATTGAATTAAATTGCTTTAATAAAAACACTTGTAAAATTTCCTAGAGTGATAATATTTATTTATTTTTAGGAATATCGAGTTCAAAAATAAATTTCGTCTTCAGTATTAGAACTAATAACGTATGTGAAGTTATCCACGTATGTGAAGTTATACCACGATCTATCCCAGAAAATAAAAAAATAAAAATCATCAGGCAACACTAATCAATAAAAAACCCATTTGCTCTTGCGTCTAGTTAGCCCAGCCCAGAATTTATTAAACATCATACTTTTTACACTATTTGCCGTAGGCACTTGGCGAAACACACTTATACTTAATAAACACATTTTTTATTAATCACTTGTTTTTTGTTTCGCAGTTATTTTGAATAATTTTCAAAAAGTTTAAAAAATCACTCGATCGATTTCGACTTGTTAGGTCATCATCAGGAGTATCTACTGATTTGTATTAGTAAAAATTTTGTTATATAGCAGAAAAAAGCAAAATATAAATAAAAGAAGGAGGGACAGAAAATAAGCAATAAAAATTAATCTACGGATCGCGCAGGTAGGCGATGAGTCATAGGTTGAGTAACAAAATTCAAGGTATATTATTGCGTACGTGAGAATAGAAAAGGGCGGGAAATAGAAATCTGTAATTGGTGAGAACCGGATTTCTCTCTGTTCGTTAAGGATATTTTGGTTAAGAAATATTGATTTTCTAATTTCGTAAGATTCTAAGGTATCTAAACGTCTGCCTTTGGGTTGTATATGTAATATGTCTAAATTGTTCAAGCTAGCTGTATGATTTTCTGAAGTTAAATGGTTATGGAAAGTTGATTGATTGCAACCAGATAAATGTTCTTTAGCTCTAACTCCAAAATTGCGCCCAGTCTGACCAATATAGGAGAAACTACAATCAATGCAATTGATCCTATAGACACCAGATTTGTAAAGGCGATCAACCCTAGGTTTATTGTTAAAAATCATTTTCTTTATTGTGTTATTATTATAAAAAGGAAAACTAATATTGGTATAATTGGACACGATGTTGCTAATCCGTTGGCTCGTTTTTCCTATATACTCTAAGCGACGCCAATTTTCCCGCGTTGGACTATCCGGTGGATAAATACCCGTTAGAGTTTTACGCTTTAGCTTTTTATTTAATAACTTTAATATAGTCCTAGTTGCATATCCGTTATTCGTTGCTATTTGAAGAATTATGTTAAGCTCAGTGTTGTAATTTGAATTTGTCAAAGGGATGTTTATTATGTCTGTCTATGGTGAGTGGAAAGCTGACATTTTAATATTATGAGGATGGTTTGAAGAACTAGGGATAACAGCGTCTGTATACGTGGGTTTCCGATAAATTTTGAAGTCTAAAGATGAATTAATCCTGGTTATTGTTATATCCAGAAAATTAATACATTTATTTTCTTCTTTTTCTAACGTAAAATCAATGGTGGGATATTGAGAGTTTAACCAAGTAAGGAAAGAGTCTAACAGTCTATCAGTTCCATTCCATAGACATAATATGTCATCAACATATCTATACCAAAAGATTATATGAAGAAAATAAGGATTGTTATTTGATATGATCATTTGTTCGAAGAAATTCATGAAAATTTCAGCCAACAAAGGTGACAGAGGAGAGCCCATGGGTAGACCATCAGCGAATTTGAAATATGTATTATCAAAACAGAAATAATTTTGTTTAATACAAGTCTCAAAAACTAACTTCAGTTCACGACGTAAGCTCTCATCTACAACATCCCTATCTAAGTAATTACAAACTATTTGGGATAAAGTATTAATCGGAATAGATGTGAAAAGACTGGCAACGTCAAATGAAACTAGTTTTGAATGTAACGGAATGTCGACGTCTTGAATTTTGTTAATCAATTCTACCGAGTTCTTAACCGAGTAAGCTGAAAAGAAATTAGTATGACAATTGAAAAAATTTATGAAACCCTTACATAGCTTGTAGGCAGGAGCATTGCAATACGCTACTATTGGTCTAATCGGAATGCCATCCTTATGGATTTTTGGTAAACCATAAAGGATCGGGGCAGATGGATTCATGACAGAGTACTTCCAACCAGTTCCATCAAATAACTTCTGGCATTGGGAGTGATTTTTTAAACTTTTTGAAAATTATTCAAAATAACTGCGAAACAAAAAACAAGTGATTAATAAAAAATGTGTTTATTAAGTATTAAACATCACGTTAAAAACAAAAATAAAATTCGTTACTTTTAAATTATAAGAATTTTAGCCAGTTTTAAACTTTATATCAATAAAACATGTCTTTGTACGAAATAAAATGACACTAGACATGATAAAGGTACTTAGCACGTTAAAAGTATAAATTTGTCGGATTAAGGCTATTTGATTCTGAGATCGTCACGAATCTCGCTTGTAGACGCCGGGCGTAATCTTGAAGGTTTTCAATCCATACACCGTAATAAAATAGCGATTAGAAATAACAACAAGTTTCAAGAAAAACTAAAAAGCACACCACACAGTGTACAAACGCAGCTGTGTACAAACTATCATGCAATGATTGCAACAAATTTTACATAGGACAAACAGGAAGGTCATTTGAAGACTAAACCAAAAACATAAACGTAGCAGATCCAAACTCGAACCACGCGCTACAGTACAAAACAGAAAAACATCATTTCACAGACTTTGACCACAACTTAATAATATTGCATAAAGCCAGAAAAGGACACCTACCCAACAGATTTGAAGAATTTGAAATTTATAAATACAAAGACAGCAACATATTAAACGACAAATTGAATACTAAAACCAACAGGATTTATGGCTTAATTATAAAAAAAAAATTAGATAAGCTGTCTGCAGCAGCCTTCGACTGTGTATATTACTTATGCATTATAAAATTGTATATAGTTCAGTGCCTTTAGTTAAGTTCTAATATTTTTTGATCGGTCGTAAATTGAATCTATATTACACGTGATAAGGTTTCGTAGAGAAAACGCCGAGGTATAATAGGGATGTACAACACCGGAGGACGCCATATATTTGGGGCTCCGTGTAACTACATAATTGTTGTCTTCGACATTTATTTGCGCTAACCTGTTATTTACTATACACTTTGTCCTACCTTACACATTGCTTGCCAAACCGAGGACGTAAGGCTACATGGTCGATTTTCGTAAAACCATCTCATTGCACACTCCGTGCCAGCCTGTAGCCTCCTGACAGGGGGTCATAGTTGTGTTGGTATTGCCATCATTGTAATCTTATGATGAAAAATCCGTTTTGCATCCTCCTGATCCAAACACCAAAGCGATATTGATCATATTCAGCATGCACTCAAGATATAACCTTCTCACTTTATCCGTTGCATCGGCCATTATATATTCGGATATTTTATACAATTTATTCATTATTTCGGATCCTTTACGGCCACTATGCTTCCTAATTTTTCGATTCGTTTACGGAATTTATTCTTGAGCATCTTTTTTATTATGAACTAGCTAGTCGCGGACGCTTTCCGTCACGTCGGGCTATTCTTTTATGTTATTATGTTGTAACGGTTTATTGGAATATTTTCTTAGCAAAACTGTATTAAGTTCTGTGCAAAAAGATTTGAATTGCGATCTATATAAAATTTTAACCGCATCTAAGCTGTAAATCTTCAGGCTACAAAATAATTTGAACAGAAACGTAGATTCATTCTGAATTACAAAAGTTTACATTAATAGGACAATTATATCTTTTAGACTAGGGAAAGCAGTACAATATTTATCAATTATTCATTTCACATTTTCTATTTGTCATTGTAAATACGCCTTCATTAGGCTTTCCTAAACGAATAGAAGTTTAACCATCTTCTTAAAATCTGCGAGTTTAGTGGTCAACCAAAGCAAATATTACAATGAGGCGAACCATTTTTTGTGAGATGGCTCGGCCACGTTGCAAGGTCTCCACAACAACGAATGATTTACAAAGTGTTCCATCAACAACCAGCCGGAGTACGTCGTAGAGGAAGACCCCAACTGCGATGGCGCGACGACGTCGAACAAGACCTACTCGTATTAGGATGTCGAAATTGGAGGACGAGAGCGATGGAACGAGAAGGATGGAGGACCATAGTGCGGGCGGCAAAATCCCTTCATGGGATGTAAATGCTAGAGAGAGAGAGAGAGAACCATTTTTTGAAATTTAATGCTCACAGTTGGGCATTTTGCATGTAAAAACATAAAATACAAAAAAATTTCGTGTATTTTACAAAAATGTGGAAAAAATATACTTAAAAACCGTGAAAACTCGCAAAAATAATGAAATATATTGAATGTCCAAACCATAATCTACCACTCTTTTATACAATGCCATTTAACTTTCGTCTTGAACAAGCTTCAAAAAATGATAAATTAAATTAGGTTACCTTCGTCTGCTTTGCGTTCGATTAACTCGAAGCTGAATAGGTTCTTTGCGACGTTGAAAATTTGGAAAAAAATCTTGATCGTTCTGCACAATTGTGTGAGATAAAACAAAAAGTATGTAAAAGTTAATTAGGACATAAGTCGACTTAGCCCTTTTCATTCTAGAACATTCATTTCTGAATTCGTAGTAAATATTCATTACCTGAAACCGGACTCTATTAATTTTGAAGTTCTGGGATTGGCCTGTTTATACAACAAGTGACAAACAAATTCTATGATTTCGAGCTTCGCTATACTCATCTGAATTCGTAGTAGATGTCCATTACCAGAAACCGGACTATATAGGTTTTGAAGTTCAAGTATTGACTTGTTTATACAACAATTAGCAAAAAATTGAATGACTTAGAGCTCGATACAGTCCGGTTTCCGGTAATGGACATCTACTACGAATTTAGACGACTATAGCGGAGTTGTAAATCATAGATTTTTTTACTCGTATACTTAATTTTCCTATATTATTAACTTTATATTCCGGATTTCCAACAAAGTAGCTGACACCTGGAGAACAAAACACAAATCACAGTTTGCTATGAAGCAAGGGGAATTAAAACTGTCAAAACGATGGATTTGACAATTATCGTCCCCTTTGTTGACGTAGAAACCAACCAACGCTACCAAGACCAACATTCGATGGAAATCGCCAATATCATTGGTCGCTTTCAGGTCACTCAACAGTTGGCAACATGTTTAGTAAAATCACAGCCAACGTTATAGAAAATTAGAAATTTTCAACTCTATGAAATTTTCAAGTCAACTTGGCGATGATTTCACTAATCATGATGCCAACAGTTGGCGGACCTGAAAGCGCCCATTACATGGTTTTTGTGACAGCATACACGTTTATTTGGTTTTCAAAATTTTTTCTTGTTAGGACATTTTTTTCGGAATGACATTGAAAAATATTGTGATATTTGTATTTTATTGTTACCATCGTGTTTTTGGTGGATCGTTTTCGGGCTAACTTCACAGATATCAGTATGTGAAAAATAAGTGTATACATTTTACATGAAAAAACCATGTACAGTAGATTCAACAAGAGCTTGTACGGCATAACTGTACTTAAAACCATAGGAACAAATATGGGCGGGCCCCAAAAAATGAGTTCGATTTATAAAAAACGATTTAAAGCGGTGTTTTCAAGTGCACATCCGGAAGGACCAAAACTGTCGGGTGCAATTGCAGAAAAATATATAAAAAAGTCGAAAACATTTGTACAAAAGAGGATTACACATTATTCAATGTGTGAAAATGATGACGATTTACCAGATAGAGGGTAAATCGAAACCACTACAAAAAATTAGGATAAGGCCATCCAGCTGTGGAAAAATTGGCGAAAAAGAATATTATTATATCAAAAACAACCGTATACGAAATGGAATTATGGAACATGGCTACGCATATGAAAATACGAGTACTTTGGTCACACCACTGGTAACACAAAAATACATGGAAAAGCGACTACAGTGGGTGAATGAACATAAAAACAAGGATTGGACGAATATTATGTGTTTACCAATGAGTCATCCTTTTATGTTAAATAGCTTTAATGTTAAAAAGGAGTGTTTTGTCAACTAAGAAAAAAAAGGATTACTTCACCAAGGGATGCTTCACCAACCAAGGTTTTGGTAAATTAATCGTTTCCACACGGAAACTAAACGCATTTTCATGAATAAAATTTATTAACGAGGTTTGTTACCATCTGTTCTTAAATGGTTTGCAGCATGGAACTCTAATTGAAATTTGCGAGAAGACAACGGTCCAAAACACCATAGTAAACTCTGTTCGGAATTTAAACTCAAAAAGGGCATCACAACATTAGTTGAACTCATGAAGATTAAGGTGAAAATGTACCACATAAATATTTGAGTGTCTGGTGCGAGTTGTCCAGAAGATATGAAATAATTTGTCACCACAATATGGAAACAATTTAAAGCCAGGCAATTATTAACAGTAATGGTGAATTTACTAAGCATTAGTTGATAGCACCCTAGAAAATACAATAAACTTTCATAATAAGAACCAAAAAAAATCGTGGTTTTTTTTTACTTATTTTTTTGCCGTACACGCTCTTGTTGCACATACTGTAAATTACCTTTCGGCAAACTGTCCCAAGAAGCAATGTCAACAAAAATTAAACTGTTAGGCAAACATTACCACTAACAGGTATTGAACGTTAGGTTAGGTTTCAGTGGTTGACACTTAGGCCATTTGTTTGGCCCATTGTGATACCACGCATTCACGCCACATCATTAACCCATTCACCTATTCACCTACTCACACAACTACAGTATACCACCTGCACATTGCAAGCTCCATGTCAACCTGTACATTGACATGGACGGTGGGTCGGCGCTGAATTCTGCACTCCATCAGAGGGTCTTAGTTGTGTTTATTAACATCACCGATTGTAATTGATGATGAAAATTCGATTTGCATCTAGCCTCTGATGGGATTCGAACCCAGTACCTCCCGGTCCAAGTGCCGAAGCTTTAACCACTGCACCACTTGTCCGGTACCACATTGAACGTTATATAACCGTAAAATTCAAACGAAAGTTTGTGCCAAACTTAAAAATCCCAAAACTTACGCCAAGAATCAGAACTGGTAACCGTTTTCAAGTTCTGTGTGAATATGACTATCTGTGTGAATATATTATTACAAACCAAGAGGAAGTACGAAAAACATTACGTAAAATTATTTAAAGGTAATAATTACTTTTATACATTACAGAATAAAGAGTGCAAAAGGTCTAACTGTCGTAATAACGTACGAAAAAATGCAAATAAAACTCAAAATGATGACCAGGAAATTTATAAAATACTAGCTGACCCGGCGAACTTTGTCTCGCCCCAAATTACTTCGTCCGAGCAAACACTTTTGACCTGCACAAAAATTGAATTTAATGAAAGAAAAATCAAACAACTCAACTTAATTCTCAATAGACGTTTGAGTTAGACGATTGAGTGGCCATTCCATTCACTTTTTCATCGAATTCAACACTAAAGTATTGAAAGGCAATGAAATGTCTATTGAAACTCAGGCATCTATCGAAAATTGAGTTGTTTATTGGATTTTTGCTCTCACTATGGAAATGAATTGGAGCCAGTTGGAATTTAAAAGAATTCAATGTATTTTATTCGAGTGGAAATAAATGTAATTCTGACGCAAATCAATACAATGCATTGTGGTAAACAATATTTTTCATTTTGTTGTCCGGTGCGTAAATGAACAACGATGACGGTTTGCCAACTCTCGAACAGGCGACGTACAACTGACCATGAGAAAAACACGGAAATTCCAGATTTCTTCCGCACACTTCCAACGATTGACCTTGCGATTTGTTAATCGTCATAGCGAACGCCAAACGAACGGGGACCTGAATGCGCTTGAAGTCAAATGGAATGTCAGTTGGAATCAGAGGAATTCTCGGAATTAGAACATCCTCTCCTTTGAATTTGCTCTTGATGATCGTCGCCTGAATCACGTTGTTCATCAGTTTCTTCACAGCCAATCGCGTTCCGTTACACAATCTCGGATGGTTCAGATTGCGCAGCATGATTATAACAGATCCTACATTGAGCATCAAGTTATGCGGCGGTATTCCCGGCAAATCAAGCGCATTCAAAAACTCGGTTGGATAGTTGGTTGCTTCGTCTTGATTCGTAACACAGTCAACGGATTTGTAACAACGCATTTCCCCTGCGATTTGGTTTTGAATCAAGTAGTTCAGAGTGTCAACATCCTTGTTCTTCGCTGCCAATATCGCTCGTTCGCTGAGCCAATTGTGGTCCATATAATTTCGGTGGATGTCCGGAAACACTTTCGTGATAAGCTCTTCCTTCGACGTCGTGAATATGCAAAAATTCGAAGGAAGCGAAATCGATCCGGTCAAAACATCAACAGCAATTTGACCATTTCCAAGCGCCAACAATTGTTTTGAAAAATCAACAGTTGATGAGTCGTTCTGTAACGCGACTCTCATGTTCGTGGTCAACTATAACTTCTTCACATAGCGCCATAAACTGGACGATTTCAGACATGCATTGAGTTCATCTGCAGCTGTTGATCTCGGAATGACAGGTAGCGTTTGACGAAAATCACCAGCCAGCAGAATCATCGCTCCACCAAAATACCTTGAGTCACTTCGTTAATCCTTCATCGTTCGATTGAACGCTTCCAATGATCGTTTATGTGCCATTGTGCACTCGTCCCAGATGATGATTTTGCAATCCTGCAATACCTTGGCCATCGCAGAGTTTTTTGTAATTGAGCACACTGGCTTGTCATTCGTGTGGATATTCATCGGCAACTTCAACGCAGAATGTGCTGTCCGGCCGCCGTCTAGCAATGTGGCTGCAATTTCCGATGATGCAACGGCTAACGCTATTTCAGATCTCGAGCGAATTTTGGCCAAAAGCAATGAAATCAGAAATGTTTTGCCTGTTCCACCAGGAGCATCGAGGAAGAATATTCCACCGTTTCCTTCATCAACTGCGTTCATCAATGCATCGTACACGTTCTTTTGCTGTACATTCAAAAGCGGGACATTTGTTCGCACTATTTGGCTCATTGAATCTCGATCGTACTCTTGCTCTCGTTGCAATTCACGATTAAATGCATCGTGCATCGCACGAATTGGTGCTGGCATGCCCAATTTTGACAAATAGCTGCCGCACATAAGCACGCACATGTCTTCGATCATGATCAAAGCTTCGTTGCGTATCTCGTCGTTCATTTCAAGCTCATAGTTTGATGTTGTAGTGCGAACTACATGCAAAATGTCGTCAGCCATCTCGTCCTTGTATTTGTTCCACAATTCCAATGCGTTCGATAGATGACACGCCGCTATGATGATCGCGAACAATGCACGAATTTGATATGCCGGCGCAGAAACAGTGGCATCGGCGAGTGTTGATTCTCAATGTGAGTCGTTTTCCAGCAAATTCAGACGTTGGCAAGCTTCTCGATAAGTGGCGCACAATACACCATCTATAGTACGAAGAGATTTGAACGAAGTAGGACCACGAACATGGTCCAAAAGCAAACGAAGATAGAAGCATTCGTCTTGTCGTGGATGCACGGTGTACACACGGCCAAGTGCATCAGTCGAATACACATTTACGTATCCTGCAACAGGTTGACCTTTTTTCGACGTTGAAACTTCTTCGTTGACTGGTTCCAAGTATGATAGCGTGGCATTTCGCAGTAAAGCAATGTTCGTGCGAACGGATCGCTTTGGCAAATTTCGAAGAAATTAGTGAGTGTTGTAGCTGGTGGTCGTTCTGCTCGTTGTGCTGCATTAGCTTCCGTGAAATAGACACGTTGTCCATTCTCCACGCCAAATCGCCTCGTTGCAACTGATAAGATTGCCAAAATTCTACACAACTTATATTTATTGTAGTCCGCAACCAATGCCATCTATTGAAAATAATCCGAAGTGGCTATTTAAATGAATGATCATTGTCAAAATACAATTTTCATCGGTGGTGTTAAGTGTATTTCCATACAAAATTCCTCTACAAAACGCAATTCTCGATTTTCCGATTTTTTTTTTTGATTTTTCGGTTTTCCATTTGGTTTCGACTTTTTTCGTGTTTACGGATTTTCCTTTGAGTTTTCCAAATATTCTTTTTTTCTAAGCCTTACTGTATTGAGACGGACAATGCACAAAAAAAATCATTCAAATTGATCGTGTCGTTCTCGAGTTTTTGCGAGACTAACGCACGTCAATTGATTTTTATTTAGATAAATAGATAGAGAAAATAAAAAGATAAAACAAATAGATTGGATAAAAAACAAAGTAGCAGTTTGGATGTAACCTTCGGTGGGAATCGAATTCAGTACCTTCCAATCCAAGCGCCGAAGCTTTAACCACTACACCACCTGTCTCATAGGAAATGTACACACAAAATTCATATGAAAATGGTTTTTTATTCGATTTTTCGGGTTTTCCGACTTTTCCAGTTGATTTTTTTAAAAATTTCTTTCGTAGGAACTATCTCCTGGTAATTGCGAACACAACAGAAAAGATTGAGCCAAATCGGTTCAGCCGTTCTCAACTGATGCGCGCACATACATTTTTTGCACCATTTTTATAGATATAGATTAAGTACCTCAACAATTCAATGAATAAGTTTACACAAATTATGGAAATAAATATAGGAATCATGCTGCAAAAATTGGCAACCCTGATGCAAGCAACTGTTCGACGTTCAATCTAAATACAAAATGATCAAATTTAAATTAGCATTAATTATAGCGACATAAATTAGACGTACCGCATTTTCGTAAGTGACACATCATATAAACCATGATCGTCTCTGAAACACATTTTACACAAATTAGCTTTGTAAAATTTAATGGTGTCAACAATGGATCCTAACGAGAAATCTCATGTAGTAAAACAGTAATTATTGTGAGAGACAGAATAAGATATCATGAATTGGAGAAGTATCGCGAGGTGCATATATGCAGACAACTAGCATCTGCTTAGAAAAATGGTCTGGTAAATGCAAGTTTGAAACATTTAATTAAAAAGCAAGCAGCTAGAGAAAACTTTAACTCCAATCACATCCAAAGGGCTCCATGTTAACAAAACCAAACTGTCAGCAGCTGTGGGAATGTAATCATGAAGGAAAACTAGGTCACGTATGTAGGCGGCTCACCCCCTTATAGACCAACCGATAGACTAAAAATTTCCGATTTAATCGACTTCTGTATATCAAAGATTATTGCCGGAACTAATGTTACTACCGAAACGTGCTGAGCACTATCTTCTCACCATTCTAGTAACAAGAGCGTGTTTATAGAGCGTCTCACTTAAAAACGATTTGAAATTGATAAAGCAGTACCACACCTAATAAATAAGGATACTACGTGCGGCAACTTTATTAAAGGGAAACGCACTACCCATCATATTCAGCAGCTGGCAAATAACTACTCGATGCAAGCAAATAACTACTCGATGGGAACTGGGCAAAGTGCGAATGAGGTAAAGCAAATATATTTGCTGAATCTTTAGTTAAGGTATTTGGACACAGAACGGCTGCCTAAAGAAGTCGCAGCTTCAGGATTTCAACGTGATGGAGAAACAATTATTAGCGACAGAGCTTAAGACGGCAGCGGTTCTCAAAAAAAGAAATCGAAATAAATTAAATGTTATCAATTACTGCGTCATTTATATCATGAATAGAAACAACGATATCGTACAAATCATATTGTTAACCGTCGAATCCGAATCTGCAATAAAAGATAGTGGTTTTTTATTTTATTTAAAATTACATAGTTACCCCTGCCCACCTACAAATTTTAATCATTTCACAGTTTCAGGTTAAAATGTTCACCTTGTACAAAACGGTAATGACATGAACACTCCACTATTGCTGGACATTTTACCTAAATACCCAAAACATGAATGAACTACTTAGGCGAGTTCAAATTTTATTGTACAAAACGAGAACAAATTTTTGGGTGTTTATTAATTTTAATTTATATCGAAAAACTTTATTTTGTGTAAGTTTATATTTCCTCTGGAAACTAGTTGGGGCCGTGACAACTTTGCATTTTATAATATAGAATATCTAGTAAATTTCGACAGAGAAAATAATGGTTTTCAGAACATTCCATAACGTCCCATTGATAACCTCGGCCAGCTGATAATCCAACACAATTTTCTGTCTCTCGAGATGATCTGTTCATCCAAATATTTGGATTTGTTGGGGCCCAATCCGAATATAAAAATGTTCTAAAATGTTGCTACTAATATTTTAGTAGCATGTTGTTCGTTGAAAAATTTGATATGTTTTCTAATCCGGGAATTCTCCTCCTCGGTGCGAATATCGACCAGAAACATTCCCAATCTGGTACAATAACGAAACGCTTGATGCCAATTTAAGGCCAATAATGGGTGGCTGTTAAAGTATGTTTGTCCATCGACAATGTAGTTTTTACCACATAACACAATATGAAAAAGTGCGGCCGAAACGAAAAATATTAAACTTATTTTTAGACTCATTGCAATAATTAAACTAAATTATTCAATCCAAATCGTGTTGTTTTTATACAAAATTTGTAATTCACAACATTCTGCCAAGCGATCATTGTAAATACAGAGAATTAACATTTTATGCGATAAGAAAACTACTGATAAAAAACAAGAGCTGTTTTAATTAATTCATTTTAATTTTACATATTTCGATTCTTATCACATAAGGAAATAAAAGATTCATAATTTCAAAAGGTCTGGGATTATTCAAAATTGTACCACTATCTTGGTTTTCCCTGAGAGTAGATTGGGAAACTTTAATAATTTTTAGTTAATTAACTTAGGTTAATAATTGTTTTTAGTTGGGAATTAACTAAACGGAAAAAATAAAGTTAGAACCCGTCGTATTAAAATTTTTCGCATTATCAGTATTACGTAATGCTGATAATACGAAACAATAAAATTGGAGAGATTCTTATTTTATTTTCTTCCGTTTATAAATTTTGTCGATAAATTAAAATTAATGAACATCCAAAAAATTTTAACTGTTTTTGTACAATAAAATTTACAAAACAATAATTTGAACTCGCCTAATTATTTCATTCTAGTTTTATGTTGGTAAAATTTCCAGCAATAGTGGGGTGTTTATGCCATTACCGTTTTATTCAAAGTGAACCTTTTAACCTGAAACTGTCAAATGACTAAAATTTAATCATTTCGCAGGGAAAATACTATAGTGCTGAATTTAATTCCTATCTTCCCTTCTTATAGTTGGGTGGTGGTAACTATGCAGTTTTAAACTATGCTTC
The DNA here is from genome assembly GCA_947310385.1 of Nephrotoma appendiculata. Classification (NCBI taxonomy): domain Eukaryota; kingdom Metazoa; phylum Arthropoda; class Insecta; order Diptera; family Tipulidae; genus Nephrotoma; species Nephrotoma appendiculata. The sequence continues at coordinate 171,504,837 of OX371224.1, forward strand.
TATTCACGATGACGCAGTGATTGATAAAATTTCATTTATTTCGATTTAGTTTTCTTTTGAGAATTTCTGCATACGATTCTGCAAATACATTTGCAATAAAAATACCACGTTTTATATAAATACTCGAAATTCGTCAAAAAAGTTTAATTCCATCCGAAACCGCGAGCGATTTGTTGTGTAATATTATGATAATTTGTTACTCGACGAGTCTTTGTTTTCAGTTGAACACTTCTGGTAGAAACAGATTTGTGTGTTGATGAGCTCATGACTGGATGCGGCACAATTAGCACTGACTCATTGAAAATGAATTAACACACAAACAAATAAACCGAGGCAAATAAAATGATGAAATCAAATGATGTCACATCCAAGTTATTTGATCCACTGATAGCCTTTCTAGCATCAATAATGAAATCGATCCAAAAATTATGCGCACAACCTCTAGCGAGCGTAAGGTGTGGGCGTCTATCTCAACGTAGATAGACATTTTTTCTAAAACACCTCGCGTCGCTTAAGAACTGAATTCAAAATTTGGATCAAGTTTCAGGTTTACAATTTGTGTTACTGCACCGATGCGGCTGCTGAGAATTCAGGTGTTAAAACCTTTGCTGGTGTTTCCTCTTCTGAATTGGGACTTGTTATTGCAATTTTAGGTCATCATGTTGCTTAAACTCTCGTCATGCGGTTGAAGAACTTTTTCAATATCTTGTTGGTCCAAAACCATTCCTGCTTCATATACCAATTAAATGATGTTTTGAACAATTGGTTCTTCCGCTATTTGTCCTTGCAAATTTCTGCTTCTACTCCATATAAACATCTTGATGTTACCTCATTCCAGGATTCATGTTGCATATAGCATTAACGATGTTATCTTTCCAAATTTTTGTAATGATTGCTGATCTGAAAAATAAGGACGCTAAGAATAACCAATCTTTCGGTTCCAAATTCTTGAAACAAACTATTCTTGAAAAACACTCATTGTTACCCGAGTTTGATTTCCAAAATATAGGTTTTTTTTTTTTTTTTTATTTTTTTTTTATTTATACAATATTACAACTGATTCAGAAGATCATCTAGTAATTTATCTTTCTTAAATTAAGTTCTCGGATTAAGATGAGTAACCTATTGGTTACTCCTTTTATAATACTTTCTTCTAAAACAAACTGCCCAGCTCAAGCGGTTTCTGCCTTTGGAGTCTCCTCACTCCGCTAGTGGTGTCCAACATACGACGGATATCTGCATTTTCGTGTAGAGATAAGCGCTGTACGTGTTTCCTTGCATGGTTCTTTATTTCATCGGTGACGTAATCCATCTTCAAGTCTCTATGGATGTTATCATTCCTAATGTACCATGGGGCGTTCACAATCCCTCGAATCACTTTATTTTGGAAGCATTGTATCATTTGTACATTGGTTTTCTTGGCACAACCTTGGATGCCATAGGTCCATACTGGTTTTAGCATTTGCCTGTATAGAAGCAATTTATTGTGTATTGAGAGCTCAGAATTTCTACCCATGAGCCAGTACATTTTTCTATATTTGATGTTTAACTCTTCTTTTTTCTTCTTTCTTCTTGATGTGTTCTTTCCATCTTAGCTTAGCATCGAGGGTCATGCCAAGGTATTTAGCTGTATTTGCATATGGAATTTGGTTTGAGTTTAGAACCACGGGAATACAGTTTACATTTTGATTTGTAAAGTTGACGTGTACTGATTTGGCTTCATTTAATGAGATACGCCATTTTTTAGTCCAGTTGGTCACCGTGTTAACTGCACTTTGAAGTTTGCTTGTTGCTTCCGAAATATCTTTTCCAACGGCTAAAATAGCTGTATCGTCTGCAAATGTTGCTACTGTGGTAAATTCAATATTCGGTAAATCTCTCGTATAAAGAATAAACAGAATAGGTCCAAGTACGCTACCTTGTAGACGCTACCCTGTATACCTGCTGATATTCTTTTTATTTCAGAGTACTCATTTTCAAATTTGACTCTAAAGTGTCGATCAGCTATGTACGATTTCAGAATTTGATAAAATTGCTTAGGCAGGTCTCGATGCAGTTTAAATTCAAGCCTTTGGTGCCAAACTTTGTCGAAAGCTTGAGCTACATCTAAGAAAATACTGGAGCATATTTTCTTATTCTCGAGTGCATCCTCAATGACATCCGTTATTCTGTGAACTTGTTCAACTGTAGAGTGATTTTCTCTAAACCCAAATTGGTGTGGTGGAATTAGGCATCTCTCTTCTATTATAGGTTTGAGTCTTTTCAGCAACAGTTTTTCAAATATTTTTGATATGACGGGAAGTAGTGATATCGGTCTATATGATTTTTTATCGTTTCCTGGTTTACCTGGTTTAGGAATCATTATTACTTCGGCCACCTTCCATTGTCGTGGAACATATTTCAGTCTGAAAGCTGCATTAATTATTTGATTTAATTTACGCAAACCTTTCTCGGGAATGGCTTTCATAATTTGCCCAGTTATTAAATCATAGCCTGAAGCTTTTCTGATACTTAAATTACTATTGATTTCAGTTTTAAGCTCCAATAAAGTAACATGCCTTATGTCAAGATCATCTGCTTTGTTTACGACTGTTGTATTTTCATTTACTGTTTGTCTCGGCAACGGTTGAAAAGTCTCTTCTAAATAAGCAGCAAATAGAGAAACTTTCTGCTTGTCACTTTTAGCCCATGATCCGTCATCGCATTTGATAGGCGGCACATGCATTTTGGATCTTTTTAGTCCCTTCGTTGCTTTCCAAAGCGAGTAATCGTCATCCTTTAATTCAGAAAAACCTCGTAGTCGCTTAGTTATGCTTTCGTTCTTTATTTCCTTTATTAGTTATTTTAATTTGTTGCACAAAAAATTTAAAATAGTTTTGTGTTGCGGTGCACGAGAGTGCTGCCAGATTTTGCGAGCTTTCCGTTTCTCTTTGAGTAGCTCTCTGACTTCAAGAGGATAGTTATGTTTCATTATAGCGTTGGTATGAGAAATCGGTGAACTTTCCCAAGCCGCTTGCTGGGTATTGTTATTAAATATTTCTAGTTCATCTTCCAGCTGCACCTTCGTTCTAATTGGTTCGCCGAGATTTGTTCGATCTTCTACTAATTTCTTGAATAGATCCCAATTGGTTTTAATGTTTGTTAACTTGGGTGAATTATCTTTTTTTATTATCATTGTACTCAGCGTCATGATCACAGGTGAGAGGTCAGATGATAGTCCTTCACTATTTTCAATGCATGTGTAGTCCTCTAAAACTCCTTTTGTTACAAAGAAGTCAAGAAGAACTGGAATTTTATGTATGTCAGCAGGCCAATATGTTGGTTTATCGCCAGAGAGGAATTCACAGTTGTTCTCGCGAGCTGCATAAAATAACTCTTTCCCTTTAGAGGTTGTAAGTCTAGATCCCCAATAGGTATTCTTTGCATTAAAATCACCGCCTATGATAAAATTTGATCCTAGTGATTTAAAAAGTCGACTGTAGTCTTCTTTTTTTTATTGATGGCGTGGGGGACAGTAAATAGAGGAGATACTGAGTTCCCTATTATTTATTGATTGAACTATTATGGTTTTAACCTGCATAATTTCTTCCTCAATGCCGGGCACTTCATAATGTCTAATATTATTTTTAACATTTACGGTAGACCCGCCTCTATCGTTTCCTCCTGGATGAATAGCATGATTGCATTGATAGTCACGTATTTTAATAAATGAAGTTTCTGTTAAATGAGTTTCAGAGACAAGACATACGAGTATATCTATTTTTTCTAAGTTTAGAAAAATTTTTAGTTCTGGAACATGCTGTGGTAATCCATTCGCGTTCCAAATAACAATTCTAAGTGATCTATTCATTTGATTAGTATAGCATTGATGTAAGCTCATTCGTAGCTTCTTGTCTATCCAGCCGCTTATATATAGCTTCTAGACCACGTTCTTGTTTTGCTAAGTAGCCGTGCATTTATCGTTTCTATACTTCGAAATATCCTTTCTAGTGGATTTTCTTCAATAGTATTCTGTTGCGTTATCTGAGAGTAGGATCTCCTCTCTGGCCCTATTGGCTCTGGTTGTGTCGGCGCTCTAGTTGTAGTTGGAATCCTTTCTCTTCTAACATTACTGTTTTGAGTCGATTGGCGTGTTTTATTTCTTAACCTTTGCAGTTGTACCGCTACTTCGCATCCTCTATAGAAGGCTGGGTGTTGTCCTTTACAGTTTATACACCTTGCAGGTTCGGTTCGACAAAGAGAACAGTCTTTCGCGTTGTGTCTGCCGGCACATTTTACGCACCTAACATCTCTCCCGCAATATTTTTGGGTGTGGTTATAACCTTGGCATTTCTTGCATTGAGGTATTAATCTCGTGTTCTTTTTCAGTGGTTCTATTTTAACCCTCATATTAAGTATTGCTTTGATATTAAATATATTTTCAATTTTTTCGCTTTTGTTGAATGTGAGCATGAATAGCGGGGGCCCTCTTTTAACGATCTTGGTTCCTTGACTATTTTCAACTTTCTCTCGTTTAAGGATATTTACTGCGTCTTCAATTTGCAGCTCTTTCATTTTGAGATCTTCTATTATATCCTCCTTCTTGCAGGTGGGATGTAGACCTCTGGCCATAACCTTGATGTTTCGGTTATTTTTGTCTTCATATGTATACCATTCTTTACTTTCTTCAGTGAGCTTTGTGGCTAAAGCTCTGTATGCATCGGGATCTCTTGTGTTTATCTTCCAAACATTATTGTTTAGTGCAACTACTCTATAGTCGTTTGTGGACATTGATTTCACTAGAGCTTGGATATTCGCAAACTCAGTAATGCCTATCACATTAAATGGCGGTGGTGCTTTGGTCTTCATTGCAACCTTGCGTTGTTCTTGTCGCTGGTGATGTTGGGGTACAGGCACTGGTTGACAGTTTCATTAACTTTTGCTTGCGAGAGCTCCTCAACTACTGGCGAGAATTCTGCTCTTCGTTTTTTCATTGGTCTTTTCTTTTATTTGTATATCCAATCAGTTTCTCTTGCAAGTTCCTCCTCAACTGTGTGGAACTCAGCGTCAGTAGGGGTAAGTGTACTGGTTTCGTTATAACAAGTAAGAGGAGTTTCCACAACCTCTGTCAGATTGGCTTCTTTAGCTCCTCGTTTTCTTTCTTTAACTTAGCGATTTCATTGCTAAGTTGCGATGCGACTTTTTCTATTTCACTCAGTCTTCTGCGTAGTTCAGCATTTTCAATTTCCTGCTGAGTTGCGAACTCTATTTGTCTAGGTGGTGACCTAGCTAATTTTGAACTTCGATCGAATGGGAATAGCAATGGTTGGCTCACCCCAGAATCCTTTGAGCCGGCCTCGTTATAGGGTGGATTAGCCAACTGAGCAGTTGGTGTACCACCTGGGGTAAAAATCAATTTTTGTTGAAAACTCATTGCATTATAATGACTGGTTATTATAATGCACTGAGTACTTGTATTTATATAGACCCAAAAATAAAATATAAAAAGTTTGAGCCCACAAAAGAAATCGAAATAAATTGGATTTTATCGATTACTGCGCCGTCAATCATGAAAAGAAAAAATGTTTCTGACAAATCATACGTACTTTTAACGTGTGGTTCATATTTAAAACTTCAGAGTTAACCTCGCCCATCTACAAGAAGGGAAAAGGGGAATTAAATGTAACACGCAAGTTCAAACTATTGTTTTGAAAATTAAATTGTACAAAAACAGTGCAAATTTTTGGGTGTTTATTAATTTTAATTTATCGACAAACATTATTTTGTGTAAGTTTATATTTCCTCCCAAAATTAATTAGGGACGTGACAATTTTGCATTTTATAATATGGAATGTCTAGTGAATTTCGGCAGAGAAAATAATGGTTTTCAGAACATCCTATATCGTTCCATTGATAACCTCGGTCAGCTGATAATCCAACACAATTTTCTGTTTCTTGAGATGTTTTGTTCAACCAATTATCTGGATTTGTTGGAAACTAATCCGAATATAAAAATGTTTCTCCAGTGGTCATCCAAAAAAATTAATTCTCGTCCCCTAAATCGGTTCCGCTTGACCAGAAATCAGGCCAGCCGCTGGTATTAACTTGTTCATTAAAATATTTAATATGTTCTCTAATTCGAGAGTTCTCCTCCTCGGTGCGAATATCGACCAGAACCATTCCCAATCTGGTACAATAACGAAATGCTTGATGCCAATTTAAGGCCAATGGGTGGCTGTTAAAGTATGTTTGTCCATCGACAATGTAGTTTTTACCACATAACACAATATGAAAAAGTGCGGTCGAAACGAAAAATATTAAACTTATTTTTAGACTCATTGCAATAATTAAACTAAATTATTCAATCCAAATCGTGTTGTTTTTATACAAAATTTGTAATTCACAACATTCTGCCAAGCGATCATTGTAAATACAGAGAATTAACATTTTATGCGATAAGAAAACTACTGATAAAAAACAAGAGCTGTTTTAATTAATTAATTTTAATTTTACATATTTCTATTCTTATCATATAAGGAAATAAAAGATTTATAATTTCAAATTTGGTGCGAGTATAAAGAATGGGAAATTTTAACATTTTTTAGTTGGGAATTTACAAAACAAAAAAATAAAAAATTAATTATTTTATTTTCTCTAAGGGCCGTAAGTTTGAACAAAGATTAATCCACAACCGAGGATTTACCCTCGGTTTGGTAAGTTTAAACGAAGATTATTTGATGCATGGTTATTTTAAAAATCCACCAATTTCGATGTAGTATTTTTACTTTTCTATGATATTTTCGTCCGAATTTTTTTTTTTAGAATTTTCGAACTGCCATTGTCAAATTGATGATGTGATTTTTTAATATTAGATAATAAATTTGCATTATCTTTTTAATTAGATAAATAAAAAAAATATTAGAAAAAAATGGCTTCTTCGTCTTCATCATCTGAATCATCCAACGATTCAGATTATCTGCTTAATGAAAAAAAGAAGAAAAATCAGAATATTTCAAATGTTCAATCTGAAGAAAAATCAGAACATTTCAAAGGAACAATCAAATTGTCTTGAATACGAAGCTGAAGAAACTGGAAGCAAGCATCCCGGTAATATGCTTACTTGTTTAATATGTCATGAAGTGCAAACTACCGATGAATTTCTGAAGGAGCGCTTCAAATTACATTTAAGATTTGATTGTGATAAATGTGATAAGCGATTTGTTAAGTCAAACTCTCATTTAGAAAGTAAAAATATTGAATGTCCTATATGCAAATGCGTGTTTCGGGCTGTTCACAATTTGAAACAACATTTGTTACACATTCACAGGAGAGGATATTTCAATGTACGTTTGAAGGATGCCATCTGAATTTTCGACAAATCAGTTCCCTTTAAGTACACAAAAAGTTCATAAGAATCAGCACCGAAAGAAATGTCCAATATGTGATCAAATGGTCACTAAATTGGGTGAGTTGACAAAGTCTATGTAATTTTTTTCATTCTGTAATATGACAACTCATTTAGAGACACACATATCTCATTCGGATAACAAACCATACAAATGTACAGAACGCACTAAATCATTTGCATCTAAAACCCAGTTGGATATACGTTTTTATTCATATGAAAATGACCGTCAATTTCGATGCGAAATGTGTGATGCCTCGTTTATGTTTCGTAGTATCTTAAGCATAAAAGTAAAATACATACAGAAACTAATTATCCTTGTCCCGTTTGTAATAGAAATTTTAATCGAAAGGATAACATGAATAAGCATAAGAGGTTTGTCCATTGGTAAATAAACTTTAATCGAAAAAATAGCAAAATTTTTATTAATAATTTTCTTTACTCCAGATCTGAACCTTCAGCCAGAATTTCACAGGCTCCAGGAATGTTTCGGGCCTGAAATTTTGGCTCAAAACATCGTCGGTGTTCGTATTTTTCATTGAAACTCTTCTCGCCTGATTCGGTCCCTTGTTTTCTCCGTATCCCTTGTGTTCTCATTAAATATGATTTCAATATCTTCTGTATCATGATTTTTTGAAATTTCCGAGTTCTCTTGATTGGGTGTGTTTCTCAATATTAGAAGAGATTGAGTTCCTAAATTAGAAACTGTTGACGCCCTATTTTGTATGGGCACAACTGGAATAGATTTTGATTGTGAAATAGATTTGTTTATCCGATTCCGCATTTGATCAATTATCGAGTTGTCGTGATCTTCTGCAACTGAATAATTGTTTCTGTCGTTTTGCTTTTTTACTCTGAGGAAATTCAATGCTGGTTGCGTTGCGCAATGATGATTGAGCACCGTTTATATTTTTCGTATTAGATATTGATTGAATTCTGAATCGGTTTCCGCTTTTATTGTAAATAGCACAAATGCACGTTAAACGTATCCATCCAATCTAATATGAAAAGGATTGGCTTGCCATCAGTTTCAAATTTCATCAAGATATCTAATTTTAAAGCTTCAGATAGGTTTAACAAGGAACAAAATTGTCGCAAGCAAAATATAACTGAAGCATTTTCTTCAATTTTATATTTGTCAAACTCTTGAGCACTCATATTCAACTGAGATCGTAACGTTCGTGGATTTATTGGTGCATTTCTATGTAATTTTATACTAAAACTTCTTTGTCATTGTTTCGATGTCCTTTCTTCTTCGTTGGTTTGAAAATTATTTACTACATATGTCGGCAAAATTGATGTACTTTGAAAACATTTGATTTGGATACGCAGTGGCTGAATAGAACGCTCATAATGAATCGAACTCTAGAACTGGAATTGAATGAGTTTTAACCGTATGCATACCACAGGTTAGTTGAACCATAGTTTCGTAACCGCACATCGAGGCAGAAGCTACATTCCTTTATTTGTTTTAAATTCCGCAGTACAAAAAGGAAAGATTTTACAGACACTTTACATTTAATTTCCTTACTCTCACTGTCATATATAGTATCGTCGAACTCGATAAAAAAAAGGCTGAATAAAATGTAACAATAACCAAAGGAAGATTTTGCCAAAGGAAGATTTTGTGGAATTTGTTGTGCGAATAGTTAATGCCAAAATGGCATAAGAAATTTAGTAACATTTTCTTTTTTCGAACATCTGTTGGTAACTCTGTGTGCGATGTTCGAAAAAAACATCGCCGATTAATCGTCGTTTAAAGCGGGTTCACGTACGTGATCAAAAAATGATTCGCGAATCAAGCCAATCAAATCGTTGGAATTTCCCCGCCTGAGATGAAATATTTTTATCTTTGGGCAAATTTTTGATCGCAAGCATCCAACATAGAAAAAACAAAAAACAAATTATGAGCAACAATGACGCTCATTATATCCCTTTTTCTACAAAAAAAAAAAATTGGCTAAATTTAAGTTCAAACCACACAAATGTGTAAGTAAAAACAGTACGTAATGGCTTTTTGATAAAAAATTTCGGTTGATTTGAAGTACAATCAACACAATTGTGTGAAAGTAAGGCACAAATGTGTAAGTTGGTTCAAAACACATACAAAACATGATAATTTTGTCTTATCCACAAAATTGTGTGGGTAAGTGGGAAAAGGGATAAATAGTTTTGCTGTTTTTCTGACATTTCTATATGACTCACGCCAATATCAAAAACAAACAAAACACGCGCCATTTTCATTTTCGGCATTTGGTGTTTTAATTTTGTCGTGCGTTTACATAATTAATTAATTTTAATATTTAATAAATGTATTAAAATTGTGAAAACAATTTGTAATTTTGTGCGACGTATTTTCAAAATATCTTGTGTACTAAAATGTTGTGTGATTGCGGAATTATTACATTGAATAAAATTCGGCAATAGGACAGCCGATGCGATCACTGACCATTTCAAGCGATTCTGTGCCACATCGCTAATATTACAGTACGGATAATCATAAACGTAAACTAGATGTGCTTGAAAACTTAATTTTAAATAAGCGTTTGACGGCTGTAATCATGTGAGTAGATCGTTTGTTTAAATCACTAAATCATCTCCATTTAACTTTTGAATGAATATTACAGCAATAATTTAAGCGATTTGGACGTACTACGAAGGATTCGAAAGGTGCAGATATAGGCGACCAGCTGGTACAAATGAATTTAACTAGCCACCGTAAAATGATCACACCGATGCACGGCGCCAATTGTAATCCCTTTCCACAATAAGCAGAAAAGTGAAGGGTAGAGTAATAAATAATTGGATTGGCTAGATCGGACAAGACTGAATTGAATCAATTTTTTTCCACTTTTGTCTTTATTTTATGAAAAACTAGCTGACCCGGCGAACTTCGTACCGCCTCCAAAATCAATAAATGTTGTTTAAAGTTATTATGGCTTAATTAAATTGAGTTTTTTATTAAAATAAAATGAATTTCTCTCTCTCTCTCTCTCTCGCTCTCTCTCTCTCTCTCTCTCTCTTTCTCTCTTTCCCCCTCTTTCTGACACTATATCCCATCAAGAGATTTGGCCGCCTTACATGAGGTTTAATAATCATATTTTCATTTCGGATAATGACTAATGAGTGATTAATTCATTGATCCTAAACCAGCCGTGCAATTTTTTCCTTGTCACTACCGAGAATTGAACACGAGACCTCCAGGCGGATAAAATGAATACTCCAAATTAATTAAATTCAATCAAAGTGAAATATATTTTAATTACATTGAAATGAATGTAATTCACGTGGCAGCAAGGATTTCGTTTTATTGAATTGATTCGAAATGATTCGCGTAGCATTGTTGCACTACTTTCTTTTAAACTGTTTCCTGAGTAGGTTGCAATAGGGTCGATTCCCTTCAGTAAAACATCTTGTGGGCAAGCCAGCCAGATCCAATGAGTTTAAAAATTCAGTTGGACAGTTGGTTGATTCGTCTTTGTTTGTCACACAGTCGATAGATTTGAAGGAATGAAGTGGACCGACGATTAGATTTTGAATTGTGAAATTTAAGTGATCCACATCTTTGTTCTTTGCCGCAAGAATTACTCGTTCACTCACCCAATTGTGATTTTTGTGGTTAGTAATATTGTTCGGGAACACTTTGTTGATGAGCTCGTCCTTCGTTGAGACAAAATTGCAAAAGTTCTGAGGAAACGAAATCAATCTGTTCGATTCGTCGACCGGAACACGGCCATTACCGATAGTAAGCAATTGCTTGGAGAAATCTTCGGCAGATGGATCGTTTAACCACAGACAATCAAATTAAATTTTTCGTTCGAGCTAAAAAATGAAAACAGAAAATATTTCTGACAATTCCAATGTCATCGTTGTATCTGTTATTTTTCGTTAAACTGCGTATACGTTTACGCAAAAAAAACAAAATATTTTTGGTTGTTTGCGGCTATTTACAGAAAATGAACTCGCAGTTTAAATTTTTACGTTTACATAGAATGAAATATCTCTGTTAGGTTGTCTCTGGTTTAACAATGCAACTCGCATGTTTGTCGTCAGCTAAAGTTTCATCACATAGCGCCACGCAGAGTCGATGATTTGAGGTAAGCGTTTATTTCATCGACAGCGGTCAATCTTGGAATCACTGGTATTTTCTAACGGAAATCGCCGGACAGTTGAATCATTGCGCTTCCAAAACATCTTGAGTCATTGCGTAGATCTTTCATAGTTCGATTGAATGCTTCAAATGCTCCATTGTACATTCATAATCGATGATGATTTTACTGCTACCAAAACTTTCGCCATTGCTGAATGTTTCGCAATGTTGCAAGTCGGGTTTTCAGCCGATTGAAGGTCTAACGACAATTTCAACGCTGAGCAACTGTTACAGCAATATTGGATCTCGCACGAACAGTGGCCAAAATCAATGATATGAGGAATGGCTTCCCAGTTCCACCGGGCGCATCGAAGAAAAATAATCCACCATTTCAATCATGAATTATATAGCTAAGTAGATAAAATTAAAAAAATTGGATAAAAAATAAAATAGAAATGTACATGCAGCCTCCAGTCGGATTCGTATCCAGTACCTTGCGATCCAAGCGCCGAAGCTTTAACCACTGCACCACTCGTCACATACAAACTACAACTACAAAATTCATATAAAAAAAGGTTTTTTTATTAGATTTTTGGGGCTTCCCTTTTGAGTTTTTCCGAATTTTCTTTTTTCCTAAACCACCACTGTATTGAGACGAACAAAATAAAAAAAAACAAAATGTACTAAATATATGAGAAAATTAATTTTCTTGATAACTTTTTTTTGGTGAATTTTTCCAATGTTTTAATAGTTATTATGCTATTCGGAACGGAGTCAAATCCAACAAAACAAAGATCATAAAAATCGGTCCAGCCGTTCTTCAGTTATAAATAGTGTAACTAACCCGACTTTGTTTTATATATATAGATGAAATACATATTTTATTTTATATTTATACTATCGCATATTGTTCGTATAATAATTTTACGCCCATTCAAACCGTTTTCTATTAAATCGCGAGCAAAAGTCTCAGGCGAGGTACGATTCGTTAGAATAATGCTGTTGTTAGAATTTGAAGCTCATTGTACAAACAAATCACGTGCTTATCCACATTCAATATCGGAAGTAGAAGCTAACACGATCTTTGGGCTCGGAACTTTACTTAAATACGCCAAATTGTGACACAACTGCAAATGCCGAAATTGAAACGGATTGTTATGGGCATCTTCAAAACTTTTCATCAATTTATCACTCATTCATTCGCTTTGTGATTTAGCAAACTCAACCATAAACGAATGTTGATGAAAAATGAAATGAATGTTTTTATTTTATTTTATTTAATTATCAGTCGTCACCACAGCCACACACAACACACAAATTAAAATGGTTGAAAATGACAAATGAAACGTCAAGTAAAATAGCTTAATATATAGAGCAATAGCTTTTGTTTCTAACTTCATATTGTGATCAAATTTTTTTGATCACGTACGTGAACCCGCGTTAAACCATGGATTATTTTACCCACGGATTTTTCGAAAAATTTTCCTTGTTCAAACTTACGGGCCTAAATGTGCTTTAACTCTATTAATATATTATGTTATAGTTGGATATATTAATGAAAATAAATGTGTATATTTTGTTGTTTAACAGATGTTTAACACATTTGCAAATAAAATTGTTGAACTGTCACAAATTTCTATGAACATTGAAAAATCTACAGTGTTGGGGAAAAAAATTGGGCAAACATATTTTATTGCAAATTGGAGTCTTTTTTTGCTAAAATTACAAAACTTTTGAACGCAATTTGCTTATTGTTTCATTTTAAATACATGTATGACAAAATTTTTTGAAAATTCAGGGGAAAATTGCACTTTATTCTTTATTTGACTCAGGATCACTTACAGAATAACTTAATCTTACCAAATATGCACTATTTATACTAAAAAAAAAAAAAAAAATACAGGCAATAAAACATCTGCAACCTAATCTCGGCCAAGAACGGTAGGCGTAAAAAAAAATAATTGCTTGACCAATTTTTTGCACATCAGTTGCGAGGTTTTACCGGTGTAATAAAAGCAAAAGGCGGTCCAACAAAATATTAATATTAAAGATAGAACTTCTATCAATCAATAAAAAACAAAAAAATAATTTCAAAATATGTGTTTAATTTATTCCATTACTTTAACTCCAATCAACGTATTTTGAATTTTTTCATTTTTCGGGGTTTTTCCCCTAAATTGCAGGGAATTTTTTTTTTTCAAAAAATTACGTCATACATTTATTTAAAATGAAACAATAAGCAAATTGCGTTCAAAAGTTTTGTATTTTTAGCAAAAAAAGACTCCAATATGCAATAAAATATGTTTGCCCAATTTTTTTTGCACAGCACTATATATAACGAGCCGCTTGATACAAGACAGACGCCCGCTTCAGTCGCTCCTAACCTGGAGAACAGACGCTGGTTTGGTATTGGTTATGAGGCGCCAATGGCCCGCCTTGACATGTAGTGTCCATGACTATAAACAGGATTTCCCCTGCTCGTCTCCACTACACCGCCTGATTCATTTAGCGTTACCCAGGGAGCACCGGCGAGGAGGTATGAATCTAGGACTTTGCCCCCCTGATGATGATATCATATAAACTAAATTTCTTCTTGGGTAAATTTTCTTATTGGTTCAAAATAAACAAAATAATGGTCTACGTATTGTGATTTATAGTGCCAGAGAGAGTGTTGAGATTTATACGATTACATCAGAGGCACCAGCACCAGAACCAACATAGTAGTGAAATTACACCCCGCAGGATTACTACAGGTAGGTATCCAACTAGGGAAATAATTTTTATCTTATTCTAAAAAGCATTCGATGATTTTACCAAACATGAATAAAGTTGAACAGAAAATGGCCAGCAGTCAGGTGTACGCAAGGAAGACCATTTTCCAATGTTGGTCTAGATTATGCGAGCCCACTATATATATTAAAACAAACGCAAAAATGCTCCAATAAAATAAAAAAGGTGTATGTTGCTCTATTTGTATGCCTGATCATCAAAGCAGTTCATTTGGATGTTATAAACAGTCTCGATACTGAGTCGTTTTTAGTGGCACTCAAGCGATTCATTTTCAGAAGAGGAACACCTGAAGATATTTGCTGTGACAATGGTTCCAATTTCATCGGTGCTAATCGTGAACTTCAACGACTTTAATAACAAATTGTAGGCCAATCAAATAATTTACTAATTAATGAATTCCAGGAGTCTATAAGGTTTCATTTCAATCCACCACATGCCTCTCACTTCTGAAGGTTATGAGAGACATCCGTTAAACCTTTTAAATACCATTTTAAAAGATTTATAAACGTAAATCTTACTTTCGAAGTGGTCACTATTTTGGTGATTCAAATCGACGCACTACTCAATTCAAGGGTGCCAATGAAGTAGGATATTGAAGTTTTTCCTAAAATTGTAGTACCTTTATAATTATTGTCAACATATTGATAAAAATATATCTTAACTAAGCAAACATTTAGGCGAAATTATTATATACGAAAGTAATTAGAATAATATAAAATGTTATTAATAACAATTATTGTTTAATAACTAAATGCGATTATGCACCGATACACTAAACGAAAACAATTTGGTGGGTTAGGGATTTATTGCCCTAGTTTCATCCACCTATCTGGGATCCGTGATATCCAGATACGACAAAATGCGATAACCCGATAATATACCGATAAAATGATTAAAATTCGAATAATTTCGAAGTTCAGGGATTTACTATGAAAATACTAGCCGTATTCCTTCTTCTGATATTGATTTTAATTTTAGGTATTAAATTTTACATTTATTGCCCTAGTTTCATTCTAATATCTAGGATCCGTGATATCCAGATACGGCAAATATTTAAATTACGTACAAATTGTAATTTTTATAATAGTTTGGATATTAGGATTGTATCGTAACAGGTTTTTCGACCGTACAAGTAATTTTTCCGGGGAAATTTTGAAATTTTTTCAATTTTTAGTATAAAATTATAAAATTATAAATAAAATACTTAGTATAAAATTATAAATAAAATTTGATATTTGCAGAATTGTATAAATTCTGGAAAAGCGGGTGTGTGGAGGCGGCAGCTCCCATCCTCCCCCCAGGTGTACAACGAACAAGAATATCAAAAAAAAATCATATTTACAAAAGTTGATTTTTTTAAACTCTTTGATCTGTGTCTGCAAAATTTAGCTCCCCCCCCCCCCTAAATGCTGATAGTGAACAATCCTGCATTTAAAAATTTCCAAAATGTATATTCCTGATTTTCTCGATGTATACGGAAAGTAAAATTACGCCATACATTTACAACACAAGAAAATTTAGTACATTGTAGGACAAACTTCAAAGTCGTTGCAACATTAACGTTAGTTCCTGAACTAAAATTAACCGAAATCTCACTACTCAAGGTGACAATGAATTCAACAGCGACTTCAAGGATTTTGGAATTGAGGGCATCGTGATTACCTTAGTACGTTACAACAAAGACACAAGTGAAACACAAATAGTACTCATTTCAAGGTCGACGATATACATAGTGTTACGATTTTGCCTTGTCAATCAAGGTTCGAATCACTGGATTGTGAATAAATACACTGCTTCAAATTTTAACTCACACAATTTATTTACACAACACAATTTATTATACAACACGAAATTCACAATTAATTATTACACTTATAACACACTTTTTAATTATCACTTTAATAATCGCTTTAATAATCACTTTAATAATCTTTCTATTTAACCTTCACTGTATCACGTTTAAAATAATACTCAGCAATACACGTCAACGCGCGCCCTTATATACCAAAATATTTGTTTCTAGAATAATCCTAAATGCGCAGCAAATATGTTAGTATAGAAATACGCCTAAATGTTGAGTATAAATTATACACGTAATTGAACAATTAATGAAATTAACTTATTCTATTCTAATCTAGGTGTCACCGTAACACTACCCCCCACCTAAGCGTGTTCGTCCCGAACAGGATCCAGATCACCTCCTCTGTAGAGCGCCAAACGCTCTAAATGCACCACCTTTGGTTTACCTTTCCGTCCTTTCTGTATGCGATAAACCACGTCGTTCAACTTTTTAATGACAGTGTAAGGTCCTTCCCATGTGGGTTGCAACTTCGGTGATAATCCCTTGTGCCGTTGCGGGTTGTGAAGCCATACCAATTGCCCTTCCTCGAAGCCTTGATTATTTGCTCGTATGTCATATCGAGCTTTCATTCGATCACTTGATATTCGAATTTTCCCCCGTACAAATTGATGTATTTCATTAAGTTCCTCTTTCATTCGGTCGACGTAATCCTGTCCGCATAGAGCTGCTGATGGAACAGCCCCAAATTTTAAATCTCCTGGTAATCGCAGATTGTTCCCAAATATGGTTTTAGCTGGTGTCACTCCTGTTGTGTCATGTACCGCTGATCGGTAGGCCATCAGGAACATTGGTATATGTCGATCCCAGTTGCGTTGGTTCCTTTCCACAGCTTTTGCTAGATATTCCTCCAATGTACCATTGAATCTTTCCACCATACCGTCCGATTGTGGGTGTAAAGGCGTCGTTCTTGTTTTATTGATTCCAAGCATCTGACATATCTCCTGAAATACCACCGATTCGAAATTCCTTCCTTGATCCGTGTGAATTTCCATAGGTACACCAAATCTGCTAATCCAATTGTTAACCACGGCATCAGCTATTGTTGTTGTCTCCTGATTGGGTATGGGGTACACTTCCGGCCATTTGCTGAAATAATCCATTATTACTAGCACATATTTATTTCCGCTCTCGGTGGTCGGAAATGGCCCCGCCACGTCCATTGCAATTCTCTCAAATGGTGCCCCGACATTATATTGTTTCATGGTTCCACGGCTTTTTCGTGCTGGTCCCTTCACTGCCGCACATTGGTCACATCTTCGACACCATTCTACTACTGACTGTCTACATCCGGACCAGTAGAAACGTTGGCGAATTTTGGCTAATGTTTTATTAATCCCTAGGTGACCTCCACTTGCTCCTCCGTGATACTCCTTGAGGATTTCCGCTATCCGATCTTTTGGCACCACTACCAACAATTGTTTTACTTTACCATCCGTGCTTTCCCACTTTCGTTTTAAACATCCATTTTCTATGTGGAGGCTATCCCATTGTGCCCAATATGCTTTTACAATGGGAGCTTTGTCAGCTATCTCACTCCATGTGGGCCGGTGTTCCTTTTCCTTATGTTTCATGATGAATGACAGGTCAGCATCCCGTAATTGCTCCTTCTTTATCATTTCATCAGTCCATTCCTCATCAGGTAGCACTTGCATAAGCCGAATATCGATGATGTTTTCCTTAACCTCCACATGCCCACAATCCTTGCATTCCGCGGGACATGGTCTACTTAATAACGCGTCGGCATTTTTATGTGCACTTCCCTTCCGAGGTTCAATATCGGCTTCTTTTGTCAAGCTCTCACCACTTCCTTTTAATCTCGAAACTTGTATGGATGTTATGGGGCAATCGATTGTGGGAGTCAGCTTTTGCTCCTTCAAGCTCTCTCTTTTTAGCGACTCCAATGTCGTCCGACCCTCCTTTCTGGCCTCTATCTGCTCTTCGTTTGGTCTACGCTTCATAGGAGATGGCGACCTTGCTCGTTTCTTCTTAATCTCCCAACAGTCCCGTGAGATGTGACCCATTCTATCACATACCCAGCATTTAATCCTGCCACTTCCATCTCTGAATCTTGGCGTAGCCCGTGCGGTGTCTATTCTGGAATCAATCTCCACTCGACGAATTTTCATTGCTGGTTTGATGATGGTTTGTGCAGTTTCGTTTGTTAACGCACAAGCGATGGTTTCCGTGAAAGTTGCCTTAGGTGACAACATCACCGCTCTGCGCGTCTCAGGATCTCGAATACCGTCAATGAATGCATCCATTTTAATTCGCTCCATGTAATCGGCCGACATATTTGAATGTGCTAAATGTGCGAGCCGCTCAATTGCCGATGAAAATTCCTGTAGCGATTCTCCTCCTCTTTGGTATCGACCCTTCAATTCCATGCGATAGATTTCTCGTTTGTGGTCACTTCCGTATTTTCGATCTAACGCCTTCATAATTCCCATGTAAACGTTCCGTTCCTGCTCGGGAATTATTTGTAGTGTTTCTGCCGCTTCGCCTTTAAGAGCCACAATTAATGCTGCAACACATTGTTCTTCAGTCCACTGATTTTGCTTAATCGCAGTTTCGAATTGGAACTTAAAAATACTGAAGGATGTTGTTCCATCAAATGTTGGTGGTTTTATCTTAACTGCGTTAACTGTCTGGATCACTTGACCTGTTGTTCCATTTGACTTGACATCTTGGAGCTCCTTCTCGAGACGTTTAACTTCCGTTTGTAGATCTTGTTTAACATTTTGAATTTCTGCGTGTACTTCCGTTTGCAGTTTTTCCACTTTACCGTGTAGTGTAGAAGATAACTCCAGAAACCTCTTGTCTATTTTCTTTTGGCCAACTTCGATTTGGTTTTTAATGTCCGCCCCTTGTTGCTCCATCTGCTGTTTCATGTCCTGGTTCAACAATTTCATTTGATGTTTAATGTCCGCTCCTTGTTGCTCCACTTGTAACATCTGTTGTTTCATATCCTGGTTCGATTGTTTAATGTCCGCCCCTTGTTGCTTTAACTGTTGTCCCATCATATTCATAGCAGCCATCAACTGCGAAAAATCGAAACTTCCAGATGGGTTTTGCGTTGTTTCGACCACCGTTTGTACGTCCTTTTGTTTCTTATCCATACTGATCTCATCCGTTTTTTCCTCCTCGAAATCAAACACGTCTGGATCTAAACCTTCCTTCTCCATGGCCTCACGTAGTCGCTCCACCAAACTAGCTTTTGTGCCTTCACTGGCCAAACCTCGCCGTGTCAATTGCTCCTTTAATTGCGCAAGCTTTAATCCGTAGAGAATCATTTTTCTTATTATTCACAATCCCACCGCTGTCACCAATTGTTACGATTTTGCCTTGTCAATCAAGGTTCGAATCACTGGATTGTGAATAAATACACTGCTTCAAATTTTAACTCACACAATTTATTTACACAACACAATTTATTATACAACACGAAATTCACAATTAATTATTACACTTATAACACACTTTTTAATTATCACTTTAATAATCGCTTTAATAATCACTTTAATAATCTTTCTATTTAACCTTCACTGTATCACGTTTAAAATAATACTCAGCAATACACGTCAACGCGCGCCCTTATATACCAAAATATTTGTTTCTAGAATAATCCTAAATGCGCAGCAAATATGTTAGTATAGAAATACGCCTAAATGTTGAGTATAAATTATACACGTAATTGAACAATTAATGAAATTAACTTATTCTATTCTAATCTAGGTGTCACCGTAACAATAGTTATAATTCGAGCATAGAACTTTACACTATAGAATGAATGTAAAATTTTTCCATATAAAATTTGATATTTCATGTGTCACAAACCAGAGCAGGATGGTTATATACAAAATGCACATGGCGGTCGCATATGTCAAAGAAAACATCAACTAAACTACATTTTGTTTCTGTACGAAGTAATGATTTAATTTTGCACTCTTAAAAAATTTTGAAATTATTAATTTTAATGATTAAATATGGGAATAAAATGGTTAGTGCATAGTGTAGTCGATCATCATTTAGTAATAAAAATTGATCAATAATTTTACCGAAAATAAAAACAATTAATGCGTACATATTATTGGAATCAAAATAATTTTGAATTTGTGTAGTTTTTAATTTCGGTTGAACAAATTCTAAGTACGGCCCCCGTTGATTTATATGATTTTTTAACCGTCTGAATTTGACTCACTTGACAGCTGCTTACATTCATTTTATATAATATAATTCTATGAATTCGAGAAGACAACTTGCATCCCAGTCAATGGATACTTGGAAGAATAACAGATTCTGGAAGTGACAGTACACACGCGTAGTCACGTAGTCACGATAAAAACAGTAAAATGCGAGTTCAGAAGTCCGGTTAATTGACTAATCACATTACCAATTAAGGAAAAAGAGTTCCTTTAGGCTCGGGAGAATGTTTATAACCAAACACTTCATAGTGTGAAAATTTGACTATATTTAGCTATATTAGGTGTCAGTAACGGAACTAACTTTTCTTTCCTAATCCTTTCCTCCGCGTCCGCTC
Source organism: Nephrotoma appendiculata (assembly GCA_947310385.1). Lineage (NCBI taxonomy): Eukaryota > Metazoa > Arthropoda > Insecta > Diptera > Tipulidae > Nephrotoma > Nephrotoma appendiculata. Next base: position 171,525,499 of record OX371224.1, read on the forward strand.
CCAATCAATCAGCAATCAAAAAAATGTTAATAATTGACCACTGTGTAATTTTACGTTTCTTGTTTGGTTTAAATTAATTTTAGTTTTATTTAAAAAACTTAAAAAACCCACTTACATATATGAGGAAAAATTGATTTAATTTGTGCTTTTTCTGTTTGAGTCCGTGTTTTGTATTCCGTTTCTTAATCGCAAAACGAGGCATCACACCAATATTCTACTGTACGAGCTTTGTGCTCTATTCTTACAAGTAATGGAAAAAAATCCGAAGTGAAACATTTAAAAATTGGCATAAAGCAATTTTTGATAATTGTGTTCATATAGTTATTAACTAAAGAATTAAAAATGTCTCCAGCTGATAAAAGTCGGTCACATTTTTGTTTAGCGCTGACATGTAGAATTAATAAATAATCTTAAGATAAAAATAAAGTAGATGGGTCATAAATTTCATGATTTTGTTGTTGAGTATATATACTCGAACATGGTGGTTCGGAAACTGTTGATATCACTCATAAAAAAGTTAAACTTACAACGGAATCTTTAATTTTTCAAGTAATCTGAGATTTCAGGCTAGTAGAAAAAAAATGTAAAATAGATTACCACCCTGTATAAAGATAACGAAAAATATTCAACAAATAAACACTTTCTTTAAGTGGCAAATAAAGTAATTCTAACCATAGCAATACATATATAGTAGTACCATCATTCGAAAAAAATCTTTAGAGGGTGAAAATCCAGGTAGCGCGTCAATCGAAATTAAGTTATGCAATAATTTTACTAGTTCGCCTAAATGTTTGCAAGATTAAATACACTTGTAGTACACACGGCGTATTTTTGTATACCATTAACCAGTATAGTATTGCTTCACTCTAACTTATTATACTACATATTAACACAGAATATATTTATTTCAACTCGTATTGTTTTACAATTGTCAAGGTCATGTAGAAAATGTGTTTAATATTTTTGTGATAAACAATAAAACAAATCATGAATACCTTACTTCAATTTTCTTTTTATAAAAAATAGCATAAATAATTTTTTTTCTATGATAGAAATGCAAAAGAATATGAATTGTTCTATCAAATAAATCCATTATTGGAAAGGAGATATGAACGATAGGATATATACATATGTATATTAATATATTGAGACATACTTAGCTGTGTATTATTATTGTTTATTTTAAATACATCTGTTCTCACAAACACAAACGAATAAAGATTAAAAATGAAAACGATGTAGAAATCTATATAGAACAACTAGCTAAATACAATTTTTTAAAAGGATGCCGTTCATTGCACTGTTACAGAATGGTAATTTATAATTGAAAATATGGACGAGTAATTTTCTTATATATGCATACATTAAGAACAATGTATTGTTATGGAAAGGCAGATTTTCTATTTATCCAAATCTGTGTGAAAGTTCAGGGACATTGAACCCAATATTTGTTTCAAAATTAAAATAAAATTTATTAATTCGATTTTATCATAAAAAATATTACGTAAGAGAAGTACGTAAAAATAGGAAAATTGTCACTTGGACATACTACAATAGTATGTCGTTTTTCATTATTGTCTTTCAATCAACTATTTATTAAGGGATTGTTCCTCATTGGAATAGAAAAAACGAGGATGTCATTATAAAGATTATAATTTCAACCAAAGCATGTCTGACTTGATCTGTTTTGTCACAGAATCCAATCAGAGTCATGTGGTGTTTACAGTGTGCAAATCTAGAGCGTATAATTATAATCCAATTATGAGCATTTAAGGTTCGCTAACAAAACTTAAATTCATTTTTCTGTTAATCTAATCTGTTAATCTCTAATAAATTTTATTGTTTAAATTGGGGGCTGAATTAATCCATCTCAAATGAATTACATATCCCATTTGTGTTTTACTAACACAATTGTGCGGGTAGGGCTAAAATACCATGTATATGTAGTTTTGTATGTTTTTTGAACAAATTTACACATTTGTGAATTCCTTTTTAACTTATTTTCCGTCCGAAAAAACACTATATCTATACACACAGTTGTGTTGGTTTTACTTCAAATCAAGCGAAATTTTTAATGAACAACGCCGTTACATACGTTAATTTTTTACTCACACATTTGTGTGGGTTGGACTAAAATTGAGAAGATTTTTTATTTTTCTTAGTTGAAAAAGGGATATAAGAAAGTATATAAGATATTTTTATAAATTCAATATACAAGTGAATAGCTTACGAGTTTAGGTTGCCGCTCACTATTTTGTAATTAAAACTATTTTTAAATAGTAGTTAAGCTAGAGATTGGTCAGCATTGTCCGAAAAAAAACGTTTCAGTTCTTTATGGCAGGATAAATAATGGCTTACTTTTAAGTTCCGTCTTTATTCGAACGCTAATTTTAAATTGTTTAGTTTGATGTACCATACAAATTATTTTTTTTAAATAAAAAGTGCGTTGTGTATTTTATTTTGAATAAAAAAAATCAGTTTTTATTTTCCTCTAAATTGTAAAATTTTATTTTTATGTCTTAATTTAATTAATTAACCTTAATTTGTATTTAGTCTTACACCGTTTTAATACTTAGTTACCTTTCCGAAACGAATATTTATTTGTGGAGACTTTAAACAGCTTTCACAATAAAACAATTTTTATTTTGACAATAAGGCCTGTTTCAGCTGAACTAAGACAAGCGAACTGACCTATGTTCATCGTTCTTGGTTGTATATAAAAAACTTTTATAAGCCCCGTTTCCCACTTGAGCTAAGTATTTTGACTGATATGAGCTATGTTTTCATTTAACAGCTTCACGTTTTGATTTCTTTCCAAAGTCAAATAACAGAAATATTGTAGATAAATCTCAGAGTCTACCCAATCTGTAAAGCAACGTATTTAAATTTTTATTTCCACCTTGGAGATACGAGGGTATATCAAAAAGTCTTGCAATATCATATGAAAAAAAAGAGTGAGTGAGACAACAATATATTTTTCAAAACCATTTTTTGTCGCGATGAAACTTCTAGAAGAACATTTCGATGTAAATTTTACAGTTCGTTTGTTTTTGTCAATTTAGTAACACGTGTTTTGAATTTTTCTTAAAATGAATGAAATTGAATATCGCGCCCTTATTAAATTTTTCTATAAAGATGGACGAAATGCAATTTATATATTCAACTATATATCAAAAGTTTACGGCGAATCTGCACCATCATATGCCACAGTAACAAGGTGGGTAAAATTATTCAAAAGTGGCCGGGAGTCATTTGAAGACGACAACCGCTCGGATCGGCCAGCAGATGCTATTAGCCATGAAAACGTAGTTTTGGCCGAATCTATTGTATTGGAGGACCAGCGTATTTCTGTTCCGCGGTTAACGTTAACTTTCTCTTTCATACGGTACCACATATACTATATTACATGACCACCTTCACATGTCGAAAGTAAGTGCGCGATGGGTTCCCCGTTTGTTGAATGCAGAACAAAAAATAATGCGTGTTCAAACTTCAAAGGCGATTTTAGATATGTACAAAGAAGATCCAGAAGATTTCTTGGATAACATAATAACAGGCGATGAAACATGGCTTTATCATTGGGATCCGGAATCCAAACAAGAATCGATGCAATGGATTAAACGTAGTGAACCACCGCCAAAGAAATTCAAAACTCAACCGTCTGCTGGTAAGGTTGTGGCAACAGTTTTTTGGGATGCTGAAGGAATTTTGATAATCGATTATATTGCACCGAAAACCACAATCACAGGCATATATTACGCAGAAGTTTTGCGAAAATTGAAAAAAGCGATCCGGGAAAAACGGCCAAGGAAAGTTATTCAAAAAATCTTGCTTCTTCACGACAATGCACCAGTGCACAAGGCTAATATTGCTCAAGCTGCATTAAAGGGCTGCGGCTTCGTGGAAATTCCGCATCCACCGTACAGTCCAGACTTGGCACCCAGTGACTACTTTCTGTTTCCCAATTTGAAAAAAACACTAAGGGGCCCGAAATTTTCCAGTGACTATGCAGTACAGTCTGTTGTAAATGAATATTTTATGGAGCAAAAGAAATCTTTTTTTTAGAGGGTTTAGGCAAGTTAATTGATCGATGTGACAAATGTATAAACCTTAAAGGAGATTATGTTTTAAAAAATAAAAATATTGAAGTCTTACTCACTCTTTTTTGTCATATAACATTGCAAGACTTTTTGATTTGCCCTCGTAATTAATCAGCTCACAATCAGCTATGTTTCTATCCCACAGCTTTAAATAAAGAAATTAAATAAATCGGGACGTACGAGTGTGTTGAGTTAAGCTTCGCTAATTCGGTTTCACTTATTTAGGCTTTGCAAAGTAAATCGAAAGCTGTGATCTCAAAACATGCTCACTTTGCTAAAAGAACATAGCTTAAGTGTGCAAGGGGCCTTAGCGAGAAACGCAGCTATTAGCATAGTTTGGCATCCACAGCTCATTCCACTGCACATTTGAGTTAATTACATCGCTCTCACATACATTTCAATTCAAGTAAAATGCTATATGTCTGCCAAAATATTATTAGAATCACATAGTCACATAGGCGAATATGTACACAATAATAGCAATGTATGTGTGAACGATATAGCTGACTTTTGCAATCCAAAGACAACCCGAGCTAAGTTAGTTTGTATCGCTCAAAACAGAAAAACATAGCTCGCATAGCTTAGCTCAAGCGTGCATCGTTTCATTAAAACTCTTTATTTTCAACCAAGAGCGATGAACTTAGCTGACATCGCTTAGCTTAGCTTAGCTCAAATGTGCAACGGGCCTAATGGAACGATGCACGCTTGAGCTAAACTATGCGAGCTATGTTTTTCTGTTTTGAGCGATACAAACTAACTTAGCTCGGGTTGTCTTTGGATTGCAAAAGTCAGCTATATTGCTCACATTGCTATTATTATGTGTACTTATAAAATATTGAAATTTGGATGACATTTGAGTATTGTTGTGTTTGGTATTGTGGATCAAATTCAAAAAAGTGGTTGAATTCTTAAATAATATAATAAAATTAGTTAATTAATTTTTGACAGACATAAGATTCTACTTGTATTAAAATGTATGCGTGAGAGATATAATTAGCTCAAATGTGCAGCGGAATGAGCTGTGCGAGCTAAACTATGCCAATGGAAACTACGTTTCTTGCTTAGCTTAGCTGAAATGTGCAACGGGCGTTAGAATGAAATAAGTAGCCGTTTTGAACAGAACCAAAGAGCTAAATAAAAATTAAGGTTATTTAAATGGGATTTCAGTTGGGCTCTTGAAAGTTCTTGTTGCTACAATAGCTTAAATTGTTGTAATTTATTTTATCTTAAAAAACAAATTAATCTCTCATAAGATAAAACAATAATATTTTTATCTAAATTGTATTTTAAATAGGAAAGCAATCGCCAATGGTAGTTTTTAACTTGCTTATTAGAGTTTTAATCTCTTTACAATTTTCATAATACCCTTCTAAGACCCTTCTAAGTCACATAAAAATAAAATTAAAATTTAACCCATACAAAAATTTTAAAACATGTACTAGTTTTTTTATACTGAATAATACATTTTTTTATCCTTATCTGGCAAATTAAAACCTTTCTTTAATAAATGCTTGTAACATGAAGGTGATTTAAAATCAAATTCCAAATACATTTTTTGTTCAACTTGAGATAATTTTAATTTATGAAATATTTGTGCAAGTACAAAATGTGTTTACTTGTGGTCGATCGTCAAGTGTATTATCAATTAATATTTTTATTGTGTTTTCTTTTGTTTGCATTTTACTTTTCTGAGGGGTATTTAATATAAACCTGAGAATTTTGTTTAAAGGTTGAACGGGTTCTTTATTTTCGTCTTCAATTTGATGTTGCGGACTAAGAAATTGAGATGGTGAGATGGGACATTCATGAGGAATTTGTGGAACTTGATAATTCTTTTAATAAGTTCTTGGAGGCCCTTTTTCATATTTCAATGTTATAGGTGGGAAATCAGGTGTTTTCAATATTCTTGTTGTTTGACTCTCAGTGTTGTGTGTCTGGTTGGAAATCGTACGCGAAACTTTTGGAATCAATTTTTTTTTATTTAAAAAAAATTCGAATTTTAATAAACGCTTGCATCGTGCATCTATGTCATTGACCTTACACTTACAAACAAGATTATTAATTGGCTGGGGAAAGACAGTTTTTTAAATATTTTTTGTTCTAAAACTACTTATTTTGAAATCATTAAAATTAAAGTTCTTCATAATAGTTATGCGTTTGGAAGTAACTTTATTCTTGTCGAACACACGACGATGGTCATGCAGCACCGTAAAAAATATTCTGGTGGATTTACAGTCATTTTTATTTAAGCAGTTTTTGTAAGCACACACCATTTTATCACGCAAATTCACAAAAGTTTTAATACACAAATTTTCAAAATGAACTTTTTATAACGTTTAAAAATAAGAAAACACAAAGCTACATGCGTTACGATTAGACGACAAGCAATAAAATTTTAAACGAACAAATTTACGAAATTAACTTGCAAACAATTTTTAAATCTTTGTAGTGTGTAGATGTATGATTTCCTTTTACATATATTGAATTGCTGAGTGTGTGCGTGTAAATAAGTATGTATATCATCGGTGGTCTATCTATATAGTTATCGAAACGAAAACCAAATAATGTATATGTGTTGTACCTACAAAATCATTTAAAATAATCTTTAATTGGATTTAAATGTAGATCGTTTTTATGGACAATCTTCAATTATTTTAGCTTTTTATAATTTTCAACGAATATTTTAACGTTCAAAATTATTTGTCTATAATTTAGAAAACATTGTTGCAATTCAAAACAAAACCAACTTAGTTGCGATCGGTATTTTCTCTCCATCATCTTTGTTACATTTTCTATTTACTTTTGAGCGTAAAAACTGTTTTGACTTATAATGAGAGCGTCATTATATGAGTAATACAATGCGATTCATTACTATTTATGATAAGAAAAAAATTTAGTTCCCATTTCTGTTTGTTTTCATATAAAATTATTATTTTTATTACTATTTTATTTGTTAATTATGTATTTGTTAATTATGTATTTGTTAATTATTATTATATATGTTATTTTATTTGTCAATTTGATATGAAAAGAAACAGAAATGTGAACTAAATTTTTTTCGTATCATAAATAGTAATGAATCGCATTGTAAGTATATGTATAGAATTTTTTTTTGTTTTCTGCATGTTGCATTATAAAATATTCTAGCTACATTTAGGAGAAGGTTATGCTATTTAGGCGGATAGGTAATTGCAGAAATTCTTTAAAAAGTTTAAAACGATACCAGTAGTGGTATCTAACATTTCACTCATGAACCTACCATTACATTACTATATAATGATTATACAATGTTCTAACCGAATACGTTCATTTAAAAGGAGATGAACTCAATTTTGATAAATTAGGCTAGAAGTTAAAATGAGCACTAAAATTTATTTAATATTTACTGTGTTACTTTCAATTTTTCAATTTGTGTTGTGCGGTCAAAACTATGTTGTCGATGGGCATAAATACTTTAACAGCCACCCATTGGCCTTAAATTGGCATCAAGCATATCGCTTTTGTACCAGATTGGGAATGTATCTAGTCGATATACGCACCGAGGAGGAGAATTCCCGGATTAGGAAACATATCAAATATTTCAACGAACAACATACTACTAAAATATTACCAAACTTTTGGACAAGCGGTACCGATTTAGGTAAAGAGAATGAATTTTTTTGGATGACCACTGGAGAAACATTTTTATATTCGGATTGGTACCCTACAAATCCAGATAACTGGTTTAATAAAACATCGCATGAAACTGAAAATTGCGTTGGCTTATCAGGTGTCCGAGGTTTTAAGTGGAACGATATGGGATGTTTAGAAATGCTTTATTTTCTATGTCGGGATTCATTTGAGGTGCCATATTATAAAACACATAGTTGCATCGGTTCTACTTAACATTTTCGTGTACTTACTATCACTATACAATTGAAAATAAATGAAACTTTATGACCACATTTTTATAACTTTTGTTATTTTAACTTTGAACAATATTGAATTCTTGCAATTGGACGATTTTAAGGTAGAAAGTAAAACATCTTAATTTTAAAGCTTTTCTTATCTTCTTTAGGTTAATTATTTAAAACTCACGTCTCGTAAAGTGAGAATTTCGCTAATGCTAACGCTTTTCATAAGAGTATCACCGGAATCTCAACCACATTATAAATTAGGTCGTGCGATAAACGACCCCTTTGCTTCAAGAGCGTGTAATCCATGTCGACGTGCAATACTATAGAAAATAATTTGCGGGGATTTTTTCGGTTAATAAATTAAAATTCCGGATAAACAAGTGACTCAAAAAATCATCCGCAAACAAAATTCACGGATAATACAAGTTTACGGATAATAGGATCCCGGATAATCGAGTTTCGACATAGCAACAATTAATTCATGCAACAATGCCATGTTTCATTCGTGGAGCTATGTTTTTGATAAGTGCCTAAATCGTTACAGGTGTTAAGCATTTGCCAATGCATGATTTATTGAAAAGCAATTACGAAAAACGATAGTTCACCGAAAATAGAACGGAAAATTTTGCATAATCAAAACTATTCTTAATGTTTGAATTTATTATTACAAATCGGCTTTAAAGAATCAATCAAATACCCTAAATCGAAATATTTGATTACACCACACTTGATTTCTAAAGCGAAAAGTTAAACTTAACCGTTTTTTGGTAAAATTGACTTGTACAATTAAAAACCATTATTCCTGCAATTTCGGAAAAGAACAAGATCACCCATTGTTAAAAATTTAAAGCTTATAAAGTTTGTAAATGCTAAAACTTTCAACATCATTTCCAAAATTGAAAAGCTCATATTGAAGTAGCCACTTCCAGTACACTGATTTCTCACTTTAATTTTGCAAGGATCTCCCACTTAACGAATAACGTGTAAGTACGAATTTTTTTTTGCACCTGGAATATCGAGATGCCCAAGTTTGGTGAAATAAAATTGTTTTATCAAAACTCGCCATTTCCGGAAAAATTTAAAAAATGATCGAAACTAATTTTGTTTTAAATACAATATTTTTGTTTTTAATCGTTTTTTCGTAAATGCTTTTGAAAATATTTGCAAAAAAGTGCAATGCTCCCATGAAAGCCACCACTTCCGGTAGATCCGCTGTCAACCAAAAATCACTGGGATCTTTCAATTTATGGAAAAAGGTTTAATTCGAGGTCATTCATTCCGCTTGGGCTAGAGAACAACAGGTATTTAGACTGCACGGCAACACGCATTCACATACAGAGATTTTTTAAAAACTACTTTTTTTTGCGGTGAAATAGCAAATGGAAAATCTATTAAATTCTCGAGGTCAAAATTGTGCATAATATTGTCCATTTACTTTATATCGCTGAAGTAAAAAAAAAAGTTTAAATGTCAGTTGGCTCTACAGTCCAGACGGATTGACTGATAGGGCTGAATCTTTGTATGTATGCTATTTTCGTAAATTTCGAGATCCCCGTGTATTTTGGCAGAAATCGGTCACCGGAAATGTTGCCTTCCGCAGAAGTTTTCTCTGTATGAGAAAACGACTAAACTTAAAAATCTAAAAAAAAATTACAATAATATCGACCCACAACAGTTTTCTAAATTGTAAGCGGAAATGACGATGTTTGGCGATAAACTGTTTTCAGCAAAAAAATGGGCATCTGTACAGTGGCATATGCGGATTGACGGATAGGGTTGAAATTTTGTACTTAATTCTTTTTCCAAAAAATCTTTTTCGTATATTGCAAGTATTTTGAAAATTATATCATTTATGAGAAAAACGGCTATGAACTTAAAGATTCTGAATTTAATTTGTGAAGATATACTAACTCAGATCATTTTTCCAAAATTTAAGCGGAAATATGCTGCTCGTCGGGTAATTAAATGTACTTCAATACACCTTGAATTGTATAACTCAGCCGATGACTATTCGCTTACCTGCTATACTCCTACTTTTTTATTATTAAATTTTCCGTATACACAACAGTTGGCTGGGGCGATAAATAAATTGCGTATTTTTTGTCACTCCTTCTTTTATTCCCTTTTTTGCCTTTTCTTCTACTATATATAACTAAATTTTTACTTTTACAAATCAGTAGATACTCCTGATGATGACCTAACAAGTCGAAATCGATCGAGTGATTTTTTAAACTTTTTGAAGAAATTTTTTCAATTAAAATATTCAAAAATGTAAGTGATACTTAAGCCTTTTCCATAAATTGGGAGATCCATACTAAATGTGGTGAGCATCTGAGTTTAGGAAGTGGCAGCTTTCGTAGGAGCTTTTTCAATTTTTTTGCAGTGAAGATTAAATTTTCAACAAGAGTTGATCTTATTGGTTGTATAAATTGTTTTTTTAGGATTTAGTTCTGGAATATATTTTAAATATCTTGATAAAATATAATTCAAAGGATAATAATGGGATATTAAAATGATTTTTGTAAGCAGTTCTGGAATATGAATAACTGAGACAGAAGTCATTCAATTACGGATTAATTTATCGATTTTGGATGGAAACTAATTTTGAATGGCAAATAGAATGGTAAAATTTGTTTGAAGTAGTCCGACAGAAGTAAACTCACATCAAATATTTTCCTTTTGGTTATTCTTTGTCTATTGGACAAATCGCCAGATTGTTTCTGCTTGCAGAAGCGAACACCTATATTTGCATTTTAAGACTTTTTGAGGTGATATTGAAGAGTACGGGGCAAAGAGCTCCTGTAAATTTTAAATAGCGTGTTCTCAACCTTGTCATAGTATTATGACTAAAACTTGGTATTTTATAAATTCTAGAGCAAACTATATACTGTCAATTAATTAAGATGTCTTTTGAGTCCCAGTTGATAAAAAGATAAACCCCAGTTGACCATATATATCAGAACTATCTCAAAAACTCATTTTAAATCCAATTTTCATCTTCTTACCTAATTATATCATTCTCGGTTGAGAAGCGGCTACCTCTGGGAAGTTAGCGCGAAACATTATCCCGAAAAACCATTATAGTTAAATATGGCAAGACTATTATATATTTACAGAATATTTTAATACTATCCTGATAGTCAAGTATATAGTTATAATTAATATTGCTGCATATAAAATAAATATATTACGAGATTAGCTATAATGTATAGTAAATTATTATATAGTTTTGTAATATTAAATTAGTATCACGAAATTTTCAATTAAAATGATATGTACAAAATATATTATTATTTAACATTTCGTGATAAATTTTTATCGAAAAAAAATACACTAAAATAATTTACGTCGATATAATCAAAATTAACGGGGGACATAGCACCTTCAAAAACGAAAAAAAAAGTTTTTCCAAGATTTTTTTTTTTAATGGAATAAAAAGAGATATCTTTTAATGAAACTTTCCATTGACATTTTATTTAACTCAAAGTACAAAAACAATTTTTTTTAGTCCAAGGTCGTCTGCTACAAGGGTTTTCCAAAAACACTGAAAATTCGCGGCGTGCATCATAACTACTCTCAGAAACGTCTAAAAAAACGGCGTTTTATTCAGCATTAAATCGCCCTTGGAATGAACTAAAAGGAAAAAAATCGGTTGAAAAATAAAACAATGGCGGCATTTTTTCGAAAATGCAGCCTCTTTGTCCCCCCAATTAGTTGTAGCTCAAAAAATTGAAAGCCGATTTTTCCTTCCGTAGTTCATTCTGAGCAGAAATATATGTAGATTAACGTGTTAAAATTATAGAACGATTGAATAAAAAAAATTTTCTCAATCTTGCACGCCAACTTGAAAAACATCATTTTGAGATAACCGCGTTTAAAGTTCGTCATTTCGAGATAACCGCGTAAAAAAACGACTTTGGCGCGCTTCGCAATAAATAAAATAAATTTTTTTTTTGAGATTTTCATGTTTATATCATTAAAATCTTGTTTTTAAACGTTCATTCTAAAATAATCTATCATAAAATAATTTAGATTTTTTGAATATTTGAAGGTGCTATGTTGCCTTAATAAAATATAAAAAAACCTAATTCAAATATTTTATATTAGATAAACAACAATTCACTGAACTAAAATAGAACTATTTTATTTTTGTAAAATGGCAAGAAGATATTACCAGTTAAACTTTAGAAAAAGCTGTGTCGTAGTAAATAATAATTAACAGAGCAAGCTTGGTATGGAATTTGTAGAGGACGGATCCACCTTTCAAACGCCAAAATTGTGGATCAAGTGTATGAGTCAAATTTGAGATATAAACGTGTGAAGTCGAAATAGATAGATATCAATTAACAGAGCAAGGTTGGTATGGAATTTGTAGAGGACGGATCCACCTTTCAAATGCCAAAATTGTGAATCAAGTGTATGAGTCAAATTTGAGATATAGTCGTGTGAAGTCGTAGTAGATATTAATTAACAGAGCAAGGTTGGTATGGAATTTGTAGAGGAAGGATCCACCTTTCAAACGCCAAAATTGTGAATCAAGTCTATGAGTCAAATTTTAGATATAGTCGTGTGAAGTCGTAGTAGATATCAATTAACAGAGCAAGGTTGGTATGGAATTTGTAGAGGACAGATCCACCTTTCAAACGCCAAAATTGTGAATCAAGTCTATGAGTCAAATTTGAGATATAGTCGTGTGAAGTCGTAGTAGATATTAATTAACAGAGCAAAGTTGGTATGGAATATTTGTAGAGGAAGGATCCACCTTTCAAATGCCAAAATTGTGAATCAAGTCCATGAGTCAAATTTGAGATATAGTCGTGTGAAGTCGTAGTAGATATTAATTAACAGAGCAAGGTTGGTATGGAATTTGTAGAGGAAGGATACGCCTTTCAAATGCCAAAATTGTGAATCAAGTCCATGAGTCAAATTTTAGATATAGTCGTGTGAAGTCGTAGTAGATATCAATTAACAGAGCAAGGTTGGTATGGAATTTGTAGAGGACGGATCCACCTTTCAAACGCCAAAATTGTGAATCAAGTGTATTAGTCAAATTTGAGATATAGTCGTGTGAAGTCGTAGTAGATATTAATTAACAGAGCAAGGTTGGTATGGAATTTGTAGAGGAAGGGTCCACCTTTCAAATGCCAAAATTGTGAACCAAGTCCATGAGTCAAATTTTAGATATAGTCGTGTGAAGTCGTTGTAGATATTAATTAACAGAGCAAGGTTGGTATGGAATTTGTAGAGGAAGAATCCACCTTTCCAAGGCCAAAATTGTGAACCAAGTCTATGACTCAAATTTTAGATATAGTCGTGTGAAGTCGTAGTAGATATCAATTAACAGAGCAAGCTTGGTATGGAATTTGTAGAGGACGGATCCACCTTTCAAACGCCAAAATTGTGGATCAAGTGTATGAGTCAAATTTGAGATATAAACGTGTGAAGTCGAAATAGATAGATATCAATTAACAGAGCAAGGTTGGTATGGAATTTGTAGAGGACGGATCCACCTTTCAAATGCCAAAATTGTGAATCAAGTGTATGAGTCAAATTTGAGATATAGTCGTGTGAAGTCGTAGTAGATATTAATTAACAGAGCAAGGTTGGTATGGAATTTGTAGAGGAAGGATCCACCTTTCAAACGCCAAAATTGTGAATCAAGTCTATGAGTCAAATTTTAGATATAGTCGTGTGAAGTCGTAGTAGATATCAATTAACAGAGCAAGGTTGGTATGGAATTTGTAGAGGACAGATCCACCTTTCAAACGCCAAAATTGTGAATCAAGTCTATGAGTCAAATTTGAGATATAGTCGTGTGAAGTCGTAGTAGATATTAATTAACAGAGCAAAGTTGGTATGGAATATTTGTAGAGGAAGGATCCACCTTTCAAATGCCAAAATTGTGAATCAAGTCCATGAGTCAAATTTGAGATATAGTCGTGTGAAGTCGTAGTAGATATTAATTAACAGAGCAAGGTTGGTATGGAATTTGTAGAGGAAGGATACGCCTTTCAAATGCCAAAATTGTGAATCAAGTCCATGAGTCAAATTTTAGATATAGTCGTGTGAAGTCGTAGTAGATATCAATTAACAGAGCAAGGTTGGTATGGAATTTGTAGAGGACGGATCCACCTTTCAAACGCCAAAATTGTGAATCAAGTGTATTAGTCAAATTTGAGATATAGTCGTGTGAAGTCGTAGTAGATATTAATTAACAGAGCAAGGTTGGTATGGAATTTGTAGAGGAAGGGTCCACCTTTCAAATGCCAAAATTGTGAACCAAGTCCATGAGTCAAATTTTAGATATAGTCGTGTGAAGTCGTTGTAGATATTAATTAACAGAGCAAGGTTGGTATGGAATTTGTAGAGGAAGAATCCACCTTTCCAAGGCCAAAATTGTGAACCAAGTCTATGACTCAAATTTTAGATATAGTCGTGTGAAGTCGTAGTAGATATCAATTAACAGAGCAAGGTTGGTATGGAATTTGTAGAGGACGGATCCACCTTTCAAACGCCAAAATTGTGAATCAAGTGTATGAGTCAAATTTGAGATATAGTCGTGTGAAGTCGTAGTAGATATTAATTAACAGAGCAAGGTTGGTATGGAATTTGTAGAGGAAGGATCCACCTTTCAAAGGCCAAAATTGTGAACCAAGTCTATGAGTCAAATTTTAGATATAGTCGTGTGAAGTCGTAGTAGATATCAATTAACAGAGCAAGGTTGGTATGGAATTTGTAGAGGAAGGATCCACCTTTCAAATGCCAAAATTATGAATCAAGTCTATTAGCCAAATTTGAGATATAGTCGTGTGGAATCTAAGTAGATATCAATTAACAGAGCAAGGTTGGTATGGAATTTGTAGAGGACGGATCCACCTTTCAAACGCCAAAATTGTGAATCAAGTCTATGAGTCAAATTTAATATATAGTCGTGTGAAGTCGTTGTAGATATTAATTGACAGAGCAAGGTTGGTATGGAATTTGTAGAGGAAGGATCCACCTTTTAAATGCCAAAATTGTGAATCGAGTCTGTAAGTCAAATTTGAGATATAGTCGTGTGAAGTCGTAGTAGATATTAATTAACAGAGCAAGGTTGGTATGGAATTTGTAGAGGAAGGATCCACCTTTCAAATGCCAAAATTGTGATTCAAGTCCATGAGTCAAATTTTAGATATAGTCGTGTGAAGTCGTAGTAGATATCAATTAACAGAGCAAAGTTGGTATGGAATTTGTAGAGGAAGGATCCACCTTTCAAATGCCAAAATTATGAATCAAGTCTATTAGCCAAATTTGAGATATAGTCGTGTGAAATCTAAGTAGATATTAATTAACAGACCAAGGTTGGTATGGAATTTGTAGAGGAAGGATCCACCTTTCCAAGGCCAAAATTGTGAACCAAGTCTATGACTCAAATTTTAGATATAGTCGTGTGAAGTCGTAGTAGATATCAATTAACAGAGCAAGGTTGGTATGGAATTTGTAGAGGACGGATCCACCTTTCAAACGCCAAAATTGTGAATCAAGTGTATGAGTCAAATTTGAGATATAGTCGTGTGAAGTCGTAGTAGATATTAATTAACAGAGCAAGGTTGGTATGGAATTTGTAGAGGACGGATCCACCTTTCAAACGCCAAAATTGTGAATCAAGTGTATGAGTCAAATTTGAGATATAGTCGTGTGAAGTCGTAGTAGATATCAATTAACAGAGCAAGGTTGGTATGGAATTTGTAGAGGACGGATCCACCTTTCAAACGCCAAAATTGTGAATCAAGTCTATGAGTCAAATTTTAGATATAGTCGTGTGAAGTCGTAGTAGATATTAATTAACAGAGCAAGGTTGGTATGGAATTTGTAGAAGAAGGATCCACCTTTTAAATGCCAAAATTGTGAATCGAGTCTGTTAGTTAATTTTGAGATATAGTCGTGTGAAGTCGTAGTAGATATTAATTAACAGAGCAAGGTTGGTATGGAATTTGTAGCGGAAGGATCCACCTTTCAAATGCTAAAATTGTGAATCAAGTGTATGAGTCAAATTTGAGATATAGTCGTGTGAAGTCGTAGTAGATATTAATTAACAGAGCAAAGTTGGTATGGAATTTGTAGAGGAAGGATCCACCTTTCAAATGCCAAAATTGTGAATCAAGTCCATTAATCAAATTTTAGATATTGTCGTGTGAAGTCGTAGTAGATATTATTTAACAGAGCAAGGTTGGTATGGAATTTGTAGAAGAAGGATCCACCTTTTAAATGCCATAATTGTGAATCGAGTCTGTCAGTCAAATTTGAGATATAGTCGTGTGAAGTCGTAGTAGATAAAAATTAACAGAGCAAGGTTGGTATGGAATTTGTAGAGGAAGGATCCACCTTTCAAAGGCTAAAATTGTGAATCAAGTGTATGAGTCAAATTTGAGATATAGTCGTGTGAAGTCGTAGTAGATATCAATTAACAGAGCAAGAATGGTATGGAATTTGTAGAGGAAGGATCCACCTTTCAAATGCCAAAATTGTGAATCAAGTCTATGAGTTAAATTTTAGATATAGTCGTGTGAAGTCGTTGTAGATATCAATTAACAGAGCAAGGTTGGTATGGAATTTGTAGAAGAAGGATCCACCTTTTAAATGCCAAAATTGTGAATCGCGTCTGTCAGTCAAATTTGAGATATAGTCGTGTGAAGTCGTAGTAGATATTAATTAACAGAGCAAGGTTGGTATGGAATTTGTAGAGGACGGATCCACCTTTCAAATGCCAAAGTTGTGAATCAAGTCTGTGAGTCAAATTTTAGATATAGTCGTTTGAAATCGTAGTAGATATCAATTAACAGAGCAAGGTTGGTATGAAATTTGTAGAGGACGGATCCACCTTTCAAATGCCAAAATTGTGAATCGAGTCTGTAAGTCAAATTTGAGATATAGTCTTGTGAAGTAGTAGTAGATATTAATTAACAGAGCAAGAATGGTATGGAATTTGTAGAGGAAGGATCCACCATTCAAATGCCAAAATTGTGAATCAAATGTATGAGTCAAATTCTATTAAACCTTTCTCTGTTAATTGATATCTACTTAGACTTCACACAACTATATCTTAAATTTGACTTATAGACTCGATCGACAATAATTTTTTTCTTACTAATAGCAAGAGTGCTTGATTTTGCGTTTTTGGATTAACAACGCCAGTAAATGTTTGTTATTAAATTTATTTCTCGTGATATAAATTTCTGCGCTTCAATATTTTTTTTGGTTTCGGGATGGTTCGAACACCTGTCGCTATTTGTTTACTGAAATTTTCTGTATTGGAATTCTTTTTCGGGATAACAAAAAAAATTATCATGATAGTAAAAATGTCATGATAGTAAAAAAAATTGGGAACGACATTCAAAACTAGCGTAATATAGAAAATTTTTCGGGATGACACTGAAAAATGTCGTGATATTCGTTTTATAGTGTTGCCATCGCATTTCTTAGGGATATTTTTCGGGCTAACTTCACAGACATCTAACAATGGAGTTATTGCCATTAGTTTTCATTCACCATTAATCAGACTGATTTGGCCAATTTTGTCAAAGTAGATAGATGGATGGGATGTGAAGCTAAATTGGTTACTGATCTCTGTTGTGCGATCCATGTGATAGTTGGTGTTTACGGCATTTCTAATGATTGTTTAAATTCCACCAGTAACTTGGCCAATAGAAGTGTTCCGTTTAGTTTTAGCCTTGGTAATGTTAATTTTGATGTTATCGGCGCAACTTTTATTTTGGCTGCTATAAGTATGGTATTAACCTCACAATCTTTTTTCGTTACTTTTAGATAAAAGCAGATGGCATATGCTTATTCTACAGCATCATTGAAGCCGTGAACGTCAATTTGTAATCAGGTGTAATGTTTGTTCACCTCGGAATTTTCAGGTTGCTGAGAAATTATAATTTGTGATTGAAGTTTACCCTATGTTGAGCTATGGCATCGGGAACTGGTTTATCCAAGATTAGGCGAATGAGCCACATCTTCTGCAGCATTAGCATGCAGTTTGGTGTTATTATTACTGGTGCTAGCCTTAATAAAGGATCAAATAGTTTAGCAATCCTGAATTGATGAGTTTAATTCACATTTAGCTTCTCTCGTTTTAAATATTTTATTGCTTTAAGATAAGATGTTACATGTTGTACAGGTCGACGTTTTTGGACAATATTCCGTGTACTCCGTAAAAATTAGTTCCGTTTTATAAACTCAAATTCCTTTAGTTATAATCCGAGTGGCCAGTTCGCTGGTTCTGTCATAAAATGATGAAGCGTCAATTGTAACATT
Organism: Nephrotoma appendiculata; assembly: GCA_947310385.1. Taxonomy (NCBI): domain Eukaryota; kingdom Metazoa; phylum Arthropoda; class Insecta; order Diptera; family Tipulidae; genus Nephrotoma; species Nephrotoma appendiculata. The sequence continues at coordinate 171,543,794 of OX371224.1, forward strand.
TTTTAGTTTAGAAGTTTTTTATCAACAAAGTTTTTAAATTTTTCATCAGTAACTGACTTGTGAATCCTACTTACAAATATCCACCGTCGAGGTTTTAGAATAGCAATTGAATCAGTACCTAATCGATTTGCATTTGAATGAGGCAATGCAGTTTCAGTTGTTGGGCTGACGACGCTCATTCTTTCTATGAAACTTGTTAAAATAGATTTTTTTCATACATCAAATTCCACCAGTCCTGCTGGAGTCGATTATTTAAAATGACCGTTCTCAAGAAATCTATTCATAAATTATATGAAATTAATTCTCTCAAACAAAATACAACAATTACTTTAAACATCCAGAACTTCTGAAAACAAATTCAAAACACAGATATTGAGTAAATTTGTTCATTTTAGATCTGACAGGTCAGAATGTATGGCTCACATATCAAATAAAGCGAGAAAATCCTTCATCCCATACATTTTACATTTTATCTTTTAACAAATCACAAAAAATTAATTCCAACTGAATACTTTCATTTAAGCACATTTTTGCTATTCTCGGTAAATTGTCTAGTCGTAATAATAATAGAAATAATAATAATAATAAACACTTCATGATGTGGTTCAGTGTTCCCTTCCTAAGATTTGCTAATATAAGACAACACATCTCTTCTATTCTTTATCCTACACGAGTTCGACTAAATAAGACGACGACGACAAAAATAAAACGTCTATCCAAGGAATTTTATGATATCTTTATCAAAATTAAATGATTTGAAAAGCTTTTTTTTTCTTTATTACCTTTTGTGCACAATGTACGTAGAAAGAAAGAAACAAGCTTTACCAAGTTTAATTTTTTGTGTAGTGATTCTTGAGCAACAAAATCAACAGATACTTGATATTTATTCGAAAACAAAAATATGTTTGGGTGAGTTCGAGTGTATGTAAATGGGAAGAACAGACATTTTCTCTTGTTATTGGCAAGATGTACACTAAATTTAGGTGTGAAGTGACTTAAGCGCGATTTAGATGCTGAAAAAAAATGTTGGCCCAGCAAAATGTTTGCTGTATGTTTAGAGCTGTACACAAAATAAATTTTCGCATTAGTTGAATTGAGATAGAAATATAAACTGCAATAAATAATATTTGTTGCCATAAAATATACTCGGGTCGATTATATTTTATGGCAGTATTTTTATTTTATAGCACCATTTGCTAAAAAAAAGGATAAAAACGCACAGCAAAATTTTTGCACGATGGTGTTCTTTTCTTGTCATACACACGAACATTTTAATATACCAAACTCTTCTATCTTTGCTGGGTCAACATTTTTTCATCATCTAAAGCGCGATTTACATGATGAAAAAATGTTGGCCAGCAAAAGCGGTTTGTCTGTTTTTGAGCAATAGCTGCCATAAAATAAAAATACTGCCATAAAATATAATCGACCCGAGTATAATTTATGGCAACAAATATTATTTATGGCAGTTTATATTTCGTACCAATTATGAAAGGTTATTTAATTTTGAATAATAATGCGTTTAAATTGGGCCGAAACAACGTCTAGCTTTCGAGCAATCGTCGAATGAGTAATCGGTTTTTTTTTACCAGGACAAAAACACAAAAAAAAAAATTTTTTGTTCCAAATCATGGAATGTCGTACTAATTATGAAAGGTTATTTAATTTTGAATAATAATGCGTTTAAATTGGGCCGAAACAACGTCTAGTTTTCGAGCAATCGTCGAATGAATAATCGGTTTTTTTTACCAGGAGGACAAATGCACAAAAAAAATGTTTGTTCCAAATCATGGAATGTCGTACCAATTATGAAAGGTTATTTAATTTTGAATAATAATGCGTTTAAATTGGGCCGAAACAACGTCTAGTTTTAGAGTAATCGTCGATTGAATAATCGGTTTTTTTTACCAGGACAAATGCACAAAAAAAAATTTTTTGTTCCAAATCATGGAATGTCGTACCAATTATGAAAGGTTATTTAATTTTGAACAATAATGCGTTTAAATTGGGCCGAAACAACGTCTAGTTTTCGAGCAATCGTCGATTGTATAATCGGTTTTTTTTTACTACGCTCAGCGTTTTCCGGTCAAGATTCGGCCACGTGATTCATTTTACCGTACTGGGGAAGTGTTCAACTGAAAACAAAGACTCATCGAGTAACACATCATCATAATATTACACAAAAAATCGATCGCGGTTTCGGATGGATTATTTTTTTTTGACAAATTTCGAGTATTTACATAAAAACGTGGTATTTTTATTGCAAATGTATTTGCAGAATCGTATGCAGAAATTCTCAAAAGAAAACTAATTCGAAATAAATGAAATTTTATCAATCACTGCGTCATCATGAATAGAAGCAACTATTTTGTGCAAATCATGTTTTTGATCGCCGAATCCGAATCTGCAGATACTGGTTCATATTTAAAACTTCACAGTTACCACCACCCAACTACAAGAAGGGAAGATAGGAATTAAATTCAGCACTATAGTATTTTCCCTGCGAAATGATTACATTTTCAGACATTTGACAGTATCAGGTTAAAAGGTTCACTTTGAACAAAACAGTAATGGCATAAACACTCCACTATTGCTGGAAATATTACCTACATAAAACTAGAATGAAATAATTAGACGAGTTCAAATTATTGTTTTGTAAATTTTATTGTACAAAAACAGTTAAAATTTTTTGGATGTTCATTAATTTTAATTTATCGACAAAATTTATAAACGGAAGAAAATAAAATAAGAATCTCTCCAATTTTATTGTTTCGTATTATCAGCATTACGTAATACTGATACTGCGAAAAATTTTAATACGACGGATTCTCACTTTATTTTTTCCGTTTAGAAAATTCCCAACTAAAAATTATTAAAGTTTCCCAATTGCTACTCTCAGGGAAAACCAAGATAGTGGTAAAATTTCGAATAATCCAGACCTTTTGAAATTATGAATCTTTTATTTCCTTATGTCATTAGAATCGAAATATGTAAAATTAAAATGAATTAATTAAAACAGCTCTTGTTTTTTATCAGTAGTTTTCTTATCGCATAAAATTTTAATTCTCCACATTTACACTTATCGCTCGGCACAGAATGTGGTGAATTACAAATTTTGCATAAAAAATACGATTTGGATTGAACAATTTAGTTTAATTATTGCAATGAGTCTAAAAATAAGTTTAATATTTTTCGTTTCGACCGCACTTTTTCATATTGTGTTATGTGGTAAAAACTACATTGTCGATGGACAAACATACTTTAACAGCCACCCATTGGCCTTAAATTGGTATCAAGCATTTCGTTATTGTACCAGATTGGGAATGTATCTGGTCGATATTCGCACCGAGGAGGAGAATTCCCGGATTAGGAAACATATCAAATATTTCAACGAACAAAATACTACTAAAATACTACCAAACTTTTGGTCAAGCGGTACCGATTTAGGGGACGAGAATGAATTTTTTTGGATGACCACTGGAGAAACATTTTTATATTCGGATTGGGCCCCAACAAATCCAAATATTTGGATGAACAGATCATCTCGAGAGGCAGAAAATTGTGTTGGATTATCAGCTGGCCGAGGTTATCAATGGGACGTTATGGAATGTTCTGAAAACTATTATTTTCTCTGCCGAAATTCACTAGATATTCCATATTATAAAATGCGAAGTTGTCACGGCCCCAACTAGTTTCGGGAGGAGATGTAAACTTACACAAAATAATGTTTTTCGATATAAATTAACATTAATAAACACCCAAAAATTTGTTCTCGTTTTGTACAATAAAATTTACAAAACAATAAAATTTGAACTCGCCTAAGTAGTTCATTCATGTTTTAGGTATTTAGGTAAAATTTCCAGCAATAGTGGAGTGTTCATGTCATTACCGTTTTGTACAAGGTGAACATTTTAACCTGAAACTGCCAAATGATTAAAATTTGTAGGTGGGCAGGGGCAACTATGTAATTTTAAATAAAAAAAAAAACCAGTATCTTTTATTGCAGATTCATATTCGACAGTTAAAATATGATTTGTACGAAATCGTTGTTTCTATTCATGATATAAATGACGCAGTAATTGATAACATTTAATTTATTTCGATTTCTTTTTTTGAGAACCGCTGCCGTCTTAAGCTCTGTCGCTAATCATTGTTTCTCCATCACACGTTGAAATCCTGAAGCTGCGACTTCTTTAGGCAGCCATTTTGTGTCCAAATACCTTAACTAAAGATTGAGCGAATATATTTGCTTTACCTCATTTGCACTTTGCCCAGTTCCCATCGAGTAGTTATTTGCTTGCATCGAGTAGTTATTTGCCTACTGCTGAACTGAATATGATGGGTAGTGCGTTTTCCCCTTAATAAAGTTGCCGCACGTTATATCCTTATTTATTAGATGTGGTACTGCTTTATCAATTTCAAATTGTTTTTAAGTGAGACGCTCTATAAACACGCTCTTGTTACTTGAATGGTGAGAAGATAGTGCTCAGCACGTTTCGGTAGTAACACTTGTTCCAGCAGTAACCTTTGATATACAGAAGTCGATTAAATCGGAAATTTTTAGTCTATCGGTTGGTCTATATGGTGGTCAGCCGCTCACATACGTTGTTACAGGCTGGCTACTGCTATCCTGCAGATATCACTAAGCGCATGCAGAGGCCTCCACGGTGATGTTTTGCCGAATACGTTCTCAGCGAGAAGTGCGAAGGGTCGTGGGGTTTGAGGCATGCTTGGCTCCTGGCCTACACCGTGATGAACAGTAAGTTAGGGGGAACGCAAATAATAATAAACCGGAGTTCCGCGAAATTCGTCGGCCGGAACTTGAGAAACGAACAAAAATAATTATAAAAGAGAGAGAGAGGTGCCTTGGTGCGCGCATCCATCCGAATTCAGACGGGGTCGAGCCCTGGTTACGAAATTGGATGCGGGCACCAAGGGACCGCAAACACTAAACCGACACAGAGGGAGTCTCCGCTCCCATCACACTACACCGAAAACTTAATAATTCATTATATTTTATTTTTAAAGGAAAACAAAAAAAAGAAAACAAAGCGAAACAACTTTCCCCTCCACCCGCATCAGGAGAACGAGAGAGAGAAAGAGCAATACGCACCGAGCGCGCACCCGCTGTGCGGCGCTCGATTACAAAAATTCTTGGAAAATTATTATATATGTATATAAAACAAAGATTTAAAATATATAAGAAAATAAAATTAAAAAAATTTAAAAATTTAAAAAGAAAATTGTACCTTAATAATAAAAACCGTTGCGACCTTGTGCGGTCGGTAAAACTTTTGGCCTCGATTGGCCGCCAAAATAAGTTGGGCGTTGTCTCGCCGATCCTCAAATATTTTGCCCGGTTGGGCCTCAAAATGTTGCGGGGCCTTTCCCCGATACCAATAATCGACAAAAATTCGATTAGCCGGTTGGCTATCCGAATGTTGCGGGGCCTTTCCCCGATACCAATAATCGAAAAAAATTCGATTAGCCGGTTGGCTATCCGAATGTTGCGGGGCCTTTCCCCGATACCGAAAAGATGGAAAACGAGGTGCCGGTTGGCCACCCGTACCGCTTTCCAGATCCACCGTTGCGGCTCAACCGCCGATAAAATATATTGGCCTCAACTGGCCGCCAAAAAGAAAACAACGTTGGGCGTGGTACCGCCGAAACAAAATAAACTTGGCCTTGACTGGCCGCCAAAATAGGTTGCGTGTTGTCTCGCCAACCGTAAACTACTTTGAAAACACAACCACCAAAAATCACTTGGTACCGTCGAAAATTTAGTGGTATCCGTAATAATTTTCGCTGCTTGATGAACACGATTGCGGCACCAATAATTTGTTACCCGTTACTAAATCCGTGCTCGCCACACCGTTATCTGCCCTTCACCGAGGTCACCCTGTACCCGGACCGTTGCGGTACACCCTTTTTCACAAAAATTAACTAGCCACGACTCGGCCACCCGTTAATGAAAGGGCAAGCATAAAATTATACACACCGTTCAATCGATAGCACTGATAACCAAAAAAAAAAAAAATTGTTACTGCACAACAAAATATCCAACTCAACAGGAAAAATTGAAGATTTCTTAATGATGGCGGATGCACAGAAAAGCAAAAATACACTTGGCTGATTTGCATCAGTATTTATTATATTACACACTCCCATGAATCAAATGTATTTTATTTTATTTATTTTTTTTTAAGCCAACAAAAGGTACAGGTATTTGCAAAAGAAATATAATTTGTCTGATATTAACAATTTATTCATAAAAAAAATCTTTCCAAATCACACTGAACTTTTTAATATAATTATTTTTATTTTCAAACTAGAGCGCAGTATGTATGCCACTCTTCACAATTCTAAACGATACTTTTTCTACAAAAATCAACACTCGACTCCCATCATTGAAAAAAAACTCTCACGCCGCACAGGTAGCAAAACGTTCTAGAAGAAATTAATCTCTCTTCTCTGTCTCTCCTTTATATCAAATTTTCGTTGATACAAAAGAGAGACATATAAGAAAAACATTTTTTCCAAAACGTTTTACTTTGCACACACCCGATGCACATTGCTCTCTCTCCCATCATCTTTCTCACCCTTGCGCCATCACCACGACGTGTACAAACATTAAACAACTCCGAAAGCGAGGACACAAACCGAGGGGAATAAAATACAAACAGCGCTTGTTACGATCATGTAATCGTAACAACGTGACCTAGTTTTCCTTCATGATTACATTCCCACAATAATTGCTGTTTTACAATATGCGATTTCTCGTTAGGATCCATTGTTGACACCATTAAATTTTACAAAGCTAATTTGTGTAAAATGTGTTTCAGAGACCATCATGATTTCTATGATGTGTCCCTTACGAAAATGCGGTACGTCTAATTTATGTCGCGCTAGCTCATTTCAGCATTCCATAATGCTAATTTAAATTTGAACATTTTGTATTTAGATTGAACGTCGAACAGTTGCTTGCATCAGGGTTGCCAATTTTTACCGCAATCGTTACCCGCAGGTGAATGTGCAAATGATGTTTCTGAGTTAATGGTTACTTCAGGTTTTGTTTTGTCTAAACCACACTATTGCTAGTTTTGTGCCGATTGCTCATATCACGCAATCGCAGCTGATAGTTTATAATATTTGCGAGAATGGCCAAAATCTTGGCAATTGGTATATTTTAAGACCCCGCGTATCTATTGTGGCGATACAGATGACTCGATTCCTTTTATTGCGACAGTTAGACCTCCTGCACTCTTTATTCTGTAATTGTAAATGTAATTATTACCTTTAAATAGTTTTACGTAATGCTGCTTGTGTTTCTTCTTGGTTTGTAATACTATCATTTTCACACAGAACTTGAGAACGGTGATCAGTTCCGATTCTTGGCGTAAGTTTTGGGGTTTTTAAGTTTGGCACAAACTTTTGCTTGGATTTTACGGTTATACCTATAATGTTCAATACCTGTTAGTGGCAATGTTTGCGTAACAGTTTCCTTTTTGTTCACATTGTTTCTTGGGACAGTTTACCGAAAGGTAATTTACAGTATGTACAATAGGAGCGTGTACGACAAAAAACTAAGTAAAAAAAAACTACGATTTTTTTTTGTCCTTATTATGAAAGTTTATTGTATTTTCTACGGTGCTATAAACTAATGCATAGTAAAGTCACCATTACTGTTAATAATTGCCTGGCTCTAAATTTTTTCCATATTGTGGTGACAAATTATTTCATATCTTCCGGACAACTCGCACTAGACGCTCAAATATTTATGTGGTATATTTTCACCTTAATCTTCATGAGTTCAACTAATGTTGTGATGCCCTTTTTGATTTTAAATTCCGAACAGAGTTTGCTATGGTGGTTTGGATCATTGTCTTCTCGCAAGATCCAATTAGTGTTCCATGCTTAAAACCATTTAAGAACAGATGGTAACAAACCTCGCTAATAAATTTTATTCATGAAAAATGCGTTTAGGTTCCGTATGGAAACGATTAATTTACCAAAACCTTGCTTGGTGAAGCATGCCCATTGATGGAGCTTCTTTAGTTGACAAAACTAATTTAACTGTAACACTGGATTCATGTGGTAAAATTGGATCTTCCTCTGCGTCATTGGTCTGTCGTTCTAATCGTTCGTCTTTATTTATATTTCACAAAGGCACATCGATTTCCATAATATCAGTTCGATCGGTCAACTCTTCTGCCACAAAATTATTTTTTGTCTCATTTACAGTGACATCTTCATTTGAATCGACGCCGAAATCCAAGTCATATAAAAGCTGTATAAATTAGGCGTAAAATAAAATAACTGCTTGACCAAGTTTTTTGGCCCATCTGTTGCGGGGTTGTACCGGTATAATAAAAACCAAAGGCGGTCCACCAAAATATTAATATTAAAGATAGTCTATAAATCAATAAAAAACAAACAAAAAATTAAAAAATAGGTGTTTAATTTATTTCAATACTTTAACTCTAATCACCGTATTTTGAATATTTTAGCATTTTTCGGGGTTTGGCCCCTAAATTGCAGGTAAATATTTTTTTTTATAAAATTACGTCATACATTTATTTAAAATGAGACAATAAGCCAATTGCGTTCAAAAGTTTTGTAATTTTATCAAAAAAAGACTCCAATTTGCAATAAATTATGTTTGCCCAATTTTTTTTGCACAGCACTGTAAATGTGTTCAAGGTAGGACTGGATGCCTTAAGATTCTCACCAGTACGTGACCCATACACGTAATAAGCGGGTTGAGCGGCAGGCCGACAACCTTCCCTCATAAAAATATTTAAGTTATGAACCCTAAACAAAGGCCTCGGATTACCGACAACGATTTAAAAATGGGAACATGGAACGTGCTTAGCCTCTTAAGACCTGGAGATCTCCAGAACCTTTCGAACCAAGCAAAGAGTTACATATTAGACGTACTCGTATTACAAGAGCTTAGATGGTCTGGGAGTGGGATCCATGACACCACCAATGGTTACACTCTTCATTACAGCGGCCATCAGAACGGAGGAGAATTTGGAGTTGGCTTCCTCATCCATCGGCGCGTGTAGCACCATATCATCGATTTCCGCCCTATCAACATGCGGATATGCACGGTCAGACTTCGCACTAAGAAATTTAACATCACGATCATTAATGTACATGCACCAACCGAAGATAAATCTGATGACATCAAAGATCTATTCTTTGTCGGGCTCGAGGAAGTCATCAACAACATACCGCACCACGACATTAAAATCATCGTGGGCGACTTTAATGCAAAAATCGGTAGGATTGCAAAAAATACGCACATCGGTCCCAACAGCCTGCACCTAACTAGTAATAACAACGGCCAACGCCTCACCGACCTGGCAATAACGTACAACTTAGTTGTAAGTATGTTTTTCCCACATAAGAGAATTCCCACATAAGAGAATTCACAAAGTAACGTGGAGATCGAATGATTGAAGAACGGAAAACCAAATCGATCACGTCATGGTGTCCAAGAGACACTCCACCAGCATATCTGACGTTAGATCCTACAGAGGTGCAGACATGGACAGCGATCACATGCTTGTCATATTTAAGTATAAGTGCAAACTGCCATCTACGTTTAACAGACAAGCACAAAAGACCGTTCGATGGAATATCGATGCTCTAAAAGACCAAGCGTCACTGCAGAGTTACCAATCAGCTGTCACTAATTATTTAGACCGGCCCCATAATGACGACGAAGCTCCTCCTAACATCCAGGAGCAGTGGCACGCTATACAGTCAGCCATAACCAAGACATCCAAGGCCCCGCAATGATTGGTTCGATGATCAATGCCGAAGAATCGTCGAAAATAAACGAAAGTTCCGTGAAAAATGGTTGGCTCGCAACACCAGAAGCACTCTAGCAGAATATCTCCGCGCTAGGAAAGCCACGACTAAATTACTACTTTCACCCAAGAAGTTCAGCCATCAAAGACGGGAATGGAGAGCTGAGAACAAACGTGGCTGATGTTCTCTCAGTATGGCAAACCTACTTTCAAAATCTGCTAAATCGGAATGACGAAGTGACCCCATTAGAGCAATAGCTCCGCCAGGTGAAGAGGGCTTTGTCGAATATCCCACAGTAGAAGAAGTAGACGCAGCTATTAGTCGATTGAAGAACGGCAAGGCACCCGGTCTCGATGATATTACCGCAGAATTAATTAAACTTGGAGGCGCTACTCTTGCAACAAGTTAATACGATCTCGTCGTTCAAGAAGAGGGATCAAGAAGAGTTGCCGGAGAATTGGAAGACCGCGCTCATATGTCCGTTGCATAAAAAAGGCGACCGTCTTAAATGTGAAAACTTTCGTGGCATAGCTCTATTGAACACTGCTTACAGAGTGTTGGCTGATGTTGTACTTGCCAGACTCATCCCTTTCGCCGAAAACATCATTGGCGACTATCAGTGTGGTTTTCGTCCCAACCGATTGACCACTGACCAGTGTTTCACAATGAGGATGATCTTGGAAAAATGCTGGGAGTACAACATAACCATACATCAACTATATATAGACTAAACCGCGACAACCTATGGGCCGCGCTCATATGCAGCGTTGTGCGTCTACGCGTATTTTGGAATTTTCGACATCATGGTGTCGATAATGCGTCGACAATTGCTTTTGGTGTCGACAATGTAGAAGATTGGTGTAGACTATGTCGAGAATGTAGATAATTGGTAGATAATTGTAGAATATTATATTGGTTTATATTTGTACTTGTATTTTATAATAATACATTAGTATTATTGTATATTAAAATAAGGAATGGCGTTTGTTATAAGTTGGCCGTATGACAATAACAATGCGCGAGCATTGCCCGTATTATTTTTATTACTTAAGACTAAGTTAAATTGTTGATGAATTCAGATTAAACTAAATTGATGATTGTTTGGCTATTAACCATTGGGTTCACTATACAATACAAGTTGAAACTGAGTTTCCCGTATGCCTCGAGCACAATCGAATTACGATACGATGCCCTAGGCCTACAAATCTATGCTGATGCTTTGTGTCTTAAACTAGGAAACTTAATACAAAAAGTAGGTTATGCAATAAATAAATAGAGATGGCATGAACATTTTTATTTCAGCTTGAGCCACCCATATCGATAGTGCGATAGTTCACATCTTTGAGGTCTTTCTTCTTGAAGATAAGGCACATCGCTGCCACTTTCAATTCATCAAACTTAACTTCGCTTCGCTATGACGAATGAAAAATATGGTCAATAGTACGGTTCTACTATGTTTCTCTTTCGAATAACAAAAGTGCTGAATTAGGGAATTCATCGTAAGTTGGATCTTCATAATTGTTAATGTAGTCTAACAAATTACGCAAATTGCGTCATTTCAGAACTTTGGTCTTTCACCATTTGCACTTTTTGATCTACAAATTGGCTTTGCTGCTCTAGCGAATACAACCTTTTTAGCTTTACCTTACCTGCGATTGTAAACCGGTTTGGAGCGTCAATATGGGCTTTATCCTGTTGCTCAACAGCAAGAAGCTTCTACCTCCCCCTAATCAGCACCACGTATTAAAAAAATTTTGTCGGTTGCAGATGCAGGGTATGTGGGAAATTTCATACGATTTGCTTTTAGAATTGTAATTTATCGACGTTAAGACGTTGTAATATCGGGAGTATTTAACGTAACCAAATAGATATCAGTGTATATTTAACTCGTCAATTCTGTGCCGGTACTATTCTTTCGCTTATCTCATCACAATTGCGACATACTTCTAGGCTAAATTAACCAATGTCGTTTTCAAATCATTTGAGTTTTGTGTAAGGCGCCCACAGGAGCAGGCAAACCTCCAACAACAGTAAAATGCGATAATCGAAGAAAGATTTTCGCAACATCGGTGATATGGTGAATCAAAATGCGAAAGATCAAAGAGAAGAATGTGTTATCACGCAAACCTACGAAAGAAGGTCTCATTTTTCCAAAATTGCTGTCGCAGACGCCTTTCCTATAGAGTATGTTATTACTGAAAATAACCAGAAATCATCATAACTTCCGTTCTAAATCCAATTAAGACATTCTGTTGTTCTTGTAGTTAACAATACTCTATAGGAATAAAGGCAAAATTGACTCGAAATAAAAACAGTAACATAAATAACTCAGATCGGATCGACACTTATGAAAGCTGTAATAGGTTGAATCTTCACTCAACATCATATACATAATAACAGTTAAATTTCATTATCAATTAGCAGGCAGGTAAAATAAATTCTAATTTCTTTATATTAAACGATTCTAGATTTTCCGTATATAGGTCAATACCCTATTAATTTCGTAATATCTAAATTTTGGTCACACGGCATCAGCTGATTGAAATAAACACTATTCCATTGTGTATGTGTATTGTGAAAATTAGAATTTTAATTATCATTAACAACGTCGAATAATTCACAAGTGTGGGGACCGTTTTGTCCAAACGAAGTTTCATCCGTTTTCACTTATAATTTAAGAGAACAACTGGCGGAAGGCTTCACTGCAATGAATGAATCATTAAATAGAACGACAGCAATCATATGAATAGGTTTTATAGCTCTTGATTTCTGAATGTAAATTGGTCCAGCATAATCGACACCAGCCGATAAGAAAGGCCTAAAACATGTGACCCAACTGAATGGTAGCTCGCTCAGCCATAATAAATTGAAGAATTCTTGCTGCTTAAAACTCTGTTTTCCACACAAATTTCGAAGGAGCGCGTTGCGGTTCCAATCCAAGGCCAAACAATTGTGGAATCATTCCACAAATATACGGCATTTTCCCTATCAATTAGTAATTGTTGAGGGGAAACTTTGTACGTAAAAAAATCTTACCTGGGGCTAGGGAGTGCATTCCGTTTACCGATTTATCGTTTTACCGTATTTACCGTATAAAATATATTTCCGATTTATCGGTAATTTTTTACAAATTTACCGATTTTTTCGGTAAAAATATATTTATAATTAATAGGGCGCATTTCATTGAAAACATGAAGAACATACTTTACTCGAACGAAAGATGTATGCAGATATATAATGTATAGAATTCCGTCAGTTATTATTCTGCAGAAGAATGTAGGTATACTCGGAACCAACGAAAATGTATTCTACAAGCCGAACTGTACTCGAGTATACACCGATCCTATCAAATATTTCGGTCAGAATCTACTTAAATATAAGTCCTGCTAACTCCACACATATGAAATAAACAATAACTAAGTAAAGATGTATTGGATTTTTTTTTTCCATAGTAATTTTTTTTGAAAAACTAAGTATAAGTGTATTAGCGCAAAAACAAAAAAAATGTAGAAAACAAAATTCAAATTTACGTTGCATTGTTAGTGTAACCAACACACTCTTTGTTAGTTTTTTTTTAATAGGTATATGTCAATGGAAGAGTAAGCAGGACTTATATTTAAGTAGATTCTGTTTCGGTCATCTATTCATTTGTATTAGTATACAAATACAGGAAAAGTTCACAAAATTTTGTAATATATATACGACAACATGATATACGCACACATTAAATAGAAGTAAAAAAACAATAACAAATAGAAGAAAAATGTAAAATAGAAGTGGAAGAGGTGGAGCTAGATTTCATCAGAGTCAGTATAAAAATGGCCATGACAACATAAAAAAAATATCGTTGAGTTCGGTTTAGTGACAGGCAAGCGCGCGTATGCTTTTCCATAGTAAAAAAAATCGATTACATGGGATTTTTTGCCAGGCAAATTTTATTTCGCTTGTATTTCCTTATATACTTAAGTTTTTATTATGATTTTTCAATGACATAATCATAGTTTATCTAAGTACAGTTTCAGATTATTTTTAATGAAAATTTAATAACTTTTATTTCTTAATTTCAGTTTTTTCTAAAAGTTTACCCTATTTATCCGATATTTTTTATTTTGTTTTCATTTGTTTTTGTTTTGATTTTTTGCTGCGTTTTGATTTGTGCAGCGCTAGTCACATGAACCAATTAGATCTTTGTTTACGTTTTTTTGTATATGCATAGGGTGGTTAAATGATAAATTTTATATTTTTATCTTTCTTCTCATCTTGACTTCAGTTTGAGCACACGCTTAATGGTGGCATGACGTGTGTAGGGATATATTTGTTGTGAGTTTGCGACAGCCATGTTTAATATTTAATAAGGAAAGTGTCAAAATTTAATATTTGTTTATTTTTGACCCTAATCATTTTTTTTATAAATTAAATTACTTTTTTAAACTTAAATTATTATTTTAAATTGTTTTTTACTTTTATATGTTATATACGTTTTATATGTTATATAAGATGATTGTTATTTTAGTATTAAAATTAAATTTTGATATTAATTTAATATTTGGCTCTTGGCTATATTATTATTATTATTTGCACTGCAGAAGAGCACAACATAACTAATGAGAGAAAAAGAGTAACAGATTGACAATAAACTATAAAATAAATCATCACTACCCTGTAACAAACAAGCAAAACAAAAAGAAAATCAAACAATTTAATTGGCTCGTTTCATTTCGGTAAACGAATTTATAAAAGCAAAACTAAAAAAAATCCATGTAAAATTTTAAAGTAGTATGCGAACAGGCAAAACTAATACTGTGTTAAAAAAACTAATACTGTGTTAAAATAACGTGTCATGGCCAGTATATATAGGCTCTGATTTCATTATAATTTAAAATTTTATTTTTTATTTTGTTTAGTGTGGATATTAATGTGAAGGAGAAAGGTTATGCAATTTCTGTTTGGTGCTGTAATTTATTAAAATGAAGAAATAAGCTCATATGTTTATAATGCTCAGCAATCTTGAAATAAATGTGGTGCATTTATTAATGAAATAAAATTATAAATGGCTATTTTCCTTTTAAGTAACAATTTTAGTTCTAAATTTCTAATAAACGACGAAACGATAGTGTACTGTATAAGGATAATAATTACAGACTTGTTAATGTAAAGCTTTACAAAATTTTATTTTATTTTTCGTTTACACATTGTTTCGTTTTTATTTACGAAATTTTTTCTTCTTTATTTATACACAATACCATGATATAGTCGACCGAAAATTGTGTATGAACAATATGGCTTGTAATACATTCTCGTTGGTTCCGGTATACTGAAAATTTATGCAATGAATTTTATTTAACGAAATGAAATGACCTTATACATGATGTTTGGCGCGTGAACCGACACATTTTTTTTGACAGATTGAGGAGTCATTTGGAAGCTTTCATCCCATGGAATTGATGTTTTAAGTGGCACACTAACTGAGATATAATAATTTTAAGTTTTATAAATTACCCAAAATCACGCTTTAAATGGTCATAACTTTTTTGTTTGTAGTCGTAAAGGCACGAAATAACTTTTATTGTATTCTACAATATGATTTTATTCTAAATAAATCAAAATTTAATACAATTGGTTTTAAAAAAATGACTTATGTGCTTCCAAATGCTAAAAAATGTGTAGTTTTATAAAAAACGTCACCATCTTAATTAATTAAATAAACAATAATGGTTGTTTTGAAATTAGTTTTCCTTTAAAAAATCCTCTTGTTTGTGCTCTTTCCAATGGTTTACTGACTATCTGTTACCGGAAGTGCCCGTGTGTATTACTTTGTTCATGTTAAATTGTTAATTATTCCAGGTTTCGAAAAGGGTGATAGTGCTAGACGGCTGGAGATTTGTAGATTTATACTGCATATATATGTTGAGGATGATAACTTTTTGAAAAGGATTTTGTGGACAACTGAATGTAACTTCTTCCTATAAGACCAAAATTCACACAAGAAAAGGCAGGATTCTTTCAAAAGTAAATTCAGCGTTAATGTTTGGGCTTAAAGATTATGTGGCAGAACGCCTTTCCGGAAATATTTACCTCGAATTTGAGTGATTTCTATGGTATGTCAGTATATTATTGGAAAGGGCATAAACTAGAAGACTTTTTAAAACAAAGATAATTTCAAAATAACCACTAGTTTTTTTAAATGAATTTAAATGTTGCCTTCGTTCGTACTTTTTAGCATTTTTTAGGATTTGGAAGCCCATATGTAATTTTTCTTAAACAAACTGGATGTATCAAATAATGATTTATTTCGAATAAAATCACATTGCAGAATACAATAAAAGTTATTTTGTACCTTTACGACTACAAACAAAAAGTTATGACCATTTAAAGGCGAGAGTTTGTGTAATTAAAAAAAAAATTATTATATCTCTATCTACTTAAAACATCAATTCCATGGAATGAAAGCTCCCAAATGACCCCGCAATCTGCCAAAAACATTTATCGGTCCACGCGCCAAACACAGTGAACAGCAGTAAAACCAAATATTTAGCAACACCTAGGAACATCTATATGGCAAATCTCGGAATTGGCGACCACAATTTTGATAGCGTCGAAAACTTTAAATACCTCGGGTCAGTTATAACATCGGCGAATGATATGCAGGCAGAAAAAAAAGCCCGAATCGCTGCCGGACAACGAGTTTTCTACGCCAAATCAAGATTATTGCGATCGAAACATCTATCGCAGTCGTGTAAGCTCGCACTTTATAAAGCACTTATACGATCTGTGCTGTTTTTCGGAAGCTAGAGCTGGACCATGACCTCTAACGATTGTAGATTATTAGCTACCTCTGAAAGGAAGGTTATCCGTTCAATCTTTGGTCCAATTAAAGTTGCGAACAACGAATATCGGATTCTCCTCGGACGCAGCGATATCATCTGATTCATCAAATCCAATCGAGTGAGATGGCTCGGCCACGTTACAAGGTCTCCACAACAACGGATGATAAATAAAGTGTTCCACCAACTACCAGCCGAAGTGCGTCGTAAAGGAAGACCCCGACTACGCTAGCGTGACGACATCGAACAAAATCTACAAACATTAGGATGTCGAAACTGGAGGACGAGAGCGATGGATCGAGATGGATGGAGGGCCTTAGTGCAGGCGGCGAAATCATTTCACGGGATGTGGAAGCCAGAGAGAGAGAGAGAGAGATATCATCATCAGTAGCTGTTGCTGCTAGAACGTTGACATATTTTTTCCTTTTCTCTAATCGCGGCGCGTCTTCTTAATCGCTTAACCATTGTGGGCCATACGGCCATTGCTATGAAGCATTGCATCACACAGTTCAAGTCTAGGCAGAGAGATTTGTTGAATAGGTGCCACTATACTCCTTGAATATACAATATTTGTGGAGATTTCGCCATTGCCAAAGATGCGGATTTTGTATTTTCGTCAATCGTCGAGGTATTTGGATTGCCTCTAGTTCCCCTCGTGACTGTAAAATCCTTTGCCACGAATTTTTGATATAGTCTAGTAAGCTGGCATCCGATTCTATTTTAAGCAACCATATTTTCTACATTAAGATTTTAAAAAATATTACAGTTGATGCAAGCCACCCTAAAGGATTGCTATCAATCTGGTTTACTTTGAAAGAGAATGTATCCGTTTCTGCGTTCCAGATAATTCCCAATGTATTGATGCACTAGTCGTCTTCGATTAGTTTCCGAAAGTTTTCCATTTTATACTTGGTAAACGATTCTAAAAATACGGAGCATTCGATTTCCATTTTCTAAGGTTGAATCCGCTTTGTTGTGGGATTTTCGTTACTTGCTTTTTGAGCAACACCGCTCCGCTATGCTGTCACACCGATGAGCATATCATCAATATAAAAACCGTTGTTGATCAATTTTCACTGCTATATAAGGCGCACAAGTCGGCCCATACGGCACGGTGTTCAATTTATAAGATTTTACCTGATCGGTCGGTCTTTTCCGCCACAATATAATTTGATAATTTGCATAGTCAGGGTTTACTCGAATTTGCATTCTATATCTGTCACAATGGCAATCTCAGGCTTTCGAAATCTTAAAACAATTATTGACAAGTCAGTTTCAATAGTAGGCCCAATTTGCAGAATACCATTTAAAGACACTTGCTTACTGGTTTTCAAACAGAAAACGCAACTTCGTGATACTTCTTCCTGGTTTGTTAACGGCGTGATGTGGTAAAAAGTATCTTGCATCATCTTGAGTTGGAACCTTCGCTCTTGGTAAATGTGACATATGCCCCAAGGCAATGTATTCGTCCATAAATAATTTATAAGTTCTAAAAAAATCTGATATTTTTACGAATTTCCTCTCCATTGCTCGTAATCTCTGACGAGCTGCTTCAAATGACCTCCCCAGCAATATCCATGGTTCGTTGTACGGTAGTTTCATAATGAATTGATGGCTTGCGTCGCGTGTTGTCGTTCGTTCATAAAATATTTCGCAATGATGTTTCGGTGCATCAAAGTTGACTTGGAGAATCACCTAAAATTTGTTAAGTAGTTAATGAAGTTCATCCTCAGTGATTTGAATAATAGGGTCGTTTATGGTATGTAAATTAATAGCATTCGATAAATCTTTGCTGCATTCACCAGCCAAATTTCGAAGACAGTAGCTTTGGAAATCCGTCTACCACCCGTTGCTCTGGATTCAATATCTCGAAAAAAAACGTTTGCACCAAGCAATAGATCAATTTTGTGGGGTCTCGAGAATAATGGATCTGCAAGTTTTAAATTCATGATTGCTTTATTGAAGCTAACTTAACTACATGGAAGATGAACTTCACTTAAGACCTAGGCGTTGGACACAGTTTTCGGTAACGAACGATGTTTGAGACTCGGAATCTATAGTAGTGCGCGTAGTGACTGGAGTTCTCTGGTACGTGCCTGTAAACATATACGACCGCTGTTGGTAGTATTGGTAGTACTTTAGTTGGCGAAGAATAAATTATGTATAGTGTAACGAACTGACCACCATGTTGTTTGCCGTTCCGTTACAGAAATTGCTAGGTTAGCGGTTCCGATTCGGTCGTTATAAGCCAGCTAAAACTCAGGGTCGGCGTGGGGTTTATCTGAACATAACCAAGCCTTGAAAGACCGATTTAAAGGGAATTACTACTACAAGTACATTTTATTCCTTGTCACCATCAATCCATTCGACTACTCACCTCCTCCGAATTGATTCTCTACATTATTTCACACAAAAAAAAACCTGGAAAAACATAACGTACGAGGTTTGCGAACCCGATCGAAATATAAACTCCAAATGAACAAAAAAAAACCAGTGAATTATTAAATAAAATTTTACGGGCATATCATGGTTATACATATATTTGTATAAAAGAAATTTGAATTTGTAATAACTTTAATTCATTACATTAATAATTAAGAAAAAAAACAAAATTGAAATTAAATAATTTATATAGATATATATACATACTAATGAAATTTAATTATATCCCCACCAAAAGAAAAGAAAATAAGTTTGAGATTACAAAAAAAAACTTAAAACTAAATTTACAATAAAAATTCTTATTACTAAAATTTAACTAACCTATTTGGTTAACACGGCCGGACACCCGATGATATTCAGTAAATGTAATGGTTTAAGTACAGTTACTCAACTATATTATTCCGAATTTAGCATCACGAGATTTTTCTTTGTGAGCACATGTACACACGTTACGACGCTGTATCGAAGCGGGTAGCAAAAATATATGCAATTACCCCCTGTACAAACTTGATTATTGTTTTAAGTATTTATGTCAATATTATTATTATTATTATTATAATTTCCTGGTTACTTTGTGTATTATAATTTTATTAGTTGTTATTATTAACGTTCTTATTTTGTTATTGGCACGTACGTTTGTATCAGCGTTCATACACATACCATTAGGTGAGCACTTGTATATTCTTAGTATAGAGGTATCACAATAAAATACAGTTTATTATTCGATTTGCGGTCTTAACAATATTTACAAGGAAAACCATATGTATAATACTAGTCAATTATATGTATAACATTATTATCACTAAAAGTAAATTTAACTTATATACACGTATAGGTATAATCAATGCACTCGATTGTAGGACAAAGTTTTCCTCCTTTTTTTTATTTTTTTCCAACACTCAAAGTAACTACTTTATTTTAATTATCGCACAATTTGTTTTAGTTAATATTTTTTTCTTTATTAAAAAATAAAAGAAAATTTAATAATCTTAACAAATTTGGATGGTTGATCTATTCAACCACAAGACCAAACAAGAAGTGATCAATCATCACCCGCCCGAGCTTTTTTTCAGGTTTTTTTTTTCATCATCATCACTAATACAAAATAAAAAATTTCCCTATTGCATAATTACAATCAATACTTTTAAATTATCTTAACCCTCAACTTGTAGCGATAGACTTACGTGGACGCTACAAATCATGGGAACGTCCCACACCCTAGAGAAGAGGTCTCAGTAACAAGCCGGGCATATTATTCTAGAATTAAGTTTTAATGTCCTTAATGTGGTACACTCGGCGTTCACGGCGAAATTTTTTTACTGACACCACTGCAGCGTAGCACTCAAGTTCGGTGATAGAGTATCGTCGTTGCGCAGGATTTAACTTGGCTGAAATATATGCAATGGGGCGCTCGTCGCCTTCATCCGTTTTTTGAAATAAAACTCCCCCAATACCGGTGGTTGAGGCATCGCACTGTATATAAAAATTCCGACTGTAGTCTGCATTACATAATACAGGTGAGGTCGACAAGGCTTCCTTAAGTTTACTAAACGATTGCGCTGCTGCTTGGTCCCAAAGGAATTTTCGATTTTTTTTTAAAAGGTTGGTTAGTCCTGCTGCAATTTCTGAAAAATTCCTAATGAACCGTCGGTACCAGCCGGCCATCCCTAAAAATCGCCGCACCTGTTTTACATTCTTAGGCGCTGGGTACACCGTAATTGCTGCGACCTTATCCGAGTCTGCTTTGACGATTCCGTCACCAACGACATATCCCAGGTATTTAATCTCGCGGAGCATGGACTTACTTTTCTGGATATTAATTGTTAAGTTCGCACGTTTTAATAATCCTGCTACTTTAGTTAATAACACAATATGTTCCTCAAATGTTTCGGATGTCACTAACAGATCGTCCAGATAGACAAAAATCTGATGTTGTAGTTCATTTGGGATCACGCGGTGCATTAAACGACACATTGTTTGTGGCGCATTACAAAGCCCGAAAGGCATTACGGTGAAATGGTACAACTCGGGAACAATTGTGTATTGTTCTGGCTTTCGTCTGGTGCTGTTTGTTCGTAGATAATACTTATTGGCGGTTATAGTCAACATAAGCACAGTTCTAGTTTAATTGGTTGGCCTTAGTGACAGAAAGACAGTTCTCAGAGGCCCAGAACCCCAATTATAAAAATCGAAAAAATTTCGACACTCCATGGCAACACAAAAACCTCACTTGACAGAAAAATTAGCTTCGGCGCGGGTGACAATTTCCTCACTCTTTCTTCACTCTTTCCTACGCTTCCCTTCCTTGATTAAAATATCCGGATATGGCGATTAAAGCCTGCGGTAAAAATTATAATATTCGTTCATTTACGTAAAATAAAATTCACCTTACATGCACTTTTTACGTAAATTCGCAAAAATTTGCTAAAAATTATCATTTTACTAACATTCCATAATAGAGTCAATATTTTACTACACCTTGATAGCATTGTGTGAACTACCAATAGCAGACGAGCAACTCGCAAAATTAAAGTAATTCAACCCCGGTTCGCCAATTTTATTTTCATCACCGCAATATGATTACCATTTGATGAAAAATGAAATGTGGTGGAATTCTAGGCTTACCCTAACCGCAGGGGCATATGCCTGTTGTATGTAAATTTGTGAAGAAAGTCATGAGAAGGTCATGCTGGTAAGAAAGAAGCCGAAAGTGTGCGACTAGGAATCATGGACTCAAAACATTAATGAGGTTTAAGTAAATATGAAACCTTAAAAAATAATTAAAGCAGTACCTGAAGAAATGAGCTTTCCATTCAGGATTAGAAAACCTAAAAAAATGTATATTTCAAATTTAATATAAACAACAACAACTACAGTACTTATTACGTAGCAACATAACGATCTACCATTAAATATTTATCCAGCCCTTTCCTTAATTTACCGTAACAATTGTAACAACCATTTCAATTCGTTTTTATTTTATTTTTATTTAAAAATAAAAAAACAAAATCTTTTCTTCGGTTTAAATTCGAATTCCTTTTTATCATAAATTCTACTTAAAGTCAACCCAACATAATAATACGGAAAGGAAAACAACCGCTTATACAAAAAAAAATGTATTTTGGGCTATGCCAAAATATTTAAGAATAGTCGGCAGAAGGTTATATATCCTTAAGAGATTTTTCCCAACTCAAAATAGGTTTTCTTGATCAAACAAAAAAAATTGTGTGTGCGTATATTATGTCAGGTGCTGGAAACAAAAAAAAGGACGATGGAATAATATAAAAACTTGGCCATTTCATTCAAAAAGGATATTACACATAATACACAAACAACAATATAATAACAACAAAATTTTCATTTAAAGGGAATATATGGGATGGTGAAAATTGGTTAAGTGAGAAAAAATACATTTAAAGAATGGAAAATATTTTTGTGTATGTTGAGATATTTTAACTGGAACAGGAAGTTGTTACTAATTTACGATAAAAAAAATAAACAAAACAAGAAACATTTGGGTAACTAGGTAAATAGGCAAGAAGTGTTAATTAGGTATCGATTTTTCAACGAATTTTTTTTTTTTCTAGTCTAGTCATGTTTTGGGTGAGTAAAATGAGAACCGGCTTTAATGTGGTTGGTGGTGAGTAAGTATTTAAATTATTAAGAAGGTTTTCTTGATGATTCTTCATTGTGATATTAATTTATTTGAGATTTTTTTTCCGGCTTTTCGGACAAAATATTATTTTTAATTACACATATACAATGTTTACAACTTTTCTAATCGTCGAAAGTACGGTACAAAGCAAGAGTTGAATTTTTGCAGTTTGGTCGTTGCAACCTGATGAGTAGACCAACTTTTTATTAGTACGAAACAAGCTGCCAAGAAGAGACCTGAGGAAGAAATATTGTGAGTAAATGGCTAGAAAATTAGTAAACATTGTTTGGGTGTCATAAAAAGAATATTTTGTCCGAAAAGCAGAAAAAAAATCTTAAATATTTAAATTATGTTATGTAGAAGTGTGAAAAATGCATTGTAGAGGTTCCTGCGTGCTTGCAGGCTTCAGTTGATCCTCTCTCACCAAAGAATGCTTGGTTAAGTGACTCGTAGGCTGGCCATTAGTTCATTATCTTCGTGGAGTGGCAAATATTGGACAGGAAGGCTAAAGAAGTAGCGCTTAGGGTCGTTAGCTGCTCTAAAGATGTGAAGAATGGCACTCGAATGGCAGCAAGGTAAGAAAAAGGAAGTTTTAGGAGCATCCGCGGTGTACGCATGTTGATATCCACTGTCTTCGTCAACAATTGCCTTGCTGTGAAGCTCATTTAAAATGCATACCAAACTATATCAGCGACATTTGTACAAAGTCATATGCCGGATGCGGATCTTGTGGACGCTGGATGTGGGCTGCATCGTCGCTTATGCAGAATCTTCATGCAGATGTTGCTGACTTCTTGGCAAATATTTCGAATGGCTTCTCGGAAACCGGAAGATATCATTACCCAGTCATTCTTTCAGCAGTACTTAGCGAAGTACATTGCGATTGCTTCGTTTTGACCACACGGTTAAATGGCCATATACATCCAGCATTTCAAAAGCTTGACGTTGTAATTGTTGATGAAATATTGTTCGGGCTTGCGTTCCAAAATACACATTCGAACTCCATTTTTGATGAAATGGTCGGAAATGTTGGCGACAAGACAATGCGAGTGTGACACAGTTAGCAGGCAATCGCATTGACCCCTAAGCTAGTCCGATTAAATTATCATTGCATGAACATGCCCCTCAGCCTATAGGGTATTCAGAGAGCTTCGGCTGTTTCTGTGTACACCCGGGGGCGGGTACTGTTTCGGCAGTAGCAAAGTGTTACCGGGGACCAAATGCCAGTGGTATAATTTGGCTAAAACAAACAATGAGTACAACAAATACGGGAAGTAATACCCCAGGTGGTACAGCAGCAGATATGCTGACAAATCCACGCTCTTCGGAGGCAGGCCCAGTAGATTCTGGGGTGGGCCAATCATTTTTTAACCCATTCGGACGAAATACCAATTTACAAAGACCTTCAACTGAAAATATATTTCAGTACGAGAAGGAAAATGCCGAACTCCGTGAACAACTAAGAGAAATAAAGCAATTTACAATTAAATTGAAAGAAGAATTCACAATTTTAAAGAAAGAGAATGAAGAACTCAAAAAAGCAGTTGAAACACGTGCAGAACTTGGGAAGACACCCTGCCCTACAATCGATGATGACATTAATCCATTCCATACGGATGAAGAAGAATTAGAAAGAGAAACAAATTGGATGTTTAAACAGAGTAAAAGACCAAGTAAGAAAAGGAAAACTCAACACTCACCAGAAATGGCAGAACCATCAACTTGAAAAGAGGTTTCTAGAAAACAATTAATCATCAATAAACAACAAGCTCTAGAACAACAACAAGCAGCTAAACCAAAAGAAAAACCACCTCCACCAATAAATGACGCTGAGTCCACATCAGAAGTAGAAAAATCACTCAAACTGCAACCAGCTCAACAAAATGAAGCACAACCAAAGGTAAAAGCCCCACCACCGATTTTTATAGTAGGAGTAACCAACTACTCAGAAATCCAAAGTGTAATGAGTAATGTTACGGAACAAGAGTATAAAATTACTGCTCTGAACAATAATGTATGGAAGATTAACACTTCAAATCCAAACGCATACAGAAACTTGTCAATGAAGCTGAATATGGAAAAATATCAGTGGTACACGTACGAAAATAAAAACGATCGTCCCATCAAGGTCATGGCAAGAGGACTACATCCAAAATGTGAAACTAATTCAATAATGGAGGACCTAGAAAATAAAGGATTATAATCCTTGATGCCGTGAACATTATTAAAAAAGAGAGACGTAGCCGGGAGAACCGACTAGAACCCGTTTCAAAAAGAGGGCTTCCCCTGTTCATGCTAACCTTTGATAAATCCGAGCAAATAGAAAAAATTTGCAATATAACTGGCATACTTAACATGCGAGTAAAGATCGAAGCTGTTAAAAGAGGCAGTACAAGAATAGTACAATGTAAAAAATGCCAAGGCTATAACCATACGCAACGATATTGCGCGCGCGATCCAAGATGTGTGAAATGTGCTGAAAAGCACCCAACACAAACTTACAAACTATCTAAAGAAGAACCAGCAAAATGTATAAATTGTTATGGGCAACATCCAGCAAGCTACCGAGGATGTGAGGTTGCCAAGCAGCTACAGAAAATGAGGGATTAGGTACGCAAACCCCCTCTAAGTCATCCAAACAAGGATCGAGCAAGAAATGAAGCATCTATGCGTAGGGAGAATTACACATATGCTCAAGCCGCTTCAAATTCGAAAGAAAATGAGACCAACGGTACTAAAAATTTCAAAAACACTGTCCAAGCAATTTTAAAGAGCCTTGAGGAACAGAATAAGCTAAATAAGTTAATTCTGGATCGACTTAATCTGCTGGAAATACCAAGCTCCAAAATAGTTAAACATAAATAATGTATGCAATAAATAGTTCAATTCATAATTCCGGAGCAGAAACCAGACATCAAAACTACTCATTAAGAATAGCCATATGGAATGCAAACGGATTAACACAACACCTAGAAGAATTAGAACTATTTTTAAAAACCGAGAAAATTGATATATGCTTAATATCAGAAACACATCTTACCAGCAGCTCCTACGTATCAATCGGGAGATATACTTGTTACCATACCACCCATCCTGCAGAACGAGCAAGAGGAGGGTCAACTATATTTATTAGAGATAATATCAAACATCATGAAGAATTAAAAATAGAAAAAGAATCCATGCAAGTAACCACCGTGACGGTTAAATTTAGTTATCACAACACCTGTAATATATCTGCGATATATTGCCCCCCACGGTATAACCTAAAGAAAGAAGACTACATTAACTTGTTCCGGAAATTAGGAAGTAACTTCATTATTGGAGGTGACTTTAATGCAAACAATACCTTCTGGGGTTCAAGATTAACCTCTCTAAAAGGCAAAGAGTTACTTGCAGCTGGCTAATACTCAAACTGTGAATTTTACTCAGGAGGGAAACCCACGTACTGGCCAACTGATCCTAACAAAATCCCAGATCTAATAGATTTCTACATCACTAAAGGCATATCGGAACGCTACATCTTCCTAGAAAATGATGAAAGTCTAACATCTGATCATTCTCCTGTTATTATGACGGTTAGTGAAAATGTAATAGAAAAAACAAATTCACCTCAGCTCACAAACAACAAAACAAATTGGAAACTGTTTAGGCAGTTGGTAGACGAAAAAATAGAACTTCAAGTGCCAATCAAAAGTGAAAATGAAATAGAAGAAGAACTAGACAAGCTCCTTGATGTCATACAATGGTCGGCTTGGGAATCCACCCCCAAATTATCATCAGGAAAGAAAACTCCGTTATTTACCCAATAGAAGTAAGAGAACTAGTGCAGGAAAAACGAAAAGCCCGAAAGAAATGGCAGACTACGCGTGCGCCGCAAGGAAAAACCACCTTAAACAACTCGTGCATCAAACTTAAGGCACTCATAAAAAAAATGAAAAATGAAACAATTGGAAAATACCTTTGTTCCCTAGCTCCAACTAAAGATACCGACTATTCCCTCTGGAAAGCAACAAAAGGGTTAAAACGACCAAAAACGCAGATCCCCCCAATCAAAACAAACGATGGGAAATGGGCTAGAAGTGCGAAAGATAAAGCTGACCTGTTTGCTGAACATCTTGAAGAAACATTTCAACCTCTAGGTCAGCAGACCAATGACGAAAACACTGCTGATACGCCCAGAATAACTGATTTTGAAGAGATCAGGCCTGTAACATTAAAAGAATTAAAAGCTGAAATTAAGAACATAAAAGTAAAGAAAGCTCCTGGTTATGATCTGATAACAGGGCAAATAGTAAAGGAGCTGCCTGAAAAAGGTACCCGTAAATTACTGCACATAATCAATAGGATTATCAGGAAAAAGCATGTGCCAATGCAGTGGAAAGTAGCAGAAGTAATAATGATTCCGAAACCGGGCAAGCCACCGAATGATAGAAAATCCTACCGGCCAATTTCACTTCTACCAACACTAGTGAAATTGTTTGAGAGACTGTTGCTCAAAAGATTGAAAAGAACCATAGAACAAAGAAACCTTATCCCAGAATATCAGTTTGGTTTCAGAGAGAAACACTCAACTATTGAGCAGGTTCATAGGCTTACAGATGTCATTGAGAATACATTAGAAAGGATAAAGCTATGTTCTAGTATCTTCTTAGATGTGATGCAGGCCTTCGATAAAGTGTGGCACAGAGGTTTACTCTTCAAACTACATAGAGATTTACCAAAACAATGTTACATGATTTTAAAATCATACATAGAGAATCGCCACTTTAGGGTGAAATATGAAGATGAATATTCCGAGCTAAAAAAGATTTCGGCAGGAGTCCCGCAGGGTAGTGTTTTGGGACCTATTCTTTAACTGCTCTACACCAGAGATTTACCTCAATTAAACGATGTTACCATTGCAACATTTGCTGATGACACTGCAGTTCTCTCAGTAGGAGACACTATCGAGGAATCAACAACGAAACTCCAAGAAGCATGTGACTCCAAGAAGCATGTGAAATCATAAAATGGACAAAAATGTGGCGTATCGGGCTCAATGAATCGAAATCCACGCATATGAATTTTACCAATCTAAAAGTCAGTTACAAACCTGTAATCATTAACGGTCTGCAGATTCCGTATGCAAATAATGCTAAATATCTAGGGATGACCTTAGATACCAGGCTCAGATGGAGAGAGCACGTTAAAAAGAAGAAAGATGAGCTTAATATCAAATATCGCAAAATGTATTGGCTTCTCGGGAAAAATTCGGAATTGTCAACCGAAAATAAATTGCTATTGTATCAACAGGTGCTAAAGCCTGTATGGACTTACGGAATACAGCTCTGGGGCTGTACAAAAAAAACCAACACCAAAATAATACAAACTTTTCAAAACAAAGTGCTACATGTTATAGTTAACGCTCCGTGGTACATTAGGAATAATGACCTTCATAGGGACCTTAATATCCCGACGGTCCAAGAAGAAATAAAAAAATTTGCAGTAATTCATGGACAACGTATATATCAACACGTAAATGAAGAGCTTCGTGGTATGTTGGACACTTCACATGCAGTAAGACGATTGCAGAGAACGAAACCAATTGATTTAATGGATTAAGGACACCAGAGCAAAGACTACTTCAGTAAATAACCTATAAATGGAGCTGGCCAATGGGCCTCTTCTCATTCACAAGTGACTAAATTAAGAAAGAAAAATTACTAGATGAATTGTATTCAGTTGTAATAATTTAAATAAAAAAAAAATAAAAATAAAAAAAAAAATTGCATGAACATCAGAACACGTATTTCTGATGATTCGTCGTATTTTACATTCTATCGAAAAAAAGCGGTAACCATCTGGGTAGTCCAAACAAAACTTGAAAAAAAAACTAATTTTTATTCTTATAATTATTATACTGTAATAATTATATGTTATGTATCCCGAAAACAACTCCGAACATGTATGATGAATTCAACACTGCCCCGGATTGGTGCCCGGTTTACTCAACCTTTGAATTTTTGGCGCTGTATCCAAGCATATATTGTTACGATTTTGCCTTGTCACTCAAGGTTCGAATCACTGGATTGTGAATAAATACACTGCTTCAATTTTAACTCACACAATTTTATTTACACAACACAATTTATTATACAACACAAAATTCACAATTAATTATTATAATTATAACACACTTTTTAATTATCACTTTAATAATCTTTCTATTTAACCTTCACTGTATCACGTTTAAAATAAGACTCAGCAATACACGTCAACGCGCGCCTTTATATACCAAAATATTTGTTTCTAGAATAATCCTAAATGCGCAGCAAATATGTTAGTATATAAATACGCCTAAATGTTGAGTATAAATTATAAACGTAATTGAACAATTAATAAAATTAACTTATTCTATTCTAATCTAGGTGTCACCGTAACACTACCCCCCACCTAAGCCTGTTCGTCCCGAACAGGATCCAGATCACCTCCTCTGTAGAGCGCCAAACGCTCTAAATGCACCACCTTTGGTTTACCTTTCCGTCCTTCCTGTATGCGATAAACCACGTCGTTCAACTTTTTAATGACAGTGTAAGGTCCTTCCCATGTGGGTTGCAACTTCGGTGATAATCCCTTGTGCCGTTGCGGGTTGTGAAGCCATACCAATTGCCCTTCCTCGAAGCCTTGATTATTTGCTCGTATGTCATATCGAGCTTTCATTCGATCACTTGATATTCGAATTTTCTCCCGTACAAATTGATGTATTTCATTAAGTTCCTCTTTCATTCGGTCGACGTAATCCTGTCCGCATAGAGCTGCTGATGGAACAGCCCCAAATTTTAAATCTCCTGGTAATCGCAGATTGTTCCCAAATATGGTTTTAGCTGGTGTCACTCCTGTTGTGTCATGTATCGCTGATCGGTAGGCCATCAGGAACATTGGTATATGTCGATCCCAGTTGCGTTGGTTCCTTTCCACAACTTTTGCTAGATATTCCTCCAATGTACCATTGAATCTTTCCACCATACCGTCCGATTGTGGGTGTAAAGGCGTCGTTCTTGTTTTATTGATTCCAAGCATCTGACATATCTCCTGAAATACCACCGATTCGAAATTCCTTCCTTGATCCGTGTGAATTTCCATAGGTACACCAAATCTGCTAATCCAATTGTTAACCACGGCATCAGCTATTGTTGTTGTCTCCTGATTGGGTATGGGGTACACCTCCGGCCATTTGCTAAAATAATCCATTATTACTAGCACATATTTATTTCCGCTCTCGGTGGTCGGAAATGGCCCCGCCACGTCCATTGCAATTCTCTCAAATGGTGCCCCGACATTATATTGTTTCATGGTTCCACGGCTTTTTCGTGCTGGTCCCTTCACTGCCGCACATTGGTCACATCTTCGACACCATTCTACTACTGACTGTCTACATCCGGACCAGTAGAAACGTTGGCGAGTTTTGGCTAATGTTTTATTAATCCCTAGGTGACCTCCACTTGCTCCTCCATGATACTCCTTGAGGATTTCCGCTATCCGATCTTTTGGCACCACTACCAACAATTGTTTTACTTTACCATCCGTGCTTTCCCACTTTCGTTTTAAACAACCATTTTCTATGTGGAGGCTATCCCATTGAGCCCAATATGCTTTTACAATGGGAGTTTTGTCAGCTATCTCACTCCATGTGGGACGGTGTTCCTTTTCCTTATGTTCCATGATGAATGACAGGTCAGCATCCTGTAATTGCTCCTTCTTGATCATTTCATCAGTCCATTCCTCATCAGATAGCACTTGCATAAGTCGAATATCGATGATGTTTTCCTTACCCTCCACACGCCCACAATGCTTGCATTCCACGGGACATGACCTTCTTGATAATGCGTCGGCATTTCCATGTGCGGTTCCCCACCGATGTTCAATTTGGAAATCGTAGCTTTGCAAACGTTCGATCCAACGTGCTACTTGTCCCTCTGGATTTTTGAATTGTAACAACCAGCGCAAAGCTCCATGATCCGTCCGTAAAAGAAATTTTTGGCCATAGAGGTACTTATGGAAGTGTTTAACACATTCCACTATAGCCAACAACTCTTTCCGTGTAACACAATAATTCCGTTCCGGTTTTGATAACATCTTGGAGTAATACGCTCCTCACCATTTGTTGCCTGTGATAATACTCCTCCTATACCGTCATTACTTGCATCGGTGTCCAAAATGAATTTAATGTTGGGTATAGGGCATGCGAGGATTGGTGCTTTGCATAATCGACGTCTTAGTTCAACAAATGCCTCTTCCTGTTCATCCTTCCATTCGAATGCCTTGTTCTTCCTGGTTAACTCGTGTAAACTCTTTGCAATATTGGCGAATCCTGGCACGAATCGTCTATAATAGGTACACAATCCAAGGAAGCTCCGTAATTCATGTAAGTTTTTAGGTCGTGGCCATTCCTTCACCGCTGCGATCTTGTCTTCATCGGTATGGATTCCATTGGTTGTTACCTTATGACCCAAATATTTTACTTCCGTTCTAAATAGTTTGCATTTCTTTGGGCTTAGCTTCAATCCGGCGGCTTGTATCCGATCCAAAACCTCTGCCAAATTCCTTAAATGCTCGTCGAAATCCTTGCCTATAACTATGATGTCGTCCAAATATACGAGGCACGTCTTCCAATGTAATCCCTTTAGCACGCGCTCCATTAGCCGTTCAAAAGTCGCAGGGGCGTTACATAATCCGAATGGCATAACGTTAAATTGCCATAATCCGTTACCCACACTGAATGCCGTTTTCTCGCGATCTTCCTCCTGGACTTCCACTTGCCAATAGCCGCTTTGCAGATCTAATGTCGAAAATATTCGAGCACCCGATAATGTGTCTAACGTGTCATCGATCCTTGGCAATGGGTAACTATCCTTTTTCGTCACAGCATTTAATTTTCGATAATCCACGCAGAATCTCATGGTACCATCCTTTTTCTCGACTAACACCACTGGTGAACTCCATGGACTGCTTGATGTTTCGATTACCCCTGCTGCTTGCATATCTTTTACCATTCGATCCACTTCTCCTTGCTTTGCCAATGGTAATCTTCTGGGTGGTTGGCGAATCGGCATTTCTGCTCCTGTATCTATTCGATGTTTTACCATTGTGGTTCTCCCATTATTGTCCGGTGTACTGCAGAATATTGGCATGTACCGCTCGAGCAATTGTTTTGCCAAATTTTTCTGTTCCTTAGTAAGATCTTCGGTCCATTTCTCCATGAGTTGTTCTACAACTTCTTTCTGCACTTGCGAGTTAGCCGTCTTAATCGGATTTTTCTGCTCGCACTTCACTATCGCCGATATTTTTTCACATTTTCCGATTATTGTCCCTTTCTTGATGGTTTTCGTCTTATCCGAGAGATTTAGAGTCCTAATTGGTACTCTATTATCGCTGTCTGATTTCACTAGGACTTTCCCGATCATAATTTCTCTGGCTCCGCGCTCCGCTTCATTGGCTTCAACAACCCACAACCTGGGTGACCCAGAATCTCCATCCAATCTTGCCCATACTATTGTTTCCGAGTTCGGTGGCAGCTTCTCCCGATGATCCATTATAATTTGCCTGCTCGTTTCTCCTATAGCGGCGCTAACGTGAAGTGGCAAATAGATATTATCGTAGGTTAATACACACTGTCCAACATCCACCACGAAGCCATTCGTTCTCATGAAGTCCATCCCCAAGATGACTTCGTCTACAATATCTGCAACCAGCACCTCGTGTTGAAAGTAATTTCGCCCAATCCTTATTTTTACGACCTTTTTCCCTTTTATTGCTGAATTTTCTCCAGTCGCCGTTCGTAACTTCATTCCATTAGCTGGTTCCATAACTCCATCGATAATATCCTCACGAACAATCGTATGAGTTGCTCCCGTATCCAGCGTGATCATGCATTTCTTCCCATCAATATCGGCTTCAATTGTTAAGCTATCACCGCTCCTTGCTATTCTCGAAACATGGATGGAGGTTATGGGGCAATCGGTTGTGGGAGTCAGCTTCTGCCCCTTCAAGCTGACTCTTTTTAGTTTAACGACTCCGCTGTCGTCTGACGCTCCTTTCTGGATTCTATCTGCTCTTCGTTTGGTCTACGCTTCATAGGAGATGGCGACCTTGCTCGTTTCTTCTTAATCTCCCAACAGTCCCGTGAGATGTGGCCCATTCTATCACATACCCAGCATTTAATCCTGCCATTTCCATCTCTGAACCTTGGCGTAGCCCGTGCGGTGTCTATTCTGGAATCAATCTCCACTCGACGAATTTTCATTGCTGGTTTGATGATGGTTTGCGCAGTTTCGTTTGTTAACGCACAAGCGATGGTTTCCGTAAAAGTTGCCTTAGGTGATAACATCACCGCTCTGCGCGTCTCAGGATCTCGAATACCGTCAATGAATGCATCCATTTTAATTCGCTCCATGTAATCGGCCAACAAATTTGAATGTACTAAATGCGCGAGCCGCTCAATTGCCGATGAAAATTCCTGTAGCGATTCTCCTGCTCTTTGGTATCGACCCTTCAATTCCATGCGATAGATTTCTCGTTTGTGGTCACTTCCGTATTTTCGATCTAACGCCTTCATAATTCCCATGTAAACGTTCCGTTCCTGCTCGGGAATGATTTGTAGTGTTTCCGCCGCTTCGCCTTTAAGAGCCACAATTAACGCTGCAACACATTGTTCTTCAGTCCACTGATTTTGCTTGATGGCCGTTTCGAATTGGAACTTAAAAATACTGAAGGATGTTGCTCCATCAAATGTTGGTGGTTTTATCTTAACTGCATTAACCGTCTGAATCACTTGCTGTGTCGTTCCATTCCCCTTGACATCTTTGAGCTCCTTCTCGAGACGTTTAAAATCTTGTTCAACCGACTCAAATTTTTGTTGAACCGTCCCTTTAACATTTTGAATTTCTGCGTGTACTTCTGTTTGCAGTTTTTCCACTTTACCGTGTAGTGTAGAAGATAACTCCATAAACCTCTCGTCCATTTTCTTTTGGCCATCTTCTATTTGGTTTTTAATGTCCTGGTTCGATTGTTTAATGTCCGCCCCTTGTTGCTCCACTTGTAACATGTGCTGTTTCAGTTGATGTTTAATGTCCGCTCCTTGTTGCTCCATCTGTTGTTTCATTCGATCGTTCGATTGTTTTATTCCCTCCAACTGTTGTCCCATCATTTGATTCATAGCAGCCATCAACTGCGAAAAATCGAAACTTCCAGATGGGTTTTGCGTTGTTTCGACCACCGTTTGTACGTCCTTTTCTTTCTTATCCATACTGATCTCATCCGTTTTTTCCTCCTCGAAATCATACACGTCTGGATCTAAACCTTCCTTCTCCATGGCCTCACGTAGTCGCTCCACCAAACTAGCTTTTGTGCCTTCACTGGCCAAACCTCGCCGTGTCAGTTGCTCCTTTAATTGCGCAAGCTTTAATCCGTAGAGAATCATTTTCCTTATTATTCACAATCCCACCGCTGTCACCAATTGTTACGATTTTGCATTGTCACTCAAGGTTCGAATCACTGGATTGTGAATAAATACACTGCTTCAATTTTAACTCACACAATTTTATTTACACAACACAATTTATTATACAACACAATTTTCACAATTAATTATTATAATTATAACACACTTTTTAATTATCACTTTAATAATCGCTTTAATAATCACTTTAATAATCTTTCTATTTAACCTTCACTGTATCACGTTTAAAATAAGACTCAGCAATACACGTCAACGCGCGCCTTTATATACCAAAATATTTGTTTCTAGAATAATCCTAAATGCGCAGCAAATATGTTAGTATATAAATACGCCTAAATGTTGAGTATAAATTATAAACGTAATTGAACAATTAATAAAATTAACTTATTCTATTCTAATCTAGGTGTCACCGTAACAATATGAACGGAGAAAATCCTCATTTAAATAAAAGAAGATACTTAGTCGAGTTAGACACACAATTGTAATTGTATCTTATGAAATTAATAAAGTTAAATATTGTACAAAAAAATAACTTAACAAAATAAAATAAACATCATTCTTTTTTAAATAAAAAGTTAAATAAAAGTTAATGTGAAAAGTTATGTTCAACAGTGTTTCAATTGTCTAAAATACTTCGAGATCTTAGTGCAAACGGATGCCTAATTGAGCCAACATGTCGAACACAACATTAATTATGGCGCAGCCGGTAGGATTGGTAAAAGAAAATTCATAAGACATGGTTGGTGAAGGTGAATAGGCGAAATCCATTTGTATTTTAAAAAAAACTGTACTTGATTTTAAGATAAGTGAAAAAAAGGGAAAAACCTAAAAACAGATTACCTACCTTTGTGGTTAAAACAATTAATTATATGGTAAAAATACATAAAACGTGTTCAGTGCACTTAATAAATAAAGGGAAGCTGTGAACGAAAAGTCGTCGACATAGGTATGCTTCAAAATAATTGTAGCCGTAAAGTTCATATGAGTGATACCAAAAATAGTGTAATCAGTTTAGTTATTGTCAGTCGTGCGCTGAGAACAAAACAAACAAAACAAAAATTTTACAAAAAATAACTTAAAATATGAACTGTGCGCTGAATTTTTTTTTTTTTTTATTCTATCAATCCAATCTATCCAAAAAATAATGTATAAATTAGACATACGTTTAAAGTGAACTTAGAAATAAAAAACAACAATTTTGGATTTAATTCAAGAAAATTTCGTAAATCTTAAACCAAAAGCAAAAACAAATATATACGTGCCATGGTGGACATAAACTTCTAATAAATTAATATGTATAGTGAAAATATAACATGGTGACTACCTAGTGCTTACGTATTTCATTCAAAGCAACCAGCTAAAATACAAATTTTACACCGTTGTTGTACTAAAGTTCATAGAAAATAATTCTTATGCAAAAGCCGCTGATTGTTCTTGCAGCCTTGGGATTTTAACCACAGTAACATGGAGTGATGCTAAAATAATAATATTTTTTTTTTTTTTTTTATTTGTATAAAAGTTACATAACAGACAGTGATTTAAATGAAAAAATAGTTTACAAATAAAAATAAATAAGTCAATCCTGAATGAAAATTTAATCAAAGTGTCGGATTAACTTTCAATGAAACTAAAAATTATAAAATTGATATGAATTTGCTGGATGCAAAAAAAGAATTGGTTTTTTTTTTTTTTTGCAAAATGCCAGATGGCGTCGCTTACAAACGAATGTACCTTAACTGCAAACATGATGGATACCCTTTATTAGAAATTCAACATTTTTGAAATTAAGTAGCCATAATTTTATTGCTTTCAGTTTAACGTTAGTATTACATTCCTGTCTTAAACTTTCAGGGATTTTATTGTATAGATATGGCGCCATGTACATAAAACTTCTACGCGTAGCTTCAGACTTAATTTTTGGCGTAACGCAAACTTTATGGTCTCTTAGATTGTAAGTGTTATCTTTCAATAGACTGCAATCCCCGCTTCTCATAAAAAAACATTTTTAAAACTTTGTATATGTACAGATTGCGAAAGTGAAGTAATTTAGATCTATAAAACAATGGAAAAGAAGGCGACATGCGAGATTTAAAACAAATTATTCTTAAGCAATGTTTTTGAGCAACCGCAATGTTATTCAAATTTGAAGAATATACACCACCCCAACATATAATGCCATATTGAAGTTGTGACTCGATCATTGCTTGGTAAAACATTTTTAGAACTTCAATTGGGCAGAAACTTCGTAACATGTATAATTTCCTAATTGAGTTTAACCATAAAGCAAAATATACATAAGAGGACTCATGTAGAGTTTCCGAGGTTAATCTATCTTACTTTACACAACCTGTATAAGCCTAACAAGAACAATAGACTATAAAATAACTATGCCGATATGTTTATAAGATACGTACGTATGGATTAAATATAGAAAAAAATTAAATTTGTATAGATAAATATATTAAAACTATAAAATAAGATTAACCTCGGCAAAACCTGCTTATAAAATTTGCACTACTTGATTTCTCTTATATTTTTATTGCTCGATGGTTTAACATACTACTGTGAACATTATGAATATGAGCATTCCATAAAAAATTGTTACTGATAGTTAAGCCTAGATACTTAAAATCTTTTACAGTATTAATTTGTATACAACCTGAATTATTAGAGATGGAATTATGAGCAGAGGTGCAATTTTGTTCGTGATATATAATATCATTAACAGGGATGTACACTTGATTACGACTAAAAAACATTAATTTAGTTTTTGAACTTAGAATCATATAGTGGCTATCAAACCACCTACGTAAAACTGTCAAATCACGTTCAATCATTGATTCTATGGCAATGCTATTTTTAGCACTGTATAATATTGCAGTATCATCAGCAAAAGCAATCAAATCACCTGATAATTCAATGTCGAATACAGAGTTTATATAAATTAGAAATAAAATAGGTCCCAGCACTGAACCCTGGGGAGCTCCAATATTAAAAATGCCAAGAGAACTGTACGACAAATTGACACGAATTTTTTGTGTTCTGTTACTTAAGTAACTTTTAAACCACTGAAGTGCTATTCCATGAAAGCCAATATTTTGCAGTTTACGTAGCAGAATATCATGATTGACAGTGTCAAATGCTTTGGTGATATCGATAAACAAAGCCGCTAATTTATTATTATTATTAAGAGTAGCAAACAAAAAGTTATTAAATTTCAAAAGAGCATCTTCCGTGGAACGATCTTTAACAAATCCCAATTGATTAGAGTTTAAGAATTTGATTTTAGTTAAATAAGACACTAATCGATTTTTCACTAATTTCTCAAAAATTTTTGATATAATTGGTAATAATGATATTGGGCGGTAATTATTTGGATCTGTCGTAGAACCTTTTTTATGAAGAGGTATTACAACTGCAGATTTTAATTTATCAGGAAAAACGCCATTGGAGAAGCTTAGATTAAAGATATGTGTTAGTGGATCACAAATATAACAACTAATTTTCTTAATAATAGAACTGCTTAACTGGTCGTCACCTACGGAATGTTTATTTTTTAAGTCACTAATACAACTTAAAACTTCATAACAATCAGTAGGGAAAAAATAAAAACTGGTATCAGAACTACGGTTTGGAACAGTAAAATAATTAATGTTATTAGTATTGGGGCTACGAATTTGAGAAGACAGCTTGTGTGGTATATCTAAAAAGTGCCTATTGAACACATTACTAATATCTTGATCTGTAGTAACAATATTATTGGAAGAATCGATAATTTTCTTGATAACTCTATTATTATCCGGCTTATTAAGTAAAGAATCGATAAAC
Source organism: Nephrotoma appendiculata (assembly GCA_947310385.1). Taxonomy (NCBI): domain Eukaryota; kingdom Metazoa; phylum Arthropoda; class Insecta; order Diptera; family Tipulidae; genus Nephrotoma; species Nephrotoma appendiculata. Next base: position 171,581,859 of record OX371224.1, read on the forward strand.
TTCCATTGGGCTTTGGCATTACCACTGTATAACTCGAAATTGAGTTTGTAGTACTTCACTTTAGCATTTTTAACCAACACGGCCCATTTCTTGGATAAACTAGTGTTTCTTTATTAAAATACCAATCCTATTTTTCTTATCTAAAAACTTCAAGAGTGACATGGTCATCCAAGGTTTAATCGGTTTATTTTTGGATTTGTGAAGCTTCTGACTCAGGTCGACATACATATTCAATATAGCAATAAAATTGTCATAAGCAACCACAGGACAAGTCGAATTGAAAACAGATAGCCAATTTTCCTCTTTAACGGCATCAATGAGACAATTAGTATCGGTATAGCTAGAAAAACACATCGACCTAGCAGATTGGATATTTGAATTGTGCTTAAACCTTATTTCAATAAAAAGCATGTTGTGGTCACACATCACTTTCATATTGTCCCCATGAACACTAAAGTTTGCCATAGGTTTAGTTCTAAAAAATATATGATCGATACATGTGGCATGTTTACTAGTTAATCTAGTTGGTGTATTGATTAAAGATTGCAGACCAACCGACGACATGAGTGTTATATATTCTAGAGTTTTGTTGTTATTTTGCAGGATATCTATATTGAAATCACCAAGCACAAAAAAGTTCTTAACTGTTATGGAGAATAAAAGTGATTTTAATTCATTAATAAATGCATCAATTTGCTTTATAAAATGAAATCGATAAACACAAAGAAAGGAAAACGGTTGATTATTAATAAGAACATTTACCTGTAAGCAATCCGCTGTTTTAAGACTCAAGGTAACCTTTTACGTATTAATTATATACCGACCAAAATTTATTGGTAGTAGTAGCAGTACAATCTTACATAATAAAAAAATAAAAATCAATCCTTTTCGTAATTATATGATGTAAACCAAAAACAATCTTACTTAAAATAATCTTTAATTATAACGAGGAAACTTAAATCAAATCATATTTCTATTCTTATTAAGAAATTAAATATTTAATTTTTTTATTTTATTCTGTTCCAAAATTTTAAATCTAAGTAAATTGTTAGTGTTATGATAATAACTGTAAAGTTCAAATGGTTACAATATCTATTAGATTTACTGTGAGCAAAATTTAGTATGACGCGAAATTTTACAAGTATTCGAATTAATATTTTTAAATGACCGATACTTTTCATAAACCATACTACTACTATCTTAGAACTCGCACGGATTCGTCATCTTTTATTAAATCTGACGAATTAATCGAATCAGTCAAAATGAAATGTATTGGGATTATTATCCTATTGGATATTATCCTATCCTAAGAACCTATTGGGATTATTATAAAAGCAAGCGATTTCAAAACTTTAAAAAATGCAATTGCAAAGGCTTTGGTAGAGGAAACTCAATCAAAATCAAAAATTTCGATCCAACCCAATTCAAATCAATTGAAATCACAAGGGACAAGGTGCCAAATTTGTCAAAAGAATGGACATGTAGCCTCCATTTGTTTCTCCAGATATGCAAACTCAAACAATCATCGTTCTTCTCGTATAAAGCCTTTTACCCCTTTCAGTCGATCTTCAATCAGGGTGATGTCATGTGCTTATTGTAAGAAGACCGGGCATCATATTAATGAATGTTTCAAAAAGAAGAACTCGGATTTGCGTAACCGGATAGACAATCCAAATGAAGAAAAACACACTGCTACCACTACCCCCAATACTAATTCAACAAATAAGCATGAGATACAGGAAAACATAGCAGGACTCGGTAGCCACAAGGGTACTCCCTTTCGAGCCCCAACAAAACAATAAGAAAGGGTCCAACCCTTCAAATTTTCAATATTTGTTTATCAAACCAAGTTGAAGACAATACTTAATAAACACATTTTTATTAATCACTTGTTTTTTGTTTCGCAGAATATTTTGAATATTTTTCAAAAAGTTTAAAAAATCACTCGATCGATTTCGACTTGTTAGGTCATCATCAGGAGTATCTACTGATTTGTATTAGTAAAAATTTTGTTATATAGTAGAAAAAAGCAAAATATAAATAAAAGAAGGAGGGACAAAAAATAAGCAATAAAAATTAATCTACGGATCGCACAGGTAGGCGATGAGTCATAGGTTGAGTAACAAAATTCAAGGTATATTATTGCGTACGTGAGAATAGAAAAGGGCGGGGTCTGCAATTGGTGAGAACCGGATTTCTCTCTGTTCGTTAAGGATATTTTGGTTAAGAAATATTGATTTTCTAATTTCGTAAGATTCTAAGGTATCTAAATGTCTGCCTTTGGGTTGTATATGTAATATGTCTAAATTGTTCAAGCTAGCTGTATGATTTTCTGAAGTTAAATGGTTATGGAAAGTTGATTGATTGCAACCAGATAAATGTTCTTTAGCTCTAACTCCAAAATTGCGCCCAGTCTGACCAATATAGGAGAAACTACAATCATTGCAATTGATCCTATAGACACCAGATTTGGAAAGGCAATCAACTCTAGGTTTATTGTTAAAAATCATTTTCGTTATTGTGTTATTATTATAAAAAGCAAAACTAATATTGGTATAATTGGACACGATGTTGCTAATCCGTTGGCTCGTTTTTCCTATATACTCTAAGCGACGCCAATGTTCCCGCGTTGGACTATCCGGTGGATAAATACCCGTTAGAGTTTTGCGCTTTAGCTTTTTATTTAATAACTTTAATATAGTCCTAGTTGCATATCCGTTATTCGTTGCTATTTGAAGAATTATGTTAAGCTCAGTGTTGTAATTTGAATTTGTCAAAGGGATGTTTATTAGTCTGTCTATGAGTGAGTGGAAAGCTGACATTTTAATATTATGAGGATGGTTTGAAGAACTAGGGATAACAGCGTCTGCATACGTGGGTTTCCGATAAATTTTGAAGTCTAAAGATGAATTAATCCTGGTTATTGTTATATCCAGAAAATTAATACATTTATTTTCTTCTTTTTCTAACGTAAAATCAATGGTGGGATATTGAGAATTTAACCAAGTAAGGAAAGAGTCTAACAGTCTATCAGTTCCATTCCATAGACAATCTATGGAATGAAACTGTCTACATTACAGTCGCTACAAATGTCCATCATGAAATTCCATCTCACACATACGACAGCGATCATAAAGCCATAGAAATTAATTGCCGGAACATCGGACAACTGGAAATTGGTCAAAACACAACACAAAGAAATAGGTATAATTTTACCAACATCGATTGGACAATATGGCAGAATAATCTGAGGAAAATATATAGACGACATTTAAGAGAAACTGGTCAAGAAAACATTACAGCTAGTGACAAATGCACCAAGAGTCCGGCGAAAAAACAGTATAGAAGTATACACAAACAATATAATAGAACGACTGTATAAACACAAAAGCAACATCATCACTATACTCAAACGTAATAGAAGGAATGGCATGAATAACACGAGGCAAAACAATTTACTTAAAGCGGAAATGAGGCGAACTAATAGAACAGAATATTAAAATTGAATATAACAAATTTTGGAAACAAAAATTGGAAGCAATAAAACCAGGACCCAAAATGTTCAGGAACATTAAAACTATTTATCGAACGAACACAGAAATGAAAATCAACCAACTACAAGTCTCGGAAAATGAAATAACAAGCATGGCCACACTAAACGTAGACTGGCCAACTCTCCCAAAATCTGGGACGAACTATATTAGTTATAGTAACGAAACTAATTTAAATATTCTGGGTTACTATACAGAAAAGAGGACAAAACCAAACCCTACACTAGGAAAAAGTGACCACGAAAACATAATAATGCAAATAATTCAACCAATTAAAAATAAACATCTGCATGACATTGATTGATTGATTGATTGATTCTGAATGCACGACCAAGTTCTTACACAGGAGCTCCCGGGTGACGCCGGGCCCACCGTACACTCTTTTTTACATATAACAAAACCGAAGGATTGGATAGGTTAGTTAAGTGGGACAGAATCGGCCCGGTTACAGACACCTAGGTATAGCCGATAGTTAGTAACACAAAGACAGCACAATACTAATCTACTAAGGAAGGATAAAGGTTTAATAGGTTTAATGGATAACGATGGTATTGGTCTTCAACAGTAGTTCTCTAAATCAGCAACCTGAGAAAAAATTTGTATTATTTCACGTACATCTGGAAATTTCCTGAAATGTAATTGTAAATTAATGCAAAATTTAATTGATTAAATCGACCCAGTTGCAGACCCTTAAATAAAGTCGATAGTTATTAATGCAATGACAACACCATTCTAATCTACACAATCAACAATTAATATTTCAAAGAAATATTATTTCACGTCTGTAGATTTCCTGAAATTTAATTCTAAATTAATATTTTCCGGCTTCCTAAATAATATAAACATTTATTAATTTAATCCTCCTGCAATTCCACGACTTACAAAAGGATTTCCTGTATCCATAATTGTTTAAATTATATCAAACTTAGTCTAAAATTCATTAGTATTTAACCCTTAAATCGAGAAAAAAAAAAAAAAAAAAAACAACAATTTTTATATGTAAGGCATCCCAAAGGCAATGGTTCCCGGAAAAATATCAATGTTATTCAATACCAGATTAACTACCTGATAGGATATTTCAAACAATTTTAATTTAATTCAAAAATTTCAAATATTTTATTAGTTTTGTTCACCAAAGAAGAGAATATTCCATTAATTGCAAAGTATAATTATAGTGTACAGGATATTTATATCATGCTCAATAGAACTTTACTATTCCTCAACCAATAACTGTTAAATATGGTACGCAGAATTGGATTGGCACTGTAGCATGTTCAATGGAACTAAGCAAACTCAAAACAAATGATGATCAAATTCGGGTGCAAAGCCGAATTTGACGAAATTTTCGGATTCAGCTATAATGAATGAAACATGCCGTTTCCAACCGAAATTTTCCAGTTCAGATTGTAGAGCTGGGCTAGGATTCTAATAAATTAGGATCAACTTGTATTGGGATTTTAATGTGTCTTTTTGATTTTGATAAAGTTCTAAAATTCGATAATTCTGAATGGAACTTGGCCATACCCCGACCAATTATTGTCAAATCAGGTAAGCAGAATTAAATATGAATGTAAAAATGGATTTTAGAGAAGTTCTGGAGTTCGGCCGTGCTAAGCAATGTCTTAACTAATCATGTTTGAATCTGATATGTTGAGCTGAATCGGGATTTCAACATAAATCCCGGGTGAAGTACTGGATTTTTCAACAAAATAAATCCGAAAATAATCGGCCAAGGAATTTTCCTATTTCTCCATTTACACGTCAAAACAGCCAGTTGACAGATGACCCAGCCGAACTAAGCCTCTCCCAAATTAATGCTAATTGCTAGAATTGCGATTTGCTAGAATTCCAATTAAGCCCAAAAATGATTTTATGCATCTTCCGCAGTATATTGTCTCAATCAAACAAAACGATCATGATTTATGTGAGGTGATGACACGAATCTTCCGCAGTATATTGTCTCAATCAAACAAAACGATCATGATTTATATGAGGTGATGACACGAACGGAAAATAGAACCACGCGGAAGGCTTTTTACACAATTGGTACATGAGCAGGTCGTTGATTAGGATTTAGAATTCAAATCAATCGATATTCGTATATATCATTCCCATGCAAAGACGAACCTGTTTCGAGAAATATTATTGAGCCAGAAATTCTTTTAGATAAAATAGTGCCAGCATTAAGCAATTTTAAAAAAACAGTCAACATTAAAAGGCTGAAGGATATCACATCAAAGATTTAATTGTCATTACAAATGGAAATAAAAAATTAAAAACCATTTTCCCTTTGCCATGCCGTAACACATATGAGGTCTTATCCCTTTAAATCAATCTACAAAAAAGTCATGAATATTTATATATATATACACATATACATACATATCTACACACATACACACACATATACATACATATATATATAAAATTTTACTATAAAATGAAATAAAAAATATTTCTGTTCTTTGTCACTCTTATGAAATTTTAAAGTTTTTCTTTTGCGTATTATCAGTAAAAAAATTGCTGTCAGCAAATCTTTCACGGAATTAATGCATTATTTGTAAAACTGATCAACAAGAAATATGTAAAAGAACAAAAAATATTTTGTTTTACTATTCACTTATCAAGAATAAAGTAGAAAGAAATGATATGTATTCTCTATTCGATCGTTCAATACAGGCAACAATACATTTTATCCAATCAGTAACTACAATGAATTTTCGCTTTCTTATTAGAATAGAAAAGTAAAACCAAAAGAGCAGTAGATCCCGTTCGCTAACACAAAAAATAAGATCAACCTTTTTAGTTTCTCATTATTCGCTCATTAGACACTATTCGTTTTCTACTGCATAACATTTCTGAAAATTCATTTTACTATTCAAGAGCGAAGAGAAATTAGCATAAAAAATTCATTTAAAAATGAACGGAAAATGAATGACAAGCAACAGAAGAGTATTTTTATTTTCATCCTTTTTGTCTTATTTGACTAAACTAAACTACGTGAATGTACGTACATATATCCATACACACACACACAATCGCAAACGATACGACACATCACAAATGCGTATATTAAAAAATATTTACATTAATAAAATTAAAATTTATATAAATTTTTTACAAAAAATAAAAATTAAACAAAATATAAACTAAACAAAGTATAAATAAAAATATGAAACACAAAAGCACTTAGCTTGTGATGCGTTCACCATTGCTGCGTCAGTGCATCACACAAATAACAAAACAACCCGTCATAACAACCTAGACACTTTCACGTTAATTCACGTTTCAATTTACTAACACCAATTTATTAACACTTTATATTATATATTTAATATTTAATTTTAATAACTTTTATATATAAAATATTATTTATTTATTTATTTAAAACAGAAAAAAAAATTTAAGTTTCAACTTTCTATACAGAGAAAGACAAAAACGCGTCTTTCTCGTACGACGATCGATCGCCGACCAAAAATAAACATCTGCATGACAAGCACAATAATCTAATAGCGAATTCTTTTTACGTTTTTGATGTGAATCCAATTTCCAATAGTAAAAAGAATACGAAAAAATTTGGTGTGTTTTTATCGTAGTGTGCCCAGTGATGGAAAAGTCGGTACAATTGTACTTTTTTCGATACAATTAATTTGTAGAAGTACAAAAGTACTTTATAGCGGAATTCAGTACAATCTGAAAAATTTGGATTACTTCTTTACTTTTCCTTCATTTCATCAAAATTTATTAGTTTATATCAAAATATATAAAACCATATTTCAAATGACCAAATCTATTGCGGCGCCGAGGCCGAAAAATATTACACATAACAAAATTGAATGTTAATTTAATTTTGGAGTTCAAAACCTTTTGTTGTAATTTACGGAAAAAAAATAATTTTGGCGATGAGGTTTTATATTGATCCAAAAATGTTCGCCCGAGAATGTGATTACAGGTGAAACTAAAACTAACTCAATTTTGCCTCTTATCGTAAAGTTTTTTCCAGACCAGGAACTGAAATGTAACTCTTCAATTACTGAGTTGTAGGCAAAAGTCGGTAAGTTAAAAATGAACTAGATGAACCAATGTTTGGCAACCTCTATCGTATTGCACAACGTATATTATCAATGCCACATTCATTTCATCGGCGAACGTAGAAAGAATATTTTCTTTTCAGAATTTCATTAAGATTTCACAAATTGCCGAAATCGTTTACAAATAGATACATGTTCCACATTAATTCAAAATTAAAACCGAATCGTGTCATACACTTTAGTGCAAAAAAATCGCACATTAATAAAAATGATAATCCATTTTCCATCACTGAGTGTGCCTAAGCCCGAAAGGGATGCCGAAAACAATAACAAACTATTTTGAAAAAATTTGAAAAAATGACGCCTTTGACGTATTTGTCAATATTTACGATTGGCATATTATATGTATATGAATATTTGTATGTGGTAGTTAAAATGGAAGTAAAAATCTACATTTCCATTTTTTGATGTACATCAAATTTTTTTGCTATTTTTTTCACTAAAAGAACACGAAAATGTGATTTACATCAAAAAATTTTGATGTACATCAAAATTTTTTGCCGGTATTTTGTAAAAAGAAAACGCTATAACTAAAACCTTAGACAATCAAATTAGATTTTAGCGCTCGCTCTTGCGAGCAAGCTTATACAAAGACTTAGGCCGTCTGTCTGTTGGCACTATCACAGCAAAAACTATACATACCAGAGAGCTCAAAATTTGCACGCAGATAGATATTACTCTAAAAAGGTCACATTTAAAATTTGGGAACTCTAGGTCAAATAGTTTTCGAGATATTCAACTTTTTCTAAAAATAGAGGTTACACAGATGCGGCTGTCTACTTTTTTTTAAATTTTCAATTATTATTCTAAGCTACTTATTCAATTATTATTCTTTTCTGTAATAAAAAGAGTGTTATTTCAAAACTAGTTTCTGTAATTTTTTTTTTTTTGTTTGATTTGCTTAAGGTTCATTTTTTGTCTATTGGGCTAATTTGTTGTATTAGCACCTTAGTGTTTTCAGACGTTTTACACCTCTGTCCGTCCATCTGTTGCATTTTTCCTATTTTATCGAGCGCTTGTCGGACAATTTCAATTGTCCGCTTCTACTAGTTTCATTTGAATTAAAAAATGAAAACAAAACAAACTTCTGATAATTCCAATGTCATCGTTGTATCTGTGATTTTTCGATAAACTGCGTATACGTATACGCAAAAAACAAAATATTTTTGATTGTATGCGGCGATTTACAGAAAATGAAATCGCAGTTTAAATTTTTACGTTCACATAGGATGAAATATCTGTTTTAGGTTGTCTCAGCTAAAACGAAATGTTTCGTCACTAACAGAGCATCCGATCCAGTTTATCCAACTGACCCGAAATACTTTGTGGATGTAACAGAACTGATGAGTATACTAAAACATGTGAACACAAAAAAATCAAATGGCTTGGACAACGTGCCTTGCATTGTTTTAAAACACGTCCCAGAAGAAATAATTATTGAACTATGTAACTTTTTAATCAACTTTTAAATAACAAAACATTCCCAAATTGTTGGAAAACTGCGAAAGTGTACCCAATACTAAAGAAAAAGAAAAATCAAGTAAATCTTAACAACTATAAACCAATCAGCCTGCTATCAAACATCAGCAAAATATATGAAATCATCATTTACAATAAACTTCAAGAACATGCCAACATCAATAACCTATTACCTGACAATCAAATCGGGTTTCGATACGGGCACTCTACTACTCATGCAGTAACAAAACTGATTTCCGATGTATGCCACAACTTAAACGCCAAAAGATGTACCGGAGCGATACTGATTGATATGAACACAGCTTTTGAATCAGTATGGTTGGATGGCCTTTTATATAAACTTTACAAGATGAAATTTCAACCCGAAATTTTGGAAATATTACAGGATATGCTGTATAATAGAAAGTTTATAATGACTTCTGGAAGTGAAAAAATCACTATGATTTTCAACATATGCAAGGGCTTACAGCAGGGCTCAGTAACAGCTCCTCTACTATTCAATTTATATACAAAAAATTTGATAGTCAGCGAAAATTTAAATAGTGAAAATATTCGAACTATAGCTTACGCAGATGATATCGTAATCTACTGTTCCTTGCCTAAAATAATATCAATACAGCAGAAGCAAACAGCACTAAATTGTATCGAAGACTATTTGCATACGTGGAGAATCGCGATCAATGCTGATAAACGTGAAACTATTTTATTCCGCAACCCGATCATGTTAGCGAAACTCTAAAATAAAACAAACAAATAACAGCTGGTTTACTCAAAGATTTATTAAATGTTTGTAAACAAACCAACACACAGTTATTTTGCAACTCCAATTGCTACGGTATCATCATCGAGCATCACATCTGCATCATCAGCTGTACCTAAAATATAAAAACAAGAAATTTATTTTATATACATATTTACTCACCATTCCTGTAGTTTCCATATATTTTAATTATAATCATCTATCTGAAATATACAAACAACATTATTGTAATTAAGATGCTAATTTAATTATTACCTATTACTTTGTATACTTACATTTTTATTCAATTACTATTTATAATTCATTTATTAAATTATGTAGTTATACAAACACTTGTCAACAAAATCTATTTTATAAACAAATTGTCAAAAGTTAAGTGTCTTACATTTAAGTAAACAAAAAATTGTAATAGATTATTGCGGTACGAATCGGTTAAACACAACAAAGAATGTAATACAGCCGGTAAATGCCATAAAGTCAGTAAAATTTGAATTTTTAACATTAAGCTCGCTTTACCATAAATTCGACATTTTTAATTTTAAGTTTACTTAGTTGACATGTAGCTTAAACCAAAAATATATTTTTGTAATTCATTCGAAGATAATCTGGCAAACTATTAAGATTAAAAAAGTAAAATTAAAAATATACAGTGTGTTAACCAGTTTATTTAAATAAATAAAAATATATTTGGCTTTCTTCAATAAAATATCAAGTAGTGTTCAATAGTGTGGCTTTTTAATTTTACGGGATCATCTAAATTTCATCATCTTCAATTCATCAATACATCGTTTTTCACTTCACCATCTTATATATATCATCTTTATAAACATTTTTTTTGAGGAGAAATAAATCAACATTTTTATTGGGAGCATTCATCATCTTTACAAACAGATCACATATGCAAACTGGGATACACGGAAAAATTGGAAACAATCTGCAAAACAAATAGGAAATACAATAATCCAACAAAAGGCAAATGTCAAATATCTTAGAATTAATATCGATAGACTGTGCTACTTTATATATCGAGCATATATATAATATACAATTAATAAAAGCTAGAAGAGCATTCATTAGTCACAGGAAAATATTCTACTCCAAATATGTGCACCAGGATGTGAAGACTATCTGTTATCAAGCACTAATCAGACCAATCATAACGTATAGATGCCCAATCTAGTTCAATATCAGTTCATCATATATGGAGAAAATACGCATATTCGAAAGACGTTGCATACGTCATTACAGGGGTATTTTTCGTAAAGCTGAAACGAATTTCCTTCACAACATATCGAATCAAAATCAATACGATAATTTTAAGCCGAAGAGAATTGACCTTTACATCATTGACGTAATCCGAAATCATATTCTTAGAACGACATTCAATCTTAGAAATTCCCTGTTGCACGGTCCCTACTATACTGATAATCAAATCCTAGAAAACAACTTACAATATAATAATATTCCAGGACCAGAAGCATTTATTTTACTAGATAGAATTGGGTTTATACAAGATACAGAGCAGAGGCCAATAGTTTACCATGTATCGAGAAAAACATGCGAAAAAGGATTTGATAACGAAAAGTTCAGCAATCCAGATCAGTATATACGATACAGCACTGCATTTAAGCGAGTAGACAATGAGTGTTTCTTACTAGAAAAATCCAAATTGTGTTGGCTTAACAACATTTCGTTCAATAAGGATAACTTAATTTAGTAATGTTTTTTTAGTGTTGTTTAATTTAATTTTAATTTATAATGCCAAAGTTTTAATTATGCTAATTTTATGCCAACTTTAAAAAAAATAGCTAATTATTTTGAAATAACAATATTGTAAATAGAGATCTTAGTACTTATAATCAAAACAAAAGAGATCTGGTTTTTAGAATCCATTTAGGATCAATCCATTTAATTGTAAATTAGTTGGACATTTTTTGTAATATTCTTTCGTCCACATTTAAATTTGTAAGGGATTAAAATAAATTATATTTAAAAAAAAAACCAGCGACCGGAGGTCCTGGGTTCGATACCCGGTGGTGACAAGGAAAAAAATTTCACGGCTGGTTTAGGATCTTCCATGAATTAATCACTCATTATGCGAAATGGAAATATGATTATGAAACCACATGTGAGGCGGCCAAATCCCTTGATGGGATATAGTGCCAGAGAGAAAGAGAGAGAGAAATTTAATTATCCTAAAATTAACCTTTCATTTTCCAATTATTTTTAATTTTTTTTTATATGGGTTCTGCTAACTTTTTCAAAAGCTAGCAGAACCTATCATTTTTGTTGGTTACTATCTGTTAATGTTCTGCTGTATGGATTTTGCCAACTTAAGGGACGTCAAAAAAGTGTGACTGCAGGAAAGAAAACGATAACGAGAAAAGGAATACACTCAGGTGCAAGGAAAGAAGTACTTTGAATTGTAACATTCAGATGTTCCAGCAAGCTAATAATAAGATCGTGGATTCTATGTTTGGTTAGTGTTTTTTTTATTTTTGTTGATTTTCTCACTCCGTAGAAAAGCACTCAATCTATCGCCCGTAAGTTGATAATTTTTAGTATAATTGCATAATTTGAATATCGTAGGGTAGATGGTGATGATCTTGGTTTATGGCGATATTTTTTTTTTTTGTTTTGCTGATGGCAATAAAAAAAAAAGAACAAGACGAAGAAGGCCGGTAAAATTAATTTCCAATAATTTTTGTCATTCGCTTTGAAACCTTGCACATAATACATTATCGTATTTAACAGTGCAGTACAGTAGTGCAGTGACACAGTTAAAATTAAAACAATAATTGTAGAATAGCGTTTGCTAATTTAAACTGTGAAATTATTGTGTTTTTACGTACATATCACGGATAAATAATTTGTTGCCAACGGATTATATGCAATAAATACCACTGAAGACAAGAGTGTTTTGCTGCTTGTTGTTGTTAACGATAACTAATCGTCGCGGAAGGACAGGTAATATATATTCCATTTTTTTTTATTGCGATATTTAGCTTTGCCATTGTCAACTTATGTTATAATTTTTTTTTAATTCGAGTAATGTTGGCTTAATAAGTAATCCGTTGTCGAAAAAGTGTCATTTATTACTCTCTTTTACTTTGTATAGTGACAAGTTAAAGTGGAATATAAAACTACCGGCCACGCCTTATACGGGGTTTTTCCGCGACAGTTGTTTTTACCGGATTGCTATCGTGACTCGCAAGCTGCTCGAAACGATCGTAGCTAATATCAACGGACTAGGATATTTACAACTGGGAGCGTTTATCAACTCGCGCATTCGATCACTTTGGTTGTGCTCAGCGGTATTCTATAAATATTCGCGGGATATAAAATTATCGGTCATACAAAAAAAAAAAATAACGGAGTCGATCTTTGTCATTACTACACGTACTAGATCATCATTATCACTAACGGATCTATATAATATAATCAGCTAAGTGGATCAAAATTTATTACGTGGCTTACACGCCACAGAAAGTATTTATTTATATATATTATATTCATTATATTATTTTTTTTTCCATATTATATTTATTTAAATTTATATATGTATATATAAACATATAAATAGTCATACATAAGTATGTCTATTTAATTACTTCTATTTCAAGTCTGTCTGTACCAATATTTTGCATGCTATTTATTACTTATATTATTACTAATGTTTTATCATACATTTATACCATATATTAAGTGACGTCTTATGATTAATAAGAAAATGGACCGCGGATCCTTATAATTTTTTTTTTCCTCTTAAATATGATTTTTCTCTCTATTATTGCTACTTTTATGTATTTATAATAATATACTGCTGTATATGAATATTGTGTAAAAATTTAATTGTAAAGCTGTTATACTAATAATTATTGATATAATGCTAAATTGTTGATTTCATTAGTGTATTTCTCGATCATCGGTGTTTATATTTTATCGGTATTTGATTTTATTGATGGTCCAGATTATGTACTTAGCTTGTTCGAATATCACGATGTGTAGATAAACTTATTCTTTTTAGATAGCATGGGCTGACACAGAGTCAACTGTTAATGGGGCAAATCAAAATTATAAGCATGATTGTGTCAATGGGGAGGGCGGAGGCTCGTGGTCTGAAACATCCTTGACCACATAACAGTAAAACATAAATGGCTATAGTGACTAAACTTAGTACTTTGTTAAATAGTGTAAGCGGTTCTCATTTACAAATTATTTAATTTTTAATCAATTTATTTCAAGGACATTTGTCAATCAATAGTACAGTGCAATGTGTAAAAATGTCAATGTGTAGTATGTAGTAGTGCAGCATTTCCAGTTTTCCGTGGTTGGTGACAAGAACTACGCCCACCTTCTTTGCTCTAGCCGGCAAATGTGCTACAAGTCACTGATGTGTAGAACCACGGAGAAATTCTGTCAACGAAGTGATAAATATCTGACCAACTTGTTGTGTTTCTGTCGCACATTGGTTTGCACTAAGTCGTTTCGTTACAGAATTATGTAGTCCAATTTAAGAAAAACCAATATACATATAATGAAATCAAAGGAGCCACTGCAATGGAATGGTACGGAATTTATTCCAAACTAATACACCATTTTAGCGTATTTTATACCATCGATTAATCAACTCATCAAGACTCATTCACATAAACAAATTAAGAATCCGGAAAATGTAGGCACATACGAACAACAATAACTCAATTATAAAGAATAAAAATTTAAGCAGCATCATTACAGCGGCATTGTATATATTTATCTTATCCACATCCTCCTCGAGATATAATCGACTATCATCAATCAGTTCATGCATAATTCACAGTGAAAATTCTTAAATCTATTATTTTTCTTGTCTTTAATCTTTTCTGTGTTTGTTGTTCGTTTGTGTTGTATCATATACTGAAAGCAACAACACAAATTATTCCGAAATATACAAATCTGTTACAATTTTATTTAGAAAATATGTAGAATCTGTAAATCGATAAGAATTAACTTTTTCGGTGCACAAGAATTTAATGTGGAGCGCCCTCGAGAGAGAATTGTTGGCCGGATGGAAAAAATTTACTGCAAATCTCTTTTATATACTTATGTACAAACATTATTCAAATCATTTTTCCCCCGTTTTGTAATTTCGATTTCTTCATTAGAATTTTGAAATTGAATTTCAAAGTTAATTTGAATTTGATTATTTTTATTGAGATTGGATACAATCATGTAAATTTTAGGAATAAATGACCATTGAACATGGTAAAATATGTATAGATATCCTTATATAGTTTTTGTAATCCGTTGAGAATTTACTAATAAAATTTAGAACTATATATGGAATAAAATGTCATTTGTATCGATTTAAATCAGAACTGAAGAAAGAAAGGAAAAACTTGAAAGCCATAAATTCTATAATCGTATAACATTTTCAAAGAGGCTTTACCTGCAAGTGTAAATAATTTAAAATAACAACAAGCACCAGGTTACTGTTGATTTTATATTCGAGCAAAAAAAATGCTTTTTTCCATAATCGTAAAATGTTTATGTATCGACAGAGTTAAGCGCCTATCCACTTAAGTATATATTCGTTTCAACAACAGGCAACAAAGGGAAAATCGAATAAATTTTTGGCATCCCAATTTTGTAATAAAACTTTATGCTACTTCACGAAATACTTATTTATGTTAATATCGAATTTCATAAAAAAAAAGTTTAATCCCGCTCGAATTTAAATTATGGCTCAACATGAAGACAGATACCAAAACTACGGTGTGCACCCATTCGTACAAATAATACGCTTGATGACAGTAGAAAGTTTATGCTAAAAAAATATTAAAAAATGCATTGAAATATTTGCAACTATTGCATTTATGTGCCGTGGAATTTGAAACGTCTTCATATATGTTTTGGAGAACTACTTCTAGGATTTGTGAATGTGGTCACCATTTGAACTGACTGGTGCTGTAGTCTTTCCTTTTCTTAAAAGATTCGGCTTGTAATTTGACAACTTTGTTTGCTTTGTAAAGCTGAACGTTATCAATTTAATTATTCAAGCTTACTAATTGGGTTACCGTAGGTCGGCTCTAATTAGCCGAGGAATAAAAATATTGGCTACACGTTTACGACACACGAACATAATGATATAGATTATTCCCAGGCACGGACAACTCCAGAAGATAAGATGGATCATAGATCAATTATTCACTCCTCTGATTTTGGAATTTATTTCGTTTGAAGGCCAGCTTTTGGTTTATAAACTAAAATTTTATAGATCGATACTCGCCGCAGGTGGGCTGACTTGTGGAATGGTTTGCTAATATTATTGGATGAAGTGCTAACAGATGTTTCGTTGGGTAGCACAAATATCCATTGGTTAGGAGCGTGAAGTTTGATCCGGCAGTTTTTCGAATTTATTGTCATGATGGTGCATACCTTATCAAGTTCTATTTGTCGCTGCCACACCGCTTTTACGCAATGCGATACAAATTGGTAATATTTCGCATAAAAATCAAATATGTTTGAGTTTTTGACAACGATTCAACTCGTAAAATGACTGGAAAGCGCAAAATGTTCTCGGTGATTGTCCACTGCAATGCATTCTGTTGACGTACATCATTGGCCAAGCCCAAAAGTATTGAGCACCCATGATATCTTACAATTTTTTTGGGAGTATAATTTTGAAATAAATCGAAACAATTTTTATAGGTTCACATTACTATTTATTTATATAAAATTATAATTTTGTGGGTCCCTTTGCCTTAGTTACGACAAAAATTCTTTTGGGTAGAGAGCTTACAAGTTTTTTACATTCTGCAAGACGTACGGCGCTCCATTCTCGGTGGAGACAGCTGTACTTGATGCGTACCACCCTGTATAGTATATAAGCTATATTACTAAAATAAATAATTGCATTTCCTAATTGTATTTCCTAATAAGTGAAATAAGCTTAAATTGCTTATTTTCGATTATCAAAATTAAATTGCTTATTGCATTGCTTATTGCTTAATGTCAATTATAAAAAATGAATGATGAAAAAAGGTAAATGCACTAAGTACAATGTACTTAGACACGCTGACGTTGGGTTTATTCATATAAATCGAACGTTAACAAAAATGTAGGATATTCATTAGTAATTATGTAGTAAATCAATCAAAAATGGTAGCTAAAGTGTAGCTAGCGTACATTTGAATAAATAAAAATGTCTAAGTTTGTATTAATACCGTGTTGTGTTTTAATTAATTGATTATGAATATTAAATGTGAGACATGGCCTTTACATTCCTTTACATGTTGACCGTGACAAAAGTAAAATGTGAAATTGTAAAACAGAATTAAAAGAAGTGATCATTTAATTAATTGATTGATTAATAATTTAACCGTGTGAATGATAATAATGACACAATGGTGCAAACTCTAAATGATATATACATAAAAAATTACAATCTACTAGAAGGGTTTGTAACTGAGCGACAAGTTACAATTTTAAATGAAAGCATAAATTCTGGTGATCTAAAAGAACAAATAGAAAACAGAATGGCAATTGTATCAAACAATGAAAATAGTTCCCGAATTTAAATCAAGATTCGTGGAACTAGAATTTTTTTTAATATAACAAAACTAGTGTGCGATACGCTAGAAAACGACGTAGAAAAGTCAAAATTTATTAAATTTATATGGCCAATTAAAATAGACTCTAGTTCACGCATAAAATTAGGTAACAGCGAAATTCCGAAAGATTTTGGTGAGCTGAAAAAATTGTTAACAAACTACTATCCTAATAAATACACGGTGCAGACATTTCACAGTCAACTAGCCCGTGTAGTGCAAAACGGGTCGACGATAGATGGCTACATAACAAAAATTGAATCAATAATTTTAAAGCTGAATAAATTAAATAAAGAAACAATAGCTAATGGCGATGTCAATGCCATCGAAAAATTAAATGAACAGTTAGCATTGAGTGTTTTCAAAGAGTGACTAAACCAGAAATCATTCATCATAGCGGTCAGACCCACTTCTTTCGCAGACGCTACTAAGCACGCAAGAGAGATGGATGCGGCAAATCAAAGTGTTGCGCATAAGAACACAGTAATAAACTATATAAATTCAAACAGGCGTAGTGATGAAAGATTTGAAAGACAAAATAATTATAATGATAGTAAACGTCATAGGAATATTTCAAGAGTTAGTAATCATGGCCCACAGTACTGGAATATGCCATGGGTCAATAATAAGAACCAAAGAGATTGGAATAATTCAAGCACAGGGTATCGAGGTCACAAATACGGACACAACGGTAATCAAAGCCAACGATACACATATACACAAAAGGGTAGAAACCAAACGATGGAGTTTAGGAATACTTCCAATAATAATTTCCAAGGTCAACAGTACCGAAATATTCCACACCAACATAACAGAATAAATTATATCTCAAATCTCGAAGCCGCTCACTATGGCACATTTCAAAACAGGATGTAATAAAACAGGACATCACAAAACAGTACATGGTACAGAACAGGACCGATAAAAACAGTACACCACAAAACAGTACATGGTACACTAAAGTACATTTTACTGAACGTTAAGCTAGAGGATTTTTTCAGCTTGATTTGTTAAATATTTTTTTATTGAATACGTTTAGTAATTAGGATATTATCAAGTGGATATTTGCCTTCACCTAGAGTAATTAGACAGTATACTATATAGAATTATAATTGCTTTAAGTTATAATAAAATATCCCTTCACCTAACAATATATAACATTATTTTAATTTAAATCGCTAATACTCGATCGTTGCAAAATAGATCAAAAATTTAAATAAATATATAAATAATATATTTATTTTATTTATATATTTATTTAAATTTTTGGTCTATTTTGCAACAATAAATAAAACTTAAACAATTTTTTGGAATTAAAATCTGCAAGATTAAGTTATTAAAACCGTAAAATTGACTATTAACTATTTTGTGTTCTCTTTTAATACGTACTGTTTTGCGATGTACTCTTCCGTACCATGTACTTTAGTGTACCATGTACTGTTTTGCGTTGTACTGTTTTAATCGGTCCTGTTTCGTACTATGTACTGTAGCGTACCATGTACTGTTTTGTTATATCCTGTTTTGTGACATCCTGTTTTAGCACATCCTGTTGTGAAATGTGTCGTTTCGTATGAGACCCCTCAAATCTAGAGACAAAAAACGAGTCGAACTCCCCTCGCGGGAGAGAAGAACATATTCAGGGGTTGGAACTACAGTTCCAGAACCTACAAATTTAATTAAAAACAAAGCGAAAATTTATAATATATCTACTAATTTAAATAATTATATTGAAGTATATACTTCACCAAATCTAAACGCTAAACTAAATTTTCTGATTGATACAGGATCAGATATATCACTGATCAAACTTCGCAAATGTGATGGAAATACTAACATAAACACAAGTCGACGATGCAAAATAACAGGCATCACTGACCATAAAAATTTTACGTTAGGTACAATACAGTACAACTTAATACTAGATAATATCAGTTTTAATCAAGAGCTACATGTAGTGGCAGATGATTTCCCTACTCCTACTGATGGAATAATTGGCAGGAATTTTTTAGATAAATTCAACTTCAAAATAGACTACGAAAATTACATAATTTCAACCAGATTGGAGGACAACTCAGTCGCGGTACCACTTATTGTTCAAGAAGTCGAAGATAATAACAATTTAATTCCGGTTATAGATGCGAAGTTATCTGTGCCATTAACATTGTTAGAAATACCGATCTCATATTGGAAAACCAAGAAATTCAACCATGGATATTTATAGGTAATGTTATGATCCCGAGCAAAGGCATAGCTCATGCCAGGTTTCTGAATACAACAGAAAATGATGTAACATTAAAAAATTTTAAACCTAGGACGTCAAAAGTGTACTAAAACAATGAACTTTTAGGTTCAGAGAAAAGTCAAATAGATCGAATGAGAGATCTAGAGAAAACATTAAAAATTGAAGGGCTAGATAAAAATGACAGTGAGCAAATTTTAGAAATATGTAAAGAGTATCACGATATATTCTTCTTAGACGGTGACATCTTATCGGGAAATAATTTTTACAAATAAAATGATGGTTATCCACTGTACCGGCGTCGATCAGCCGATGATAACGGTAGAACTATCACAACGATAGTGAGAGGAAATGAGTTCGTGGTCGACAACACTTGGATTGTTCCATATTCGCCACTTCTTTCCAAAACATTCAAGGCGCATTGCAACGTGGAGTACTGCAATTCAGTGAAGTCCATAAAATACATTTGTAAATATGTCACGAAAGGTAGCGATATGGCAGTTTTTGGTGTTCAAAATCCCAATACAAACGATGAAATCACGCATTATCAAGTTGGTCGATATGTGAGCTGCAATGAGGCGAATTGGCGTATATTCTCATTCCCTATTCATGAACGTCATCCCACTGTTGTACATTTGGCGGTGCATCTGGAGAATGGTCAACGAGTTTATTTCAACTCATCGAATGTTGCTCAACGTGCTGAGACACCTCCAGCAACAACATTGACCAGTTTCTTTTCGATTTGTCAAAGTGATCCGTTTGCACGAACATTGCTCTACTCTGAGATGCCACGTTATTACACTTGGAACGCCTCATCAAAAAAATTTCAACGTCGGAAGCAAGGCGATGAGGTTCCTGATCATCCAAATGTGCGTTCTACTGATGCTCTTGGTCGCATTTACACAGTTCATCCGAAGAATGACGAATGGTTCTACTTGCGGTTGTTGCTGGTGAATATTCGTGGGCCGACATCATTTGAATCACTTCGAACTGTCAATGGTGTAGTGTGCCCAACATTTCGTGCATGTCAACAGCTCAACTTGCTTGAAAACGATACTCATTGGGACATGACAATCGCTGAATCAATTATTTCTGCAACTCCAAACCAGATACGCACATTATTTGCTATCATTATTTCGACATGCTTCCCATCAAATCCACGTGAACTATGGAGCAAGTACAAGAATGACATGTCAGAAGACATTCTACATCGAATTCGTGTCAGTTTCGGAAATCCCGATCTCGAGGTGAATGAGGAGATACATAACCAGGCTTTGCTTTTGATCGAAGACATGTGTTTTCGCATGTGCGACAGTTTGTTAGTCAAATTAGGAATGCCAACGCCATGTCGTGGAATGAACGACGCTTTCAATCGAGAATTGGAACGTGAACATGAATATGATCGAGATGCATTGAAATAATCAGTTCGAACCAATGTACCACTGTTGAACCTCCAACAGAAAAGAGTGTACGATACGTTAATGAAGGCAATTCATGATGGAAATGGTGGATTATTTTTCCTCGATGCGCTCGGTGGAACTGGGAAGACATTCCTCATGTCATTGATTTTGGCCACTGTTCGTGCCAGATCCGATATTGCTGTAGCAGTTGCTTCTTCTGGGATAGCGGCCACATTGCTAGAAGGATGCCGAACAGCTCATTCAGCGTTGAAATTACCGTTAAACCTTCAATCGGCTGAAAACCCGACATGCAACATTGCAAAACACTCAGCAATGGCGAAAGTTTTGGTAGCAAGTAAAATCATCATCTGGGATGAATGTACAATGGCGCACAAACGCGCATTGGAAGCACTCGATAGAACTATGAAAGATCTACGCAATGACTCAAGATGTTTTGGAGGCGCAATGATTCTACTTTCTGGCGATTTCCGTCAAACAATACCAGTTATTCCAAGATCGACCGCTGCTGATGAAATAAACGCTTGCCTCAAATCATCGACTCTGTGGTGTTATGTGAAGAAACTTCAGCTGACGACAAACATGCGAGTTGCATTGTTAAACGATCCATCTGCCGAAGAATTCTCCAAGCAATTGCTGACTATCGGTAATGGCCGTGTTCCGGTCGACAAATCGAACGGATTGATTTCGTTTCCTCAGAACTTTTGCATTTTTGTCTCAACGAAGGACGAGCTCATCAACAAAGTGTTCCCGAACATCATTACTAACCACAAAAATCACAATTGGGTGAGTGAACGAGTAATTCTTGCGGCAAAGAACAAAGATGTGGATCACTTAAATTTTACAATTCAAAATCTAATCGTCGGTCCACTTCATTCCTTCAAATCTATTGACTGTGTGACAAACGAAGACGAAGCAACCAACTATCCAACTGAATTTTTAAACTCATTGGATCTACCTGGCTTGCCACCGCACAATTTACAACTAAAAGTTGGCTCGATAATCATCATGCTACGAAACCTGAATCAACCAAAACTATGTAACGGAACGCGTTTGGTAGTGAGAAAACTCATGGGCAATGTAATTTACGCGACGATACTTCAAGGGAAGTTCAAAGGTGAGGAAGTTCTCATTCCGAGAATTCCGATGATCCCAACCGATATACCATTCGAGTTTAAACGAATTCAATTTCCGATTCGTCTTGCATTCGCCATGACGATCAACAAATCACAAGGCCAATCCTTGAGTGTTTGTGGCCTAAATCTAGAAAATGAATGTTTCTCTCACGGCCAATTGTACGTAGCATGTTCACGTGTCGGTAAACCATCCGCTTTATTCGTTCTCGCACCTAACAATAAAACAAGAAATGTCGTATATCACAAGGTGCTACAATGAAGGGACTCGACTCCATTGCAACTCACCCAGCAAATAGTTTAAAAGAAAGTAGTGCAATAATGCTACGCGAACCATTTCTATTCAATTCAATAAAACGAAAGCCTTGCTGCCACGTGAATTACATTCATTTCAATGTAATTAAAATATATTTCATTTTGATTTTTGTAATTTCATTGAATTTAATTAATTTGGAGTATTCATTTAATTTATTTAATCTTAATAAAAAACTCAATTTTATTAAGCTAATAACTTTAAAAAACATTTATTGATTTTGAGGCGGTACGAAGTTCGCCGGGTCAGCTAGTATAACAATAAAGAATTAACAATTACAATTAATGAAACTCTGCCAGAACTAGATTTGTATTCGATAAGTTAATTGAATCTATGTATAGAAACCGTATTAATGAATTATCCATGGATATAGAAGATAAAATATTTAAATATATAACGCGCGAAAAATTTAAAACACTATATGAAACTGTGTGCAAAAAACAAAATAAAAGCACCAATAAAGTAAGAATAATAATATATGAAGCACCAAAAACATTACAAAATGTGGATGACGCCAGTTGGTGGTCATATCGGTACACGACGCCTAATCAAACGTATAAAACCGACTATTATAACGGATACTCCGAATACCAGTTTTGAAGTAGTCGCGATTGATACGGTAAGTCCTTTGCTACCATCAAACGGTTTTAGGTATATTCTAACAATCCAATGCAAATTGACGAAACATATAATAACAGTACCGGTAAAACACAAATCCTCAAATACATTTGCGAGAGCTCTAGTTGAGCATTGCACTTTGATATTTGGCAATTTTAAAAGTGTGAAAACAGATTTAGGCACTGAATTTGTAAACGAAGTATTTAATAATTTATGCAGATTATTTTAAACGGAGCATAGAACTTCAACCGCTTACCATCACCAGACGTTAGGAACTATTAAACAAAACCATCGAGTACTTAACCAATATTTATTAGCATTTGCCAAAACAGATAGTTGGGACGAATGGCTAATTTTTTTTTACTTTTTGCTATAACACCACGCCACATACCGATACCGACTATTCACCGTTTGAATTAATTTTTGGTAAGATTGCAACTCTACCACATGACATTACATCTAATGACAAGCTTCCTGAAGTTTTCTGCGAATGGTGAGATCAGAGGTTGGTTTCTTAATTTCTACTGATAACTCGCAGCAGCTGAAGAAGTTTTTTTTCCAATTTTTTAATGCTTCTCTCACTAACTTTCGGTCCTCACAGTAAATGGTGATGCGTTTGCGCCCGGTTCTGTACCTATTTCTGTGTAATTCACTGCGGAGAATCGCTCAATAATATATTGCACAGATCAGAGTGAACATTTCACAGTTTTAGAAATCTCTACTTGTGATTTACCTAAAGCAGAAGCAGTATCTGCACACGTTATTCTAAATTTAACTCTTTTTGTTTCGGCATATTGCAATAACATCACTAAACTTAACCAATCAAAACACCAAAAGGACACTAAATCACTGGATGTGTGAACAATTTTGGAAGTCGCGAACTGATGAATAAATAGAAAATGGAAAAATGACAAATTTCATTGCACCAGATGGTTTGAGTCATTATTTTTAATCCTTTTTAGATGTCGACAAAATAATCAAAAACAATACGGGTGCTTTTCTGCTATATTTATCGTGTACGTCCGAAAATAGAGTGCTCAATACTTTTGCCCAAGGCTGTATATACGCGGCTTTATGTTGTCGAATAGTTGTTCTTCTACTTGTGCTGGCGTGAGTATTGTTGGATGTAATATCTTACGGTGTGCATCAGAAACCACATATAGTAGTCTTTGCTGCGTTTCCTCTAAGTTTTTTAAAAATTAAGGTCAATTCGATCATACTTAATAATACTGAACGAATCCTCTCTTCACGAATACCTCAAGTTGTTTACAGATGTCTTGGTAATGTTTGAGTTGTATTTTATAACCTTATTAATCTTTTCAAATTGAGCTTCGTGTTGGTCAGCTTCGCGCAGGGTGAAAATTCCGAACATACCGCCTAAGATAATGCCAGTTCCAGTTGTATCTCCTAATCCTCGCTTTAGCCGTCGCCTTCCTTATTATTTGTCATTGCTTTGCAGTTTAATTCAGGCAAACCTTCACAAGTTTCTTGCCATAGTATCTGCTTGTTTAAAGGGTTCTAGTTCGTCCCAATAAGGCATCATATTTTAAAAAATAACTATATTCCATTCCATTGTACCACCTCTAGGCTGCCAAACTCCTCGAAGTATAAATTTATCGAATGGTTGAATGGATGTACTTCAATGTTTTCTTGTGCGAAACACAGTAAAAAAATATAACATAGCTATTGCTAGATAAATGGCTCTGACGGAACCCTTTCTTTGTTGATGACGTTGCCTTCTACTGGACGGGTTGTTACTCTGACCTGAAATTGGAGAATTATCGCTGGCGTTAGTTTGTACAATTGCACAATAGGCCGCTTGTATATTGATCCCTGATCAGCCCATCATCTCCTACATGTGGCTGTTGTTTGTCTTTTATTAGTATGTATACTAGATGCAATTGGTTTTCCAAAAATCTTGTACTATTTTCTTTATTAACATGCCATCTTGTCCTTGGAGATAAATTTCTTTAGCGGATCATTAGCTAAAGTTGTTAGCGGTCGGGAATTTGGACACACTTCTATTTGCGTGGTCACGGTGTAAAGTTCTTAAAATGTGAGGGTTGTTTCTCCTATAACCCTGTTTACGTGGAATTTTAAAGACTTAATTCCAGCTTCCCATAGACCGTCAAAATAAGGCGTAAACGGTGGTATGAATTGAGAAACGGTGTCATCAAGAGATATTATATTTGCTATTTCGACTGCAGCATCGTTGTTATTGCGGCGTTACTTTTGAAAATATTTGCGAAAACCGGAAAAGCTGCTATGAAAGCTGCCACTTCCGGTGGACTGGTGGACCGAAGCTAACTGTTAGAAAAACGATTGTTTGACAAAAATCATAATTAACATTTAAATTTTGAAAAACTGATCTGGACCGGTAATGTTGCAAAATTAATTCAGAATATGTTCGTTCATAACCGATTTTGTCGTACATGATATATTAGCTGTGCAAGTAGAAACTCGATTCTAGTCGTTGCTGTTTTTATGATAAAAGCTGTCGTTCCGTGTGCATCGATTTTAAGAGGTGGATGTCGAACAACATTTAGGTCATTGCATTCTATTCTATTTTCAAATACAACAAAAAAAATGCTGCTCAAGCTATGAAATTGATTAATTCGACTTTGAGTCATGCAACAGTAAAAAGTGGTTTGAAAGATTTCGTGATGGCAATTTTAGTCTTCAGGATGATCCACGAACTTAAAGTTTTACTGGATGAAAATTCGTGTCAAACTCAAAAAGAGCTTGCAGAATAGTTAGGAGTTACTCACCAAACAATATCACTGAAGAAAATAAAATCCGAAGAATTGTCATCTGCATGAATTTGCTATTGTGGTACAAAAGAAAAAAATTGTATGCACAGAATTATTACGGGTGATGAAAAGGGGATTTTGTACGATAATCCTAATCACAGAAAAAATGGGTTGAGGCCAACCGACAACATCGCTTGCAAAAATGAATATTCATGCCAATAAAATGATGCTGTGTGTCTGGTGAGGTTGGAAACGAGTCATTTACTACGAGCTACTGGAATCTCGTTACCATGCCCAATTGATCAAATTAAGTGATGCTTTGGTAAAAGAGTCCATTTACAGGTCAAGGAAGGCGGAAGGTGATATTGCTGCATGGCAACGTTCATCCACATACAGCAAAATCAACCCTGGAACTCTTCTCCTTAGCCTGGGAAGTTTTACAGCATGCAGCGTATTCTCCACACTTGGCTGCCTCTGATTACCCCTTATTCAAATCGATGCCATCGTACTCATTTGAAAGACCAGCGGTTCACGAACGTGCAAAAACTGCCCGATGACTATTTTGCTTCGAAACCACCAAGATTATATCGCGAAGGCATTCATCATCTAACATCTATCTCATAAATGGCAAAAGGCCATAGATATTAATGGCGAATATTTCGATACAAATCTTTGTTCCATAAACTTGAATTTAACCAAAAACAACAGTCTCCTCTTGCACACCTAATATTTATATTCGCAGATACAGTTGACTTATGGGTCAATCAATAAGTACCCATGTTAAAAATTAACACACAAGTTTTAAAAAAATTTTCCCAATGTTTCTGCCATTTCTAAAACCCCTCCAAAAATACGCTTTCTCAAACTCTGCAGAATATGCTTCTGTCTCATTTTTTTTCAAAGCCGTGTTTTCATGTTGGGGAACAGAAAGAAATCGCAGGGAGCCAGGCCGGGCGAGTATACGATACTACACCTTTCTCACACTTATCTTATCATTAAAATATTAATTGCCGTTCCTTACGACACGACTACGGCCTCTGCTACTTCGCCCACTTTGTTTCGGCGATCAGCGAGAATCATGTCGTAGACCTTTTCAACATTTCCTCGGCGGCCTCGCTGCTCATTTTCAAAAACAGATGTACGACCACGTTTAAATTCGTTGAACCAATATCCCACGGTGGCGTAAGATGGTGAAACGTCCCCATAGACAGTATCTAACTTCGCTTTTATTCATTCGCAGGTTTTTCCATCAAAAAATAAAACGCGAATTATGGATCGATATTACTCTTTTCCATTTTATTGAGAAATACGAAAAACGCGTGATACAACTGGCTGCCAAATAAAAATTAACCTGTGAACTAGAGAGACATTTAGTATATGATGTCGTTTGACAGATGACAGTACACGATGGTAATGTCAACTTCCTTCAGCAACGCCATCTATTTTCAAACACGAGTACTTATTGATCGACCCTCGTATTAGTATCACCGCATAATGTAGAGCTAACGCTGTAACTGTGAAACTTCACCTAGTTTTAACTTTCGTAAGGCTGGTTTTGAGAAGCTTAACGAGTTAACACTCAATTTTTATTCCGCAACCTTTAAATGCTTTCAACAGTCTGTTGCTTATACTGTACGAAGAAATTATCTGGCAGTTCCTCTATGGTACAACTGAGAATTGCGTTCACTGTGTAATCAAAAAAATTAAAACTGGAAAACATTCTTGCTGCTCAAACCGTTTTTGGTAGTTCATAAACTCCAAGAAAAAATCGGATGGGTATCCTTATACGATGAAGTTTAGTGGTCATTGTTCTGGTGATCCCAAAACCATTCCGGACTTGTTCCCAAATTTTTTTAAAGGGGCCTACTCCTTCAATATTAGTTTCTTTTATAAGTACTCCAGGACTACCGCTGAGCAGTCACCTTGGGCCAATTTTTTTCGTCTTATAATCAACGACGTCGATTTCTTGAACAAATACTCGTCAATTTTCGTTTATGCAGGCGATATGAAAATCCACCGACAAATTTCAAGTTTCAGCGGCGGCGTGTTGAAATTAATCTTGGTGTGAATGTGAGTAAATGCCAATCCATTACATACTCTAAAAAACGTGCAGATTATATTCGTAGAGAGTATACCATCAACAGCGATGTTGTTGCCAGTTACTTATATAACTGTTAACTTACGGCCACTCAGCAAGCAACGATCTATTACAGACATCATTTTCATTCATTGATCAATGGAATTATCGAAACGTCCAACTTATCTTCCTACATATAACAGATATGGTAGACATGGGATTACATTATATACTTTTTTAGTGGTTTTGTTGTAAACTATCAGCAATATTTAACCCTTTGTTCATTTATTGCACATATATATTTTTATTTTTAATCTCATAAGAGGAAATTCGCAATAAACTCGCTACATTTTAACATGTCAATAATAAATTTGAAATTGCACTTTTTAAAATCGAAAAATTCATGTACGAATGCGTAAATGAGATGAGGTTGATGTCATTGGAATGTAAATAAACAGCACAGGTTCTATGAATTGGATAATAAGGTAAAGAATTTTGATCGCTTTTAGGACCACCAAGCACACACACTAATAAACCACAAAATTAAATTCTTAACCTTCTTTTCGCATAGTTTTATAAAATGTGTAATTCCTTAATAAATTGTGACTCATGATACCAGCAGTGGTTTGCGGCCGGTCATAAATTAAATTGTTTTTATTTGCAAATTACTGATGCCATTTAAATAAACAAAAAAATATTTAATTATGTGTCATCCGAATGGAATTTGAATGTAGTTTTGGTCAAACTCTTAAATTGTGCATAGCATTTAAACTCTGCATGTCTTGTACCTTTGTTGTTGCTAATCTTTTAACAATATGGATAAGTAATTGTTTAAGACTCATAATGATGGCAAGAAATATGTGGTTTAGAATATTTGGACCTATTTGGGTTATTTATGGCTGTAGAAGGAATGTGTTGAAGCAGATACATACAGTTTTTTGTAAGAAGAAGGTTTTTCTACTTTCCAAACATCACATACGATGTATACGAATACGTCTATTCAAGTTCCCTTGGCATCCATACAATTTAACACCAGTTCATGAATTCTTACAACCACCAATCTTGCAACACGACCAATATTTGAGATCTTGAAAAGGAGCTCATATACAAATGATGGGTGTTTGACTAAAGTCGTAACGAGTTTTAATAAATAAAGATTCAATACTTAATTGATTACCGTTTTATTAAAATGAGTGACCGTTAGATACATTGTGTACCAGTTATAGTCTATCAATAAAGTGAAGATTTAGTTCGTTAAGGAATGCCATTTTTCAAGAAAAATAACTGATTTAATGTAGGGCCATTGTATATTATAGAAATCTGATTCTATTAAGAGTGAAAGCCTCACATGTAAACAATATAGTTTTGAAAGTGTGTTGCTTCTCAATCCATAATTCTTATATAGGGTTAGAGAAAAGTTCGTGACCTTTTTTAGGTGGCATTGAAACAAAGAATTTTCTTACTTCAAATGAACATTATTCAACCAAATATGTGCCATTTTGATCGATGACCTTTTGCCATTTTTCTGGTAGAGTCATGACCCCATTACTGTAGAACTTCTGTGGTTTTGAGGCGAAAAATCGAGACACCTCATTTTACTTCATTACGGATCGCTCCTAGTGACATTCTCAGATTTAAAATGTATTTTAGAATGGCATAGTCATAGTTCTAGCACTGAAATGAACATGGATAGTTTATGATGATATTTACTGGGTCATACACGACTTAGAAGTTTCATGAAATAATTTAAATAAATTTTCAAATTTTATTTCACCGAGCCTAGAAATCTTCACGGGGTCTCATCCACATGGTTAAATAGATCAGCTAAAATCCTATGAGTGTGGTGAATGGGATCTAATTATGATGATTTTTAACTTGTGCAGAGACATTTTTACGTTTACGGTTATATCCCATATACCAGAAATGTTCACGAGATCTCTTTTATATATTCGAATAGACCGACCAAATAGCACAGTGGTTAAAGCTTTGGCGTTTGGATCGGGAGGTACCGGGTTCGAATCCCGATAGGGGTTGGATGCAAATGTTTAAAGTAAGACGGACAAATAAACCGCGAAAGAGCAGGGAGTGCTTCGGCCCCAAAACAGATGGCAAGGATAAGAAAAAAAATTTATTCGAATAGATCAGAAAATTTTCTATCAATATTGTAAAAATGGGACACGAATGATGATTTTCACCTTGTTTTAAAAATATTAAAACTTCTTCATTTTAATTTTTTTTCTCAATTGGAAATTTTGGTATTTTCTCCAATAGGATTTGTACCCCATTGACATTCCCAACAAGCGACGAACCCGGTTTATTGTAAAAAGAATCAAATAACATAAATCCTCTCACATACATGGCCAGATAGATCAGTCAGTCTTATGAGTATAGTTACACTGAAAAAAAAGATTATTTGGTGGATATTTATCAGAAATGTTGTAGTGCTTTTAATAAGTAACTACTACTTGTATGAAATAAATAATGTCTAAATTAAATGTTAATCATTGCCTAGAAACACTACGCGCAAATAAGTATTAACAAGAAATAATTCTAAAATTTAATATTGACGGGAAACATTTAAATATTTTCGTTAAATATCAAAAGTGTTTGTATGAAACACTTATTATTTGTTGTATAAGTAATACAGCTAAACGATAAAATATTTTCTCATGAATACTCAGATTATTTACGTGAATAATAAAAAAATTGAGCATTTTCTGCAAATACTTAGTATGTGTGAGTAAAAATTAATTTTTGTGTGCAACAAGATTTGTGAAAATAATTCCGTTAGGACGCGTTGTAAAATATTTTCCATTTTCTAAGTTTCGTGTTGTGTAAGGTTGATTTATAAACCGAAAATATAAAATTATTAATTTAAAATATAAATATAAATTAAAATAAGTTTAAAAGTGAATTGTTAAGTGTTTATTTAAAAGTTATATTAATTTATACTAGTTATAAGTTAGTTACTTTCGACCCAAATTTGCAATTATATTTTGTAAAAAAATTAATGTATTTCTGTCTTTATACTCTCAAAAACTTGTTAGTAAAAATATATTTAACTTGATTAATTTTAAAAATAATATTGCTGTAAACAATATCTGAAATAAAACCTAATTTACTATTTAAAAAATATGCATTTGTTTGTATTTAAAAATTATTTTTTCGATTAATCTTTCACTGATTTTCAGATTTGTCCAAACATTTCCAATTAATAGAACTGCTAATGTCAGTCTCATTTAGAATTATTAGAATTTGCGTTTGCATTGAGACCAACAAAAGCTGAAACGAACTGAAAAATTCAGAAGAATTGACCAAATACTGCGATGAACATTTTAGAATCCGATATAGGTACCACCACTCTGATAATTTGGTATAAACATTATTGATTCCGAACAATATCTCCTCCGTATTATAAAATCAAACTACTGTAAGTATTAATCCAATTTACGTCGAACAATACAATGTTTAAACTAACAACAGCTTCTATTTAAAATAAACGAAAATCATTTGTATCAAATAATTTAAATAATTTTTCTTGTTTCCTACTGATATAAAAGTAATTTGCGGTAATTATTCATATAATTTATATAAAATAATAATTGTTTAAACCAAAAATAACTTTTTTCATATAACTACAAACAATCGAAAAGTATTTCTCTTAAATAATTTTAATAATTGTATCAAAAAATTTCTCGCTTCTCTTAATCATTTAATATTTTGTAAAGCTAACAAAATATTTGTTATACATAATTATAATATTTATAGTAAATATAGTTCTAGAATTTGTCCTAAATGTGATTGGTGAAATTTATTGTTAGCTGGTAAAATTGTTTGTGGTGAACAATATTTTTTTTTGAGTGTAGTTATGATGAATAGTTCAAATTTCTGAATATCTTGCTGGCTCTTGTTCGGTCTATTGTGACGATTATTACTAAGACAGTGTGCCTGAGAGCGTTTTTTTCGACTAAATTGCCGACTAAACTAAATTCATGACTGATTCATATCATTCTTTCAAAGGTGGCACTACTATCTTTTAAATATGCTGTGCCTCTCATTGTAAACTAAATTGAAAACTAAACTAAATTATGACTTTTATTGATTTCGACAACACCGATTTGTTATTTTTTAAAATCAAGGAAAAACAAATATGGATATGGAAATCGCATTATTCATGACTGTGATTATAACGGAATTTAAGAATGAGATATTTCCTTTTAGACATTTTTACTCGTATGCACACGATAAAAAAATAATATAAACAAAAAATGAAAATGACAACTAAATAGTCAAGCAACCTCAGCAGGAGTCTAAATGATAAAACCTCGTGGCTAATAGCATAACTACTAATTAATTTAGTTTAGTCGGTAATTTAGTCGAAAAAATCGCTCTTAGGCACACAATCTAAGGAAGATGAATTTAGAAATTTTTAAATTTTTTTTTTAATTTTAAATTTGTTGCCGGGCGCAGATATATTCACAAATTCTTAAGGAATTCTGGTATATTGGTCTGTTTTTTATGATGATAATCAAATTTTTTCAGAATCATTATATCATATTCATACGTTTAGAGTATATTGTCCTTCGTTGTTTTGGGACCAATTTTCTTACTTTCACTATACGTTTATCTTTATATACTATATACTTCTTCTGTACTACTTTTAAATGGCTGGAGCGATTTTAATGAAAGTTTGTGTGTTTGAGTCGGTTCCTGGATGGTTTACAATAACAATTACACCCGTTAAGTGGCACTGCTTTCGGGTTCTAGGAATTTTTTTGTTTTAAGCCGATTTTTTTTTTGTAGATTTTTCGCAGACCATATAACCCCAAAATTTCACCACTCCCCACCGCTCCCTATCGCTATATATATATATATATATATATATATATATATATATATATATATATATATATATATATAATATATATCTATATATATATATATATATATATATATATATATATATAATTCTTCTGTACTAGTTTATATAATTAAACTCCTCCTAAACGGCTGGACCGATTTTAATGAAATATTTTATATTGAGTTGGTCTCTGGATCGTTTAAATTCATACTCGGACCCGGCAAGTGGCACTACGATCGAGTTCTAGGAATTTTTATTTTTCGACGAAGTTTTTCGTTCCCCCAAATATTTTATAAAATGGAAAATATTCATAAGTTCAAGAATAATTGACTGTTAAAACCTTCTGAAAAGTTCATGGATAATTTAACTCCTGTGAATAATTCATCTGATTATGTTTGTGTATCATAGGTGGTGCTGATAACAAATTCTGTAGTATTTGACGTACGCATCAATACATGCGCAAATCACTTGCGTTGCAGCTTGGTGTTGTTCTTCCAATCGTATCTATTCTGCCAATCATATCAATTACGCATGTCAAATGGTGAAAAGGTATACATTGACAACCGCTGAGTGGTTCCGTACTCGCCATTTCTGTGCAAAATCGACAAAGCACACATAAATGTTGAGTTCTGCAATTCGGCGA
Organism: Nephrotoma appendiculata; assembly: GCA_947310385.1. Classification (NCBI taxonomy): domain Eukaryota; kingdom Metazoa; phylum Arthropoda; class Insecta; order Diptera; family Tipulidae; genus Nephrotoma; species Nephrotoma appendiculata. Next base: position 171,615,384 of record OX371224.1, read on the forward strand.
AGTCCATCAAATACATTTGAATACGTTCATAAGGGTAGCGATATATAGCTGTATTTGCTGTTCAAATTTTAAATGATAACGACAAAATTACACGTTATCAAATGAACCGATTCTTTAGCAGTAATGAAGTAGTTTGGCGCATTTTGAGATTTCCCATAAACGACAGAGACCCGCTTTTATGCATTTAGCTGTGCAATTTGAAAATGTGCAACGTGTTTATTTCATGGAAGAGACTGTTCTGTTTTGAACTATGCAACCGACTCAGTCAATTCGCAAAGACATTAATGTATACTGATGTGCCACGATTTTTCACGTGGAACAAACAGTCAAAAATGTGAGCCCCACCTACGAGACCAAACCGTTCCAGTCCAAGAATACGACGGCATATTCATGGAAAATACATTAGGCTCATTATACACAGTCCACCCGAAGCAACGATAATTGTTGTTTGCGTTTGTTGTTGGTTAATACTCCTGCACCGATTTCCTTCCAATACTTGCAAACAGACGACACTTACCATGATGTGTGTCGCAAATTGCATTTGCTGGAAGCTGACTACCACTGGGATCTCACTCTTGCAGATACAGTACTGAGTTCCTCTCCTCATCAAATTGGCCAATTATTCGCTATATTCTTGACGACAACTTTTCCGTCACAAGCTTCTGTTCTCTACAAATATAAAGATTCAATGAGAGACGACGCCCTGCATCGCATTTGGACCACTGATCAAGAAGATCCCAATAATATAAAACGAGGCGTTATTAAAGATTGAGGATATTTGTAATCTCATTTCGAATATTCCACTCATTCATTAAGCAACAGACATCATTAATAGCGAGGTTTAATTCCCTTATGGATCTAGAATGAATGCACTATGGCTCACAAGCATTTACTTGAAGCTCTCAATAGAACGATGAAAGATTTCAACGATAATACCAGACTTTTCGGTAGCAATCTACTGTTGCTGTTCGGTGATTTCAGAGAGACATTGCCAAATTAAGGAATGTTTGAAACCATCTATGTCAATACATTACGAATTACATAAATATCCGTGTTCAACTACAAAACGATCAATTGGCACTATCATTCTCCGAACAATTGCTTAACATTGGCAATGGAAAAAATTGCATGGAAATACACAATGCTTCAACTTGACAGACAATTTTTGCAACATGGTATCCTGTTGAACCCCATCCTGATTTACCGGGATTGCCACCATATAACTTGCGGTTAACAATTAAGTAGTCAAAATGAAAATCGTCTAAATTTGAATAATATGTTATTGGTAAGGCGTCACATTCCTCTATGCAACTCGCAGTACATCTTCGGTGTACATATGGTTCAGTAGATTCACAGCATTCTACCAACCTTCAAATAGTACTTGTTAAAAATTCATGAGATTTTGATCATTAAGTTTAACAGTTGTTTTAGTGAAGCTATACTTTTGTTAATTTCAAAACAATGAAAAAAAAGTATTTCGTGTGTTGATAAAATACTGTTTTTTAATAGAAAAAATACCGTTCAAGCAATGGCTTGATAAGTGTTATCCTAACTATGCACCAGGCACCACGCTCAGGACACCCAAATGAGGCTGTGACTCCAGAAAACATAAAAAAATCCTCGAAATTGTTTTGAAAGACCGTAAAGAAGTTGCGTTAGATGGCTGACATTTTAAAGATATCAGTGGGACGTGTAGGTCATATTTAGCTGTGTTCGAATTGGGTACTGCGTTTGCTCACAATGGATCAAAAATGACAACGCGTCGATGATTTCGTGCGCCGGGAAAGAGATTTGGCTCCAATGAAGAAGTGATTGCCTAAACTGAAACTTTTTTTGAAGACAAAAATAAATCGTTCAACAAAAAAAGGATCGAAATGTTAAAAAGGAGTAGGATTGATTGTATCGCTCTAGAAGCCAATTATGTTGATGAATAAAATGTATTTTTCCAACAAAAAATGTGTTTTCTCTGTTAGACCGGGAACTTTTCAGAGACGCCGTGAACTACTCTAGGATCGGTGAAATAAAATATGAAAATTTATTTAAATTATTTCATGAAACTTCTAAGTCGTATATAGTAAATATCATCATAACTGAACCCTGTCCGGAACTATCGAAAGTCAAAACCTGGAACTATCCAAAAGTATAAACGTGAGCCCGTGAACATCTCTAGGATTTCTGTTATTTGATTATTATTACAATAAATCGGGTTTGTCGCTTGTTTGGGAATGACAATGGGGTAAAAATCCTATTGGAGAAAATACCAAAATTTTCAATTATGACCTATTCGAATATATGAAAGAGATCTTGTGAATATTTCTGGTATATGGGATATAACCGTAAACATAAAAATGTGAAATAAAATTTGAAAATTTATTCAAATTCATGGAATTTCTATGTAGCCTGTATGGCCCAGTAAATATCATCATAAACAATCCATGTTCATTTCAGTGTTAGAACTATGACTACGCTATTCTAAAATACATTTTAAAAACTGTGAACGTCTCTAAGAACGGTAATAGAAAAATTAGAAAATATGTTGATATCAAAAATCATAATTGTTTAAAATTACGCTGGACTAGTTAAAAATCATCATAATTAAATCTTGTTCACCACACACGTGGGATTTCGATTTAACTATTCGTTTATATAAGAGAAATCCCGTGAGCATCTCTAGGATCGGAGATATAAAAGTAGAAACATGGTCTTAAATAGCCTTCTTTAGAATTAAAAAAGTAAAGCCATGAACCGGGAAAAAGGCCAAGAACTTTCCCTCTTTCTATTGTTTAAGTGGTTCATGGTATAGACAATGTCGAGTTCAGGACCACTGAAGTTGCCTTTTGTAAAAATTTAACTGCCCCGTTTTATAGAATGCATAATGACCGGAGGACATCCCCTTTGCACTTTTATTTTATAAAGTAATATAACACTCGCATGTCAGATTATACTAGAAGGATAGGTAGGGCTTTAACAAAGCTGCTGGCATGTCTCCTGATAAATATTATGCGTAGATTTTTGCTTGAAATACAATTAAGGATTTTGCTAAGGAAGAGCGAAATGTGAGCTTAGCGTTGCTGTTCGAAATTATTCCAATGTATTATTCCAAATTATAGCTTCTTCACTATGTGGCTTGTTTTTGCCTCAAATTAATTTTTTTTCTGCGATTGCAAACCCATACTAAATATTTTTTCAAAAGGATTTTTATTTATCCTTGACATATACTCGATGCGATCGACGTGACTCAAAACTATAGCGATTACATTCGACGTGATTAACGAGTTTTCAGCAGGCTATGAAAGACAACGTTTTTGACATTTAAGGTATAAACAGAACCAGAGATACAGCGACAAGATACATCGACAAAATACATTTGTCTGCCGGTGATGTCGCTTTGGTAAACACAACAAGCGCGTCAGCGTTGAAGCGACTAAACAAGAAAAATAATAATAAATTAACTCTAAAATATTTCATTTATCTTTTTATCGACTGTATTTAAATTTTTTCACATGAAACATTGTGACAATATTCAGATTTGTTTAAAATTCATTAAAAACAGTTGTAAAAAATGTTTACCAATATAATAATCTGACACTTATATTGGTGGTATTGCAGCACCAGCGACAATGTCGTCGTCGCCAGCTACATTGGTTGTGTTAGCATCCTATGGTTTATGTGTATTTCAATTTGACAGGCGTTGTATCTTGTCGTTGTATTTCTGGTTCTGTTTATACCTTACTCACGTCGATATCTCTACATATAGATCACTGAACTAATACGTGTTAAAAGGAAACTAACAACTTTAACGCGTGGTACTTCAGCTCATCTCTCAACTGCGGACTTCTAAATCGCTCTGTCTTTAGCTCCTCCCTTGTTAGATTACCATTACAGGTGAGCCGTTCCGACTAAGCCCAGTTCTTTTCACTACCGAGCGGTAAGCCAATTTGATGGCAAAGCAATTCTTCTAGTAGTATTTTAATTTTTGATTCTCTGAACACTATGATCTTACTCGATATTTAAGCTCCGTAATTTTGAGTGTTCCTCGCAGGACTTATCTTCTTTTACTCGTAGCACGATTATTCCATCGTTGTTTAAATTGTCGGATGTAGTGGTCTTACTTCCCGCCTCTAAAGCATTTTTTAGATTTCATGTGTCACGTTCTGCATATACAATCGTCCTAATTCTTTAGGCCACTTGAAACTTGAAGTCGTTGAACGGAGTTCCACAAGGAGTTTTCAAAACTCGTTTCGCAGTCCCGTTATATGAGAAATGAATCTATGTACGTGGGCCGCTACTTCCTAATTTTTTTTTATTTCTGTTCAAGACGACAGCTCGTTCTGCTATTTGTGAAGGTCGCCTTCCTCGTTTAATTTAGCATCTAATCTCGCCACTTGAAGAAACAGCACTTTAATCATGTTTCCTGAGTTCTGAGCTGACCTCGGAGATTATCCATTGCACTAATATAGTTTGCGGTTTGACCAATTGATTCGTTTCTTCTTGTTTTCGTGGTATACCTTGGTAGGCTGAAATTTTTTTCTGGTATGGCGATTAGTGATACCTCCCGATGGTCATGAACCCGGTGACGGTGCAGTGATAGAAATCTATTTCCTATAATACTACGAACGAAATTCTGCGACTCACTAGAATATCTTCTTATATCTTGAACTAACGTTGAAGTTTACTTCTTCTAGTTGTTTACGAAAGATGATTTTCTAGAATCCGAAAATTTGACACGAATTTTATATTTAAATGTACGACTACCCCAATAGAAAACGTTTGACTGTTGTTATACAGAAAAGTATAACAAAAATTTTATGAAAAAAAAGGTTGATGGTTTACTTATATGAAAAAAGTTATCAAACTTTTAACTTTTGCCTTATGAGAAATATAATGAAGTTAACCGTGTTTTCGATTGAAGGCCAATTATTTATTATTATGATTCAAATGGAACGATATTCCAATCAATACCCCTTGAGTCTTCTAGGGACCATACGTACCAAAAAATAAAATTCTAACTAACAACATCTTTTTAGGGAGGTTAAAAATTAATATGTCAAAGTTTTGCAACAAATAAATAATAATGAAGTATGGTTCAGTACGAATTTTATTCTTTCTAATTTCTCTCTAAATCTAATTCCAATCTGAGCACGCATGCGTTTGAATTTAAAATTATAGCTCTATTCCATTCAAAAATACGAGATTTTGTACAAAATTAAAAAGAGACGGAAATAAAAAAAATCTAATTGTGAGAAAGGTATTTCCGATTTTTTTTTGGTTTTGTTGAGTTGCTATAATTTTTCCTTGAAAAATACCAAGCTGAGTATTTTTTATAGCACCAAGTATAAAAATCAAAAATAAAAATCCCCACTCTCTTTTTAATTAATTTCTTGAAAAATTTTATGGTGTACAGATATACGACGACGGGACTTTAGAACTTCAATTTTTTATGATGCCGTGATTTTAGAAAAGAACTTTAATAAATAGATTCGTGTGGTGAATTTTGCTGTGGTTAAATATTAATATAAAGTCGATTTAAAGTTTTATTAAATAATAATAAAATTAATAATCAAATATGAATAAATACGGTAAGTTTAATGTAATATTTAAGTTCGTGCAAAATGAAAATAAAAAATAAATCCATATCCATCCATCCGTAGTCCTAGGTATGCTTGGGAAAAACTTCACTCGCTAAAACTTTTGTTATACGTTAATAATTCTATGGATACTCGTTTGGGAACATTTATATGCCATAGCCAGGCTACTCTGGGATTCTCCTGTTGCTAGATGTCTGTTAAATATATGTTAATGATTATAGTTTTATTTTTAAACTTGTATCTTAACATTATTTTCAAATACCTTAACGTAACAGCTAACCTCAAAGTAGGGCTCAGTGGTTCTCTGGCGATCTTTTGTTTTTTAATATGTGGCCTTACCATCGCCAGCAACTCTTCAAAATTTTCGTTATTCATACGGGTGTAACCATAGAATAGCTGTGGGTCATTTTGCAGCTCACGAAACATGCAAATAAATGCCCCAGTCTTATCGCGCTCACAAAAGTACGGTCGTACCCAATATTTCCGTTTTTTCGGTTCTGGGTAATTGTCCTCGTCACTGCTGCTACTAAAAATTATATTCATTGGATCGAGGAAATCTGAACTTGAATCAATTTATTATTAAATAATCCAATGTTTTTGTGTGATTATTATCACTGTCAATGCACGAAACTATTATCACTATTACACGTAATTATTATCACAAATATATAATTTCGCACTATTAAAATTTCTAATTGTTTAAATGAATTTCAGGCTACAATAATTCTCATATGTACTTTTCTGGAGCAAAGCTGTTTTTGTTCATAACGGTGTTTCCTTAGGGGCGGTATCATAGAATATAACCGGAAAAATTAAACGTTTTAAAAAAATGTATTAATTATGTCAGATTAAAACTTTTCAAACTAGGATTACTGAGTGTAGAGATGAAAAAGGCCATTTGGAATAGATTAACAGTATTGTAACGGTAATCTGTTAGAATTATAAAATTTAATTTCTACCGGTTGTACCGATTGAAAGTTCATTACACCGGTTGTACGTTTCCGTTAAAATTTCAATTTTAAATTTAAAAAATTTTCAAATTGAAAATTATTTTTATGGTGACATCGTTGCTGTAAGTAGTTGACTACAAAGAAACACCCTACCCCAGTTCACATTGCGCTTTAAACAAAATATTACACAATTGGCAGATACATAGGTACTTTAATAAAAATCATTCATACATTCCATAGATTAACAACACATTTAACAAAAAAAAGTAAGCATCAATAATATTCATCAAATCTCCAATTTATATGACTTATAACAACTCGAGCTGTTGAGCTTTCATTTGAGTCAATATGAAAATTTAGAAGCCACGCTAATAAAATTTCAAAATCATCAAATGATGGCTTCCCCCGGTGCAGCGGAAGCGATTTAAATAAATAGGATGCAAATGATTTAATCTCGGCAAAGGATACTTTATACGCCATAGAATGTTTGACATCAATTCAGGATATTTATCCGAACTATTATAAAGATCACGAACTATTTTATAGCATATATCTTTGGTCGGCTGATTAATGAATCCAGTCTAAGAAAAAAATAATAGGAAATTTAATTAGTATGAATAGGAAGGAACTAAGAAGCAATTTAAATTTCTACCTCAAATATCTTTGATACAGCCCTTATGAATTCCCGGTCAGACTGTTCTCTCGATAAAATCATATTACAAAATGTTTGCAACAAATAATATGTCATCTATTGCCTGTCATCTATTGGTTGAAACAGTTGTAACATCTTTGAACTTGCCTACTAAATTTTAGTTATTGATTTGGTTCGGTAAGTTCATGGTAGAAATAGATAAAATTGTCACGAAACCCAATTAAGCAATAGAATAAAATTCATAATGTGCGCTTATCTAAAGTAGGAAATATTGAATCGACTAAATATTGCCATGTATCAAGACGTCGCGAATTGTACATATAGTGGCAAGTTCGAAATTTAAACGAGATTATTGAATTTGAATTCGATATACAAGTTCCCAGTTCCACATCATTCATCTTATTCGGTTGGTATCTGAAATTAAACGAAATTAATATTTTACTTGTATGCCAAATAGGAATAAATTCGTGACACCTACGTGAATTCGTGGGTATTGGTTATGTATAAAACAACATGAACTAATCGCCCCAAACGTTTTGCAAAATGACGTTATCCTTCTGTGTTGTAGGTCAACAGACCTTTGCCCAAAATTTTAACTAAACTCGTTGAAAATGTAAATAACTTTAATAAGTTACGCTGTGAAGAAGAGTTTTTCTTCGATATAGTATTCAGAATTTTTTATGGTGGCTTGCATTAATATGTGCATTAAATTTTCAAATGGAATTTGATTAAGTAATGCTGCTTAAGTCCTACGCATTCATTATTTGTTGTAATGCCTTCGTCATCCGAATCAATAATTGTCCAAACGTCATCTTTCACAGAGTGAACATGTTCCACCTTTATCTGTTTCACAAATTCATTACGCTGTTTAATTGGTAAGAAGGATTACTCGAAAAAGGTGTTCTGAGGTCTGTAAATAAATCTGAAATTTACCTCATAGATACCATGCAGGTAGGTGTTCCTCTCGGAGATCTAAGTATGCATATGAAATAGCAAAAACTTATGATCTTGCCATGTTGCCACACTTTTATATAAACTAATTAATTTCGTTTGCCAATTCTTTAAATTTTTCCAAATGTTTTAACTGATTAAAATGGAAAAGTACATATTTAAATCGAGCAACGCAATTTCATGGCGGTTCGGAAATTGGTTCATCATTCGATGTGTTAATCGCTATTGCCGTTAGAGAATTAATATTTCGAGATTCTTGACATTGTGTTAGCAGCTCCCTTATGTTTCTTCATTGTAAAGTGCATGTTTTCTCAATTAAGCCTTTAAAATTCAAAGAATCGCGAATGCTTCTTCATCCAAATATTATAATCTAGAATTAAAATAAATAAACGTTGTATTTAAATTGAATATAGAAAGGACACAAAAAATACATTGAAATAGAAATGTAATCCAGGATTATAACTCTGGGAACTTACGTGTATTTATAACTTGCATTAAACCTTGCACCACAACTACAGGAGGTCGACACAGTGGTTATTTGAACTTTTAACTTTGCGCAATGAGTTTTGATTCAGCTTAATATTATTGTGCAGTTTCCAATTCAGCAAATTAATTTCAAAACATTTTTCGACTTTTTGAATATTTCTTAAGAAATTAAAACGTAATCGAATTAATAAAATTCGATATTAAAAATAATAAAATTAAAGTTATTAACAATGAAACTTGTGATTCCCAGTATAATGTGAAGCAGCTGATTTTGACGCCACAACCGAAAATTGTTAAGAGCAATATTTACACTTAATTTTGATTTATATTTACTGTTTAAACGGTAACAAATAAACTATTTTATAAATAACACAAAGATTTATTTTATGAGTATTAAAAAATACGTTTTATTTTAAAAAAAATTTCTTCACTTTTGTTTCTCTATAGTCATTTTGGTTTATTATTAAGAAATTTTTTGATTTTTTAGGTTATACCGGAACTTGTCAAAATTCTCTCCTCACATATTTTATAGCAAGTACTTTTTACGTATTTCTCCAAATTAATAAAACTAAAATAAAACAAGACTATTTCCGCCATTTCAAAAATAATATTTATTTTTTTAAATAATTTCTATGGTGTAAAGACGTCGTTAATTATTAAAAACTACGATTTTTCATTTAATTTAAATAATTTTTAGGTTATGTTTGTATCGTAGTCGAACAATTCCCCTACATTTTCTACTATAAAAAAAAATGTGTCTCAGTCACGCTCATTTAGATATTTTATTCTTGTCTCTTTTTAATTTTGTATAAAATTTCGTATTTTTGAATGGAATATAGCCATTTGTTTCTGATTTCCGAATTCTAGTAAAACAAGTTTCGTTTCGGAACACAGAGTCTGAAAAGCTTTAAGAGCTGTTTAAGAATTCAAGTTCACGATAATATTTGCACAATTATCTACTTCAGCTTCGATGCTCTAAGTTATGACACTTTGGTGTCGTTGCCAACGAATATTAATTAGTTGTACTTATAATTGCTCTAGGGACTATGTATATAAAAATTTACGTTTTAATTCGGGTTTTAAGTTGATCCACGAATCGATCTTTGTATATTTTACTGTAGCTGGGATGTTAACAAATTTAAAAAAAATCCATTTTCATAGTTTTCAGTATATCAAAATAGGAAGTATTATGCAAATTATCCGAATTTCAATCAAACTCCGGAATTATTTTTAACGCTATTTCAATATTTAATTTAGACATTTCAAGACTAACAGGTTTAGCAGTTTTTGTACCACAAGTAATTTGATTTTAGTGATTTTATATGGCAAATTTTTACTACCGTACGATATCATTTTCGGAATATATTTAATATTCTTCAATGCACTGTCAATTATAATATTTATAAGTCAACTTTTGCGCACTTGACGAATCCTACGAGCACTTTATATTTTTTTAAGAGCACCAGTTTCCAAAGCGAAAAAACTCAAATTAAAATGAATTGTAATGTGAGGCACAATAACCCCATAAAAATAAATCCAACAACGAGATAAGCATGAGCGATGTGGTCATGCGATCGGACCATTACTCGAATTATCCGCTAAAGTACGCACAACCTGTCTGGTCCAGTGGCACGATTATCACGTCCGAAAATTGGAGTAAGCGCTATTAAAGTTGCGACCACCAACTCAGAATTGCTATAGTAATTTTTAATAATTTCCAAACGATGCTCGTTCGTGAACTTCGCCATGATAAAAATGTTAACTTTGTCTGACGTTTTGACGTTGACAGATCATGAAAAACGTTCAAAGGAGCGTACGTATTACATTACAAAATTTATTTATTTATTTTTCTTAATTTCATACCATTTATAAAAATTGGTTACAACATTAAAGTCTACAAACATTATTTAAAATTAAAAATAGATTACATAAATTTAGATAAAAACAAACTGAAATGAAATAAGTACATCAATTAGAAGTGACACGCACTTGTGTTAATTGACGACAAGAACTTTTGATATTAACTTAAAACTTCTAGACATTTTTGTGAGGTGAATACGTTTTCATTAAACTTACGTGGATTTACAATTCTTTACATTGGCTTCAATTCGTGTAGTATTTTAATTCATAATTTGGCAGTTTTACGAAAATTTGCTTATAAGGTCTTTAAATAAACATAAACTATTAAATTTACACATACAAAACAAACTACTATTAAAAATGTATCTCAATTTGGTCGTGGTTATTAAAAGAAAGTAGCCATGTCTTCAAATTTCTCAGAAATTCCGATTTTGATGAGCTTAAATTTAATATGTGATGGTAAATTATTATACCGGGTAAGTTTTTTAAGCTGAAACTTTCAAATATCTCGAAAAATAAGCCCTCTACGGTAAAAATGACCATTATAAAAATTAAATCATTCTGGAGGGGAAATACATTAGTGCTAAAATTAGGACCCCCGCCCCTGTTTGTAAGGGGGTGGGGGTAACTTAGAAACTAAGATAGGAACCCCTATTTTTTATTGCAGATTCCGATTCTACGGCTAAAAGAAGAATCCGAATCTGCAATAAAAAATAGGGGTTCCTATCTTAGTTTCCAAGTTACCCCCACCACCCTTACAAACAGGGGCGGGGGTCATAAATCTAGCACTAATTTATTTCTCCTCCAGAATGATGTAATTTTGATAATGGTCATTTTTATCGTAGCGGGCTTATTTTCCGAGATATTTGAAAGTTTCAGCTTAAAAAACTCACCCGGTATAATTTTGGAGCTATGAAAATATAGAAATGCCGACAGTATTATTTTCTGGTGAAGTTTACAATGCATAGGTTGTTATGTCGGAGATAATACCTATCAATCGACTTACTCCTTTCATAGCCTCCTCTATTGAAGAAACTTTAAGTACTTTATAGAAATAGAAATATCTCAACGGTAGTATTTTATTATCAACGAATAAAGAAAAAGTGTGGTCCTTAGAACGTTTCCTGTACATGATACGAATTACGTATTTTTGCGCCACACTCAAATTTTTTTAGCGACTCAGAGACAGCGCCACGCTAAAGAGCTAGACCATAATCTAACCTCGAGTGAATTAAAGCAAAGTATAAAGATTTTAACAGAGCTCTGGGACACAATTCTCGCAAAATGTAAAATTTCCTAATTGTAGATTTCATTTGATTAGAAAGCTTTTCAAGATGATGTCCAAAATTCAATTTGGTATCAATAATGATTCCCAAGTACTTGAACATTCTCACTTTTTTAATCGATATACACTTATAATAATAATAATAATTATCCCAACGACCTATTACCCCTCCCAACCGCGCGCGGGGAGTCTCCATCTGTATTATTATTATTTTTTTGAGTATAATTCAAGTGAATTATAAACAAGGATATCGAGCTGCTTAACCAGTGAAATTTAAAATTGAATGTTGAAACGGCTAAATATGTAAAGTATAAAAATCAAATATGATTATAAATGAATAGCTAAGTGAATAGTTAAGCAAAACGATACCCATCGCAGACGGAAGGAAAACGGAAGTCAAGTCTGCTTAGTACAAGCAGATATAAATAAGATAAAACAAGATAAAGAAAAGCAGAATAAAATGAAACAAATAAAAACAAATAAGTTAAATAAAACATCAAACTATAATCAAGAAAAATGAAAACGTTTTTTCAACATGCGTTTCGTCATATTAAAATCGATGAAATGGAAGTGCTGATTAGCTTCGAACAGCATTCTAGAGACGGGCTCATACTTTCCGTAATCAGTTCGATGAGGGTCGATTCTAAACATAGGTACCGTTCATTAATTTTACCAAGCAGAACTGGAGAATCGATACCGCCGGTTAGTATTTGATGAATGAAAACCACGTCTGCAACAATTCGGTGCTTACTAAGTGGTTGTAATTTAATTAGCTTTAGACGATCCTGATATGGAGGCAGGTTGAACATGTCCACCCACGGTGCTTCAATCCTCTTAATATGAACCTCATGATAAGGCGACCACACCTGGCTAGCATACTCGAGCAGGGGACGAACGAATGTTGAATAGAGAACCTTCGTAACATAAGGATCATCGAATTCTTTCGACCAACGCTTGATGAAACCGAGGGCAGAGTTGGCTTGATTGATAATACGATCGATGTGTTGTCTGAAATTCAATTCACTGTCGCAAATGACTCCCAAATCACGAACAGAACTGGCTCTGGTAATGGCATCGCTGTTAATGTAATAGTTGCGAGAAATGGACTGTACACGTTTTCGAGAGTAGGTGATTGTTTGACATTTACCCACGTTCAAATCAAGGTTGTTCTTTGCACACCAAGTGAAGAAGTTATTGAGGTCGGATTGTAATAGGCTCTTGTCGGTAGTGTTTGAAATCCGTTTGTAAATCTTCATGTCATCGGCGTATATAGATATCGATGAAATTTTTATTAAACAATCAGCGTCGTTGATTGATAGAATGAAAAAAATTGGCCCCAGATGGCTGCCCTGGGGCACTCCAGATGTTGCTGATATATGAGTTGATACTGATGACCTGAATAGAACATGGTATAAACGGCCTTTGAGATAAGAGCCCACCCAACGGAGAATTTGGGGAGGAAAGCCAAGGGCCCTAAGCTTAAACAAAATAACTTCATGAGAAATCCTGTCAAACGCCTTGCTAAAATCGGTGAAGATAACGTCAACCTCTTTTCCTGCTTCCATCGTATTTAAGGTTTGTGAAGTGAATTCAATAAGGTTTGTGGTCGTGGACCGTGCTTTGAGAAAACCATGCTGATTGTCAGAAAACAACGGTTAACAATGAAAGTACAGTGAATCATACACAATACTTTCAAACAGCTTAAGAATACTAGATAATTTTGCAATAGATCGGTAATTACAGATGTCTGATTTGCAGCCGTTCTTATGAATCGGAACTATAAAAAAAAATTTCCAAATGGATGGAGAAATTCCAAGCGAAAACGACTTTTGGAAAAGTGTCGTCAGTGGCTGAGCCAAAAAATTACTGCAGTTTTTTAGGACGATGGATGGTAGACCGTCAGGGCCGGATGAAAAATCATCTTTAACTTCGGAAATCTTTTGTACCACGGATTCATAATCGATTTAAATGGAAGTTAAGGTTGTTTGATTACAATTATTCATGTATGTAAAGTAACATTCATCAGGTTTAAAATCACAGCTTGTGAAAGCCAGACTGAAGAAGTTAGCAAAATAGTTTGTTATGACTTTAGGATCATTTGAGGAATGATCCTTATATTTGAAAGTGGAAGGGTATCCGTCAGACTTTTTCTTCATATTGATAAAGCGCCATAAACACTTAGGCTCAGCGTTTAGATTGGATTGCATGAGTCTGATATAATTCCCATAAAGTTCGTCAGATAAACTACTGAAATCATTATAACTATTTAAATAGTTAGAGTAATCAGAGTCAGATTTAGTTTTCAGGAATCCTTGCCAACGTTTGTTCCTAAGGTTACGTAACGTCCGTAATTCATTATTATACCACCGAGGTGATGGCGATACAGTTTTTTGGTGGGTATACGGATTGGAATGTTTAAAACATTCACAAACTGCAGAGTAAAAAATTGACAGTTTGTGTTTCTATATCGTTATGATCATTTAAAATTGTGTTAAAGTCAACGTTAGCCAATAAATGTTTAAGCTTCACAAATTCGGCCTTACGAAAATTGAAACGTAGTGGAGTTATAGAGTTGACATTGAGATTGTCTTGTTCCAGACCAAAGGTGATCAAAATGGGAGGGTGGTATACATCTATGGCACAGAGGATTAGATTGGATTCAGAAGCGACGCTATTGTCGATAACAGAGGAAAACACCAAATCGAGCTGCCTGTTCAGACTGTTCTTAACGTTGCTGATCTGAAATAGTCCAGAGTTCAACATATTGTCAAAGTTTCTTTGGCGGTTAGTGCATTCGAAGCAATATAATGAGTGTTATCATCTGAATAATCCCAATTAAGTCCGGGGAGATTGAAATCACCAAGAACAAAGATTTCATCTTTAGTATTCATCAGGTCAAGGACGAAGTCAACAGCATTAGTAAGAAGCTGATAGCTTACAATCTGGCTTACTGGACGAATATAGCAACATAAAATAAAAACATTATTTTTATTATTTTTAATTTTGACACACATTAGCTCGATATTATCAGTGTTGGGAATGATAACAATTTGACTATCAAAATTGAGGTGGACTGCAACAAGAACCCGTCTACCGGTTAAATTCGTGTCTGAACAATAAAAACCATCTTTCCGGAAGACGTTAAAATCCGAGGTAAAAAATTCGTTACTGTTCAAATCACTATTCAAATTGGTCCCAGTGAGTGCAAAAACATCAAATGGGAGTCTTTGAATTGCTAAAAAGACGTCACGAGATTTAGTTCTCAGTCCCCTTACGTTTTGGTAGTAGAGGGACAGGCATTTACGTTTTTTGGTACTGCCAAGTTATTAAAATTATTTCGGAAATCGACAAATTCTTTGAGATAGGTGGTTTCGGGCCATGACCCTGGGGAAAGTAATACGTCAAATATAGCTTCAGGAATGGTTAAATTAAATGACGCAACTTGTCCATTGAAGCGGGATATATTTTTACATTTGACATTTTGTCCTTGGATGTTGTGCTGATTTAATATAAAATTAACGTGTGATATAACATCGGCGTTAGTTGTATTGGTACACAACCGGGATACAAATATAATTTTCGGTTTAGCGACAGTCCTAAGAATGTGTGGAGGATTAATATTGCTGTTGCTGCTGTGTTGAGAGTTGCTGGAGTTGGTATCAATGCTAGCAGAAACAACTTCAGATGAACGGGCTAGGCTGTTATTTAAATGATTGATAGCTGTGGCAGGAGAAAGTTCCTGATGAAGACTCAGATTATTAGCGCGATCTGTAATAAAAGCTGGTTTGTGAATTAAAAGGGAGTTCGTTAGTTCATGGCAAGCATCCCTGGTAGCTTTCAATTCCTTCTCGAGTTGCATGGTTAGGGAGTCATCATTGGTTTTACTCGACCTGGTATCTGCAGTAGTGCATGCCGATATACGAGAATTAATACCGTTGGATAAACTCATGATTATTTTAGTATTCGATGCAAGATGTTTATTGATATTGTTGTTAATGTTGTCAGTTGTAAGTTGATTGTTGTGTTGGATGTTGGTCAAGATCTTCTTAACACCGGAAACAACTGATTCAATCTTAATACTGACCGCTTCATTAATGATTTAATCAAAGTTGTCGATAAACTTAGTAATTTTTGCGAAAAAAATTTCGTTGCCGAAATTAGAAAGCGCGATTGATTTAGTATTAGCGGCAATGCAATCTTCGGTACGATCTAAGGAAGAAGAAATTTCGTCTAAATTGTTACACAACAAACTTAACTTCTTCTCCATATTAACATCACACCGTTTGAAAATACAATAGGTCGAATGTAGAGTTATAACATCTTTATTCTGGAGTATCATCAGTTTGGTTGCGCATCACAAACGGCACGAATCGTGTTTTACAACTTAAAACCATACTATGGATACTGAACCATGATTTTAAAATTGTCAGATCGACCTTAACTTTTGATACAATTTGGTTCCAGTTCTCAGCTTGTTAAGAGAAAGCTGTGTTATTGGCAAACGCCACTACTTTTCCTATAAATTTAAGATTGCACAACGAATTAAAATAGACCAGGAATAAAATAGGACCCAATACAGATCCTTGAGGTACCCCACAAATAGCATACTCAAAACCACTGGACACACCATCAATCATAACAGTTTGCGGAAGAAACGATAGAAATGATTTCAGCATATCAAATGGAACACCGCGAAATCCGGTAATGGATAATTTTTAAAATAGTAACACGTGATTAACAGTATCAAATGCTTTAGTTACACATGTTAGTTGAATCACCTTTTTTAAAAAGAGGTATTATTTGGCGATATTATGTTTCCCACAATTTGTTTTAAAGTCCTATTTGATATTTCATCGAACCCACTAGAATCAGTATTTCTCAAATCATTTATGAATGATAGAATTTCACCTAAGCACTACAGGTCACTTTATCAATGCTGTTGTTGAGATGAGTTGGTATTTCCACAAAGAATTTATTAAACATGTTGGCGACTACCGTATTATCAACGTGTTCAATGCCAGCTTCATGTTTTGTGCAAAATCTATTTCTTTTTGCCTCTTCACTGACCTGATTCTTAGTTAATAATTTCCCAATGCTTTTTAGGATTAGCTAAATGTATTTGAAATTTCTTCGCGTAGTATTCTTTCATAGTTTCTGTATTGATGCGATAAAACTTTTTCTTTATGTCAGAATATCTTGATTTAGGAGAACTATTTTGCGGATGTTTCTTTACTTTTTTCTATAATTTATTTTTGAGATCAACAAGTTTCCTGATTTTGAAAGACATCCAAGGCTTCAAAAGTTTTTTTGAGTGTATTTGGTATGAAAAGCGATGTAGGTCAAATGGGTTTTTAGAATAAATAAGAATTTGTTAAATGTAGTGTTCGCATTGTTACGTCCTATTAGAAAACCCGATGAAACGATGGGTTCTACTAGCTTCAGAAAAGTTAGCACTTCGAAGCTAGCAGAATCCAAATTGAAAACCGGACGAAAACCGAAATTAGAACGCAAACCTAAATCTATTGGCATACAAATAATTAACTAATTATTAAGGTCTAATCAAATGTCTTATTAGAAAATTTTAGGCTCTTCTCGTCAAGCTTAAGGTTATTTTATTTAAAGCTAGCAGATCCAAAATCGAACCAAAACCGAAATTAGAACACAAATCAAGACATAAATCTAATGACATAAATAATTTAAAAAAAATTAGGCTCCAGTCATCATTGTCCAAATCAAAAATCGGATCACAAACGAAATTAGAATTCAAAGCAATACAAATTGTCCCTAGTTAGCTTTAAATTAAATGGCCTAAAGTTTGGTCAAGGACGAGTGAAGTCCAAAATTTTTAATTAGCCTTTGATTGAGCCATCATGAGCCTATAATTATTTATATGTCAGTTTATCTTGTTTCACTTTCAAATTTCGATTTTGGTTCGATTTTGGGTTACGGTTCTGCTATAGTTTTAAATTAAATGACTTAAAGCTGCGCCAAGAATAAGTGGAGCGCAAAATTTTTTAATGAGGTATTTGATTTGGCCATAATGAGCCTAAACTTATTTGTAGGTCGATAGAACTTATTTTGTGTTCTAAATTCGGTGTTGGTCCGATTTTCCATTTGAGTTCTAACTAGCTTTAAATTAAATGAGGTTTGGGAAATTTTGGGCTTCACTCTTTCTTGACCAAAAGAAAGAGTGAAGCTCAAAATTTTTAAATAGGCCTTTAATTAGACCACTATGAGCTTAAAATTATTTGTTTGCCAATTGATCTTGTTTTGTGTTCTATTTGCTGTTTTGAACAAATTGACGATTTGAGTTCTACTATTTTTAAAGTAAACGACCAAAAGCTTAGTTAAGAACGAATAGAGTCCAAAAAATTTTAATGGGGTATTTGATTAGACTATAGCCTTTATTTATTTGTATGTCAATTGATCTTGTTGTACGTTCTAATTTCAGTCTCGGCTCGATTTACGATTCAGGTTCTTCTAGCTTTGAATTGGAAAACTTTACTGCTTTCAGAACGAGCGGACAAAAATATTTTTAATAAGGCTCTTAATTAGCCTTAAATTAGCTTTTATTTTTCCAATGGTTATTAAATCATTTTTTGATATGTTGAGCCCAATTTTTTTTTTTTGATAAAGCACTTAATTAACATACTAAACAATGGTTAATCAAAAAGACGTATTACTACTAATCAAAACGGATTGGTATCGGATCTTATCAACATTTTCGAAATATTTAATAAAGTCTAGCGTAACGTCGTTCCATTAGAGAATAAGGAATTTCCTCAATGATGAGGATATGGAACTTCTTTACTTACGCATTTTGATAAATAGAAAAAACTCAATTTCGTACCAAAATGTGTTTGATTCACAATAAAATGTTAGAATAAATTATTTTGAAGATAAGTTTAATAAAACTGAAATAGTTGCAGAAAGTTATTAAATAGAGACGGAAAGACGTAGTCTATACCAGCTGCTTACCAGATAAACAAGGCAAAACTTGTTATTCAAATCGAATAAGATTAAGCGCTATCACATCTGTTATATAATACGAGAAGATTCTAAAGCATCATTCCATAATAGATAGATAGACAGTATAACGAATCTTTATCACATTTACAGCATAAATTATGCAAATGCCTCATGTTTCAAGCTTCCATCACACCGCATATACTGACCATTTGCATAAAATGAAAACAAGGCAAGAAGAATACAACAAAATCTCTCAAATCTAGATTATAAGTGTTTTATTTGCCATTTATTGCTTTCCAACTCCATTTTTGTAACTTTTTCTGTTGTTTCGTTCGGTTTGTCGGAATTCATTATGAAACTTTTCCTCCTGAACTTGCTGAATAGATAAGCAGTAGCAGCAGCAGGAGGTTTGTAAAGAGGGGTGGGTACGAATATATATGATAATAATCAGTATAGTTATAAAGGAAAACATTTTTTTTGGCTTTTCTCAAATTGAAATCGATTTTTATTTAATTTGAATAATTTTTTTGTCTGTTTCCCGGATTTTTGTGTTTTGTGCGTTTGTTTTGTTTGATGTAATTGAAATGAGAAAAGTTTGTTTTTCCTTCCCCATCCACTGTATACATTTTTTATTCATACATATTTTTATTCTAATTTCATATTTTTGAAAGAAAATTGAATCGAGTATTTTTTTTTTTTTAATAAAATTTTAATACATTTAATTTGGCGAGAAAAAATGATTTCTCGTACTAAAAATTAGATGTTGCGACTACCTGTAATTAGTCGATATTTAAATTATTCGCACGAAAATTATTTAATGTTCAATATTTTTATATACAAAGAATTAGTTTTCATTTTAATAATAAATGGAATTTTTTTTATCCATTTTGGGTTTTAAATTAAAAATTTTACGTTAATTGTCATGGTAATGTGTTTTGAGATGTGCTTTATTTAGGAATCGAGAAGATGAGGGAAAAATTATTTTTATTTCCGTTAAGTTATGTAAATTGAAAATAACTTCTTTTGAAAGGTTTCTTTCACTTTTTATTCTATTTAAGTTGTGTTCGTGCTACTTCTCATAGAAATGTATTACATTTGTGGGCAAAATAGATTGAGGATTTTGAACGCTTTGTTTTAGATTATACGTTGTTACGAGATTTTCTAAGAAGGGCGGCAAATATAGCTACTTTTATTAGATACTAGAAGATTAGTCAAATCCAAGCGATTAATATAAAAATTTGAAAAAGTAACCTCGTCACTACGAACATATTGTTACAGAATTATTTGGAGCTATTACAGGATTTGAGATTTAGGAAACACACAATATACCTCGCTGATCTTCTGGTTGATTTAGTGGACTATATCCTTTTATTTTCAGTGTTTGGAAAAAAAAGCGATCGTTGCATGGATATCCCGATGCTGGTAAAATAAACTAATAATGATGGAATCATATTGTGATTGTGGAATCGTACTAGTACACGAATTGTGTGTAACTGGCCATTTGTATGTTTACCCATTTTATTTGTATAGTAGCTACCCTGACTAACCCGTCTGCTTCAGCATGTAATTCATTTATGCGGCCGATGAGCCACGTGCATGGTGGGGTGTTTTTATTGTAAAGTAATACCACTTCATCGAATTGTAGATTTTTCCCCGTTTGTTCCCATCGGTTCGAGGCAAAGAAGTGATCGGCCGCAATGTTAGAAAATAGCTCGGAGTTAGTGCATTGATATTGCATGTATCTTCGTTGGTAAATGCGCATAAGGGCCTCGAATTGAGAATTCCTTCGATTTGGATTGAAATGGTTTGTATTTCTTCAAAGGCGCGGTTAGCAGTTCTAATGATCTTGATTAAGTTAGTTTTGACTGACTTCACTGCCCGTTTCTAGATTCCACCAAAATGTGGTGAGAGTACCGGAATTGAATGCCATTTTATCCCCTTGCTCATTGCGAATTCATTTAAACTAGTGAGAGCTTCGCTGGATAATAATGTCGAGTAATACTCTTCTAGTATTCCTTTTGCTCCTAGGAAATTTGATCCGTTGACTGGAAATATCTCTCTTTGCGCTTTCTTCCATCCGACAAACCTATCTAACGTGGATGAATGCTTGGGTAGTTAGTGATGCAACCTCCAAGTGAAACGCTTTTGTCACGAAGTATACAAATATTACGACGGAACCTGTCACAAGTTTCGCATCTCTTTCTACTTTGGATGAGATCGATATTGGTACCGCATAAACGGCCGCTGAATAAGCCATCTCACTGGCATCGCT
The DNA here is from genome assembly GCA_947310385.1 of Nephrotoma appendiculata. Lineage (NCBI taxonomy): Eukaryota > Metazoa > Arthropoda > Insecta > Diptera > Tipulidae > Nephrotoma > Nephrotoma appendiculata. Next base: position 171,636,397 of record OX371224.1, read on the forward strand.
GAAACCATGCAATTGTATCTCCTTGGAAAACTCTCCTACGAATCGAGGTATTCTTGCTTGATTTAACATGTTAAATTGGCTGTGTAAATTAGCCCATTCTTCTTGTAGGTCCATCGATAATAATTCATCCCAGGATATCTTTCGTAACCATAATGTTTGCATCAACATTTTCATGTTCACTGTAACTGGGTTCAGCCAACCTAATGGATCAAATATCATCGACGTAATCGAAAATATGTTGTGTATTGATCAAGCTTGATTAGGAGCGACCTTGATTTCAAATGAGAAGCGTCCACCGGAGACAAAACATTTGCGTTGTCCTCCGTTCCTCCACAATTTGCATTGCATCGTTTGAATTGCTTAACGACGCAATGTTAGAATGCCATTTCCTTAGTGTAAACCCGCTCTTGGCGAGTACTTGTCCTAAATCCTTTTTTAATTGCTTCTTGTTCAGTTGTCGCTCCGGCTAGTAAATTATCTACAAAGAAATGTTTCTTGTCGGCGCTGATCCATCGAATACCACTCTCAATTTCGCTGTCACCCTTCCTTCACGTATTACTCCATGGTGTGGGAGATCACAAATTTCCTTATCGCAATTATCAGATTTGTTTTTTTTTTCTCGCATATAACCCATTTTGAGATATTCGTCCATAAACTGTCGATACAGTTTCCCAAATTCTTGATTTTGCTTCAATTTTCTTTCCATGGCCATTAATCGCTGCAAAACCAGATGGTAAGATTTTCCCAGTAGTGCTAAATTCAATTTTATTGGAAGTGTTACGACAAGTCGCCCATTTTCATTCTTCAGATATGTTGATTTGAAGCGCGCCTTGCATGCTCCTTCTTCTAATGTTCATGGAATTGTCTCGATCACTTCTTCTTATTTCCAGAATTGTTGCAATGTTTCATCTAAATTCGTCCTTGATCCGTATTAATTTTAATACTTAAGACCAAGTTAAATAGCTGATGAATTCAGAATAAACTAATTGATGATTGTTTAGCTATTAAGCATTCGGATCCATTATACATTACAAGTTCAACCTGAATTTCTTGTATGCCTCAGTACAATCGAATTAAGATACGACGAGTTAGGCCTATACAAATCTATGCTGTTGCTTTGTGCCTAAAACTAGGAAACTTAATACAAAAAGCAGGGTGTGAAATAAATAAATAGAGATGTCATGAACAATTTTACTTCAGCTTTACTTTTTCCCACCCATCTCGATAGTGCGATAGTTCAAATTTTAAGCTCTTCCTCCCACTTTCAATTCATCAAACTTAACTTCGCTTCGCCATGACGAATGAAAAATATGGTCAAAAGTACTGTTCTACAATGTTTTTCTTTCGAATAACAAAAGTGCTGAATTAGGGAATTTATCGTAAGATCGATCCTCATAATGTTCAGATTTAATGTAGTCTAACAAATTACGCAAATTGCGTCATTTCAAAATTTACGTCTTCCACCATTTGCACTTTTTCTATCTACAAATTTGCTTAGCTGCTCTAGCGAGTACAGCCTTTTTAGTTATACTTTATCTGCGATTGTAAATCGGTTTGGAACGTCAATATGGGCTGTATTCTCTTGCTCAACATGAAGAGGCTTCTCTCTCCCCTAATCAGCACCACGTGCTGATGCAGCGTATGTGCACTGAAAAAAAAATTGTTTTCTTATTGAAAATCAGTTGTACAAAATATAGGTTATAACACTTTCACTTTTATATTAATAAACGATTTTCAAAATGATAAAAAGATATTGTTTTTGATACATCTGTAATCATATTGAATGAAATAATGAATAAAACACTGAAACCTTCTTATTTAACGTTGATGTTTTCATTTTGAAACTACTCGTTTATTTATTTGAAAAACATTTATTCATTAGGAATATTATGTTATCAAAATGATTACTCTACATAAAAAATATTTTAAAGTCGAACTTGAAAGCATAAAACATTCTGTAATCAAATCGAAAACACATATTTTTCACAATGAAAGTAATCTGAAGACAGAACATTCTTATTTATAACGTGATTTTTGTTTTACTATCATTATTATAAATTTTGTTATCATAGCATCTATTATATTAATACGCTTAATTTTTTCAAACTCAACGCAAAAATGACAGCTAAACATGATCCGATTCGTTTAAATTTTTCAGGGTAGGTCGACATAAATATAGCGGTGTGCCTTTGCTAGAAAAATCGGAAAAATTCCACCGGGAAGTACCTGAAACGGGTACCTCAGGTGTTTTCAGCAAAATTTTGTCACGACGCCAGAATGCCATGACAAAATATGTTTAAATTGAATCTATGATCATGCGCATTACACCGTGACAATGACAAAATTTATTAAAATTGCCGATGTTTTTGTGATGACACACTGTGATGACAAAATGAGTAGAAAATTTGTAATTGAATCTCAATTAAACAAAACAGAGAACATAAAATGATTTTACATACATTTTGGTATTGATAGTTGTGAGTGTAAAAATAAATTTTGTCATGACATACTCTATCTATTTAATATTTAAAAATTAACCGCGTATATGAATTTACTTTATTTTTGATAAAAGTGCATCAAATTTACATCTTAAAAAATCTTCTTAATTATTTCTTAACCAAAAATTCAATAAAATGTATTCGCGTGACTGATTATTCAGTCACAGGTCAGCTTCTATCTATCTTCTATTATATTAACACTCTTAATTTTTTCAAACTAAACCCTAAAATGACCCCTAAACATGATCCGATCCGTTAGATTTTTTCAGGGTTGGTCGACATAAATATTGCGCTGTGCATAGGCTACAAAAATCGGAAAAATTCCACCGGGAAGTATCCGAAACGAGTACCTCAAGTGGTTTCAGAAAATTTACAAGATTTGACGCTATAAAAGTTTGACATGACTCAGGAGTTTGCTTTATTGAAACCCTGAATTTGTTATTGGCGATTTTCATCGAATGTAGGTAGCGTTAATTCTCGAGAGACGAGATTTGTCAAATTCATTGTTATGACCGTTTTAATCCACCTTGCTTCATAGCAAACTACGATTTACATTTTGTTCACCATATGTCAACTAGTTTATTGCAAAGCGCGAATATATCAAATTATTTTTTATCGAGTCAAAAATGTATGATCGATCTTATGCCGTGATGCGTCTTTCTGTCCACCTACCGAATCAATCAAATCTGTGGTAACAAATCATAGTGGCTTAATTGCAAAATTGTAATTGTTCAGTATAGCAGTTTTAACAAATTTTGCAAATTGTAGAAAATTTTGGGAAATAATTCACCAACTATAAAATACGGAAATACGATTTGAGCTACGGAATAGGAAAAAATTGAAAGAGAGAAATGTCCGTTATAGGGAGATTATTTCAATTGCATATTTTTGGCTTAAATGCACATAAGCCACTATTATTTTTTACCACAGAATAATTACATTCGAAGCAGGTAATGAGGATGAAGCGTTTCTTGCGGCACAAACTGGCCGAACGAAGCTTTAGTGATGGTTTCAGTTCAACTTCAATGATCAAAACGCACGTCATTTCGTAAATACCGACATTCTCCACCATTACGTTTACGTATGCGGTAAATGGCAACTTCGTCAAAGAGGTGGAGAGAAGGTTGTTGCACGAATGTATACATAGCTTCAGCGATGAGGAGTGTTTCTTCCTGCGGCTGCTCTTGCTACATATTCGAGGTTCCACCAGCTTTGAATTTCCAGCTTTGAAACATTCAGCTTGAAGCTACAGCTGCACGGGGTCTGGTAAACGATGATGAATAGGATCACTGCTTAACAGAAACTGCAGTCTTTCAAATGCCAAGACAGCTTCGAGAGACTTTCGCTTATATTTGTTGCTTTTGTCAACCTTCAAAACCTCTTGATATCTGGATGAAGTATGCAGATGACATGACTCTTGATTACAGCCGACACCATATTGAAAATGTAGGAAAATATTTGGCTCTCCACGATATTCTTATACAGCACGGAATTTCTTACGCTATGATCGGCTTACTAACTCCATCAAAAAGTCCCGTAGAAGTGCAAGTCTTCGATACAGTTCGAGAATCCGAAGAAGTTGAATTACGAATTCAACTGCTTAACAAAAAGGAGTTGGATGCATTTCGTAAAACAACTGATGCAGTGCATCATGAAAATGTCTCCAGCCGAAGTTGAGATTTGAATATTTGGTTTGGGCGCGTAAATGGTCATATGATTCCGAGCGCGCGCTTTCCGTTTGAGATATGAGTATTTGACTTGGCACGTAAGTCACACTGTGTGCATTTGAGCACATGCTTGCCGTTTAATATTTAAAAATTAACAGCATATATGAATTTACTTTATTTTTGATAAAAGTGCATCAAATTTACATATTAAAAAAGAAGATTTTAGAATCATTTTGAAGCATTGCTTAACCAAAAATTCAATAAAATGTATTCACCTGACTGATTATTCAGTCACAGGTCCGCTAGTTCCTATTGAAAACACTTAAATTCAGTTTGAAAGTATGTGTTCATTATGACAACAAAAAACGGAAATCACCGTTATTTTTTTGTTCCTTTATAAAAAACAGACGCCAACGTTGCTTCATTTTAATAGTGTTATTTGTGCAAGTGCAATGTTCTTAAAAATAAATTATTAAAGTTTGCCGACCCTATAAGTTTTTATTTCTTGAGTATTAAAATTAATACGTAAATAAGATTTGATTTGAAAATTGATAATTTGTGATAAAATTTTATTGAGGTTAGAAATTAATGAGGTTACAATTCATGAGCATTTCTGGATTTAAAAATCGCATTTTTGGACCGTTTAGCGACATCCGTTGTTTATAAAATAAAGATATTAACATTGTTACAGGCTGGCACTGCCAACCTGCAGATATTCACTAAGCTCCTGCAGAGGCCTCCACGGTGATGTTTTGCCGGCTACGTTCTCAGCGAGAAGTGCGAGGGTCGTGGGGTTTGAGGCATGCAGGGCTCCTGGCCTACACCGTGATTAACAGATAGTTGGGGAAAACGCAAATAATAATAATAAACCCGGATGTTCCGCCGAAATTCGTCGGCCGGAACCTGAGGAACGAACAAAAATAATTATAAAGGAGGAGAGAGGTGCCTTGGTGCGCGCATCCATCCGAATTCAAACGGGGCCAAGCCCTGGTTACGGAATTGGATGCGGGCACCAAGGGACCGCAAACACTAAACCGACACAGAGGGAGTCTCCGCTCCCATCATACCACACCGAAAAATTAGAAATTCATTTTATTTATAGGGAATAACAACAAAAAAACAACAAAAGCAAAACAACTTCCCGAAAGAACACACTTCCCACCCGTACCACTACAAAAGAGAACGAGAGAGAGAGATAGAACAATGCGCACCGAGCGCGCACCCGCTGTGCGGCGCTCGATTACAAAATATATAATTTTTTGAAATTTAATAAAAAATTTTTAAGGAAAAAATTGTCAAAAGAAAAAAAAATTTAAAAATAAAAAAAATTTAAAAAGAACAAAAAAAATTTTACCTTAATTATAATAAAAATAATGTTGCGGCCTTGGTGCCGTCATGCCACAGGTGTCCACCACCCGGACCGTTGGGCGTCTTCCGCCGTAAACTAAAAAATAAAACCAATAGCCGGTTGGCCACCGTTACGTTGCGGCAGACCACCGACACCAACCACATGCAAATGAAAACGGGATACCGGTTGGCAACCCGTTACGTTGCGGGGCCTTTCCCCGATACCAATGTAAATACAAATCAAACAACTGGCCGGCTGGCCACCTGTTTGTTGCGGCAGACCACCGATAACCAAATCAATCGCGGCTGGCCTCACCTGGCCGCCGGATCCGTCGTCAACGTAGTAGCCTCAACTGGCCACCCGAAAAATAACTGTTTGTGGGGCGTTGTCTCGCCCAATAAATGTACAAATATGTATTAGTTTCCTTTGATTGGCGTCCGCCTGCCTTAACCGAGATTGTTGCGACCTTGCCGACGCAGTTATTTGGTTGGGCGTTGTCTCGCCAACCGTAAGCACACAAAAATGTTGACCCAACAATGCAGATTTTTAATAAATTATATTCACTTGGGTCAGCCACTTAGGAGACACTCTTTCCTTATTTTTTTTTTTTTTGTAATCTCAAAATATTCTAAAACTTTTTATTATTTGTTTTTTTTCTTTACATCTAATGCGCCATTTTAACACTACGATGCACTTCCCAAAAACAAAACTTTTTTTTTCAATTTCTGGATTTTATTTATATTATTGGGTTATACAATATATATTTTTATTTTTTATTATACAATATAGTTTTATCTTAATTATATATCGCATGATATATATTTTTAAACAATCAAGACAACTTTTGATTCACAATCCAAGAATGAATCATTTTATTTCCACACCAGAAAAAAAACGAGACTCATTTTTATGTCAAACAAAACTCGACTCAACAAAAATCAAAAACCGAATCCATCAAACAAAAAAATATTCGAGCGTCGCACAGCTCGTAAAACGTTTTAGAAGAAAATGAATCTCTCTTCTCTATCTCTCCTTTATACCACATTTTCGTTGGTACAAAAGAGAGACATATAAGAAAAAACATTTTTTTCAAAACGTTTTACTTTGCACACACTCGATGCGCATTGTTCTCTCTTTCTCTACCATTTTCGTTCCGTTGCCAACATAACAGAAGAAAACACACACGAATCCATCCACCAAGACACCACGTTCACACAGTGAAAAACTCGGACGCAAGAAACCATGGAGAATAGAAACAGATTAACAAAAAATGTCTTGTTAAGACAACACAGTCGTAACAACATCTTGCTACAAAAGTTAAAAGTATATTTGAAGTAAGTATTATTATTTTGTTATTGGTTAAAGATAGTTTCTGGGAAAGGCGGTCTATTTATCGACAGAAATTTGAGGAACAACTTAAAATTTGGCAGTCAAATTTACTAAATCCAACTGAATGTTGTATTAGAGAAGCCACAAATATGGATGATACCCATTATAAGTTCGAACCGGATTATAAAGATGATGTTAATTTAAATTTGAGTCAAATTTTAAATGCTATACCACGAGAGGTCGTACTATTATCATTTATTACTACACTACAGAACACATTAAACGATGGATGTAGAGCAATCCTTTAAGATATCATCAACAGTTTCCATATTCAACATAAAATAAAAGTATGTAACTTCTAGTTTAGCAAGAATCGTATCCAATTAAACAATTTAAAACTTCGCCACCGAAGAATTGGTAAGTAATATATTTGGTAATCAATATGTTACGATTAAAGTGCAAAATTTATGTGCTGACCAAAATTACAAAAAAAACTTTCTCTACTTCGAAATTTATAAAATGGTAATCCTATGTTCCCGTCTCATATTTGACTTATTACCCAAAGGCTTACTTTTTATGGTTTTATTGAATGGTCATCTGCCATAATAGAGGCTTATGGCTTCAATAACTTTGACGGAGAACGATAGAGGTAACCGCATAGTTCAAGCAGCTTAGCCCTCTGATGAGAAATAAATGAGACTAAGGAGATATCGAAGGGCTGAGTAGAGTCTGCAAACAAGTCGACGACATGGTACCATTTTACAATTATTGATTTACCGATTTCGCACTTTAACCGTAACATATTCACCAAAATAATATATTCGTTTTATACTTTATTTTAACTATTACATATTTAACTTTTAGGGAACCTATTTTGTTAAGCAGCAAGACAAATGTGTAGTTTCAAAAATGTACTCAAAATATTTTAATTCTTTGCGAACTATGAAGGATTGTGGCTTAATGGCAAAAATAAATCGTATATCAGTAGCAGCCTTCAAAATAAATTTTTGAGAATTACAGTGGTGACTTTGGTAATGTTTATAATGTTGAGAGTGGTAGGAGTGGTTTTGTTTTATTATATAACAAACAAAATTATAACATCGATTATAAACCACCGGATTTATTTTCATTGGAAGTCGATCCTGAAAAATATATATTAATATAATTACTAGTACTATGATACTACTGTAATGTTTAAATTTGCATTAGAATAACAAAGAGCCAATTGGAAATCGGTTGCTTAAAATTGAGATTTGGAACACCATTAGATTGAAACTAAAACTTATCGATGTAACCAGCTTGCAGAATTTATTCAACATTCAGAAGACTCCACCAATGACGTTTTCGGCAAATGGCTTCATTATAAAAAAGCACTTGGATATAAATTGGTAAGGTCTGAATGTAAAATGCACTGAAAATTTGACTAATTACTATTTTGTATACATTGTTTAGAAGTTTATTTGTTTTTAAATTATTTTCGGCTGCAAATATTTTATCCGATAATTTGAAAGTTCCAGAACGAACTTTATCAAAATAATGCAGGAGAAAACATAAGATGCCGCAAACCGAAGAATATTAGAAAATCGTATGAGTAACCCTAATCACAAAGCAAGATAGATGGCCAAAACACTACTATATTGTATTTATTACATACATTATGGCACGCAGCACTTCTAAACAAGCGTGTATCAAATACACCATTATATTTTCAAAATTTAATATTTTTAATAGGAGAGACAGTAACAGAAATAGAAGAAAAAATTAAAATTGAATTAACCAATTCTACCTTTCGTAATTGTACAAGCCGTATTAGAAAATCCGACCAATTTTGTAATAGTTTTTTATGGCTGTCGGTATCAGTTTAAATTTATCTTACAAGCACTAGATATTTGCTGCAAAATATGCGTGCTCTTCAATCTACAATATCCTCAGTCCTCCGAACTAGAATGGAATTTCATACAATTATATTATTATAACATAATAACAACTTTAGATAGAGAGCATACGTTTATTAATTTAATAATTAACAAATTAGTAGACTACTAATTTTAGATTGAAGCTGTTATGTGATAGTTTGAATTCATTTTTTAGTAAACTGATTTACAATATAGTAACAACAAACAATAATTTGCATTATATAATTTGATTTAAGTGTTCTAATTTAAACGATCCAACGATAAAAGATTCGAAATAAATTCATTAAAATATATTATTTCGAATCTTTTATCGTTGGATTATACATTTTATTTTATTTTTACTAAATATATATTTTATTATTATTATATAACATATTAATAATTCGCTTATAATATAAATTTTTAAAATGAAAAATTTTAAAGCATTTTTCTTAACTAGCCCTCCACCCAAAACAAAGATGACTAATATTATATTTGCTAATATTGAGAGCATATTGTATCATATTGAGAAATATTTCTATTAAAATAGTTTTCGTATTGAACGATGATGTTACTTTTTTGTATGTATATTGATAAAATAAGTTCTCAAATACCGTAATTTCGCATTCGTATTGAACTGTCATGTGTTCACAGTGAAAGATTTTCAACCTTCTTATAATCATTTTGATTACATTTATTTTCAATCTGATTACTTAGTGTTTTCGTTATCACTGCATAAGGTTTCTTAAGGATTACGCAATTTTCAATAGGATAAAAATATATAAATATTATATTGACAACATATGTTATTTTATTAATAAACGATTGTTATCGGTTGTATATTAAACACAAATTTAGTATTTAGATAGCAATTTTATCATTATGAGTAGCATTTTTTTTTCAGTGTGTGAATTACATTCGATACACTTACTAAATGATTTTCGAATGGTAATTCATCGACGTTAAGACGTTGTAATTCCGGGAGTATTTAACGTAACCAAATAGATATAAGTGTATCTGTAACTTGCCAATTTTGTGCCGGTACTATTCTTTGGCTTATCTCATCACAATTGCTACATACTTCTAGACTAAATTAACCAATATATTTTTCTCATCATTTGAGTCTTGTGTAAGGTGCCCGTAGGAGCAGGCAAACCTCTATAGAAAATATAAACAATCTGGGCGCTACGCTGTATTGTCAAACATACCTAATATAGTTTTGTCCATATTAAATGTTCAATTGCTTAAATACGAAATAGACTTACATAGCTTTTTACAATCTTGTCTTGCACCTACATATTTTTTTCTTATTTGACAATGTTAAAAGAACCATATAGAATTGTGTTTAATATATTTAATATATTTTTAAATATTATATTTATATTATTTTATATTATATTTTTAAAAGATTATTTAAACATTTGAAACAAAAAATTGAAGGCTTCAAAATGGCAGACAATGCGAGGAAGAAGCAAATACCTATTCAAAATTGTTGAATTTTGATGAAACTATAATTACTTTATAAGTACAGCCAAATATAGTACAGCTGAGGAAACAAACAATGAAGAAACAGTTGACAACGATCTAAAAAACTTAATTTGTGACAAATTTGGCTTAACAGAGGAAATTTTTATTAGACTCTGGTAATATAAGCGCTTCGTATATAGAATCGAGGTGCGATAGTTTGAAGTTTTAATCAAATTGAGGCAATTTAAATTTTAGATTTTTGTGCTTAAATCAAATAACTTCAAATGATTTATATTTTTTTTTTCTTGCGCCACTACAAGTAATTTGCACCAACACCACAATTGTTGTCAACAATTTGAAAATTCGACAAGTAAACTTGAACGAGAAGAGAATCAAGAAGGGAAAATGGTTAACCCGCCCAATAACATAAACCGCCTTAGATTTACATTAAATCTTCATAACAACAAACGGGGTGTTTACGTAATGCAAATTTAATATGAAAATGGCGGCTGCGATTACGCGATAAACTTTCACGAACCAATTATAATTCTCAACAATAATATGAAGACATCTTCAACAGAATTATCGCACGTATTATGCACTCACAAGATTACTGATTTGAAGAAGCAACAACACTCGTACAAACATTCGATTTGATTAACCAACATCTGTTATCACCAACATCAATAATTTGAAGGTATACTATATTTGATTCATTGGTCCTTCGAGGAAAAAGAATCACGCTAGGTGAAACGCTCCACAACAGCAACAATAACAAAAATTTATTATGGAGAAATTATTAAAACAACAAAGTGATCTGGGCGAACAGATACAAAAACTAATCTCAAATATAAGGAAGGATCCAGCTCCCCGGAAAACAAAGGCCCACCTGGAAAAACGAAGAGAAGAAGTCGCGGATATCTACACAAGATATAAAGAAAACGATAAGCTATTAATTGGCTACGAAGGCATAGACAACTTGCCTTACATAGAAGAACGCAAACATATAAAACGTGCATGTGATAGCATAACAGCTAATATCAACTATAAGCTGGAAACTGTCGCAACAACCCCAACTACAAAAGCAGCAGATGACAACGCAATTGAAAAACTGCCGATAGCAATAACAACTAAGCTAGCAGAACTGAATAACTTGGATATCGAAAGCACTCATACAGCCAGCGCAACTACGGCACAACAAAAAGTAGTATCCAAGTTGGTAATCCCGACGATTCAAGTTAACAGCGATGATCCCAAGGAAAGGCTGCTCAGAAAGCAGTTAATAAAAATGAATCACTTGGAGAATATCATCATTCAAGCATACAGCTTCATAAACGAAAGAAAAGAAGCTGAATACCTGTCACAAAAAAGGAAACAACTAAATACGACAATGGAAAAAATAGATGAGCTGCACGAAGAAATACTGCTAGAAACAACTGAAGAAGACTTAGAATAACAAGAATATTTTAAAAACAACATTTACTTCGAGATCAGCAGCCGTGCAGAAGAATGTACTGCTAAGCTACAACAGGCGGTCCATAAGACGATTGAAACAAGTACAACAAACACCAACAATCAGCAATCAAAAAATTACAGGTTAAAGGAAATTGAGATACCAAAGTTCAATGGGAACTATCAAGATTGGGTTGGGTTCCATGAACTGTTCTCAAAATTGGTAGATCAAAACGTTAGTCTAACAGATACACACAAAATCATGTATCTCAAAACACATTTGGAGGGAGCAGCGAGGAAAATCATCCAACATTTGCAGCCAATAGGAGACAATTATAAAAGCGCGATGGAAATACTGGGCATCAAATATCAAAACAAAAGGTTGCTAGTAAACAACCATATTAACGCTATTTTTGCCCTACACAATATTCAACAAGAAGCAGCATCTGCAATTAGAATATTGCATGACACCGTCAGGGAAAATCTGCATGCAATAAAGAATTTAGGAGTCGACATTGCGACCTGGGGTGCTTGGCTAGTTCCATTTCTAACGAAAAAACTTGACAACGAGACTCTTAAATCATATGAGATGTCATTAGAAAATCCAAAGGAGATTCAATGTACCAACGGATTTCTCAAGTTTCTGGAACAGCGGTATCAACTGCTAGAAATCTTACGACTACCAAAAAAATTTTGGGAGTTAGAAGAATGCATTCACCAAAGCCCACGCATTCACACAAAGCCAGAGAAGGAGTGTGAAGAATTCGTTAATGACACGCACAGGCGACTGAAAAATGGGCGCTACGAATTACGTATCCCATTTCAGAAGGCTTCAGCTATGCATTTGGGAGATTCTAAACGCATGGCAATAGCAAGGTTCCTTCAAGTCGAAAAAAGGTTGTCAAGAGAACCAAATCTCATAAAAAGTTGGACTAAGACTTTATGCGTGAATATAAACAACTTGGTCAAATGGAGATGCTGAAAGATGAGGAAGACTCAACTGTAGCATATTATCTTCCACATCACGCAGTGATGAAATCAGACAGTACGACTACAAAGCTTAGAGTCGTGTTCGATGGGTTGGCAAAAACAACATCCGGTGTATCATTGAATGACTTAATGCTAAACGGTCCAACGTTACAACAGGATCTAATATCAATTCTAATGCGATGGAGAAAACATAAATTCGTTATCAAAGCCGACATAGAGATGTTCCGCTAGATCATGAAGAAGATCAAAACTATCAACGGCTCCTGTGGAGAGAATCACCAAAAGAAGAAATCAAAACGTTTAAACTTAAAACAGTAACATATGGAAATACGTCAGCAACATATTTAGCCACTAAAGTCTCATATCAACTAGCACATGATGAAATAAAAAAGTACCCAATCGCGTCAAAAATAACGTTAAAAGATTTCTATGTTGATGATCTGCTTTCAGGAGCTGATACATTAGAAGAAAATGCTTCTTCTGAAGCCCAATCACAACTCATACAACTGCTAAAGGCTGGAGGTTTTAATCTAAGAAAATGGGCAAGTAACAAAAAAGAATTGACAACGTACATCTACCTAGAAACGCTCGTGAAGATGGGCTATGTGCTCCATAAACATCGATGAAACAATTAAGACGCTCGGAATAACCTGGAACCCAGTTTTCGACAATTTTGGGTTTAAAATATCATTGTCCGAAAATATAAAAGAACCAACAAAAATAAGCATATTGGCAGAAGTATAGCCAAACTATTCGATCCATTAGGATGGTTTGCACCCATCATCATCCACGCAAAATTATTAATGCAGAAACTATGAATAGCTGGTGTCGGATGGGATGATACTCTAAGTATTGAACTACAACAACAATGGAGTAAATTCAAAGAAGGTTTGAATGCAATTGAAAATATTAGCATAAGTAGATGGATAGAACACAGGCAACAAGGCGAAAGTGAACTACATGGATTCAGCAATGCATCAGAGAAGGCTTTTGCAGCAATGGTATACTACAAGACAATAAATTCCCAAGGCACACCGGTCGTTTATCTAATAGCAGCAAAAACCAAAGTCGCTCATATAAAAAACAGAATATCGTTACCAAGTTTGGAATAATGCGGTGCCGTACTATTGGCAAAGTTATTAAAAACAGTTCAAGATGCCATGGATTTGGAACACGCTACTACCTATGCGTGGACGGATTCGATGTAACGCTTGGATGGATAAAAGGCGATCCCAGTAAATACAAAACTTTTGTGGGTAACAGAATAGCTGAAATTCAGTCGCTTATGCAACCAAGTCAGTGGCATTATGTAAAATCCAAATATAACCCCGCAGATGTAGCTTCACGTGGCATGAACGCACAAAACTTGCGAAACTATAAACTTTGGTGGGCAGGACCAAGTTGGTTGAAAATTAAAATTATCCATTAGCGCTTGAACCAACTGAAGAAGCAGCCAATGAGGAACTAAAAACGAGTAAGGCAGAAAAAACAGTAAACTACCATCACTAAATCCATTCATGGACGAAAATGGTTTGTTGAGGGTCGGCGGTAGATTACAAAAATCACAACTCATGTATGATCAAAAGCATCAACTAATTCTACCAAAAAATCATATTTACTCAAACCTCATCACAATTGAAGCACACCATCTTGTATTACAAGGAGGCGTACAAGCAACTCTAGCACAAATACGTTCAAAATATTGGATTTTGGATGGTAAACGGTTGGATGGTAAAGTTTCAGGAGGTTATGAAGGGGTCCTCATACCAAGAATGGCCTATATTCGGCCACTAAATGATCCACCATAATATTTAATGGAAGTTGAGATTTTCGGTGTTGGTCATCGGTCTCACTATGATTTTCGGACAGATCTGCTTCTAGCCTTTACGGGTTAGAAGTTTCAGGAAGTTGTGATGGGGTCCTCATACCAAGAATGGCCTTTATTTGGCCACTAAATGATCAACTATAATATTTAATGGAAGTTGAGATTTTCGGTGTTGGTCATGGGTCTCACTATGATTTTTGGACAGATCTGGATCCATCCTTTACGAGTAAGAAGTTTCAGGAGGTTGTGATGGGGTACTCATACCAAGAATGGCCTTTATTTGGGCACTAAATGATCAACCATAATATTTTATGGAAGTTGAGATTTTCGGTGTTGGTCATCGGTCTCACTATGATTTTGGACAGATCTGGTTCTAGCCTTTACAGGTAAGAAGTTTCAGGAGGTTGTGATGGGGTCCTCATACCAAGATTGGCCTATATTCGGCCGTTTTACGAACACCCATAATATTTAATGGAAGTTGAGATTTTCGGTATTGGTAATCGATCTCACTATGATTTTCGGACACACCTGGATCTAGCCTTTACAGGTTAGAAGTTACAGGAGGTTGTGATCGGGTCCTCACACCAAGAATGGCCTATATTTGGCCACTAAATGATCAACCATTATATTTAATGGAAGTTGAGATTTTCGGTATTGGTCATTGGTCTCACTATGATTTTCGGACAGATCTGGTTCTAGCCTTTACGGGTTAGAAGTTTCAGGAGGTTGTGATGGGGTCCTCATACCAAGAATGGCCTATATTCGGTCGATTTACGATTAACTATAATATTGAGTGGAATGTAGAGGAAATCTGTGAACCGTAATTGGTAGCAACTCCTAATTAAAACTTTCTCGATTTTTATAGTTATTCACAAATATTTCAAAAAATCATTATAAACAAAATTATTCAAATTATAATTTGCTATGAAATTGGTCTAAAATTTAAGCGAAGATGTTTTTAAGACAGATTGATTGATCAGTCTTAAACTTAGTCAGTCTTTTCCAAAATTTGACTAAAACGGTGTTCTAGGAGTAGACACCGTTGTGACTGTTTTTTAACTTTTGCAATATTGAAAGGTAAAAGATTTACGAAACCCGACTAATAACTATAAGAATCTAATAAATTTATAGATTAAGTGTTCCAGAAGATTAATCAAAGAATAGGAATGAAGATTTTTGACCTAACAAAAGTTTTTACCAAAATTTTAGTAAATTTTATGTCTCACCTTAGAAATCAAGTATGATGTATTTGAGATTTACGATGTGTACATTCGTTTTAAAACAAAGTCGGGTGCTGCTTTTTATATATTAGGTTTGCAAGTAGAAACTCGGGTTTTTCCGGTCAAATTCAACTTTATTGAAAATATAATTGTTACAAAGATTAATTTTCGAAATATTCGCCATTATTATCTATGGTCATTTGTCATTTATCAGGTAGATGATGAATACCTTCGCGATAGAAACTTGGTGGTTTCGAAGCAAAATAGTCATCGAGCCATTTTTGCACATCTTCAACTTTCGTGAACCACTAGTCTTTCAAATATGATGACATCGATCTGAATAAGTGGTTAGAGCGAGCCAAGTCTAGAGATGCTGTACGCCGTTTGCTGTTCGGACTTTCTACAAATTGCGAATGTAACATAACGCTCGTATCGGACTTTATCTTAAAAAGAGAACCTAGTCTCACAGCAGAATTTTATTGTTCCAGCTGTTCAAAACAGTCAACCGAGAATCGCCCATACATTCAAATAAATGTCGGCCGAATATAGGCCATTCTTGGTATGAGGACCCCATCACAACCTCCTGAAACTTCTAACCTGTAAAGGCTAGAACCAGGTCTGTCCGAAAATCACAGTGAGACCGATGACCAATACCGAAAATCTCAACTTCCATTAAATATTATGGTTGTTCGTAAAGCGGCCGAATATAGGCCCTTCTTGGTATGAGGACCCCATTACAACCTCCTGAAACTTCTTATTCGTAAAGGCTAGAACCAGATCTGTCCGAAAATCATAGTGAGACCGATGACCAACACCGAAAATCTCAACTTCCATTAAATATTATGGTTGATCATTTAGTGGCCAAATATAGGCCATTCTTGGTATGAGGACCCCATCACAATCTCCTGAAACTTTTTACTACTCGTAAACACTAGAACCAAACCTATCCGAAAATCATAGTAAGACTCGACATAAATTTCAAGACAACAACAAGATATAAACAATTTGTGGTTACTTCAAAAATCTTTAACGAAAAACTATTTTGTTGTTTGTACTCTCTCTCTCTCTCTGGCCTTCACATCCCATGAAGGGATTTCGCCGCCTGCACTAAGGCCCTCCATCCATCTCGATCCACCGCTCTCGTCCTCCAGTTTCGACATCCTAATGTTCGTAGATCTTGTTCGATGTCGTCGCGCCAGCGTTGTCGGGGTCTTTCTCTACGACGTACTCTGGCTGGTTGTTGGTGGAACACTTTATTTATCATCCGTTGTTGGGGAGACCTTGTAACGTGGCCGAGCCATCTCACTCAATTGGATTTGATGAATCCGATAATAACGCTGCCTCCGAGGAGTTGCTTTATTTCGTGATTCATACGAACCCGATATTCGTTGTTCGCAACTTTAATTGGACCAAAGATTGAACGGGCAACCCTCCTTTCGAAGGTAGATAATAATCTACAATCGTTAGTGGTCATGGTCCAGCTCTCGCTTCCGAAAGCCAGCACAGGTCTTATAAGTGCTTTATAAAGTGCGAGCTTGCACGACTGCGATAGATGTTTCGATCGCAATAATCTTGATTTGGCGTAGAAAACTCGTTGTCCGGCAGCGATTCGGGCTTTTATTTCTGCCTACATATCATTCGACTATGTTATAACTGACCCGAGGTATTTAAAGTTTTCGACGCTATCAAAGTTGTGGTCGCCAATTCCGAGATTTGCCGTAGAGATGTTCCTAGGTGTTACTAAATATTTGGTTTTACTGCTGTTCACCTCCAAACCAAGTCTTCTTGCGCAGCGATCGAGCGGTATGAAACTGTCTTTGATATCGCTAGGTCTTCGGCCAAAAAGCACGATATTTATTATTTATTATTTTATTTATTTATTTATTCAAAAAAATATAACGAATTTTGTGCCGAAAAAACGGCAGAAGCAAATTCGCGTAATACATAAAAATACAACATAATCCTAATATTTACAAAATTAAATGATTAAAATGAGAATAAAATGTGATAAAAGCTTACAATAAAATGACTAAGATACTAATACTATTACTACCATTACCATTACTACTACTTTTACTACTAAATTTCAACTTCATAATATGTGACTAAATACATCAAGTTTTATGTAATAACCCTGAATAAATAGGAGATATCAACAGTTTCAAATAGCCATTGTTTAACTCTAGGTAAAAAGGACTTCAAATGAATGTCCTTCCTAATGTAAATTGGTAGCGCATTAAAAAAGGTTGGTGCAGCGACCAGAATAGAGCGTCGGAAGTGGTCATTGAAGAATCTTGGGATGTTACAAAGAAATTGATGGTTACCGCGAAAATTGTAACGAAAATCGCTTCTCATTATTTGTTGACCACTTCGATTAAAAAAAACTCTCAATACCTTATAAACATACAAATGTTTCAACGGCAAAATATTCGTCGTAAAGAATAAATTCCATGATGGTTCAGTTCTTGGTTTCTTTAGATATATTCTCAAAATCATTTTCTGTAGAACATATAAAGGATACGAAGTTGCAGCATAACAACCACCCCAGCACGACAATCCATATTCCAATTTAGCCATAACTAGCGCACGGTAAGCTATTTTTAGAACCGACGGAGGACAATAATCACGAAGAAGGTAGAAAATTCTAGCAGTTGATGACAGATACTGGTGGACTGAATTAACATGCGTTTTCCAATTAAGGCAAGTATCCAAGTGAACACCAAGATATTTAAACGAGTCAACTTATTCGATATCAAAGCACTCAGAGTGGCAACCACTAGACGCACAATCATACCTGCTGTGATTAGTCACCCGCGGCAAAATAGACGTATTAAAGCTACCAGACAATTTAAACAACATGAATTTAGTTTTCCGGCTTAAGATCAGGCGATGTTTGTCGAACCATGAGAGTAAAACTTTTAAATCAGAATTGATCATCGAAATAACGTTGCTGGGAGAATTCCCACAGTAAGCCAGAGCAATGTCATCAGCAAACCCGGTTGAATAACCATGAAGATTCAATTTAAATACGGAGTTTGTGTAAATGAGAAACAGCAGAGGGCCTAATACTGAACCCTGGGGAACACCAACGTCAATAAATTTCGGATCGCTTAAATTATCATTTATCTTAACTCTCACCGATCTACCATCTAAATACGATGCTAACCACTTATTTGCCACTCCTCTAAACCCTATATCATACATAATAGATAGCAGAAGCTTGTGATCAACCATATCAAAGGCTTTAGCTGTATCAATAAATAAAGCACCGCAGCTATTACCTTTATTTAAACCAGTGTTGATTGTATTTAGAAAATCTAACAAGGCCGATTCGGTACTCATACCATGACGAAAACCATGTTGATGGATACTCAGCACACCCGTTTTATCTAAAAAATTGGAAACCCTATTTTTAACTACCTTTTCAAGAACTTTTAGGATTACTGGCTGCAAGGCAATAGGTCTATAATTACCTTTATCAAGGCGATTACCATTCTTGAAAAGGGGAATTATAGTTGCTGTTTTCAGTCGATCGGGTACAACTCCCAACTCAAAGGAAAGGTTAAAAATGTGTGCAAGAACGGGACTAATATGCCCAGCAATGACTTTTAATATATAATTACTCAGGCCAACATTATCAATTGAGTATTTAGGTTCTAAAGCACAAATGATTGAAAAAACTTCATAACTAGATACTGGGGTCATAAAAAACGTTGTCGGACCGAAATCAAAAGGCAAATTGAAACTAGATGACGTGTTGACAGAGTCAAATTTAGCACCTAAATCTTTAGCAACACTAGAAAAATAACAATTAAACTCATTAGCAATTTCTAGATCACTCGTAAGAAGTTCTCCGTTCTGTGCTAAAATAGATTTGACTAGTGAAGTTTTAGGTTTACGAGTCAGAATCTCGTTCACTAAAATCCAGTTTTTTTTTATATCACCGCGGTTAGCAGAAAAACGCTTAGAATAATAGGTTTCCTTTTCATTTTTGATATCTACATTAATTATGGTGCACATTCTGTTATAGCTATCACGAAGTACTGCATTATCAGGACGCTTATTTAACTTGGACCGCAGTTTATTCCTTTTATTAATACGTCGCGCAAGGTCAAAGGAGATCCAAGGCTGCAGGCGTTTAATTTTAGACGAGCAATAAGTGTCATCATCTGCATATCCAAGAATTTGGCCTGACTTATTAAATATACAGCGCGAGGTTTCGATGTTGCTTTTCCTCACTACGTACTCAAGCGCCAGATTGAACAGCAAAGGCGCGAGTGCATCACCCTGTCGAACACCAGATGTTATTTCAAAGGGGTCTGACACAGATCCTTCAATTACGATTCTACATACAGATCCGGATGTTGATAATTTACACAGAGAAACGAGTTTCTCCGGGATTCCCAGGCATATGAGCGCGGTCCATAGGTTGTCGCGGTTTATACTGTCATACGCCTGTCTGAAGTCTATATATAGCTGATGTATGGTTATGTTGTACTCCCAACATTTTTCCAAGATCATCCTCATGGTGAAACACTGGTCAGTGGTCGATCGGTTGGGACGAAAACCACACTGATAGTCGCCAATGATGTTTTCGGCGAAAGGGATGAGTCTGGCAAGTACAACATTAGCCAACACTTTGTAAGCAGTGTTCAATAGAGCTATGCCACGAAAGTTTTCACATTTAAGACGGTCGCCTTTTTTATGCAACGGACATATGAGTGCGGTCTTCCAGTTCTCCGGCAACTCTTCTTGGCCCCAAATACAAACGACGAGATCGTATAAACTTGTTGCAAGAGTAGCGCCTCCGAGTTTAATTAGTTCTGCGGGGATGCCATCGAGACCGGGTGCCTTGCCGTTTTTCAATCGACTAATAGCTGCGTCTACTTCCTCTGCTGTGGGATATTCGACAAAGAACTCTTCACCTGGCGGAGCTATTGCTCTAATGGGGGTTTTTTCGTCATTCCGATTTAGCAGATTTTGAAAGTAGGTTTGCCATACTGAGAGAACATCAGCCACGTTTGTTCTCAGCTCTCCATTCCCGTCTTTGATGGCTGTACTTCTTGGGTGGAAGTCTTTAGTGAGATTCCTGGCGTTGGCAAAACAGTCCCTTGAGTTTCCTACTTCCGCTTGGAAGCTGATGTTTTCGATGCATAATCTCATATGTTCGCGCTTCTTTTGTCGAAGGAATTTCATCGTGGCTTTCCTAGCGCGGAGATATTCTGCTAGAGTGCTTCTGGTATTGCGAGCCAACCATTTTTCACGAAGCGTTCGTTTATTTTCGACGACCCTTCGGCATTGATCATCGAACCAATCGTTGCGGGGCCTCGGAGGTCTTCTTCCGATGGTGTTTTGCGCCGCGGTTGTTATGGCTGACTGTATAGCGTGCCACTGCTCCTGGATGTTAGGAGGAGCTTCTTCATTGTTATGGGGCCGGTCTAAATAATTAGTGACAGCTGATTGGTAACTCTGCAGTGACGCTTGGTCTTTTAGAGCATCGATATTCCATCGAACGGTCTTTTGTGCTTGTCTGTTAAACGTAGATGACAGTTTGCACTTATACTTAAATATGACAAGCATGTGATCGCTGTCCATGTCTGCACCTCTGTAGGATCTAACGTCAGATATGCTGGTGGAGTGTCTCTTGGACACCATGACGTGATCGATTTGGTTTTCAGTTCTTCCATCATTCGATCTCCACGTTACTTTGTGGATTCTCTTATGTGGGAAAAACGTACTTGATACAACTAAGTTGTACGTTATTGCCAGGTCGGTGACGCGTTGGCCGTTGTTGTTACTAGTTAGATGCAGGCTGTTGGGAACGATATGCGATGTATTTTCTGCACTCCTACCGATTTTTGCATTAAAGTCGCCCACGATGATTTTAATGTCGTGGTGCGGTATGTTATTTATGACTTCCTCGAGCTCGATAAAGAAGAGATCTTTGATGTCATCTGATTTATCTTCGGTGGGTGCATGCACATTAACGATCGTGATGTTAAATTTCTTAGTGCGAAGTCTGACCGTGCATATCCGCATGTTAATAGGGCGGAAATCGATGATATGGTGCTTCACGCGCCGATGGATGAGGAAGCCAACTCCAAATTCTCCTCCGTTCTTATGGCCGCTGTAGTGAAGAGTGTAACCATTGGTGGTGTCATGGATCCCACTCCCAGACCATCTAAGCTCTTGTAATGCAAGTACGTCTAATGTGTAACTCCTTGTTTGGTTCGAAAGGTTCCGGAGATCTCCAGCTCTTAAGAGGCTAAGCACGTTCCATGTTCCCATTTTTAAAGCGTTGTCCGTGTACAATTTCCGAGGTCGAGTTTGTGATGAATCCGATATGGTAATCCGAGGCCTTTGTTTAGGGTTCATAACTTAAATGTTTTTATGAGGGAAGGTTGTTGGCCTGCCGCTCAACCCGCTTATTACGTGTGTGGGTCACGTACTGGTGAGAATCTTAGGGCATCCAGTCCTACCTTGAAACACATTTATATAGCGAGCCGCTTGATACAAGACAGACGCCCGCTTCAGCCGCTCCTAACCTGGAGAACAGACGCTGGTTTGGTATTGGTTTTGAGGCGCCAATGGCCCGCCTTGACATGTAGTGTCCATGACTATAAACAGGATTTAGTCTGCTCGTCTCCACTACACCGCCTGATTCATTTAGCGTTACCCAGGGAGCACCGGCGAGGAGGTTTGAATCTAGGACTTTGCCCCCCGTTGTTTGTACTGACATCAATAAAATGTCGTGATATACGATTTTTTGGGCTGACAGTTCTAACGTGATAGCAACTTTAGTTTTTGTGCTAAAAATTATTAGAAATTTTGAGGAATGTTCTTTATCACGAGTTAAATGTGTATATTTTTTATTTTATTATTAGTATAATTTTAGAAATTTAAATTATTATTCATTACATTCAAATTCATATTTAATCTTTGAATTTATGTGATATTCAATGTTTTTCAGTTTTCTGTCATGACAGTTATCAAAATAGATGACGGTATTGCCACCGGCAAAAAATATAATTTTTTGGGCCAGAATTTTGGGCCAACTTCACAAACGTGAACTGGTTGCCTATAAGCGTTCCATAGACAGACTAGCTAAATATTGTTCATATCCTGACGACAACCTCACAAACTCGAGTATTGCTAAAAGATCAAGAGAAAATACATGTGGACTAATAGAACCATCGTTCGAGCAATCTTTACAAGAAATGGAGCACAAGGATGAATTGCTTCACCACCATAAGGTGAGTTTTGGAAGAAGCAAACGTGGACTTTTAACTTAGGTGGAAATATAGCCAACGAGTTATTTGGGGTGCTAGATGACAAGGCCGCGGTGCGTTATGAGGAAGAAATAGAAAAACTCAAGATGAACAACAACCATTTCACGGCGTTATTAAAGAATCAAACGTCAATCATAGATGCGACTATAAACGTCTTAAAAAATAGACAAGAAGATGTCAACAAGCATTGGCTGGTGTTCAAGAATCAGTTAGAGGAGGCCTTGGAGAGCAACGATGAAAAAAGCAACTTTCTACGCATGATTGCATTCAAGGAGATTCAAGATACACTGATAGAAGCAGTATTGAATACGCACAATAGAGTCATCACCACGAGGCTTTTAACGACCCAACAACTGAAAAAAGAAATAGATTTTATGACGAGAAATCTACCACCTGAACTAATGCTTCCCAATATCGATGACACAGATGACATATTGGCACTATACCAGCTCATGACAGCCAAGACAAGGCTGCAAGGCAAATGATTGATATTTGAGGTGAAGCTGCCATTATTATATAAGGAAATATACCAAATATATAAGCCCATACCGCTGCCTACCCCCAACCTATATTTATACGGCCACAAATGGAACTTCTTGTGACAGATTTGCATCGGCACATATATTCTTCAATGACAACTTCTGAATGGCAAAACTGTATCAGCACCAACGACTTTAGCATATGCCAGTTAACCCAGGCTATGCATGAGAATCAAGAAGATGATGTTTTATGTGAGCTGCTCCTGCTACGACAAGAAAAAGTGAATAACAAATGCGAGGTGGTCGAAAGGAAGACGAAAAACATGCCCGATACATGGATCCAACTAAGAGATTACAGATGGCCTTATTCAGTACCAGCTGAACGTACGATCAGTATCGTTTGTCAACAAGAGCCATTTTCTACAAAGATATCAAGAAGCGGAATACTAAGCTTAGGCTCTGGTTGTACACTAAAGGGAAGAACCATAAGCATACCAGCGAAGCAATCGTACTATCACAAAGTATACTCCTCAATATTACCAACATTTAATCTCTCAATAGAAATGACCAAGCGACCACAAGGTTACTTCCATCACTTTCAAGACTTGTCAAAGGTACAAGGAATCGAAGAACTACAGCAAAGAATAAAGGCAGTAACGATACATACAGGAGAAAGCTTCTCTCATTACCACGTGCACCATTATGCACCACTATGCACTCACGTATGGGCTCCTTGCGCTCATACTCATAGGCATAGTCCTCGTGGCAATCAAAAGGAGAATTGATGCAACCAAAAATAAACCAGCCAGAGTCACTCCTCTAGAGGCTCTGGTATAAAGCACGATAATCTTCACATCTTGGCCGGGGAGAATGTTATAACAACAACACTTATACTATCAAATTATGACATTGAATATATCAATTTTTCCATATACATACATATACATCCGTTAAATACTGATGACACGGAATATGTATATCGGTTTTCATATTGACTAGAGCATTTACATTTAATTTTACATTTATTTTGCATAGTCAATAGTTTTATAAATGATCTTTTTTGTATATAAATCAAATAAATTATGGAATAAATATTAGTTCTTACACAACAGTCAACGTGTTTCTGTCCAGCCCTGACCAACAGCAAGCGGTTAAACAATTACTGTTCGTTCAACGAAAATTAATTTCGACCAGCATGACGACACCCATGTATAAACTTAATACGACTGCAAAGGGTTATAGCCGACCGCTTAGACCTCGTTGATCCATCATCCATTTGAGTGAACCATGGTCCGTTATAAGAGTGAAGTCATGTCCTTCTACATAGGGACGGCACTTCTTAATTGCAACGATAGCAGCGAGTCACTCAGCTCCGTTATGGAGTAATTTCTCAGAGCACTATTAAGTTTTTGCAACATGAATACCAGCGGCTGTTCATTCCCATTATCATATCATCCATCTGATACAACGCAGCTCCAACTGCCTCCATCCTAGCATCACAACGAATGAAAAAAGGTAAGTTATAACTGGGGTTTCCTTACACTGGTGTGGTAGATAATTTGAATTTGAGCGCTTCAAAAGACTTCTGCACCTTCGTCACCCAAGTGAACTGCCCTTCCTTCAAATAGTTAGAAATTGGAGGTGTTACAGAAGAAAAATTTACAATAAAACGGCGGGATCAGCCGGCCATTCCAAGTAGACAACGAGTTTGTTTAGACGAAGTAGGAGGTAATAAATTCATGATTGCTGATATCTTTTCAAGGTTTCTGGTCTTAGTCCATTCTCGCCTACTAGGTACCCAAGAGATTTAATTTCTTTCATGACGAAGCTGCTTTTTCTCAATATTAATCGTGAGCCTATCGTTTCTGAGATGATTGGCAACCGCTACTAGCAGTTCAAGGTGCTTCTTCAATGTGCCGCCTGCGTGATGAGCAAATCATCAAGGTAAACTAACACCTTAAGGTACAAGACATGTCATGAAGCTCGTGAGGAATTACCAGATGCTACAGGCGGCACATCGACTCGTAACAAAAAAAACGTATTGTTGTTCAGATAATTGATTTTATGTGTATCTGAGAGTCTTTCATTTTGGTCTACCAACCTTTTGAATATTTCTGAGAAACTATTCCATTTCATGTTGGCTCCATAAGATGTGGGTATATTAATAGGTTTCATAGTTTTATCTCTGACGTTATGCCATTGGTAGATAATGTTTCTTATATCGCATTGGTCATTTTGCTTGCCATCGATGTGTATTCTAATTTTGATGTTTCATAATCAACTGTTGCGAAGTACCTTAACCTATCATGCTCATCGTCTGAGGCTTCGACACAAAGTTCCTTGTGCCTATCGATTATATGATCGCGACATGTACTGCATGGCGAATTGCAAAGATGGCTTGCCTTGTTTTTCTTCCAAAACATTTTTGACCTTCGTTATTTCGCTGTACAATTCCGTCATTTTACAATTTCCTGTTCGTGGCAAACGGTTGAGCGTACTGTTGCTGCTTTGATCAGCTGGTATTTTAGTTGATTGTTTGGAATTTTTATTAGACTCGTCAGTCTCTGGGGGTATATAATGGTGGCAGTGTGTGTTTCAAGCTTTTTGTAGGTTGATGCCAATATGGTTCGTTAGGTGGTGTATGCATGTTTTTTTAGATTGGATTATGATCTCTATGCACATTTTAACTTCGTTTCTATATACCTCTTCGCCTTGCGGGTTGATCCTGCTTTGTTATACAATTGCTTTCGAATCGAGCTAATTTTACTTTAATTATTTCTTGCTGGTCAAGGTTGTAATTATGACTGGTTGCTTTGTGACTGATGACTGATGATACTGAGTTTCGCTGCGGTTATGTGATGAATATGGTAAGATTTTTATTCACTTGTTTTTTATGTTGGTTGTTTTTAGTTTCAAACGACCAATGTTTATTTATAGGGATTATTGTGCCTAGTACCGGTGTGAAGTTTCTAGAGTTAATTAAGGGGTATATCCTCTATCCGGTCGCAGATTAATTATTTGCGATCAGAAATATGGTTACTAGATTTAATTTGCCATGCCAATCGACACATTTTTTTTAAATTTGAATTTATTTTGCGATTGTAGAGTAGAAATCTACGAAAAGACTGCTACAACTTTTCAGAGGTCGCAGTATTTTTATGTATTTCTACTTAACAATCGCAAAAAAAATTTAAATTTAAAAAAGATGTGAGAATTGGCATGGCAAAATGAATCTAGTAACCATATTTTTGATCGCAAATAATTAATTTGCGACCGGATAGAGGATATACCCCTAAAAGTGTAGCGTACGCAACAAATATTCTGCAGCGTATGCAACTTATCTATGCAGTGTATGCAACTTATTTAACATGTAAATAATTATTAAAAAAACCACAAAAACTAACATTAAATTAATAATTTCGAATTAAAAACAAACGAAAAATATATGTACAAATATGTATTAAAGTTTTCAAAGTTTTATCATACACTAATATTTACCAATTGAGATTAAACACATAATTATCACTCCATCCTAAAGTTTTTGCAATATAGCCACTAGTATTCTCAAATAGTAGACATTCGAGCCTATTCAAATGTGTATAGCCTGTACATATAAAAAGGGTTGGACTCTTCTGACAAAATTTCATATTTTGATAAAAAAAATTATATGGAAGCTGTACCTACACTCCCAATTAACACTCCATCCTAGAATTTTCGCAATATAGCCATTATTATTATCGAATAGTAGACATACGAGCCTATTTAAATTTGTATGACCCGTACATATAAAAAGGGTTGGGCTCTTCTAACAAAATTTAGATGGAGAGGATGGAGTTGATGGAGTGTTAATTGGGAGTGTAGGTACAGCTTCCATATAATTTTTTTATCAAAATATGAAATTTTTTCAGAAGAGTCCAACCCTTTTTATATGTACGGGCTATACAAGTTTGAATAGGCTCGAATGTCTACTATTTGAGAATACTAGTGGCTATATTGCAAAAACTCTAGGATGGAGTGGTAATTATGTGTTTAACCTCAATTGGTAAATATTAGTGTATGATAAAACTTTGAAAACTTTAATATGTATTTGTACATATATTTTTCGTTTGTTTTTAATTCGAAATTATTAATTTAATGTTAGTTTTTGTGGTTTTTTTAATAATTATTTACATGTTAAATAAGTTGCATACACTGCATAGATAAGTTGCATACGCTGCAGAATATTTGTTGCGTACGCTACACTTTTAATTAACGTTAGAAACTTCACACCGTTGCGCCTAGTCCATCATGTTACAAGTCATATAAATCAACAACGAGCTCGATACCCTGTTAGTGAAGCTGACCAGTATAACTCGGGACATCTACAATTATGCCTCTACTGCTACTTGCTGACGAAGTAGCTGTAAAACTGGTTCATATTCACATGAGGAAATTTAAAAGTCGTACACAATTAATCAATAAAGCGATTATACATAGATCAAGCGTACTCTACATGATATATCTTCAGAAGTGCGATCATCAACGATCCGCACGTGCGATTCCTATGTTTTATACTAAAAATAGGTGTTAGGAGCAATGGGCAAACTACAATTAGTTATTACTAACGTGAACTTGACCACTCAAAGTGAAGGTCTGATCGGTTGTTGATCTATTTTTTTTATTTTGTTTTTTATTTGTTTACAATGCAATCTGTTTTTGGGGCTCATCCTGCTCTTTCGTGGTTATGCTTATATCCTTACGACACGCCTACTCACCCAACTCGAGGACGTACGATTAACGTATCATGTTGATGACATTTCACTTTGCATCCTGCCTCTATCGGGATTCGAACCCGGTACCTCCCGATCCAAACGCTAAAGCTTTAAACACTGTGCCATTTGGTCGGTGTTGATCTATTTGCGCGAAATTCACACTGGCAGTCGCTCAAGATGTGCTCACTAAATATCGATAGTTTTACTGCAACGCTATTCCACGGCAGTCATTGCAATTTAATCGATCTCCCTCTTTATATAGTATGAAAATCAGGGCCCCTTCCACTGTTCTGGGATTTAATCAGTAGACCATACCGTTAATATACTATAAGTTCGTACATCCGGTAGACAATTTTATCACCGCTATTTTTTAGCATTTCGGGTAAAATTCCGCCTTCATCTATGGGGTACCATATTGCTTTTCAATTTTGATATTACGCTACGTACTTCATCATACGATGATTGAGGTGTGCCAAATAGTGCCACTGGTCGATTTAAAAGAAAGACAAAATAATTATGCCACACTTGAAGAACGTTGTTTGCATTTATTACTAACTTTCCAGATTCGTTGTGAATAGTGCTAATACGAGGTTGGAAATCTCTTACTATATCTCTGCTATGTTGCAATATCTATCACTAAAACTGGAGTGCCATTCTCATTTCGTCCGTCTACAGAGCCTATAGTGGAAGATTTTCTCGTGGTCATGTAATCGTCACGTGATTGTTTTGTTTGTATTTTGGGTATGATTTTGATGGTGTGCGC
The DNA here is from genome assembly GCA_947310385.1 of Nephrotoma appendiculata. NCBI lineage: Eukaryota > Metazoa > Arthropoda > Insecta > Diptera > Tipulidae > Nephrotoma > Nephrotoma appendiculata. The sequence continues at coordinate 171,665,370 of OX371224.1, forward strand.
GATTTTTTACTAGAATCCCTTACAAGGCCCAACTAATCATTTTTAGTCCTCGAAGAAGTTTTGGCCAATTGTTGATGATGATACGCTTTCGTTATCACGAATCGAGCAGTAGCTTGTTTTGAAGAACTCCTGATAAGTATTCTCATAATTGATTCTGCGAACGTAGTCGTTAAAAGCATCACTGTTCAAACGTCGGGAGCGACTGTTTTAAGTTGTTGGTGAACGAAAGGTGCATTTTCCACAACCACGAAGTGGAAAAGTGACTTCGGCGACAAGTAAATTATGTTGAAAAGCATCCACTTCTGGTGGATCAATCTCAACCAAAAATCATTGCATCACGAGGCTTCATCCCGACCAGTCAATCCATCTGGACTATGCAGAGAAGTTACAGATATTTATTCTGCAGAACACACCACATACACACGGACACAAAGATTTTTTTTAAAAACCGCTTTGTTTTACTTCGGTGATATAGCGAGTGGTGAATCTGCAAAAATCTCCAGATTGACATTTTAGCGATTTCTGTCCTTTATTTTACTAGATAAAAAATAGTGATGAAACTGTGAATTCTACAAAAATTTCACTCGCACGTTCACGTGAAGCTTTAATTATTAAAGTAGTTTAGTATGCGTTCCATGCGTCATGCAATTTTTCTTGCTTAAGTCATTTAGGTGTATGTAAATAATTGAAATATTCAATCCCCAGAAACACAATTGTGTTCCAATATAAAATAAATTTATGAAGGTTATAATAAAAATGTTGCTATTATATTTTGCTTTCATATTTATGCTCTAATTTAATCCTCCTTGCTTTATGTAAGACCACAGTTTCATACACATGTATATGCAACCCAAAAAAGCTTCATATGTCGTCGGCACATAATTCATCATAAAATAAGAAAACAATTTATTTTCCGAAAAACAAATGAAGAAAAAAATATTTAAAATTTGTAGAAAATATGGAAGGATCTAGTTTCTTTCCTTTTTTATTCCTAACTTTAAACATATCCGGGATTTTATTTTTCGATTTCCTTATTTTCGTTGTCTCTGTGTTTACGTCCCTCTTACGTATTTCCATTAAAAAACCTTTTGGCACGAACCATTCAACCGCAATTTGACATTTTTATTTGGGTGGAAATTGGAAAATAAAATGTATAATGGAAAATCGGGATTTTCATTTCATTATACATATTTTTTCCAATATATAGGATTTATATAATAAACAAACAAAACCACCTTGTTGTCAATTGATATTACGAGTAAGAAGGTATATGCAATTTGAATTGTCCACATTTCAATTTCAGCGTAACACTCCTTGAAAGACAAATTTATGTAACTGTCCATCTTTTAAAAGGATATACTGGTATTACGTATACGTAATACAGAAAAGCCAAACGCAACCAACCAAAGTCGGGAAAAGTTGGGAAAAGGTATATTCGAATGTGTTTTGTATTTGCTCCAGGGAGTTATGAACTTCAAAATTGAGAATTCCAAGGTGTGAGCTACAATTTTTTGTTTTTTAAATAAATAAGGATTCTGTGTATTTCCAGGTTTTTATTAAATAAAATGGTTCTATGGGAATTATAGAAATCTACATTTTTCCGATTAAGTAATAAGGAAAGTATTTTAAAAGTACAGAAGTTCGTATTTTGAAATGTACCTGAACGATATCCTTACATCCCATTTGATGGTTTTTAATACAAATAATAATTTTTAAGTCATGTATTGTGCCATAACAGGGAAGTTTTTCTTATTGCGTTTTACTTCAATTCTTTTGTTAAAATGAATTGAAATGAAAATGAAAATATTTTTCTCGTGGTTTCTTTCCATTTCCGTTTTTTGTTGTTGTAAAATTAATATTTCATTAAAGTAGATTGAATTAAGAATTTGGTCTGGTGATATAAAAAAAAATATTCCTGTTTTGGTTGCGGAGTTTTTAAGCATTTTTGTTTAAAAAAATGCTATATGATTTCGGTTTGCCATCTGTCCGTCTGTGTCTACGATAACTTGAGAACGGATAAAGATATCAATTTTTTCACTAAAAGTTTAAGCAATTCATGGGAAAGTGCCCTATTGATTTGGACATTTCTGTGTTCAGTGTGTTCGGAGATACGTAGGGTTTTGTTAACCCCCCTCCTTAAAATTGATAGATTTTTGTTTTTATTTTTGATTCTATTTTGGTTTCATAGAGCACATTCACATGTGGAATAAAAATATATTTCGTGTGGATGTAGGTTTGTGCGGGTGAGATGAGTTTTAGAGGTTACATAGTGGGTGGGGGGTGGTAATAATTTTTAGGTGTGGTGGTTTGCAGTTGATTGCGGTCGGTTGAGTTATGGTGGATTAAAGTCGGTTAGGCTAGGTGTAAAGATGGTTAAGTGGGTGTAGGCAGATGTGGGTGGGCGTGATATTTGAAATACGTAAATCACACATCACGTCTTTATAGACAACAAAAATGCTTATAGAGTTCGGTTCCGAACATTTCCCGTCTTTTTTTGTTTAACGGTGCAATTTTAGCTCTAAGTTGATCTGGGTAAATTTATCCTATAGGCGGGAAATTGGTAGGAAACTCTATTTGGAACACATACATAGTTTCGGTATCATATATTTACGTAATTATAAAAGCCACGTTTAATTAATCAGTTAGATTAAACCTCATTAACCATAGAGTTTTACGAACAAAATAAATTTTCTGGCCAGATTATTAAATGATTAAATTTTTCTTGGTAATATTTAATCCTAACCGAAGGGGTCGGAATAAAGTTCAATAAAGTTTTATTTAAGCTTTTTATCCTCTTTGACCGAACTGGTTTCGTTCTTAATTTTAGATAAATTTGTGGTTAATTGGTATAGTGTGCTTCACGGATGCGTGACTAGTGTTGCTTGTTGCATTTTTAGCACTCCAAAATATTTGTACATCAATGTTTGGAGAGTGTATATGTTTTTGAAACGAGGTTGACACGTTGGCAGCGCTGCTATTTTTATTGTATTGACTTCAGTGCCACTCGCCCCTTAAACACTTTAAATACGAAATCGTAAAATCCAATGTGCTGCGAATATTCTTAGCGAATAATCAAAGCTACAACACAAAATAGTGTTTTGTTTATTTATCTTATGTATAAATAAAAACGTGTTAATATGTGTAGTCTTTCAGGACAACTTTCCACCTTTTCACCTTTGCGTTGTTGTGTTATTTTATTGCTTAGGGCGTATGGTTGGTGGTCGGAAAATATAATCACCTTACTAGCTGCATAAATGAAATTCCTTGGAGGTGTTAGAGGCCAGATTATTACTAGCATTTTGTTCTCCTTGTAAAATCTAGTCTTAGGAAGGACCTGCTTTCTTTAGCCGTTTTCGGTGTAGAGAAAACTGCTATTGCCTTTATCTTTTTACTGACCTTAATGTCATTGTCGGATTTGACAACCCCTAAAACTCTACTCTCTATATTGTATAACTTCGCATTTATACAGCTGAATTTCCATAAGCTTTCTATGAGCAGCGATGAAAATGAGTTCATTAACTTTTCAGGTGGCCCGATTCTGGCAAATAACAAACAAATGGAAAATTATCAGCATTTAATATTCAATCAATCTCTCATATGTGGCCTTATTGATTGACCATCGACAAGGCTGGTGGTCAATCAATAAGACCATATATTTTTAAAACATATGCCAACTAAGATTAGGCGCAGAATACGAAAAGTTTCATAATTAATACTAAACTCAAAATAAAGACAAAAAGTTTTACCGAAGACCATTGTTCAGTCAGTGATTGTGCTTCACAATCGGGGTGTAACCTAGCGTCCATTTACATCATCCAATTCGGTCTCGTTCCTAATAAACCTGGTTCACATTTAATTAGTTCACCATATTTAAGGAAAAACACATTAGTTGCCATTATACAAATATGATAAAATTTATTTTGCTCTGTGAATGTTTTGACATTTGATTGACCTGTTAAATTAAATAAAGCACGAAATGCATGTTACTTCAGTGACAAAACATTTCTAGTTAAATTCAACTTAATGTTATTTTAGGTTGACAAAACTTCAAAAGATACCAGAAAAATATGTATGGTTCGATATTTTTCTACCATTTGTAAAGAGATGACACTTTGAATTCAAAATGTCTGATTCACTGATTTTCAAAAAAACATTTTTTTTGCTATGAAACATGTATGTATTTATATAAAAAATTTGTATTTATCGTGTTTATGCTTGACCTGTGTCAAATTAATTTGTCTAAAAGTCCCACTAACTTAATTGATGGATAGTTTACTGCAGTCGTTCATAGATGGCACAATGAAAATTTTACCTGATTTATAATGAAAAATTGACAAATAAATTAAAAAATTTCAATCTCCACAATATTTCTAATCAGAGATTCATAAATCTGAACTAAATTTTCAGTTTAGAACTAAATGTCATTCAAGTTTTGGTATATGGACATTGGTGACATCTATCAATAACTGGCATGAACTAACCATCAATTTAGTTAGTTAGAAAATTTAGAAAAATTGGTGTCAGACACACAGTATAAATCATAAATTAACCTTAATTACCGTTATCTCACGCCGTCATACGAGTATTTATCTAAATTTCCGACCAACTAAATTGATGCTTACTTCATACCCAGTTATTGATAGATAATCTTGAAATTTAAATGAAAAGTTTTAATTTATTTCCCAAATTGTAAATTGATCATAAGACACGATGTGTTTTGTGCAATATATGAGCAACTAAGTAGTATAATAAAACTTAGTAGGCAGTTTAGATTAGTCAGTGCTTTACCCCCCAATTCTAACGTACAGTCACAGATGTATTTTCAGTCTTAGCAAGAACTTTTGTCTTAGCGAAAACTATAAACTTTAAATTCTTACTCTGCACTTAGTCTTATCTGTCAGTAGTCTTAAAAAATTTTCTTCGTTAATATCTGCGAAATAGGTGGTCTTAGGAGTCATAATTTTGACATTTAAACCGAAACAATAATTATATATATTTCGAATTGAACTGTCGCTTTTCGTTCATAAATTTGAAACAATATGGTGTAAATTTGGTTTGGCAGCTCTACAAAAGTGTTTGGAGAGTTTATAATATATTATTTAAGATTAGTGCCTTCAGAATTTCAATGAAGACATTAGTCTTAAAAAAAAATCTTTACAATAAAAGTTTCGCTAAGATGGGTCTTAGTAGTCTTATCGTCAGAATCGGGGGGTTAGTTTAAAAAAATTGGTAAGAAACACTCAGTATAAGTTATTTGGAAATATATTTTACAGTAGTAATAACTGCATTAACTAAAAGCTCCGGAACCAGAAGCTCAAAATATCTGGATTATACAATCACTACTGACGCAGATTATAATCTGCAAAAAACGAAAGCGTAAAACGCGAAAGTGTAGAGAGTGACACCTTTGTAAGACTACGGCCAGCTTCTCCATAAACCAGGACCGTTTCAATTTTTTCTTGTACAAATGGAATATTTACATTTTGTATTGTATTAATAGCATAACGCAAACATTTCTTTTTGTTTTCGAAATAATCTTCGAACTGAATCGATATTTTTAAAACAAAATACAAAAAAATCATTTATTTGAATACAGATTGTTACGATTACGTGATCGTAGTGCTGGAGCGAGACCAATGTGTATCGGGTGTGCGAAAACCAAAACATTCCACAAGAGTATTTTTCTTATGGTAATTCGAGTTTTGATTTTTAGATAGTTAAGTACTGTTTGTGTTAGCGAAAAAAAAATAATAATAATTTTGAGTTTTGTCGTGCCATGCCATTTTTAGTAATTAAAAATAAAATTTTTGGTTTATTGGATTCTTTTTTGGCATTTGACACGCGAACAAGTTACAAGTTTTGAATTTTATAATTTTAATAAAACTTAAAGTAAAACTAAAAACTATTGAAAGAATAAAGTTAAGGAAAAATTATACTGTTATTTTGAATGTGCTAATAAAATATTGTAAATTTTCGATAAAATTGATATTGTGTTTTGTCATACAAAATAAAAAAAAAAAAAAAAAAAGAAACGAAAAGAGGAATAGATGGAAAGTGCAAGTGCTAAAGTTATGTGTTCATTCGTTTGTTGATATAAAGAAAATCCGATATAATTTTAGAAGATTATAATTTAGTTTCCCAAAAAACAAAAATAAGGTCGTAAGTTTACGGCATCTTCGTCGAAAGATAACGTGTGCGACAAGTTATATTACGAGGGCAAAATTTTTGCGGTACGCCAAACTTATTAACGGGTGTATCGACGGGTAAAGTATTTTCGACGGGTACTGGTATCATCGACGGAAAAACAATGAAAACAGTAAATAAAATACCAACCAGTATTAGCACCTGTGTCGGGCGGGCACAGCGGCAGCGAGGTTATCGATGAAAGTCACGGGTTTTGGCGAGACATCGCCCAACGATGTTTTCGGTTTACGGCGAACGAACGCTCTACGATTTTTACGGTTTAAGGCGAGACAAAGCCCAACTTATTTTGGCGGCCAATCGAGGTCAAAATATTTACCGATCGCACAAGGTCGCACAGAACAGGTGGCCAGCCGACCAGTTGTATTTTGGTAACGGGGAGAGGCCCTGCAACTAACGGTAGCCAACCGGCTATTGTTTGTTTTGATTTATGTTAGTATGGGGAAGAGGCCCCGCAACGACGACGGGTAGCCAGCCGGCTATTCGCGAATTTTTTGGTGAGACACCGCAACCCATTTTGGCGGACAAAGACGCTGCCATCAACACCTTACTGGGTGACCTTGGTGAAGGTCAGGCACGATTTTTTTTATTTTTATTTAAATTTTTTCTTTGATTTTATTTTTATATATATTTTGATTTTTATATTAAATTTTCAAATTTTTGATTGTAATCGAGCGCCGCACAGCGGGTGCGTGTCGCGCGCTCGTTGTGCATTGGTCTCGCGTCTCGCGTCTCGTTTCTTCTCGCTTCTCTTTTCCTTTCGGCGATTATTTTTATTTTTGTAGTGGTTTGATTAGTAAAATGAGTTACTATTTTTTTTTCGGTTAGGTATGGTGAGAGCGGAGACTCCCCTCTGTGTCGGCGCGTTGATTGCGGTTCCTTGGTGCCCGCATCCAATTTCGTAACCAGGGCTCTGTTCCGTTTGAATTCGAAAGGATGCGCCCCGTATAACCACAAGTAAAGATTTTTATAAACTTGTACAGCATCTTTAGTTGTTTATCTGTACAGGAAAAAATGAATTGTATCTATGCAGTTTCTGATAATATATCCCTATAAAGGAACTTCAACACAGTACCAGTAAATTTTCTATACTTAATTATTTTTATTGGTTCGACATAGAAGTTATCTACAGTACATTTAAAGACGATCAATAAAGTATCGATTTCAAAATAAAATAAAGACTGTGTACAGAATATTTATAAACAACCTATGTTTCGGTAAAAAAAAACACAACTACTTTAATATCGATACTCTATAAAATATATAAAGATTTATGTATAGTAACTTTACTTGTCACTTTACTTATAACTTGTCACGTTCTTTACAATAAAGTATTTGTGATAATGCGATCCTGCTTGAGTTTAAGTATACTGTTTATATCATTATTTTGTTCCTGAGTGCAATATGAACTATGGTGATTTTGAGCACGACGTCTATATTTATTTATTCTTTGTTTTGGTGTTTTTATTTACTTGTTCAGTTAACTTTGAACCATTAAAATGGAATTTGATTTGACATATTGTGTTTCAAGATAACTTTTTTAGGATCTTTATAGAACCTGTATCAAAATATGTTAAATATATAAAGTTTTATGAATACATCAACAATAGCGTCGTAGTGCAGTGGACAGAGCAATGGTACGAGAAAAATCGGATCCGAGTTCAACCCCCATCAAGGTAGGTGTAAGGTAAGTACAATTAAATTAATTATATATAAATGAAATTTAATTCCTATAAGCAAATTTGTCAAATAATTGCATTAAAATATGAATATAAAACTATAAAAGAAATATGAAAAATAAAGAGAATATGAAAAATAATTTTTAGTTTCTATTTATGGTAAATTATGTATATAAATTATTGTTATAAAGATTCTTTATTGAAATGTTTATTAACCCTTTATCAAATGTGATTCTTAACTATATATATATACTACTAACTAAGTAATTGTAAAGATTCTATATAGAAGCTGCGGTTTGACGAGTAAAGATACTTTTAGAGATCCTAAATAGAGACTGTAGATAAAGAAATTTGCACTACAGGTATGTCTTTATTCCAAATCTACAGTACCTGTACCATGTACATACAGCGTGTTTCTTTATCCAGATTAAGTTTTCGTTGCAGATTATTTATAGGAGTGGTAACTTGTGGTTATACGGGGCGCACCAAGGCACCTCTCTCTTTTATAAATATTGTGTTGTTCGTTCCTCAAGTTCCGTCCGACGAATTTCGGCGGAACTTCCGGTATTTATAATTTGCGTTTTCATTTTAATTAAAACTTCTGTATTCATCACGGTGTAAGCCAGGAGCCATGCATGCCTCAAACCCCACGACCCTTCGCATTTCTCCCTGAGAACGTAGCCGGCAAAATATCACCGTGGAGACCTCTGCATGCGCTTAGTGATATCTGCAGGATGGCAGTAGCCATCCTGTAACAAGATTTAAACGCATGTTCATGGGTTTCGATAATAGTTAATTTTAATTCAAACGTATTGCAGAATCGTATGCATAGGTTCTCAGTAAGAGAAATCGAAAAAAAAATTAATATCGTTATTACAGCACCATCTGCCATGAATCGAAAAAAATGTTAATCCTTCATACTTCAAACCGTAGAATCCGAATCTGCAATAAAAATTAGGAGTTCCTATTTTAAGTTCAAAGTTAATTTCAACGTTAGTAAGGAGAGGAGGGGACCTAATTTTAGCACTAATGTATGTTGCCCTCGGAATGATTAAATTTTGATAATGAACATTTTTTTCGTAGGACTCTACGAGGTTCCGAGATATTTGAAACTTTCAGCTTAAAAAAATCATCCGGTATACTAAACAGCTATATCAAGTGTTAGTACTGATATCCCTTTGTCATGCCCGCCCACACAATTGTGTGGGTTAGGCAAGAGAATCATGCAATTTTTTATCGAAATGGCATACTATGTTTTCTACTCCCACGTTTGTGTGTTTTGGACTTAAATTGAGCCAACATTTTTTTTTTTTGGTAGAAAAAGGGATATAAAAAATACTCTTTTCAAAATATTTGCGAGAAAAGAAAAAGCCACTTTCGGTGGGTCGATTTCGGCTAAAAATCACTGGGATCTCCCAATTTATGGCGAAAAGCGGTCAATCCGTCTGGGAAATATAGAGAAATTGGACATTTAGTCTGCACGACAGTTACACAAACACACACAAAAACAAATTTAAAGCCACTTTTTTGACGAAAGAAAGTAAATGTAATTGAAGAAATAAAATTTGTACGATGAGTTCACTGACCTCTAATTATTACTTATAAATAGAAAAAACAATTTGCAATTTAACCCAACCAATCTATCTAAATTACCCAAACAACCGAAAAGAAATCTTCAAAATTTTTTTCTTTGACTTCAATTATAAATTTTTCATTACAATTATTTGGGTTCTCCGGTGCGTTACTGTCTGTGTTTACAAAACAATAGTTTCCCAATACAAGATAATAACACAATAAATATTTTATAGTAAATGAGATGAAATTTCTTGGAATTATATCGAAAATAAAACCTGGGTATATCCATATGGTTTGGTTCCAAAAGACGATAACGAAAAGACGACGGCAGAAGAAAACACAATCAATTTTAAGTGTAATTGAAGAACAATAGAACAAAAGAATTTTATTTTCATTTATTGTTATAATTTTCAATTTGATTGGATTTATTCTCATTGATATAATGATGATGTTTGTCTGGATGGTTCTCGATTGGTACCAATGTTTATTTTTAGGTTATGTTTCAATTTGCTGTAATTCTTTTGAATCGATACTTATCAAAATTATTTTAAGATAAAATCAATTTAATGCTTAAATCTTTAAAGTTGATATCGCGCGGTACTATTCCGCCCTTAACACAAATAATATTCCACACAATAAGTCCACACAATAAATATAAGATTTATATTTTTGATATTTATATTACCATATTTTGTGGCAAAACAAAAATATTTTTGTTAGTTTTTTGGAAACAAAAAGATTTCGTCTTTTTTGTGCGGATCGTATCATTTATCTATATGTGAAATCAAGCACCCATCAGCTTGCAAGACTCCAAAAACAACTAGAGCAAACACAAAATATATTGAGCTTTCCTTGGTTCTATTAAGTTTAATTGAAACCGTAGCATGATTTTTATGTGGTGTAGTTAGAGCTTTTTACAAATACGAGCTTATTTTATATATGTAAAAGCACAGCAGTACAGACACCACCATCGAGTATACAAAACCAATTTCCTACTCCTTTATTTCTCGCTTTTGTTCAGTTTTCTCATTGTTTTGTGATTTGTAAAACAACAATAAAAAGGAACAAAAAGGATTTTTGGTGATAAAGAGTTGATGACATACAGTTAGCTGGCAATGTGGTATATTCAGGATGAGTTGATAAACAAAATATGTGTACACAACAACAATGCTATGAAGATAGAAAAGTTTTTTTTACGTTTTAAACTTTATTCAACTTTTCATTTCTGTATAAAAACCAATTTTTCACCACCAAAGTGCTATGAAAGCTACTTGATTTTCCCTTTTTAGTTCCCACAACAACAACCAAATAAAAAAAACAACAAAAATGGAGAAAAAATGAAAATGAAGCTGAAAGTGATTTGAGGATATTTGAGATTGTTGTTGTTGTTGTTTTTTTTTATTGTGTGAATTACAATCCCAAAGGAATCTACTAAAAATATATTTTTAAGAGGGTTAGGTTTTTTTTTTGTCATGTTGATCTGTTAACCAAAATAGAGTAAAACGACAAAGTGAAAATAGGACAAAATTTTTCGGTTCTGGTTTTAGTTGCTCGTTGCTGCTAAAGTAATGTATATAAAAATGATACTCGCGAGCATTATTCTAATTTCATCTGGGTGTTTAGTAAAATAAATTATAGTCAACATGAAAATTGTTTAACATCGAGATTTTTGCAGATTTACCGTTCGCTATATAGCAGCAGTCTATTTATTTATTTATTTAACCAACAGTATTAATTTACAACTAGTATTTAAAATTAGATTTATTAATATAAATCAAATTTGAATAAAAAAAAATTTTAGAACTCTTTTAAATTCGTCTCTGGACAAATTAAAATCGAACACGGTAGATACAGACATAAATACACGGCTAGAATTACAAACCGGATCCGACATACCAAAATTAGACCCATAGAAGTACAGTTCAATCACTAAGCCTCGGTGTCTGAGTGACCTCACTGGCCCATTATAATTCGGCCCATTATAACGTCGCGCACAAACATTGCGCAAGAAATTTGTCTTCGGACGAACAATCGTTCAATATTCAGTAACAAACAACGGCCTCGATACGGCGGAAGCACATACTTAGGAGCGTTTGCCTCTCGAGGAAGTCGCTTTAAAGCAAACAACATAAATCGCTTCTGGATTAATTCTATACGGTTAAAGGAATTGTTATAGTACGGATTCCAGACAATTGACGCATACTCAAAGAGCGATCGAACAAATGAAGTGAAGAGGACTTTTAGAGGATATGGATCATGAAAATCTTTAGAGAAACGGATAAAAACCCTAAAATTGAATTAGCCTTATTAATACATCTGTCAATATGGTCTTTAAACGATAAATTTTGTGAAAACAAACCCCCTAAATCTAGAAAATAGTGGACTCGCTCTATCATAATGCCATTTAAAAATAAACTATTATCAGGCCCATAACGTCTTCTAGAAGAAAAGTTCATAACTTTACATTTAGAAACGTTCAGGCAAAGCTTACTCAAGCTACACCAGTCGCAGAAAACGTTTAATTCCTGTTGTAGATTTAGCAGATCGCGATCATTTCTAATCTTACAAAAGATTTTTACATATCAGCGTATATCAGAAACTTACAATGTTTGAAGCACCGCTTCGAGGTATCATGTGGCTACCTTGTGGGACGCCAGACAAAACATTTATGTCTCTAGATAAAATATTATTTAACAAAACTTTAAAACTACGGGTAGAATAGAATAATTCTATACCAGCAGAAAAGTTGGTTTAAAATAATACCAAATTGGAATTACATATATGGGATTATTGTTGTAAATTTCTCAAAGTAAGACCGCAAGAATGTTTGGATTATTACTAAAAACAAGTTCGTCATTCCCTCTCGAAGACGGGACATACACGTTTTCAAAAAATGCTACAAATATGTCAATGATACTTTGTGGATCACTAGCAGTCAACGAATTGAAAGACATTTGCGAGAGTATACCTCTACAATTCCGTTTCGAATCAACATAACTCCAGAAACATTTAGGGTTGTATCTAATATTCGATTCAATCTCAACAATATATAAATTATACAAGAAACGATTTAAAATTTTAAATTGAGATCTGAGAGCGCTAAATATTTCATAATTTACGACGGATGGGTTTAATTTATATTTTTTTGAGCTTTAGATTTCCAATTTTTTACTATTAAACCATGGCTCGCACATCGACGAAACTACAGGTGAACGGGGAATAAATTGTTCAATTACCAAGTTCATTATTTTATAAAACTGATCAATATAAGCGTCTAAACTACCCATTATATATTGATCCCAATTAATATTGTCCAGAAACTCATTTAAAGCATTATAATTTCCCTTTTTAAAGTTGAAAGACTCACTAGAATTAAAATTTGTGTTAACATTAACACAATTTTCAAATACTAATTGAATATGTAGTGGTATGTGAAAAATACTTGAAGCACCGCCGAGATCATTACAAGCAATGATTGTGCCGTGTACTTCTACTGGAATGAACACCAGATCGAGGATATTGCTGCACTGGTTCTCGATGTTATTAATCTGTCTTACCCCGAGTGAACAGATCTGACGTTAGATCACAATTGAATGGCAGAAGTTCATCATCAACAGTAAGCCATTTTATTTTCGGTAAGTTAAGATCTCCCAAAATCATCATAGAATCAAAATCAGGAGCTACAACTGCTAGTTGGTTTGAGAAAAATAACCAGCTCACCATATATATTAACGGAGGATCCGTATGGTATGTAAACAGCAACTATCAACACCAGCTTTCCATTGAAAGCAAGTTTAACAGCCAAAATCTCGAACTCGTTACTCCCAAGGTAAATAATATCCGCACGTATATCTTTCGAGACAGCTAGCAGAACTCCACCACCTCTCGCTGTCGATTCAAGACCCGTATAATGATCGAGTCTGAAGACATATAGTAGTCTGGAGGGAAGTACTCTGCAGAATTATGCGAGCTTGTCAGCCATGTTTCCATGATGCAAATGATATCATATTCATTTTCCAACACCGATAGGCACATTTCACGCGATTTCGATCGAATTCCGCTAGCGTTGTGGTAACAAATAGACAATGTGTTGGTTTCGTCAGAGAGTGGCAGTTTCAGTTGAGCAATAGGTGCAGACAGCGACATCGGATTTGAAAAAGGTATAAAATCGGTTGAGGTTGCAGTAGATATTGTTACACCGTTGTTAGAGCTGAGCGTGGGACTAAAAAATTATTATTCATTGTTTCCGACGTGGATTTAAAAATTCTTTAATCAAGACTCCAGAAAGCCACGCCGATGAATCCAGCATTTGGTTAAATTTGCTTACAGAAATACCGATTTTAAAAGATACAAAATCGCGATCATCATTATGCCGAAAGATCATCAGTAACGTCCTTGCATAATCGAGAAATAAAAATCCACCGTAGCGCTTCAACGGTACGCAAAGTAGGGTTCAAGTCACCACTACCAGCAAAAAAATTTTTTAGGCGAGTCCATATTATTGTCTAACGATTTAGCAGTTGAAGCCGTTGTTGTGCCATTATTCACACTACTCTTTGATCTTGTAAGTATTGGTGTAGCAGATTCCATATCAGTTTGTGATGTTGTTTTTTATAATTTTACAGATGACGACTGTTGAGATGGTGTTGGTTTTAACAAACTTTCCACGTTATTATTAATAGCGGCTGATGTTTTAATTAGCAATGACAAGGACGCTGATATAGCATTGATAGAATTACTCATATGATCATTCGTTTCCTTGAGAATTTTATAAACATCGATACATACACCACATCGCGAGGAAAAATTAGGAAATATCGAAATGGCATCAAACACAGGTTTTTTAATCCCTGCACATCCGAAATGAATAAGTTTATTACATTCACCGGCATAAGTAAAAAAGTTTTCAGACACTTTGACACTTCACAGCACACAGACATTATTATTTAATTAAAAAAAAAAATATTTAATAAAATCACAGTTATATTTTTCTTGTATCACAGATATTGATAGATTTTATGATTTTATTATTTTTAGCCGTCTCACAGTTATTAGAAAAATAGTTAATTTAATTGAAAACTAAATAGCAAATTTATTAAAATTAAATCACAAAATGTATAGATAAATTATTTAACCATGTGTATATATTAAATTTTAATTTTAAGAGCAAATTGTATGCGTGTGATCACATCGACCATCAAATTACCCCATGAGAAAAGAGTTTTTTTTAATCTCTGTGAGTATACTATGTATGTGATCCGGGAAAGACTAAAAGTTTTTGGCCGATCTACAGTTCAAACTGAGAATCGGTTTTCTGGAATTGACCGTTTCATTGCATCTATTTCATGTTTTGCATATTGTGAAAAGTTATCATTTATTAGAAAAACCACTATGACCCTTTTCTAATTACTTACTTATTTGAAACTTATTGACTTATTTGTCGCCATCTTAAATAAGTAAGTGAAGTCGTTCCAATTCATGAACTTAATTACTTTGACGACTTGTTTATGAAATTATAAACAAACTCTTGCTGACCCAAAAATTTTATTAGGAATGGACAGAAAATAACAGTTCAATAAACTACTTCATAAATTGAAATAAGAAAAAACTAATAAATAATTAAAAATCACATTTAAGATTAAAATAGCGTTAAAAATACATTAAAACTTCATTTCATATTGGCAAAATAAGTCCTTCAGACAAAAGGAACCAATTTTGCCATCTCAGTATGCACCGTATTATATAAAATTCTAACTAAGCTTCTCCTACGTACGAATTTTCTTCAGTTATCATATTTAATTCACATCAGAAATTAAATATTATCATAGAAGCAAAAACATTCATAAAATTAACAAACTGGAATCATTATTACTTTCTAAGAGATGCTTGTATATTGGCGATTTTCATCGAATGTGGATAGCGTTGGTTTCTACGTCTACAAGGGGGACGAGAATTGACAAATTCATTGTTATGACAGTTTTAATTCCCCTTGCGTCATAGCAAACTACAATTTACATTTTATTCACTAGATATCAGCTACTTTGTTGCAAACCGCGAATAGAGTCAAAAATATTCCATTTGGATTGTTACAACGCAATGCTTCGTACCATGTCAGTAAGTAAAATAAATGTACTCATACCCGCGATTCCCCTATAAATGCAAAATTGAAATATGGTTATTATTGATTAATTGATTTTAAAATTTCAAACGGTATTCCACGATTATGAGAACAAATAAAAATTTTTTTTTGGGAAGAGTGAGTCAAGTTTGGGTCGTGGTCGAGAATATCAATTCGTCATGGAGAAAATGTATTTAAATATTTAAATATACATATCTGATGTTTTGATTTTTTGTTTTGTCGAAGAAACGTGTAAAATAAATCATAAATATGTTTTGCTTATTTCTATAATAAAATAATAAATAACAAACATTCTTAAAATTATATAAAAATATCAATAAATAAAACTTAGATAAATAACACCATAATATGTACATAAATATAACGACCACATAATAATAAATAATTTTCAAAGTGCAAATCTTTCGAGGTGAGCTATTGTGCATGTACGTGAGCAGACATTTAAAATCGTACGATTTAAAGAACCACATGGTTCATATAACATAAAAATTTAAACTGTAAAACTGAAGAGAATTAACTGTAATATCTGGATAGAAAGTTAAAAGTCGAAATGTCGATCAGTGTATAATAAATTTGAACCGGAAAGCTTTAAAACTTTAGTGAAATTAAAAGCGTATGTTGAAATAATGTGTCAGTGATATTTCCATGCATATAAACTTATAAAATTATTGTGCTTATCGTTGATAAAAATAAATAAAATAACACTAAAACAAACATCTGATATAACTGAGTACTGTTACTAACGCAACATTTGAAATCGTGCTCCAGAAAATATTATTATGTTATATCATATTGTTTGCTATAAGTTGTATTATGACGAGTGCTTTTACAACTAAAAACACAACTTCTAACATATATTATATACTTCGACGTTACAACATTTACATCTACGTGACATGCAATGTTGCATCACAATCGCAGCAGCAAAACGAGTACATTTTGGATATCTTCAACAACAATATAAGGTCATGTTTTTTTTTTTATATATTTATTTATAATAACAAGAATTACTAATAATTTTAACCTAAATAATTATTTTTGATTATATGTAGTTATAATAATTTTTTTTTATATTTGATTCTATAAATTTTTGGTGTAGGGCTTAGGCTGTTTTCGGAACGAATACTTATTTGTGGAACCTAACTTATTCAAATAAGTAAGCTGGCGAGGTGACTTATTTTCTGTCTCTTTTTTCCAAAAAAAATCTAATTTAGTTGTCATTTTTGTTGATATTTATAGATGTCAGTTGTTTTGTTTTAGAATTTAATTAATATTTCTAGGTACCAAATGGATGTTTCTGAATTAAACCTACATAAAATTATAAACTTAATGATGCGATCATCCAAATTATACAATCTAGAGTACAAAAAACCTTTTTGCACAAATCAGACACATAAAAGAAAATAACGTACAGTATCGTACATTACGGTGTATTTATATACGGATAACACGATTATTAGTACTGATGAGATATATAATAACCCTTTTCTATTAATTTGGTAATCAAGACTACGATCTTTCATTGCCAAAGAAAAATTTCTTTAATATAAAAAATACAGCAGAGTTCCATCTAAAAATCAAACACATTTAAACATTATATCGAGTTTTTATGTTTCTACATTGCCGAAAGACATTTTAATTGTTATAAATATATTCCTAAAATTATCAATAAGTTAATTAAATTAATAAATGTAACGAAAAAATTATACATCGAAGAATTTTGCGTAGAAAACAATCTATGTTTCATGTCGCTGTCAAAATAAGTAAGCAAACTCATTTCGAACGGCTTTGCTTACTAATTTAAGATGGCGGCAAATAAGTAAATAAGTTTGAAATAAGTACTCGTTTCGAAAACAGCCTTAGTTAGATAGTTAGCTTAATTATTAAATTTAATTTCCTTTTTAAATGAATAAATTAATTTTTGTAAATATTTATGATTTATTCCGGTGTTAAATGAGAACGGTAAGAATGAAATAAGTTCTACAATTTCAAATACAGGAGAGATATGACAATGATAGGGTAGGTATTATAAGGTGAGCTGGTTATGCATGATTGATGATGATTTTGTTTTAAGTAAAACTATGAAAGCGGTCTAGCACAGAGTTACATAAACTGTTAGAAACCCCACGACCACCCTGAAGTCTAGCTGGCTATAATTGACCGCCTAACAGTCCCTATGTAACTAAATTGTTTTGTTGTAAACACATTGGGTAAGTGACATGTCATTTAGCATTGACTTATTTGACATGGTACCTCACAGTGTGTTCGTAACAAGCATGGCGCCCAAACCTCCGGTATACAAAAAACCAAAATTCCTCAAATCAATAGAACGGTATTGTAAATATTAATGACGTGTCACATTCCTTTTTAAGTTATGATTTGTGTACACAGCAGTAGATAATTATTAGAGCTCAATTTTATCCCTTTTTTATTTATCCAATTTTAGTTTTGCAATTAAATAATTTAGTAATTTAGGTTCGCATGCCGTTGTTTGTTTGAAGAGATTACGGTAATTCCTTATGTTAGTGATTTTACTGTTCAGGAGTATCTCCAAATTGGCAACGTACATGCGAAGAATACTATTCATGCTGATACGTTTCGTTTCCTATATTAATTGGTTTTGATTACGTTATGTTGGTTAGCATGAATGGTATTTCATTTTTTTTAGGGTTTAGAATGATTTTTTTTAGAAATTTCCCGATTGTTGTTTTGATTTTTCTTTCAATTATAAAATCATTTTTTCCTTTATTTTAAAAAAAAATTCCCCATTAAATTCCTTTTCCTATCAAAAATCATCAATCATTGATCATCAGCTTTCTCAGAATAAATAAATGAATTTAATTCAGAATTTTTGAATTTAAATATCTATACATCGATTCTGTCATTGGCATATTTCTCTTGTTATATCATAAAGCTTTACTTTTTTTTTAATCAGTTATTCATATAATTTTGCTTCGTGATTATCGCAATTTTCTTTATGACTGGGTAATCTCGACCATTAAGGAAAAAAAATATATTAAATTTTTTTTAAGATACATATATTTGGCGTGGGGTTGATAGATTTTAACATCAATCACAGCCATTATTATTAATCAATAATAATCAAATATTATATTAATTATACAAATCGTTTAGGAAGGTAGTTATATTTTATTGGAATATATTAATTGAGTAGTTTTAGTTTACTACATTGACATGGTAGAATTAAATTTGGATTCGAAAATGGACATAAATCATTTAGAAATAGATGAATTTAAAATAGAATGTCAAGTACGCGGTTTATCAAAAATGTCTTTAGGTGAAAAAATGACAAAACTTTCGAAAATGTTAGAATTGGAAGTGAGTGAGGTTGGAATTCGACCAACACGACCTCATTCCTCCGGTTCTAAACGACCTCACGAAGAAGTAAAATTTATTAGTTTAAAACTAAAGCACATTTTTCAAGATATGCAGGTTGTTTTGAAGAATAATGATATAGATTCGCTACAAAGGTTAAATTCTCGACTGTTACATTTATATGGCAGATTGATACGTTTGACTTACTCTAAGACAGTAGCAGAGGAAGTTAAATCGAGTCTCGAAAGAATTCAGAATTTACTCAAGTTTATAGATGATACTGTTAAGTCCAAGGTGCAACTCGATCAGTCTATACACAACTTAACTGATATTGAAATAGACGTTGACACTGAAGAAGATGTGAGTTCTGACGAAAAAGTCGCAGGGTCCGCTAGTCTTAATTCTGAGATTGTCCCTATTGGCAGTGATAAATTCCGTGCTAGAACTAGTTCAAATAAAGAAAAACAGGTAGAGAATGCGAACAATCCTCCAGAAAATAATAATCAAAATATTGTGCAATTCAAAATTGTTCATTACACTGGTACAATTCCAAATGTGAATCCTCCGTTTGGTCATAATAGAGATTTAAATGTAGGAAATTTCAGACCACAAGTAATCCATTTCGATCCTCGAATACCACCACCTCATTATCACTCTCAGAGGCTTGGTTCTGCCCCAATTTTCGGACACAGACCTCCAGTATTTCGTAAAACTTTGGCAAAGTGGAAACTTTCATTTGATGGTTCACCTACTGGCACAAATATCAAACGATTTTTATTCAAAATTGATCATATGGCCACCTCTGAAGGTATTCCACCGGAACATTTAGTATATGAGCTCAATCATGTTTTGCACGGTCACGCGGCCGATTGGTATTGGAATGTAATTGAAAGACAAAAAAATATTAGCTGGGAAAATTTGAAATTAGAAATGGTCAAGAGATTTCAGGATCGTCGAAGTGATTTGGACATTCGGCGGCAAGTGGACGCAAGGAGACAGAAGTACGAAGAAAGTTTCCTCCAATTTTATAGTGACCTAATAAGCATGTCTTTGCAAATGGAGACCCCAATTTCAGATCAAGAAATTATGTTCATAATGCGGCGTAACATGCGGGCGGGTTTACAGGATCGACTAACAAATATTGAATGTAATTCAATTGATGAGATGGTGCGCTTCTGTGTTGCTCACGAAGACACATGGAGGCGAACAGGTTGTGTACCAGAATTATTTATGAGACGTAAAATGGTAAATGAGATGGATGCTGCTGAGGATGAAGTAGCTGCGTTAAACAAAACTTTTAGTCAGAAAACCGGGAACGTATCGCTTTCTTCGAATTATATCCCAACTTTTAACTGCCAGCAGCCAAATCATTTTTATAAAGATTGTCCTAATCCGGGTTTTTTAAAGCCGAAAGCTTCATTCCCTCAGACATCGTCGGGAAACTCCCAACCGGGGGTGACGGTTCTCACCCCCAGCGTAACGAAGAACTCCGAAACAAATGCCAATATCGGGTCCAAGAGACCTCCGATTTCTTAAAGAAAGTAAATTTATCAGATACAACGAACTCATCACACTCGTCTTTGTCTTCGTCATCGTCGTCTTTAGATAACATTGTGCCTAAATTATCGTATTCGCAAGCCCCCCTAAAAATTTCCCCGCGTACTCCTGCATATTGGAAAGAACGACGCAATATTAAAACAAATATAACAGAATCGTTAATTAAAGACGAATGCGACGGTCGGCCATATGCAGAGGTAGAAATTTTGGATCAAACGTACAATGGTTTACTAGACAGTGGTGCTAACATTTCGGTGCTAGGCAGAGGAAGCGAAATGTTTCTTGACCATCCCAACATTCGTTTTCGGCATCTTCCTTCCGCGGTACGCACGGCTAGTGGGAAAACAGAAACAATTTTGGGCCATATACGCACTCCTGTTACGTTTTGCGGTAAATCATGTATGTTAACTTTGCATATTGCTCCTAGTCTCAGCCAGGATTTATATCTCGGTGTAGATTTCTGGCGAGCGTTTAACCTTAAAATTTCTGTTTCTTCTTCTTCAACCGCTAATAAAATCAATGCGTTATCTAGATCGACGATTTCTGAATTAAGTGACAACCAGAATGATGTCTCTCTTAAGCATTTCCTTAACCGAGAACAACAAATCTTGTTAGAAAGAATTATTGAAAAATTTCCATCTTATGCGGTATTAGGGTTAGGAAAAACTAATCTTCTGTCGCATACAATTAAAGTTAAGGAAAATACCGAACCAATTAAGCAGAGGTATTATTCAGTTTCTCCGGCAGTTCAGAAACTTATGAATGAAGAACTTGATAGGATGATCTCTTTGGGAGTGATAGAGGAAAGCGGTAGCTCGTGGTGTTCACCTATTGCTGTGGTGCGCAAATCCAACGGAAAGGTACGGCTGTGTCTTGATGCACGGAAAGTCAATGAGGTAACAGTGAAGGACGCTTATCCTTTGCCCATCATCGACGGTCTGCTAGGGCGTCTTGACAAGACCAGATATATCACAAGTCTGGATTTGAAGGACGCTTTCTGGCAGATTCCGTTAGATGAGGGGTCAAGGGATAAGACGGCCTTCACTGTTCCTGGACGGCCGTTGTATCAATTCACAGTCATGCCATTTGGACTTTGCAATGCCCCACAAACTATGAGTCGACTAATGGCAAAGGTGATTCCCTACGAGTTACATGCTCAAATCTTCACTTACTTAGATGATCTCCTTATTACTAGCGAAACATTTGACGAGCACCTGGTTTTATTGGAGAAAGTAGCAAATTATTTAAAGGCCGCAAATTTGACGATTAACATCGATAAAAGTCATTTCATGTTAAAAGAAATAAAATATCTTGGACATATCGTTGGTGATGGTGTGTTAAAAGTTGATCCAGACAAGGTTTCGGCTATTAGTAACTACCCCCGACCTAAAAACATTCGTCAAATTCGAAGATTTTTAGGTATGGCGGGGTGGTATCGGCGATTTGTGGCAAAATATGCGGATATTGCTGAGCCTTTAACAAATTTATTGAGGAAAAATATGAAATTTGTTTGGACTGATGAAACTGAGAAATCTTTTAGTAAATTGAAACTTGCCTTGTCAACTGCGCCTGTTCTTTGCAATCCTAATTTTTCATCACACTTTTATATTCAATGCGACGCTTCGAAAAGTGGTATTGGTGGAGTGCTATATCAAAAGACTTCCAGCGGCGAAGATCGCCCTATTGCTTATTTTTCTAAACGTCTCAACAAAGCACAACGTAACTACTGTATTACAGAACTCGAGTGTTTGGCAGCGTTGTTGAGCGTTAAGAAATTTAGACAATATGTGGAGGGGTTCCCTTTCACTATTATCACTGACCACGCCAGTTTGAAGTGGTTAATGGGACAGAGGGACCTCTCCGGGCGACTCGCTCGCTGGAGTCTTAAATTACAGGCGTTCAACTTTAATATTGAATTTTGTAAAGGATCTGAAAATTGGGTACCTGACGCACTTTCACGTATTTATTCTGATGAAGTCACCAACGAAATAGCATCACTTGGTATTGATCTGGACAAAAACGAATTTTACACAGATAGTGATTACCAAATGTTTCTTAGAACTGTGATCGAAAACTCTGAAAAGTTTTCAAATGTGAAAATTAGTGAAAATAAAGTTTTTATCAATCCTGATCCGAAAAAAACAAATACAGATTTTAATTCCGATATTCCGTTATGGAAGCTCTATATTCCTAAAAGTCTGATTCGCGAGGTTTTAAATCGAGCTCACTGTCTTCCTACTGGGGCATATTTGGGATATCAGAAAACATTAGAACTGATTCGGAGATATTATTTCTGGCCTAAAATGGCGAAGGACATTTATGACTATGTTACTAACTGCATTACCTGCAAGGAATGCAAAGATGTACATCAAATTTTGAAGCCACCCATGGGAAAAATGTCAGAAAGTTATCGGCCTTTTCAAAAATTATATATCGACCTGTTAGGACCATATCCCCGATCAAAAAGTGGTAACACTTATATACTTGTGGTTTTGGACCATTTCACCAAATATATTTTCGTTGAGCCTATTCGAGATGCAAAGGCAGCAATAATATGTAAGTTCTTAGAAAACCAAATATTTCACATGTTCTCTGTTCCGGAAATTATAATTAGTGATAATGGTGTCCAATTCACGTCGAGAATGTTTTCTGAACTTCTTGGCAGATTTGGTATACAACATTTATATACACCGAAATACCATCCCCAGCCAAATGCTTCTGAAAGAACTAATCGGTCTATACTTGCTGCGATTCGGTCATACGTAAATGAAAGTCACGATACCTGGGATTCAAATATACACGCAATCGGTTCAGCACTCAGGAATGTTATTCACAGTAGCACTGACCACTCTCCTTACTTTCTGGTGTTTGGGATTCATTTTATTGGTCATGGTAACGATTACCATCTACTTCGAAAACTGAAGGCTCTAGATATTCGAGAGTTAGAAATTTCAAACGTAGATCGACTAACATCAGTGCAGGAAAATGTAATAAAAAAACTAGAAAATTGTTATAAGCAGAGTGCACAACGTTATAATTTACGGACTCGTACTCGTAAATTTCAACCAGGACAGGAAATTTTTGTGCGAAATTTCGTTGCAAGTAGTGCTGCTGATAAATTTTCAGCAAAATTAGCTCGAAGGTATAAAAAAGCTTATATATTAAGACCTGTAGGGACTGTAGCATACGAAGTAGTAGATTCCGCTGGGAAAAATCTTGGTATATTTCACTTAAAAGATATACGCGACTGACTCGAAATTTAATTATTTAGTCTTCTTAAATGATAACCATGACAATGCCCGGCTTGAGACTTTCTACAGGGTGTGGGGCGTCCCCACGATTTGTTACAACGCAATGCTTCGTACCATGTCAGTAAGTAAAATAAATGTACTCATACCCGCGATTCCCCTATAAATGCAAAATTGAAATATGGTTATTATTGATTAATTGATTTTAAAATTTCAAACGGTATTCCACGATTATGAGAACAAATAAAAATTTTTTTTTGGGAAGAGTGAGTCAAGTTTGGGTCGTGGTCGAGAATATCAATTCGTCATGGAGAAAATGTATTTAAATATTTAAATATACATATCTGATGTTTTGATTTTTTTTTTTTGTCGAAGAAACGTGTAAAATAAATCATAAATATGTTTTGCTTATTTCTATAATAAAATAATAAATAACAAACATTCTTAAAATTATATAAAAATATCAATAAATAAAACTTAGATAAATAACACCATAATATGAACATAAATATAACGACCACATAATAATAAATAATTTTCAAAGTGCAAATCTTTCGAGGTGAGCTATTGTGCATGTACGTGAGCAGACATTTAAAATCGTACGATTTAAAGAACCACATGGTTCATATAACATAAAAATTTAAACTGT
The DNA here is from genome assembly GCA_947310385.1 of Nephrotoma appendiculata. Taxonomy (NCBI): domain Eukaryota; kingdom Metazoa; phylum Arthropoda; class Insecta; order Diptera; family Tipulidae; genus Nephrotoma; species Nephrotoma appendiculata. The sequence goes on from OX371224.1 coordinate 171,689,754, forward strand.
AAAACTGAAGAGAATTAACTGTAATATCTGGATAGAAAGTTAAAAGTCGAAATGTCGATCAGTGTATAATAAATTTGAACCGGAAAGCTTTAAAACTTTAGTGAAATTAAAAGCGTATGTTTAAATAATGTGTCAGTGATATTTCCATGCATATAAACTTATAAAATTATTGTGCTTATCGTTGATAAAAATAAATAAAATAACACTAAAACAAACATCTGATATAACTGAGTACTGTTACTAACGCAACATTTGAAATCGTGCTCCAGAAAATATTATTATGTTATATCATATTGTTTGCTATAAGTTGTATTATGACGAGTGCTTTTACAACTAAAAACACAACTTCTAACATATATTATATACTTCGACGTTACAACATTTACATCTACGTGACATGCAATGTTGCATCACAATCGCAGCAGCAAAACGAGTACATTTTGGATATCTTCAACAACAATATAAGGTCATGTTTTTTTTTTTATATATTTATTTATAATAACAAGAATTACTAATAATTTTAACCTAAATAATTATTTTTGATTATATGTAGTTATAATAATTTTTTTTTATATTTGATTCTATAAATTTTTGGTGTAGGGCTTAGTTAGATAGTTAGCTTAATTATTAAATTTAATTTCCTTTTTAAATGATTAAATTAATTTTTGTAAATATTTATGATTTATTCCGGTGTTAAATGAGAACGGTAAGAATGAAATAAGTTCTACAATTTCAAATACAGGAGAGATATGACAATGATAGGGTAGGTATTATAAGGTGAGCTGGTTATGCATGATTGATGATGATTTTGTTTTAAGTAAAACTATGAAAGCGGTCTAGCACAGAGTTACATAAACTGTTAGAAACCCCACGACCACCCTGAAGTCTAGCTGGCTATAATTGACCGCCTAACAGTCCCTATGTAACTAAATTGTTTTGTTGTAAACACATTGGGTAAGTGACATGTCATTTAGCATTGACTTATTTGACATGGTACCTCACAGTGTGTTCGTAACAGGATATCTGAAAAGAAAGCAGCAACAACGAATGAAAGAAAAAAAAATTCTTGACAGTCGTTGTCACTATAGATTTGAAAATAAAACGGCATGTATTACATCATTGCTCGATGGTTACATTTAGTATAGACATAATTTTGGAGACATTTCTGTGTAGACGTACTTATTCAAATAAGTTACCTCGCGAGGTTACTTATTCGAATAAGTACGTCTACATAAATAAGTAAGTAATTGGAAAAGGGCCTATGAACTAAACAATTCTAAATAAAATTTATAACAATAATAGCTGTATTTCTTGACGCTTGATCTGATCCAGTTCACAAAGGTGCTTGCTAGATTTAAAATCAAAATTTGTGATCTAAAACAAAATTTGGATCATGTTTTCCATATAAAATTTGAACTGATCCGGATCAATGAGCGTCAAGAAATACGGCTAATATCATATTTCAAAAATTTAGGCGAAAATTGCGAATTTTGACAAAAAACAGTTTTTCAACAATAATTCGACCTTTGTACAGTGCAGACCGACAAAACTCTCCACAAAATGGGAGGTCCCAATTATGTTTAGCCGAAATTCACCGGAAGAGTGACAGCCTACAACTTTCCATCTTTCAGGCAATTTGCGCATTTCCTCTCCGAAGTGTTTTTTTTTTTTCAAAGTAACCAACAATTCAAGTTTTAATATTTCAAGTTTGTAAATTTTTGCAATTCAAAGTCAACTTTTTGCAAAACAAATTCAGTGCTCTCAATTCTTAACCGATTATGTTGGGGTTTTGTATGTTGGTTGGAAATGGGATTCACAAATAATTTATCAAAGAAGTTTTCACTCTTCTTCACTCGGCCGTTTTTTAACTAATATTAATTGATGAGATTTCGCGTAGGATGAAAACGAGATTCTTAAATGCTTTTGTGGAAAAGTTCTGGAATATGGCCACCTAGGACGGAACTAGGTAATTTAAACTAGGATGAAACTCGGAAATAAGCAGGCGTCTTTCTTGAAGTAAGTGGCTCCCCAGCAAGATTTTTACGATAACTTTTCATTTGCGACATGTCTTCCGAAAGCATAAATCCGAAATGCTATTCACAATGAGTTTTAAAAATTAACGCTTTGCGATATAATTTCACAAATTGTGCTCAATGCGATTGAAATGATTCGGTTTGCGATACTTACGATGAAAATAAACCAGAAAATGAAGAGGTTGACAATTGCGTAGCGAATCATTAAAATTAACTCAAACCATTGTGACTCCCCCCAGTATAATGTTGAAATACCTCAGCTTGTGTGGATTATTTGGATATATTTTGAAGCACCTTCCCCAAACACACTATACACGAGTATGAACAGCAGATTGACAAGTAGCGCGTCATATGTTAATTGTCGTTTATATGTAGATATCTCTGTATATGTACTTGAAAAATGTTGGTTCTGCGTGCATTTGAAGGAAGGTAATATTGCGCTTGGCCTCATAGCTATTGGCACATATTCGATGTATTTGCTGCTTGACTGGTTATCACGCTATTCATGTCGATCGTTCATGGTTCTGGTGCAATTCAGAGCAACTGCAAATTTTGAATACGATAATGAATAGAACTATGAGTTACATCCATTTTATAATTGACCTTGTAAATTGCACATACAACTTTTTGAGAAAACTATGAACTGCAGCTCCGTTATGAATGAGCTTTGATGCTCAAAATGGGGTGTACGGTTTTGCAAAATTTGTAAATTGTATAAAAATAAATAAATAAATAAATGAACCTAATTCTCATGGGTGATTTTAACATTGAATTTCTCAAGCAGAAATCAATGCTAGGCTTCTGCTTTTATTATCGGAGCATAGATTGTATAATATATTTGGACCAACACGAATTCGCATGAACCACGAGATAAAGCAATGTGCGGATGTTGCGATATTATCGGACTCATCAAATCCAATCGAGTTAGATGGCTCGGCCACGTTACAAGGTCCCCACAACAACGGATGACCAATAAAATGTTCCATCAACAACCAGTCGGTGTGCGTCGTAGAGGAAGACCCCGACTGCGCTGCCATGATGACGTCGAACAAGATCTAGATACACTAGGATGTCGAAACTGGACTACTAGAGCGATGGTCGAGACAGATGGAGGACCATAGTGTGGGCGGCAAAATACCTTCATGGGATGTGAAGCTAGAGAGAGAGAGAGAGAGAAAACACGAATTACAAATACCACAGCCAGTTGTATTGATAATGTACTGCATAGATTATTCATACAGATTCCTTCATAGATTTTTTAATCGAAATTAAATGATCAGGAATTGCCTTTAACACAAAATGAAGTCTGAAGTTTTTCAGATCGATGTTAATAAGTTACAGCAACTGTTCTTGTATGAGGAATGGACTGGGTTTTATTCTTGCCAAGATGCTTCTAAGGCCTACTATAATTTTATTAAAATCTTTGACGGTTATATTAAAAATGCACTTAAATTAAGTTTTTTCCCAAAAGGTCAACGAAGCTAAAACCGTGGATGTCTAATAATTTATTGAGACTAATACGTAAAAGAAATAATATCTGTCGTCTTGCAAAAAACATAACAACATCCGTAGATTGAAACAATATAGCTTGACGCTGTGTGACTCTGTTAACCTACAATTTGACATAGCCAAAAAAAAACCAACGAGGATCAAGCTCCACCTGAACAGCAAATGTTTGGTAAAACATAAGGTCAAAAAATTAAAAATCACGTATGTTTTCGCTAATTGCAAGAAGTCGATGGTTACCCAAACAATGCAGTTCCTTGCGGAGTTCGTGCATTTTGGAAGTGTGATAGGTTAAGAATTGATCGAGCACCGTCCCAGGTGGCCATATTTCCGAATTTCTTTCCAAAATCGTTGATGAATCCTTTTTTCATCCAGAATACCCAACCCCATCATAATCGGTTAAGAATTGATTGAGTTTTGTCCCAGGCTTTCCATATTCCAGAACTCCTTCCCAAAACAATTAAGAATCCCATTTCCATCCAGCATACCCAATCCCATCATAATCGGGTAAGAATTGATCGAGTTCCATCCCAGGTGGCCATATTCCCGAACCTTTTCCAAAATCCATTTTAGAATCCCACTTCCAGCAAACACATCCCATCTCATCATAATTGGTTAAGAAGTGATCAAGTTTCGTCCCAGGTGGCCATATTACAGAATTTCTTCCCAAAGTCACAAAAGAATCCCATTTCCCAAAACCATATAGTTGTAGTACTAGCGAACTACTGCTTAGCCTACGAAACTCGATTCTTTCACATTTTTCATCTATATGTATTGGGTCTACAAATAAATTTCCGACCTTTTTTACTGAAATAAAAGAGATTAGATTTTGTAGAGAATGAAAGAATGTTTTATTCAAAGTATGCTCCTTCGGAAGCTATAACCTTCGCCCATCGTTCAGGCAATAAACGGATTCCCCGAATGAAGAAGTCTGGTGGTTTCGAGGCGATCCAGTCATCGACCCATTTTTTGACGTTTTCATATGAAGTGAAGTGCTGCTGTGCCAGGGCTGATTGCATCGACCGAAACAAGTGGTAATCAGAGGGAGCAATGTCTGGTGAATACAGCGGGTGGGGTAGAATTTCCCAGTTCTGCTTGTCCAAGTAATTTTTGTCAGATATAGCAACATGTGGCCTAGCGTTGTCATGTTGCAAAATAATCATATTGTGCCTTTTGTCCCATTCCGGTCATTTTTCAGCTAGAGCTTGCTTTAAAGACATCAGTTGTCGTCGATAAACTTGTCCCGTAATGGTTTCACGCTCTTTCAGCAGCTCATAATAGACGACACCCTTTATATTCCACCAAACAGAAAGCATCGCCTTCGAACCATGGATATTTGCTTTTGACGTCGACGGGCCTGGTTCACCTGGATTGACCCACGCTGGTTTCGCTTTCGATTGTCATAATGGATCCATTTTTCATCCTCAGTGATGATCTTTTGTGTGGCACCCAATTTGTGTGGCAACCAATTTCCCAGCTTCTGAACCAATTCCATTGCATGTATATGTTGCGAAACACATTGTTGGGTAATATTCAACTCTTCTGCCAATTGTTTTTCAGTCTGACAAGGGTTCACATCAAGTAATTCTTCCAATTCTGTATCTTCAAATTTTCTTGATTGAATAATATGCGAGCAGTGATACTAACGACACCTATCTAAAAAGGTCGGAAATTTATTTGTTCACCTAATATTTCATTCTCACAACTAAATTTTCGTGTTTTACAAATTTTTATATTTTACTTTGATTTTTATTGTAATGGTTTTATTGTACGGAACACATTGGTTCGTACATTCCAGAGTACTGAAAAAAAAAAAAAAAAAAAATCTTCTTTAAAATAATTTAGCATGAAAAAATATTTATCAGTTTAGTAAACAAACCATTTATATCGCGTTTTCCTTTACAACTTTGAACTCTCACTGTGAACGCACCCTTAAAACAATAACCAAACTGTCAATGTCAAATCATTCAGTAAAGACAACATTTTCATCATGATGAAGTAAACGAACGAAGAACGTTTACAAATAATTAAAATTTACTACAAAAATTTACTACAAAAATTAATTCCCAATTTTTGGTCGTAATTATCGTCCTAGTAGACAAGCAGTTTATATGATCTAGTGAAAAAATTTGAGACTACATATTTGTAGAACGATTTCCAAAAGTAAATTGACACCCAATATTTTAATTTCTGGACCAACCATAAAGGATTGGAGCAGATGGATTCATGACAGAGTACTTCCAACGAGTTCCATCAAACAACTTCTGGCATTGGTTGTTACACTTACTAACCGAAGTCTTAAAAGACTTAGTTGAATCACTGCCACGCGCTATTGCTTTTCTTTTTGTAATAAAATCAGAAATTTTATTACAGTTATCGACTTTTGTGAGCACAGTAATTGTATTGCCTTTATCCGCCTTACACGCTATCAGGTCATGGTCAAGGAGTTTTTTCTTTATCCCAAGAGTTATCCATACCTTTCTTTGTCGCAAGAGTTATCCATACCTTCACTCACTGATTTTAGTTGGATTGTCTGGCCAAATAGGGCTGTTGCAGCATCTACAGCAATTCGAGAATCTAAATGAACGAAGGCCGATTTTGTTTGGCGTAGGAGCAAAATTCACACCGTTGCTCAGCATTTGAATCTCTGCGTCACAGAAACCGACTTAGGACAAATCCTTAAAACATGGATGAAATTCGAAACTAGACGAACCACTGTTATCTCTACGGTTAAATGGACAAGCCTTATCTTGCATCACATCTAGCTTATCTTTTTGTTTCACATATTGCATACGTGAAATTTCCGATACCTCTGCACGAACTTTTTTGTGCTGCCAATCGAACTCAACAGAGTGCAAACGAACCGCTAACTCGGTGTGAACAACTTTAAGATGGAGATATAAGTACCAGCATACCATTTGTTACCGGCTGGCTACTGCCAACCTGCAGATTATCACTAAGCGCATGCAGAGGCCTCCACGGTGATTTTTGCCGGCTACGTTCTCAGGGAGAAGTGCGAAGGGTCGTGGGGTTTGAGGCATGCATGGCTCCTGGCTTACACCGTGATTAACAGATATTTAAGAAGGAAAAAAGAAACCGCAAATAATAATAAAAACCGAGTTCCGCCGAAATTCGTCGGCCGGAACCTGAGGAACGAACACAACAAAATTATAAACCGGTAGAGGTGCCTTGGTGCGCGCATCCATTCGAATTCAAACAGGGCAAAGCCCCGGTTACGAAATTGGATGCGGGCACCAAGGGACCGCAAACACTAAACCGACACAGAGGGAGTCTCCGCTCCCATCATACTCAACCGAAAAATTTAGTAATTCATTTTATTTTTTTTTTTTTAAAAAAAAAAAAAAGGAAAAACAGAAAAGAAAACAACTTCCCAAAAAAAGAAAAGGAGGGAACGAGAGAGAGAGATGCAATACACATCGAGCGTGCACCCGCTGTGCGGCGCTCGATTACAAAATTTAAAAATTTAATTTAATATAAAAATATATGTAAAAAAAATAAAAATCGAAAAAAGTTTAAATGAAAAAAAATAAAAATTGTACCTTAATATATATATCCACAATTACTGGTGCGGCCTTGGTGCCGTCATGCCACAGGTGACCTTCCCACCCGGACCGTTGCGGCTTTGGTGCCGTTATCGTTGCGGCAGACCACCGATACCAAAAAATTTAAAACACGAGGGGCCTTTCCCCGATACCAATAATAAAACACGAACAATAACCGGTTGGCTCCTTGTAGGTTGTCGCGCACACTTGCCGCAAACCGACTATCCCGTTGAAAGTTTTTTTCGAATGGCTACGTTGTTAGCCACCCATAAATATTGATGCACTTTCGCCTTTTTCCGCGAAAACAAATTAAATAGTCTCAATTGACCACCCGTTGTTAAGTTTGTACACGCTATAACAATAGCGGCATCCGAAATAGACATATACTCAACCCGTTGCTTTGACCTCAGGAAAGGTCACCCTGTAGGGTTGCTGCGGCGTCCTTGCGACCGAATGGGCCGAAATCGTTGGGCACGGGCTCGCCAAAACCTGTCTGGATCAATTATTGGTGGGCGACCTTTTTGCCTTTGGAAACCGTCGTATGAAGAATGGCCTCAACTGGCCACCCGTAAATATATTTAGTTGGGCGTACTTCGCCTTAACTGTAAGTTTGGCCTTGATCGACCACCAACCCACAATGATGTCTCGCCAACCGTAAATATAAAAGTTTGACCATGAGCGGCCCCCGAGTTGTTTCACCAAAACCGCGTCTGAATAATGTTATGGTCTCAATAGACCGCCTATAAAATTAAATGTGGCGGCGTAACTGTTGCAGTATTTTCCGTTTTATAATCGAACACAATCGTCGAGTGTTCCTTGTCTTGATTTAAAACAAATGAGTGGCCTCAACTGGCCACCTGTTGAAAATATTGCCTTGTTGAAAATATTCATTAATAATGAAGAGCCCGTAGATAATTTCTGCACTCGTTGATGTTAACTTTAAACTTATTTAAGGCCACATGGGCGGCTTTCGCCAGCATAATACTTATGTATATCTATATAAGTATATACTTTTCGTTATATAAAACTCCCGCAAACTGCCAATTCGAATTATATTTTAGATTAGTATTTTTTTTTTTTTATTTTTAGTTTCAACGGTCAACAATTTAACTGTTTGAGGGTTCACCACTAATACAAAACTATATTTTTCTTTTCTTGTGAATATTATCAAAAAAAATTATTTTATTTCACATCAAAATAGATTTACAATCTCACAAAATCAAAAAACTAAACACATCTGTTTTTACAAAATAAACCAGACTGCCCAATACAAAAATCGTTCTTAATCATTATTGAGCTTTATAATTATATAACATTTCTTTTGTTTTAAACCAAAAATCAAAACTTGACCGTCTCAAATAAAAGAAACCAAAAAAAATCTCTTTTTTTTATCAACAATCACAAACTAACTCAATGAAAATCAAATCAATTCGAGTAAATCATTACTCGAATGCCATACCAAAAAAAATTCGAGCACCGCACAACTCGTAAAACGTTTTAGAAGAAATTAATCTCCCTTCTCTGTCTCTCCTTTATATCAAATTTTCGTTGGTACAAAAGAGAGACATATAAGAAAAACACACTCGATGCGCACTGTTCTCTCTTTCTCGTCTTCTCTTCACCTCTGCGCCACCAAACGATGGGGAACAAAACAAAAGTCGCGGGTGCGTTCAGCGCACAATTTAACAGACAAACACAGAGGTGAATAAAAACATAAGAGAAGATGGGCGAAACGAAGACAACAACCGGGGTGAATAAAATAACACAAAAATCGTCGTTGCGACCATACAGTCGTAACACATTTACGCAGCTCGTTATTCCTCTAATTACAACGCGCTAGATTGATAGCTCATATTTGATTTTTGCCCAAATTGAACGATATGAAGGTAGACGACATGTGTTTCCAGTAGGATGAGGCTACGTGCCACACAGCAGACGCAACGTTGGATATTCTGCATGAATGATTTAAAGGTAGGGTTATCTCTCGCAGAGGTGACGTGAATCCACCACAAAGATCGTGCGATTTGACCCCGTGAGACTATTTCTTGTGGGGTTTCCTCAAGTCGCAGGTCTATCTCAATAAGCCGCAATCAACCGTTGTCAAGCCAATATAACCAATACCATCGCTTAAATTTAGCCGGATCTATGTGGCAGAGTCAATTGAAAATTGTATCACTCGAACCCGTGATATCGTGAAAAGCCCTGGTGGACATTTAAGCGACGTTATATTCCAAATAACGACGAATTGTTGGATGCGTATGAAATTTACTGCGATGAGTTCCGCGGTATTTTAGAAACATGCAAATCTGCTACCCCCGAAACTAATAGAGTGAGTTAGAAAATTATCGGTAGCTTGGAGTTCGAAGTCAAGATGGCCTTGCATCGAATTCTCAATCAAATATGGATGAGTATTCAGATACTGGAAAAATGGAAGGAAAACAGAGATCCAGCTATTCCAAAAACAAATCGGGAAAGAAATCTGGCAAAAACTTACAGGGGGATATGTATGTTGATGTTTTTGTTTAAATTGTGAATATTATGATAAAAGGACTAAGGGATAAACTTTGGAATGTGGGTAGCTTGTCGGCGGAAAACAACTTTGGATTACATCGTAACTGCTCTGCTAATGAATGTGTAGAAGAGCTTGTGAGAAAAGTACGAAGCGTGTTGTCTCGGTACTCTTGGATATTAAAAGAACATATGATTATGTGGTTCCAACAAAATTTCATCAAGTTTTAACGAGCTTTTGCTTCCTTGGAAAATTTGCAAATCTCATGTTTACCGGCTCTCTTCAAGCTGTACAAGAGCTCAGTTCAAAAGTTCAGCAATTTGCAGATGACTTTGTTCTGGTATGCAGTGGGAGGACCATCGAAGAGGCCTTAAATGGGTTTCCGGAATGTGTGGCCGAACTAAACTGAATTTGAATGTAAATTCGAGAAAATATTATAGTCAGGTTTTTCGAACGAATCCAATGGTTGTTGAGCAAGTTTATAATGAGAGAATTTAGTGTATAAATCTGAGTAAATGTTTGTGAACCTAGATTGATAAGCAAATGAATTTTAAAATGAATATGGAAAATTTTGTCGGGAATTGCAAAAGCAGATTGAACGTAACTAAAAGAGTGATCAAACTGAAATGTGGAGCTCATCCTGGTGGTACTGATATGCTAGAATGGCGCCAGTTTCATTCAAGATTGCTTATGGACTGACTGTTTATGGTAATGACCCCAAGGTTGGGTTTAACAAACTAATGACTATGGAAAATGCTTGTTCCATTGTGGTATTGGCGTGGTCTGATTTAGGTGATTCATCTCTTAAATATAAGGGAGATAGGGTTACAATAAATTGATGAAGGAAACGAAAGTGGGGCGGATTGGTGATCTTGTAGAAAAAAACTCCGAAATTCGTAATTCTGAAAGTCTTCTAAACCAATCTAATTGTGCATTTGAAGTTTGGTAATACAACAAAAGCAATGATGAATGAGTTATCGGTTAAGTGTGAGTTTTGTGAAATACAAACACTAGTGTAAATAAGGATTGAGTGGGTATATGAGATGAATGAATGCAAAATTGATAGGGATTACGGAAGGGATGAAGGTGGCAATGTCACAAGAAAGGGGGAGAGTGGCGCTATTCTCTGGCTCCTGGACTGAGTTGGAATTAATTAGTCGGGGTGGGAAAGCTCATAACAAATTTTGTACGGATACCTTAATTCTTGTAGGAGTGAGATAATTCTTCAATGGATACCTTCACACCTGCAGATTTTTATTTATTTATTTATTCACAAATACAGCTAACAATCAGATATACAAATCCAATTACATGTTAGTAGTCCGGTCAATCTAGACATAAAAATGAGAGCGAAGGTACATAAATTCGCATCAAACTGAAAATTGGTAGAATCGTTAAAAATGTGATTATAAATAAAACTTAAAAGTTCCCCATCATTCCCGTGTATGGAAAAAATTTTACTCGAGGTCAAAGGTCAAAAAATTGAGTTTTTCGCGATTTTCAGCGAAACGATAAGTCTTATCATAAAAATATTTTAGGCAAAAATTGTAGGTCATCATATTATCTATCAAAAATGTTTGAGTGCTTTTTTTTCTACGAGCCACCCTTTCTGGGATATAACGATTCAAAAAGTTGTTCAAGTTGTTATGGACATAATATGCATGAGTGCGCCACGTATATACATCTCTTATCTAGAGTTGTTATATATGTTGAAATATTTTTCTATCGGTGATTGTAACTTATACTTAAAATATAAAATATACACAACTATAAGAATATCAGGTCAAATGAAACCCAGTCCCTTACTTCATACGCCAGTGTAACTTTGAGGACATCATCTGTCTCTTGTTCTATTGTGTGCGTGGCTAGGGTCTTACACCTGCTATAATAAATGAAATACCGTTAGTCTTGAGCGACACGCTGTAGTGAAATCACGTGTTTATCCTAACCTATATCGTGCTGTTTTGACTTTTATACCAAAAATGTCTGAATATTGTTTTATTTGTGCTAAACTTTTAACTGAAAGTGAACTTGTTACTGTTGAACGTGGTATGAAGTCATTAATTAATGCAAGTATCGAAAGAGCAGATGAATTTTCAGAATTTCTCAAAAATCAGAAATCTGTGATAATACATGAAAATTGTCGTAAAAAATATATTCGAAAGTCTTCTATTGCTGCAGCTAATAAAAGACCACGTGAAGAACAAGAAGCCCATTTTTTACAATATTTACAAATTTCCGTAATTTTGCAATAGTTTTAAATTAAACAGGATCACAACTGACCCGTGGAGTAGGCCTACTGGGGAAACCACTACCTCATAGGTGGCGTGGAAACGTGTGCATATTATGCCCATAACAAATTGAACAACTTTTTGAATCGTTATATCCCAGAAAGGGTGGCTCGTAGAAAAAAAAGCACTGATACATTTTTGATAGATAATATGATGACCTACAATTTTTGTCTAATATATTTTTATGATAAGACTTACCGTTTCGCTGAAAATCGCGAAAAACTCAATTTTTTGACCTTTGACCTCGAGTAAAATTTTTTCCATACACGGGAATGATGGGGAACTTTTAAGTTTTATTTATAATCACATTTTTAATAATTCTACCAATTTTCAGCTTGATGCGAATTTATGTACCTTCGAATGTCTAGATTGACCGGACTATAGCATAGATTAAAAAAAAATAATAATAAATAAAAAGAAAATTGCATATTTAACAAAATTTACATAAATTACAAATTTTACCTACAAAAATAATTATTTTTATACAAAAAAAATTATAAAACTTAATATTTAAACAGTGTCTCTATTTAGATAAATTTAGTAATTTGTTTTTTAAAAACATGGAAAGAGAACAAAGACAAATCAAAATTATTAAAAATGTTGTTGTGATTAGTTTGCAATCTTACTAGAGGAGAATATGTCCTGAAATTGCTTTTATAAGTATGTAAGTCAAAACAAACAGCAAATCGCATGTTATATGTCAAACGAGCTCTGTGTCGAATTAAATTTGTTAACTTTGTTTCAATTAAACGATTAGATGTGTTATAGTTGTTATACTCGCTTAGTGATTTGTTGAATATTATTTCAAGTGGCTTACACAATTGTTCAGCAGATTCTTTAAAAATACTGGTAGTATCAAATCAGGACTACAGCCTTTATCAGAATTAAGTGATCGAAGCTCATTAAAAATATCTTGTGCACAAATATCGAAAGTGGGTATTGTGTTGATGTTGCTTTGATAAATATTTGATTGTGAAATATTTGGATTATTATAGACAGAACTAAAGAAGTCCGCGAACAAGTTACTAATATCCTTTGCATTAGATTGAAGGTAATAAAAGAGCCGGGGTTTTATGATTCAGAATATAACTGAACTTAAATTATTGGTTGCAAGGGTTGCAAGTACTTCAAATGTTTCAGGTGATTCTGTGGAGAAAATGGGCGGGAATATATTGAAAATTGTCAGGTGAAAGGCAAGAAGTACTTTGAGTTGATTATTCTCCTTTTAGTTAACCTTTCTTTAAGGTATTCAAGGGAGATACTTGAATAATACCAAAAATGGAGCGGGTGAGAAATTGGAAAGAATGATTTAAGAGACAAATGTTCGATGTTCTCTTGAGTGCAATGAATTTGTCAAAATTAGTACAAATGGAAATAAACGTACACACCTGTCCAGCAGCATAAGGCCTAGTGTTTTTTTTACTTATACATATTTCCATTTTCATTGTCAAATCTGGTATTTTTACAATCAAGTTCACATTCAGCTATAATAGATCGGGTAAAAATATTGTTTTTGCATGCTGTAGGACCGATAATTTCTTTAATTTGAGGAAAAATTTCTTGAAGCCTGTTTTTATATCAATCACCATTAAAGTCACCTTTTTAACCTGCAGATCAGTTGTGCCTTAGAAGGCTCTAGCTCTTCAGCTACTTGTTGTTCCATAACATTACTTCTTGTTCTATCATAACGCTGTAAATAAACTTCATCCTTCCTCAAATCATGGTAGTAAAACTTATATCCATCGGGTCTAACTATGTTAAATTTCTGAAAACACAATCCGTTTGTTTAGCACTGTCGAATGCTGGCCTTAACTCCACTTACCCACTAACATTTGTTTACTTGTTTTAAATGTAAACAATTCAATATTCATTATAAGTCTATACTTAATACTTGTATGTTATATTCATTATATTGAAGAAATTAATTGCAAATATTATTTGGAGGCATTCTGTCGAAAATACAAAAATTTTAAAATGTTCTTCCTTTGATATGGAAGATTTGCAAGATTTCACTGAACTAAGCCGTAAAATGTTTCTGATGTGCCATATGACGAGATACTTCTGACCGGTACTGTACTCGTACAATATTTTACAACAAAATGACGATGCGGAATATGTACACAAAATTTATTATTTGATTAGTTTTGAAAATACGGACAAATATTTAAAAAAATGAAAACAGGACAAAATTGATTTAAGGTTTTGCTACGTACCTAGAATATTTAAAAAATCAATTTGTATACTTATATAAATTAATTATGGTGAGTAACATAATTAATTTATATATAGAAATTGATTTCTTTAAATATTCTGGTATCAAAAGCTTAAATTAATTATGTCCTGTTTTCATTTTTCTAAATATTTGTGCGTATTTTCAAAACTAATCAAATAATAAATTTTCATTCTGGTTCACTGAATGGGATGTAGTACGTATACCAAATACTATTTTTCATATGTACAAAAATAATAGATTTAGTAGTTTTTAGAGTAACGATACACCAATTTACTAAAAAAACACTTGTTTCGTTCTCACATTGCAGAGCAATTACCGTATAGTACTCTGTAATTTCCAAATACAAATTACACTCCAATTAATTCCGAACCAAAATTGGAAATGAAATGAAGAAAAACCAAAAGCGATTTAAATAAATTTTAATTGCATTGCTGAAGATGAATAAAAAAAATCGAGTTTACAAACCAAATTAAAATTAAAAATGGAAAATTGCAATAAATCTCAAGCTAGATGAAAATTTATTTTATCTTTGAACTCTTTAGTTAGATAAATCGTATGTATATTTGAATGGTTATACAATTTATGTTAACGATATAATAGTAGCAGAATTTATAAATCGGTTCTTAGCTGGATTCGAATTGATGAAGAGAAATGAGATCTTATATAAGCTGCAATATAATTTTGTGAAATTTGCTGAAATATTTTATTGAGTTGTAATAAAAATACATAAGTAATATTGCAAGGGTTGATGAAGTGTATTATATATAAAACTAAAGTACCACAATAAAGACATAAATTCTAGACAACAGAAATACTGTATATAGTAATTTATAATATCGATTTCTATAAATAGTAAACTTTCAAATTTTTTTCACTAATCAGAGCTTAAACTGGAAACCAAGATTATCGAACAATACCAGAACGAAAAAATTTGTAATCTTTATTTTATTTTATCAACCCGTCCCCACATAAAAAAGTCGTTGAAGTTAGCCCGAAATTTGTCAGCCCGAAAAAATTGGTTCGTTTCTCGAAATTGAATGATAATTTTTTATTAAAAAAACTTTTTTCTGTATCTCACCCTTCTGTGGAAAAACAGATCTCATTATTAAAATAAGAAATTAAGATTTAATAATTTGTAGAGTGACAAGAACTTTAAGTTTATTAATAAACGATATAAATTCTCATCAATCGTAATTCATGATTCTAAGTAAACAAATTTTTGATATTATAATGATTCTAATCAGTATAGAAAACTATATGCTAAATATTTCAGCAAATATTTAAAATAAAATTCAATAATAATGAATATTTCGAACTAAAATGGAATCTTAAAGTCGCGTGTGCCTATACTAGAGATAATCATGTGTAGTGGCATATACGGCCAGATAGGCCTTGGACACACCAAAATACCATGATAACCGCTGGTCCATATCATGACCATAAAGCATAATTTTTTAACCCTTTCCACGAGAAATTGACAAAATAATGAATATTTCGAACTAAAATGGAATCTTAAAGTCGCGTGTGCCTATACTAGAGATAATCATGTGTAGTGGCATATACGGTCAGATAGGCCTTGGTCACGATAGTATGATTGTGATTTTATGTCCTAATATGCGCAAAAATATAAAAAAGTTTCGTCAAAAAATAAAAATCCTAGAACCCGATCGCAGTGCCACCTACCGGGTCCAATTGTAAATCTAATCCATCAAGGAACCCACTCATAAACGCACACAAAATTTCATTAAAATCGGTCTGGCCGTTTAGGAGGAGTGTGTGCACACATAGAAGAATTAATACAATAAAGGTGAAAAATTGAAAAAAAAAAAAATTATTCAGAAAGTATATAAAGAATTTTTTTTTGTTTTATTGTTCATTACCTTTTCAGACTTTATCCTGTGCGTTTCCTTCTGTAATTTGCTATTGTTGATTTTTCGTAAAATATATAAACAGTTTTTTTTAAAACTACGTTATTGACATTATTTGTTTGTTTTTTTATATTCTGTAAAACAGTTTCTTATTTTATTGTGTTTTGTATATATTATTTAAGTTATTGTTTTGTGTGTACAACTACTATTTGGAGTTTTACACCAAAAAATAATAATTTTAATAATTATTTATTTGTACCATTAGATTCTTCTGTTTGATATATTCAGCTATAGTTGAATTATTTTTTAGTTTCATATCGCATCGGTGCGTAAACAAAATTAGTTCTACACGGTATAACAATAGAAAGAAAAGACACAATCTTAATGAGCATACTCTTGAGGACGTTTTGCATAGATTGTTACTTTTATTTCATAAGTTGACAATATCTGATTCCAAAGAAATGCATATGATTTGCCAAGAACTACGAGTTGTGAATAATAAAAAAACCGTAGTTTGGTTTATAGAATTTGGAATTCAAAATTACGACAAAAATTGCTTTGCGGTCCTAGTTTAATAAACAATAGTATCGATTTTATTACCGACCCTAAAATTTCCGTTATTGATATTCCCAATACCAATACTTTTATTAATTCTGAGATCATTGATTTTACGGATAATCATCTTGTCAATAATAATTCAACATCAGATAATAACACTGAATTCAATATTCCTAAAATCCAAAATAATTCGATTTTATCTGCTAATGGAACGAAATGGCCTGAACGTGTAAAGATACTGTCGATCGAAATATTAAAGCCACCTTATAAAATAATTAATTTGCTAACGTTAGAGGTTTTTAAAAATTTGTTAACGTTAGAGGTTTTTTGTGGTATTAAAATTAAAATATATAAAAAAAATCGGATTGTACGAAAATGTACAAATTAAAAATTTTATGAAATTGGTAGGTTATGCGAAAATGTAAAACCATAAAATTTTACTATAAAATGAAATAAAAAATATTTCTGTTCTTTGTCACTCTTATGAAATTTTAAAGTTTTTGTTTTTTGCGTATTATCAGTAAAAAATTGCTGTCAGCAAATCTTTCCATGGAATTAAAGCACTATTTGTAATACTGATCAACAAGAATAATGTAAAGAAATAAAAAATATTTTGTTTTACTATTCACTTATCAAGAATAATGCAGAAAGAAATGAAATGTATTCTCTATTCGATCGTTCAATACAGGCAACAATACATTTTATCCAATCAGTACTACAATGAATTTTCGCTTTCTTATTAGAATAGCAAAGTAAAACCAAAAGAGCAGTAGATCCCGTTCGCTAACACAAAAATAAGATCAACTTCTTTAGTTTCTCATTATTCGCTCACTAGACACTATTCGTTTTTTACTACATAACATTTCTGAAAATTCATTTTACTATTCAAGAGCGAAGAGAAATGAACATAAAAAAATTCATATAAAAATGAACGGAAAATGAATGATAAGCAACTGAAGAGTATTTATATTTTTATATTTATCCTTTTTGTCTTATTTGGCTTTAAACTAGACTGCGTGAATGTATGTACATATATCCCTTTTTCTACCGAAAAAAAAAATAAAATTTTGGCTCAATTTAAGTCTAAACCACATAAACGTGTGACTAAAAAACCATAGAATGTAATGGTGTTTTGATAAAAAAAAAAAATAAATAAAAAAAAAAAAAAAAAAAAATCCCGCTTGAGTTGAAGTACAACCAACACAATTGTGTGTTTAGTTATAGTGTTTTTTTCCGACGAAAATAAGTTTAAAAGTAATGCACAAATGTGTAGGTTGGTGCAAACCACATAACAAAATAAATTTATAACATGATTTTTTTTTTGCCTTACCCACACAGTTGTGTGGGCATGCAGGAAAAGGGATATAAAACATAATGTTGCTGAACACATTTTTCTCATTTTAACATTTTGCTTCTAAATGTAACGCAATACATATAGCTCCGCTTCCACACACATACACATACACACGTAAACCATACCACAACACTACTACGACACATATTAAAAAAGCGTAAATTAAAACATGTTTATATTAATAAAATTAAAATTTATATGGATTTGTATAAAAAATATAAATTCAACAAAATAAAGGGTTATCCAATTCAAGCTTGATAAAGTAAACTTAAAAAAAACACACAAAATATTCGGAATGTATTGTAATTTTTATTTCATTTTACAGATTGATCCTTGCCATTTTTACTTAAACAAGATATCATTCAAATGTCCTCCACGGGACTTCTTACAGGCCTTGATTCTTTTGAGGTAATTTTCAATGACTTTTCGGCACATTTCGGGCGGTATCTCGGCCATTACCTTACGAATATTAGTTTTCAATTCGTCAAGAGTTTGAGGATTGTTTGCGTAAACACGATCTTTCGCGTAGCCCCACAAAAAGAAATCCAAAGGCATTAAATCACAGGATCTTGGAGGCCAATTGACATCAGCCAATCGCGAAATCAAACGTCCAGGAAATTTCTCTTGCAAAAGATCTCGATTTGCTCGTGTTACGTGACTGGTTGCTCCATCCTGCTGGAACCACATATCGTCAAGATCATAATCTTCGATTTTCGTAAAAAAATAATCGGTTAACATGCGGCCATAGCGCTCAGAATTGACGGTAACGGTTCGTCCATGGTTGTTCTCAAAAAAATACGGCCCAATCACACCACCAGACCACAATGCGCACCAAACAGTGACTTTTTCCGGGTGTAATGGCTTCTCTACAATCAATTGTGGATTTTCTGAGCCCCAAATTCTACAGTTTTGCTTATTAACGTATCCACCAAGCGAAAAATGAACTTCATCACTGAAGAAAATTTTGTTCGAAAAATCAGCATCAGCAGATTTAATAATTTTAACGCGTTGGTCGATTGTTAAATGCTCCATATTCTTAAATGGCAGAATGTCAACTAAATAAATGACAGCGTACTTGACGTTTATCTTTGACAGATGTCGGTATACAGATTTCTACTTTATCAACCTCGAATTGGATAACCCTGTATAAATAAAAAATATGAAACACAAAAAACACTTAGCTTGCGATGCGTTCACCATTGCTGCGTCACACAAATTATTTTATTTATATTTACACATTTTCACGTTAATTTTAATTTTAATTCACAATATTTATTTATTAACACTTTATATTATATATTTAATTTAATTTAATTAATAACTTTTATATATAACGTATTATTTATTTATTTAAATCACAAAAATGTTAAGTTTTAATTTTTCTATACAGAGAAAGACAAAAACGCGTCTTTCTTGTACGACGATCAATCGCCGACCCTTTTCTCATTTGAATTTGGAATGGAAATAATTTCTTTACTTCGCTTTTTTTGGGGTTCGATTTTTGTTTCTAGTGTTTTATAGTGCACTCATAATGGAGTGAAACAAACATTTAATTTGTCGAGTGAAATCTAGGTAAGTAGAGCCAAAATGAGGTGAGTTGACTGCTGGCATTCTTTTCCCACCCTACCTTTCCCTGATTTTCCTTTCCTGCTGCGGTCCAAACTAGGATTATTTTGTTATCCAGATCTGCCCACCCCAACCCTGAGTCTAGCCGACGAATAACGACCGCCTGGATAATGAAATAATTAAATTTATGTTAACATGACCTATGGTCATGTTACACTGTTTTTATTTGCTTTGCAACTAAGGCAGTTCATATTGAGTTAGTTAATGATCTCACAACTCAAGCATTTATTGCAACTCTGCGAAAATTTGTTGGGAGACGAGGTTTATGTCAGCACATATATTCAGACAATGCCACAATTTTTGTGGGATCTCGTAAACTAATGAAACTACAACGATTATACCACTCTGAGAAATATCAGGAAGAAGTGAATAATTATTGTAGTGCACAAGGTATGGAATGGCATATGATACCAATTCGATCACCACATTTTGGCGGGCTGTGGGAGGCCACTGTGAATAGCGCCAAACATCACATTTTTCGTACTATTGGTACACTGTCTTATACATTCGAACAATTGCATACATTGGTGATTCAAGTAGAATCTTGTTTGATTTCTCGCCCATTGTCACCAATGTCAGAGGATCCAAGTGATTTGACTTGTTTGACTCCGGGTCATTTTTTGATCGGACAACCGCTAGTGGCTATTCCTGACCTCACTTTGCAGCATTTCATTTATAATCGGTTATCTCATTTCCAAAGAATTCAGTTTGTATTTCAGCAGTTTTGGAAAAGGTGGTCTAAGGAGTTCCTATCTGAATTACAGGGTCGGGAAAAATGGCATAATGAGGTAAAAAATATTCGAGTAGGTTCTATGGTTTTGCTCCATGAAGACAATCTGCCTCCTCTGAAATGGATTTTGGGTAGAATTACACACGTGTGGTATGGGAACGATGAAAAGGTTCGAGTTGTGATAGTGAAGACCGCGCATGGTGAATTTAAACGAGCGGTACAGAAAATTAGTATTGTAAATTCTAAACAAACTGTTTAGAATTATGTTAGACAAAATAAAGTATTAAAAATCTCCGTACTATTTCGATGTGTTGTTGAAATTGACTAACAATTTATTTTTTAATTTCTAGGTTTTTATACACAAAAGAAAACCTAAATTATGACTAACTTATAATAGAACACGATAACAAGAAACTGCAAAGAATGCAAGCGGATGTGTCATTTTCACATATACGTGTTGCGCTGTCTATGCATATCAAATGATCATCCGCTCACACGCTCTACATTGTTTCCTGTTATCGTGTGAAATAAACTGTTCATGATTGAACATACTCCCGGGCGACTATGGCAAGGTTGTACTATGCAGTAGCGGCCGTTGATTGTGGTCGAAGTGGATCTAATGGGCGCCGGCGCCGTATGTAAGCTATGATCCAGACTATTCCGACGATAAGAGCGCTCCAGAATAAAATATGAATCATGGTGTAGTGATGAACATGATGTTGATTTTGGTTGGTGAAGAACTCATTTCTCTGGATCAGGTGCTCATTTTCCCGAAGAGCTGCTATTTCATCTTCCAACTTTTTAGTGTCCAGACCGGAGATGAGGTCAGCTGCAGCGTCATCACGCACCTTGGTTTTGATGTGATTTCCAAGATTTTTCAACTGCTTGGAAGTGGTGATGCCCGAGGTTGATCTTTGAAACGCCTTGCTTATACTGTTGGTTGCTGTGCCCACAGCTACAATGTATGACTCCCTGTCGCGTAATATACAGCCTGCATCAATGCTAATTATTCCCGAGCCTTGAAGAGTGAGCGGACTAGATTGGGATCCACATAAGACATCGACCGTAGTTTCGTTGGGAACTGCATAAATCCATTGATTGGGTGCCTTGAGGGGAATCCATCTATTAGTGGAATTCCTAGTTTGAAAGCTGCAGAATTGCTCAAGAGCGGCTTTCCGCTGAAGGATGGCTACCTCGCATCGACCGTTGTTAGAGAATGCGTTGAAGACGGGTGATGTCTCGCATAGGAAATGTGCTGAGGAAACAATCTGACAACGAGATAGTTGTTCCGTAGAGAAGAACGCGAAATGTTCGCGATGGCTGTCCATGGCCAGATACTCAGTTGAAGTTACTATGCTTGACTGTGTGTGGTCATGCAGAATGTCCGGCACGGCAATCACGGAGAGAAGCGTATACTCTGTTGCGAACGCCAGTGGAATGATAACTTCGATGATCACGTTCTTCTTGGTCATTCTACTTCTGACTATTAGACTCTGATATACATGTATCAGATCAGACAATTGGTGACCAGGGACGCTGACGGCTGTCGGTACATGTTGCCGAATCAGCGAAAGTTGTTCTTCTAATTGGTCCGGCGTGAGTATGGTGGGATGCAAAATCTCATGATGAGCGGAGTACACTATGTTAAGCAAACTGTGTTGGGTGTCTTCCAAGTTCTGTAAGATCAAGGTTAACTCGATTATGTTCCTTACCACCGAGCGAACCCTGTCCTCATAGCTTCGATACTCTTGTAGTACCTTTAACTCCTCCCTTAATCGCCTCTGCTCTTGCAATAGGTTGTTCATGGACATCATGGTGAGATTGGAATTATGCTTTATCAATTTTACCGTGTTATCTATTATTGATGTTTGATTCTGTATTAATGTCAGTAGATGATTTTCGTTGGTGTTGATCGTGTCAAACTGGGATTCGTATTGGGCTGCATCGCGTTGCGACAAGATGCCAAATATATCGCCCAAAGCAATCCCCAACGTATCTCCTAATCCTCGCTTGGATCGCTTGCGTTCCTTATTGCTATCTTTTAGTAACTTGTTTTCAGCTATTAGGTTGTTGAGTCGCCATTGCAAATGTTGTAGGGTAGTATTACAGTTGAATCCTGGCAGATCTTTACAAGCTCCTTGTAGTTGGGCTACGGCTTGCTTACAGTTTTCTACCTCTTTCCAATAGTCGGTCAAGTTGGAAAAAATTACTAATTTCCATTTCATGGCGACGGCTTCTAGGGTTCCCATTTCCTCAAAGTATATGCCTGATGGATGGTCGAAGGGGCGGATGTTAGTGATACCGCGCGCCAAACCTAGAATGGTGCATACTGATAATAGCGCCAAGGCTAAATTGCTAGCCCTTAAACCACACTTTGCTCTTCTCGGCGGTTGCTTCCTGATAGGTGGGGCTTCGTTGTTGGCGGCTTCGAGTTCTGGAGTATTTGTCATCTCCGCTTCTATGGGGAGCTTGCATAGTTTGGTGATTGGTCGTTTGTACACATTGTCCTTGCATTTAACCGTGGCCACGCGAACTAGACCATCAGCACCAGCTTGAGTTTCAATAATTCGACCTAATTTCCAATATGTTGTCGGTAGTTGATTGTCTCGCAAGAGGACTAAGTCGTTTATCAATAAGTTGGGTTGCGGCGTTTTCCATTTGCTGCGTTGCTGTAATTGGTGTAAATATTCAACTGACCATCTCTTCCAAAAGTCTTGTATCATCCGTTGTACTAGGTGCCATCTTGTGGTCAGAGGTATGTTCTCGACCATGCCAGAAGGCTGGCTCTTGAGAGCTTCCCCGATCAAAAAATGGCCAGGAGTTAATGCCTTAAGATCGGATGGATCATTGGTTAACGGCGTCAATGGTCTCGAATTTAGGCAAGCCTCTATTTGAGCGGTGATGGTACTTAATTCTTCATAGGTAAGAGTAGTGGCACCTATGACTCGTTTTAAATGACCCTTTACGGATTTAATTCCGGCTTCCCAAATGCCTCCAAAATGAGGGGCGAATGGTGGTATGAAATGCCAAGTTGTCTCGCCTTCGGCTATTGCATTTGTTATATCGATTGGCAATGTGGTCAAGGCGACGTGAAGGTTCTTCTTCATTTCGGCATCGGCACCAACGAAGTAGGTGCCATTATCCGAATACAGATCCGTGCATAAGCCTCGTCGTGACGTGAATCGTTGGTAAGCGGCAATGAAGGCGGCCATTGTTAAGCTACTAACTATTTCTATATGTACGGCCTTGGTCACCATGCAAACAAATAGGGCTATGTATCCCTTATATGATTTATGACCTCTGCCTTTTGTTGTTCTCAGCTGAATAGGTCCAGCATAATCGATCCCAGTTTTAGCGAATGGTCTGCCTGGCCATACTCTGGAACCTGGAAGATCACCCATAAGTTGTCTCGTATTTTGTTGTTGGTGCCGGAAGCATGTAACACATTTATTTATCACGAGTCGTACAGCTCGCCTTCCATCCAGGATCCAATATCTATCTCTTAGGTGTGATAGCGTCAGCTGTACTCCTCCATGCAACATTAACTTGTGGGCTCTTTCGATGAGTTTCCGAGTAATTGAATTATTTTTACCCAAAATAATGGGATTTTTGGTGGCTGTTGGGATGTTCGCGTTCTGCAGTCGCCCTCGCATTCGTAATACACCATTGTCATCTAGAAAGGGGTTCAAAGATAAAAGCTTGCTGTTATTCGGCAATCGTTGTGTGTTTCTCAGACATCTCAGCTCCTGGTAGAAGTCTTCCTCTTGACTCATGCGGAATATAATGGTTTCAGGCGCGATCGCCTTAAATGTTGGAATTTTCCGTGCAGCCCGATTAATGAACGTTGCGCAGATTGCTACTACTCGTTTTAATTTGTCATAACTGGAAATCCTTTGAAACAATCCCCACCAGACGTTGGTTACATTCGTTGTTGCTATTAAGGTTATCTTCTCCTCGTATTCCTCAGGGCGATAGGCTTGTGGGTCCGTCTCACTGTTTTGCTCGATATCTTCAGGGAGTCCCCATAGAGTTGAATCATGTTGTAGAAATTCTGGTCCATGCCACCATAACTTGCAGTGGACTAATTCTCTAGGAGATGTTCCTCGAGAAGCGAGGTCTGCGGGATTCTCGTGGGACCTTACGTGATGCCAAGTGGCTGTTGGTAGCTTTTGTTTTATGCACGAGATGCGGTTTGCAACAAATGTTTTGAAGCGCCTTGGTTCTCCCTTGATCCAGCTTAGCGTGATGGACGAATCGGTCCAAGCGTGCGTTTCACACTCATTTAGCTGCATTGCAAGTTGCACATGCCTTAATAGTTTAGCTAGTAGTCTAGCTGCGTTTAACTCTAATCGAGGAACTGACAGCTTTGTTTTGATGGGAGCCACCCGTGTTTTGGCCATTACAAGATTAGTGGTTACTTGTCCTGCCTCGTTGGTAGTCCTGCAATATACTACAGCGGCGTATGCAAGTTCGGAGGCGTCAGCAAAGCCGTGTAGTTCCTTTCTGGTGCTTCTTGTTGTGTTGACCCACCTAGATATTTTTATGTTCTTCACAGCGGGCATTTCCTTCTTGTAGATCAACCATTTTTTACCTATTTCTTCTGGTAGTGGTTCGTCCCATTCGATCCCGGAGGCCCACGTACCTTGCATCAGAATCTTAGCAGCAATGGTGACGGGTGCTAACCAACCAATTGGGTCAAATAATTTTGATGAATCAGCCAAGAGTGAACGTTTGGTGGCCGTCCCCTCAGACAATTCCAAATTGTCTACGTGAAATTCAAAGGTGTCTTTCGTGGGGTTGTAATGAATCCCCAAGGTTTTGATGCAATCGCTTAATTTTAACAACACGTTACCGGTAGCTTGCAATTCTGTTGGTATTTGCGCTAATAGCTCCGGACTATTGGAAGACCACTTCCTTAGTTTTAGTCCACCTTTCTCGGAGAGCCCTATTAGTTGTTGTATCATGGCCGAGGCTTGGTCTAAGCTGTCGTTTCCTGTCAGCAAATCGTCCACATAGAAGTCAGACAATATGGTTTTGGTGGCGATAGGAAACGATCGCCGTTCGTCTTCAGCTAGTTGCCTTAAAGCACGCACAGCCAGAAAGCTGGCGGCTGTGGTGCCATATGTGACCGTTTTTAACCTGTAGATGTCTATGGGGTTTGTTGGTTCCGTCCTCCATAGAATTAGTTGATAATTTCTATCTTGCTCGTGAATCCATACCTGCCGATACATTTTTTCTATATCGGCCGTCAGCACGTACTGATGTTTACGCCAACGAAGGATTATGTCCGCCAAATCTTGCTGTAACTTTGGGCAGATCATCATTTTCTCATTAAGGGATGATCCATTTGTTGTTTTGGATGACGCATCGAACACTACACGTAATTTGGTAGTAGTGCTGTCTTCATTACACCATGGTGTGGAATGTAGTAACTATTATAGTTTGGCTGCTCTTCTAACTTGGGAACCAGCTCCATATGGCCTAAGTCTAGATATTCCTTCATGAAGTCTTGGTATAGTTGTTTAAACGGGGCGTCTTTTTTAAATCTTCTCTCTAGTTGTAATAAACGAGCGGCAGCCGTTTTCTTGGATTCTCCTAACTTTGGGGGATCCTCCTTGAACGGAATGCTCACCGAGTACCTGCCGTCACCGTTTCGTTGAACTGTTGATGAAAAGTGTTCCTCCGCTCTCTGCTCTTCTTCGGTACGGACCCTTTCGTCTGGAATATCGTCGTTTTCCACTAAGAGTTTTAGTTGATTCTCGATGGCTTTAGTGGTCACCATTGTAAGCTTTTCTCCAGAACGTTGACCCATGTTACCCATCAAAATCCAGCCCAGCTCAGTTTCTTGAGCCATCGGGTCGTTGGGACCCATCTTGATTATGTTGTTGATAGCTATGGACGCATAATAGTCGGCACCGATTATTAGGTCGATGGGTTGTGGATGATTGAACCTCGGATCGGCCAATTTTAGTCTACCCAGGTGGGTCCATTTGCTGTCGTCAACCTTGACTTGTGGTAGTTGATGATCCAGGTTATCGAACACTAGTGCCTCAATAGCTAAAGTGAAACTCCCAGGGAAATTGGGTGATAGCGTAGTGTTCACAGCATGTCTGCATACTCCTGCCGCTTGACCACCAATGCCAGAAATTTTAACATTAATTTTCTTCTTTTTGAAATTGAAACGATTTACGGCTCTGGATGATATTAACGTTGCCTGAGATCCAGGATCTATCAGGGCTCGCAGTGTTACGAGCTGACCGTTGGCGGTTGTTGAAAGGACCACGGCAGTTGGCAATAGCACTGCCGATGTTTGCTGCACCATGAATGTTTTCGGACCCTGCTCGGTTTTCGATGCAGAGTTGTTGCAATGCAAGAGGGTGTTGTGTTTACCATTGCAGACTACGCAGAATTCCGTGGCGGAGCACTTGAACTTATCATGACCTTCCAAGCATCGCACACAGAATTGTAGATGGTTGACCAATTTAGCCCTCTCCAAGGTTGGCATATTCTTGAAACGTGGGCAGATCTCTAACTTGTGATTTCCGCTACAATTGGGTACCACGCAGCGTACTGAAGCTGTCGCGACATTTACACGTTTGATCGGCTGTGTGACGATTTGACGCGGTGTTGCTACATGCTTGTTTTTACCCATGGCTTCTAAAGACTGGAATCGTCGTTCTAAAAAGTCAAACAACACGTTCAAATTCGGAACTTCCTTGGGCTGTTGCAAATTTGTCTCAAACAATCCTATTGACTCTGGATCGAGCCTTCTAGTGACTAAAAATACCACAAATGCTTCGAATGTGGACTTCAGTTCGAGTTGCTGGATGTTATGCAATACTTCCTTAAGCGTGTCATGCATCGAGCGGATTGCTGGCCCTGTTGCTTGTTGTAGCGTAGACATCGACAATATTGAATTGAAGTAATTGCTGGACAACAACCTCTGGTTGTCATATCTAGCTTTTATGGCTTCCCACGCCATATCATAATTATCACCTGTTGCGGCTAGATGAGCGATGAGCTGAGCCGCTCCCTTTTGCAGCTTAGATTTTAAATAGGTCATTTTCATTGTGTTGGACAATGAATCATTGTTATGAATTATTTCAATGAACAAATCCTTGAACGAGGTCCATTTATCGTAGTCACCATAGAAGGTTGGTATTTCTACTTGAGGCAACTTGACCTTTTGTTCTACATGTGGTTTACTCGTAATACGTTCTGCCAGTTCCTGGCACTGTTGTAATCTTATTATCGTATTTTCCACTCTATTTTTGATGGTGCCATAGAAATCTTGGACGAAATAGTTTGTTGTTTTGTCCTTTTCATCCGTTTCTATCATGATGGTTGCATGCAGTTGATATATATCACGCATTTGTCTCTGCAGCTGATTTACTTTTAGATGAAGGTATTCCTTCGGACAACTTTCTTTATCCAATCTGCATTCTATTGCGTATATGTCTTGATGTAATTGACGCATATAGAAATCTTGTCGCTTGCACTCGAGGGTTAAAGATGCAGTTGTCGTCTTATGATGCTCATTACTGCTAGAGTGTGACGAGGAATCGGTTTCCTTGAAAGGCGGAGGTTTACTGGATTCTTGATTGTCCCTGCTACAAGTTGGTTCCGGCTCTTCTTGATGGCTCTCCGAATGAACGTCGTTATCGATGGAATCAGGCTGGGAAATTGTGGTCCAGCCTAATTTTTCGACCGCTATACCCGTTGGAGTGCTTGGAGGTGCTGCATTCAAGCGTTGGCGCATGTCTCCTAGAAGCCAGGTGCATTCATCCGGTGTAGTTTGTCTAGTTGAACGATATGGGTACGAATTCTCCATTGGAGGGGATATCGCTAGAATCTTTTCATCATTGGTGATGAACTCCTGATGTGCCGCCTTCACATATGCTATTTTCTTCTCCAAATAGCTTTTTGTTTTCCGGGAGTTGCCGTCCTTTTTATAATTGGAAAGCAACTGCCTTATGTTGGTATAGCAATTTCGTGTTGTGCGAGCAATATTTGTTCCATCTCGAATGGCCTGTTGTTGACTGGCTGAGTGTGATTCGAGATGTTGCCGTTTGTTGATGGTTGGCGCAAAAAAACTCGTGTCAACGATTTAAGGTGAGTTAGATTTGATGGCGTGGTATTACCGGATTGCCGTTGTTGTATGCTGGTCACACCCGCTCAATGTTGTGGGCAGGCAGATTTACTCGAAATACCAAGCTTACAATTTGCTTATAATAGACTGCGGTTTATACGGCGGTTGTCGTATATCGTTGTTGTTAAGCCAGCCTATGTGGACTATAATTGACTTCGAATCTCGTTGTGCTGAGATTCGGCTCGAAGGACCAATGTAAATTCTAAACAAACTGTTTAGAATTATGTTAGACAAAATAAAGTATTAAAAATCTCCGTACTATTTCGATGTGTTGTTGAAATTGACTAACAATTTATTTTTTAATTTCTAGGTTTTTATACACAAAAGAAAACCTAAATTATGACTAACTTATCATAGAACACGATAACAAGAAACTGCAAAGAATGCAAGCGGATGTGTCATTTTCACATATACGTGTTGCGCTGTCTATGCATATCAAATGATCATCCGCTCACACGCTCTACATTGTTTCCTGTTATCGTGTGAAATAAACTGTTCATGATTGAACAAGTATTCTACCAAATTGTAATGCAGAATTCGATCAAACTGAGTAAATTGAAATATGTCAACCCCACGATCAGTCTTCTTTGAAGACATAAAATGATATTAATCATATAAAAAAAAAAATATAAAAATATATAATTAGTTAATAAATTAATGAAGGTAACTGCGTGTATTGTCAGTCAATCGTTAAAAGGATAACCTTACATTATATAGTGAATTAAAGTCGTATTTCAATGCATCTATTTGTTGAATGATTACTTGCCATAATAAAAATAATAATAATACCAAAATATTAAATATTTATTCATGAAATGTAGATTATTACTTTAGAATGTGTGTTCAGTACATCATATTGTACGTACATATAAACTTATAAAGTAATGTTAGGTTGAAATAGTTATTTCAAGAGGCCCAGTATGTTACCGCTGTCGATGGTTCATAGTGAATTATTATGCAACGGGTAACTCTAATCATTTTTTTAAATCAGTTTAGAAAGTAAATTTGATTTAGTAGTTTTGAGTTTTTGTTTTATATTCTTCCGACATCTTTGTAGAAAAGAACGAAAAAGTGTGTGTTGTATTTCAATAAAATAAAATAAAATTATAATAAAAAAGTTGTAGTTGAAGTTATTTAATAAATTAAGAAATTATCGAAAGAAACTAATATTATAAACATAAAACCCTGCTCTTTCGATCCGGGGGCAATATCGCATCGGGAATTATTGGTATTCATAATTTTCATCGATACGTATATAAAATTCTTCGACAAAATATATAGGTGTATTAACACCGATAAGAGATAGCATCATTGTTAAACATCATCGTTTTGATCCTCGCAGTAATATTAAAAACTACATATTATAATATAGTAAGAATCTTTGGAAATCTTCGGAATAAACCATATCATCTCTTCGATTTCATTGGTTTAACATATTAATTCGAAAATCATCATCGCTTGTAGCAACAATAATTAAATTAGTTTTTTGTGAAATCAAATCGACGAATTTACCTAACCTAAAAAATCGCAGCGTCATTTGGAAATGTTCGTGTAGAAAAATAGTTAGGTCGAGAAAATTATGGATCGTGGGCGTTTGCAGTTAAAAATTATCTCGAACATGAAGATTTATGGGATGTTGTATCCGGTGATATAAAAGAAGATGATGAAAACTTTAAAAAGCAGAATGTAAAAGCGAATTCCAAAATCATTTTGTTGGTTGATAAAATCAATTACGTACATATCATGGATGCAAAAACGTCGAAAATGGTCTGGGATAAGTTAAAATCCACTTTTGAAGATTCAGGATTGTCACGAAAAGTTGGATTATTGCGCAAGTTAATAACAACTACGCTCAATAGCTGATCAAGTACGGAAGAATATGTCAATAAAATTGTTACAGCAGCTCATAAATTGACAGAAATTGGACTTATTGTTAGTGAAGAATAGGTTGGCACGTTGTTGCTGGCAGGCTTACCAGAACAGTATGAACCGATGATCATGGGAATCGAGAGCTCAGGTGTGGCAATTACAGGTGACTCCATCAAAACAAAGTTGCTACAGGATGTAAAAAAGAATGTTAATTCTCGAGGTGCTTTTTATACAAATAAAAAGAATTTTAGCGACAGTTCTTCAAAAAAACGAAACAAGTTTCAGTTACAAAAAGGCAAAGGACCTCGCTCGTTGTTTTAGTTGCAATAAAAATGGTCACATAGCAAAGGATTGTAAAAATCAAAACAAAAATGATGATAAATCAAAACCGTCTCATGCTGGTTTATGTTCAGCGTTCTCGATGGACACAGTGAATCTAGATGATTGGTATATTGATTCCGGAGGATCAATGCATACGACGATGCGAAAGGATTGGTTGTTTAATACAACTGAGTCTAATATTCGCGAAATTATTGTGGCAAACAGTGAGAGATAACTTGTGGAATTGATGGGTAATATATTATCTATTGAAGTACTAGTAGATGGCAAATCAAAACAGAAGAAAATAAATAATGCTTTATATGTGCCAAATTTGACTTTAAATTTTCTTTCTGTGAGTCAGATGACTAAAAAGGGATATTTGGTCAAATTCAGCAAAAATGGTTGCAAAGTGACATTGATAAAAATGTTTTAGCATCAGCCACATTAGTGGGCAACATGTACAAATTAGATCGACCTCCGAATAATATGTTATTGATGACAGCAGCAGAAAACAGTAATTTGTGGCATCGACGTTTGGCACATCTAAATTTTAATGATTTATATAAGCTGCAAAATGTGGTACTTGGTTTAAAATTTACCGAAAAAGCTCAACACGAATCGTATATTTCATGTATTCAAGGGAAACAAGCATGACAGCCGTTTAAAAGCTCAGTTTCGCAGACATCTAATTTACTCGAGCTGTTTCATACAGATTTGTGTGGTCCCATGGAAGTAGCATCAATGGGGTGGAGCTAAGTATTTCTTAACGTTCAAAGACGATTTTTCGCGTAAAGTTTTTGTGTATTTTCTAAAAAAAATCGGAAGTGAAAACTTGTTTTGAAAGATTCAAAGCATTAGTGGAGAATGATACAGGCCACCGAATGAAGTGTGTACGTTCAGTATTGTACTGAATTTTTGCAATCATGATTTGAATGATGTTCTAGTTAAGCATGGCATTCGACATTAAACAACAGTACCATATACGCCACAGCAAAATGGTACTTCAGAGAGGTTAAATTGCATAATTTTAGAAAAAGCTAAAAGCATGATGTTCAATTCAGGGTCACCCAAAATTTACTGGGCAGATTCAGTATCAACCGCTGTTTATTTGGCAAACGTGTCTCCGACCAAACGAAATAACGATAAAACTCCTCACGAACTCTGGTCGGGTAAAAAGCCAGATATAAGTCATCTTAGAATTTTTGGTTGTAGAGCAATGGTTTATGTACCCAAAGAAAAACGGCACAAATGGGATCCAAGATCTGAAGAGATGATTTTTGTTGGTTATTGTGAGAACACCAAGGGTTACCGTTTAATTAATCTTAAAAATTTACAGTTAGTTAAAAGTAGAGATGTAAAATTTCTAGAAAGTGTTTCATACGGGAGTAACGTACAGAATCATCCTGATACAGTTAAAAGAAAAGATTCATTTTGAAATGGAGTAGAAAATAATTCCGATACAGTAGATCCTGTTGTGTTATTGAACATAGGTTCGCGTTGTTCTGATCTTCAGTCATTAAGTGAAAATAATGAAAACTGTTTGGAACAGCATCTTGATGAAGAAGTTTTGCGAACCAGAAAATATTCATCAAGTAAAGGACACAGCAGATACAAATTCATCGGTAGTTCATCGTTCTTCAAGGACTAATGAAGTTTGTGATCCAGAAACTGTGGCAGAAGCGCTGAATCGTTTTGATGGCGAACAGTGGAAGAAAGCTATGCAGGAAGAGTATGATGCTCTAATTTAAAACTGTCCATAAAACTTGGACATTAGTTGATTTACCATCAAACAGACGCCCAATTAATTGTAAATGGGTTTTTAAGACTAAATTGGATACAGATGGCAATATTCAAAGGTACAAAGCAAGGCTTGTCATAAAGGGATATGCGCAAAAGAAGGGCTTGGATTATCAAGAAACTTTTTCTCTGGTAGTGAGATACTCATCTATCAGATATTTATTGGCAATAGGGGCGCAGTACGATTTGGACATAGAACAGATGGATGCAGTGACAGCTTTTCTGCAAGGAGAACTATCAGAGGAAATCTACATGGTTCAACCAGAACATTTTAGCAATAGTCCTCAAGTTTGTAAATTAAACAAAGCCATCTATGGGTTGAAACAAGCAAGCAGAGAGTGGAACAAAAAGTTAGATAAATGTTCTTATAAACATTGGATTTCAACGGTCTAAGGTTGATCCTTGCATTTATTCTAATGTAGAAAATGCAAATTGTTTTTCATCGCTATTTATGAGGATGATTTTCTTATTGTTTCAAATGATGATGTATTAAAGCAGAAAGTTAAAACTGAACTTAAGGCGAATTTTACAATGAAAGACTTGGGAGAGGCAAAGTGCTGTGTTGGTTTAACTATTGGACGCATTTCGTTAGACAAAAACAAATGGAGAATCATATAAATCTGACCCGATAGATACCGAGAATATGGTAGCAGAAGTATTAACAAAATCAGTGACTAAAGTAAAGCATGATTTTTGTATAGAGAAGTTTAGATTATGTTTCGTTGATTGAATTGTTGTTCTAGTGGGGGTGTTGGATAAGTGAACAACACCACTCAACCATAATCATTTGTTGTATTGTTTTACCTACTTCACTTTGGTGAAGACATATTTTTTTATATAATAAAAACGTACTTATGTATAAACATGTTTTCCGAACTATCTGTCTTTTATTTCTATTAAACAATCCCAACACATATCTATGTTTATTATTGACTCTATATCCGTGACGGCATATGCAGTCACGAGCCTGTATATTCAACAATATTTAGATACCATTTCAACCACCTACAAATAAAATATTACTGCATTGTACATGACTGCGTATGCCGTCATGACCCAAGAAAGTACCTTTATTTGACGGCTATAGCCGTCATGTCCGCGAACGTGTTAAACCTAAGAGCGAAGAAAATTAATGTCCGGTGAAAAATATGTCCATCGAAGGATTATAATTAATAAATTGAATTGAATATTTGGTTATTTGAAAGAAAGTATAACTCTGAATGCTTATAGGACAATTTTATCAACATTGAGCGATAAAATGAGAAAATTACAGAAATAACCTGTTGTATGTACGTACCATAAAAAACAGAAACTAACGGAAATAAATATATGTTAAAAGGAAAAAATTTATTCATAAAAACAGGCCACTTATCTGACGTCACACTCGTTACAGAGCATGAACTTTAATAATCCGTTATGAAAAAGTCAAAACGCGCGTGATAATAAAGTACTGTTATACGCAAAAATTAATATTAAAACTGAATTTATTATATCACTAAACCTGCATTATTAACAGTTAGCACGGTAACACTAACACTGCACAAATCACAAAGTTAATCAAAATACAGTTAGGAAGCACTGAAAAAACCGAATGAAAAATGGAAAATCACTTTGGACGCACACAAATAATTACACACATATGGTAAACCGCTAATTTTGAGTTTTTTGCACATAATTAATTTAAAAGTATTTAAAACGGAATACGGATTTATTTGAGCAACAACAATATCCCGACTTAAACAAGTAAAATTTAAAATTAAAATTTGTGACACGCACGGAAGAGTCTACTGAACAGAATGAAGGTTGCTTGTCAATTACATTCGAAGCCGAATTTATATACTAACACCAAATTTACCGTTGCATGAAATGAAGTTAGCTGTTACCATGGCAGACACTTATTCACTTTTTTTGTTTTGGAAATTGAAATTCCTGGATGAATTTTAACTCGAATTAAAAATTTTATAATTCGAAAGCTAGCAACTAAAATATGAAAAGGGGGGGAAATCACATGTCTTATTTATCTCTCTTTGAACACGCTCAGTCTAAATATGTCTGGACAATTTTGACGCAGATTATTATAAATTCGGTTTCATTACCGACCATGTGTGTCAATTGGCCGACTAAACTTTAGTTCGTTACACAGAATTCAGGGAGCCTTTTCACTCGGCGTACCGAAACAAAATTCAAGAAGCATAATGCCCCTCTACAAAGATCAAAAGCGATCTAATAAATAAATCGAAGAACGTACTCGTGAGGCTCCTTCCAAAAGAAGAATCAATAAACAACAGAAAATAAATGGCAAGGACGATTAATGATTTATGTAGAATTTTGAGCTTTTCAAGTAAACTTTTATTTATGGCATTTTAAATAACTTGAAGTATGTATTTAAATGAACTTAATAAATCCACATTCATGTGGCAGCGTGGCCGAGTGGTCTAAGGCGCTGGTTTTAGGCACCAGTCAGTAATGGCGTGGGTTCGAATCCCACCGCTGTCAAAAGTTGTTTTTTCAATTACAAATAAATTCATTCCAAATTCTATTAAGAATATTTAAAACACGTATTTTTTTACATGAAATCAAATCTAAAATTTATAAATTGTAATTTAAACTTAACCTTATGACATCCATATTGTTTTTCATTTTTAATTACAAAACGAAATCTATCGGTCAATTTTATCAACCGTTTAACACTGCCATCTATATAGCACTAGTTCTATTAATAAAGAAAATGTACATTTCGCTATTTTGTATTTTTCGCGGAAAAATCGAAAAAACCGAAAATTGCGGATAAACAATTAAATATAATTACAATTATTTTATATAAACCAATTCATAAAATAAAACTAAATATTCTATTTTTTTCTATTCTTCTTGCCGCTCGCTTTCCCTTCGTCAGCCGCTCGTTGTGCCACTTTCGATATGTACACGCCATGATTCGTTTTCTTCAGATGGGCGAATAGCTTATTTTTTGAATCGAAGGTTGCGTGACACGTTACACAGCTGTGATCGACGTCCACATCACCTAAAGTATCCGGGTCAACAATTGGAGGTGCCACTATTTTTTTTGCTTTGGGTTTCGCTTTATCGCGTGGCTGTTGCGTTGGATTATCCGGTTTATTCTCATCGGGTTGAGATGGTTGAGGTTCTTCCGTTTTATTCTGCTGTTTTGCCATTTTATTCTTAACCTTTTTATTTTTCTTAGATGTGGTGTTATTCCAATGATCATCACTTTCCGACACCCTCGTCAATACTGCAGGTTCCTCCTCAGCAACTTCTACATCGAGATCGTGTTGAATATGTGCTGATTTGTTTTTGTTTTTCTTTTTTGATTTTTTAGATACTTCTGGTATTTCCTCCTCTTCCTCACTTAACTCTAGGTCATCAGATTCGATTGGGGTTTCGTCATGTAGATTGTCAGTCTCCTTAAAATTATCATCCTCGTTCTTCATTTTTTCAATCAACCGATCTAAATTTTCCCTATGTTTCTTAGATGAATCATGATTTTCACGGGCGCTAAATGTCTTGAAGGTTTTATTGCAAGCCACGCAATATAAATCATCCAGTTCATACGTCACTTCCTCGTCATCCAATTTCGCTTCTTCTGGATCAACCAGCTCGATTTCATCTTCGTCATTATCCTCATCTTCACTTTCTTCTACGTCTGAGTTGTCTGACGCATAAGCATTTTCTAACTGCCTTAGCTGCTGCTCATAGCCGTCATCAACAGTGCTGTTATTCTGGCACTCCTCTTCCAGTTCTTTTCGCCTTTTTCGAATCTGCTCGAGTCGGACCTGTTCTTGTTTGGCTCGATTCATCTGCGTTCTCTCCTCCAAATACTTTTTATAGGCCTGCACTCGTTTATCCCGTTTTTTAATGAATGAAACTAAATTTCGTACGGCCTCATTACGCTCTTTACGAGCTTTCTGTTGAATTTTCTTAGATTCCTTCTCAATTACTTTCAACACACGACGATCACGTATTTCTGCTATGTTGTGTGGGCAAAGCCAGGCATAACCTAAAACATAAAATGTATTTACAATTAGAACCTCGTATAATTAACAAAATGATTTCCTTACTTTTTTTAGTGCAATAGCTCTGCCAGTATGCATAGAATGGTCCAACTACCTCTTCGTAGTTGCTCGATGAATTTCCAAATTCTGGAATTTTTTCGTGTTCATCCTCTTCCATATATTCAATATCTTCGGTCGCAATTTTTCTAAAAACTTCACCATAAACGGCATAGAAACCAGTTGGGCCGTCACCATATCCCTTATAGCACGACACTGTGAAATATTGGAACACATCTAAGGATTTGTCCTCGTACTCCGTATGTCCACCACGTAAAATTTGTTCACGATGATTATCGTACCACGCCCGCTCATGTGAATCCGACAAGACCTCATAAGCTTGTTGCACCAATTGAAATTGTTCCTTGGCACCTTCCGGATTCGTTAAATTTTTGTCTGGATGCCATTTAAGCGCCAATTTTCGATACGCTTGTTTTACTTCAGCATCGTCTGCATTACGTTGCAATCCCAATACATCGTAATGGCATTTCATTTTGTAATCACAATCAAAAATTACCAGTTCCTAAATTGATTTCGCAATTTTTGCAAAATGAACTGCACAACAAAGAATTTTTTTTTTTAATTATATAAAAATAAAATTTTGATGTTTGACGGCAATGTAATTTTGACAGCTGAAGGTTTTGTTGTTGGTTGGAAGAAAACACATGTGGTGGTAAGTGGACGAAATAGAAAAGTGGTCGAAATTGAATGCTGAATAATGCGCTGTGTAAATTGGAAACTAGTCTTAATTTTAGTACTGTATAGATTTTCGCTAGATGACGCTAGTAGTACAAGAATAAAAATACAAACCATAGACAATCATATTATATAGATTTCACATTGGAACAAAATATTTTTTAACTTTTTTATTCTGTTTAATCTGGCAAGTAATCCGATTTGCTAATTGTTTCTATTTTTATGGCTGGCTGCCATTACATAACGGGTGTTTCTGTGTAGTTTAACTTGTCAAATCTAAATATCCCGAAAAATACGAATGACGAATGCGAATATTTATTACATAGTAGTCGAATATCGCATTTGTAATGGGGAAATTTGAAGCTCAAAAGTTGTAAATGGTATAAATAAATAGATAATGACACCTTCCCAGTATGCAATTTTTCCACTGTGTGGAAAAAACTGTTTTAATTCCATTCTAAATTCCGTACTACAAAATATCAGAGACACAAAAAATCGATTTTGGAGAAAAATAATTGTCTTTCTCTTTCTGTTTCGCGGTTAAAATTATTTTCGTTTCTTTTGACAAGTCGTTTATTTTCAGTTTCTTTTGACAAGTCGACGTGCACGATTGCACTACATAATTAGTTTTTTTCTTTAAAGTATTGTGTTTCATTATAATGTTTTTTTATTTGTTAAAGTAAATAATTTTAAATTTAAGTGTATAATAATAATTATTATTATACACTAAACTAAAAAGGTAATATAGATCGGTCTCACAATGGCGTCATCGCAAAATACATTTTAAATTATCCACACGATAAATTATGTCCACTTCCTGCAAGCCCTCATCAAGGAATTCAGAAAATAGGAGCATTGTCGTTCTACATCCGACGTTGCTACTAAAGGAAGTTTTAATTTAAATTCTGGTTAGAATCGAGTTGCATCGCTAACAAATCCAAATAAAATGTTTGAATACAGGGTGACTCTTTAGTCAATAATAAGGTAAATTTTAGGACAATTTTGAAATTATAGAATTTTGTTGATTACTAACAAAAGCAGTAAATCTCGATATTTTTGACATATTGTCTACATTCTCTACAGAGTCGAAGCCATTTATTTAATTGTCCACATAAATTGTTTACCCTTACGGCACAACACTGCTTGTCAGCGTAGAACCGTGATCTGAATATATTCTCAACGCGATCTGTATAAAGCGTCAATTCCTGTTGCTAACTCGCAAGAGTGTGAGTCAACGAGAAACGACGCAAAAAGCTAATTCCCTGTACAGGCTTTACAATAATTATGTAGTGCAAATCC
Organism: Nephrotoma appendiculata; assembly: GCA_947310385.1. NCBI lineage: Eukaryota > Metazoa > Arthropoda > Insecta > Diptera > Tipulidae > Nephrotoma > Nephrotoma appendiculata. Next base: position 171,728,223 of record OX371224.1, read on the forward strand.
TTTACCATAATTATGTAGTGCAAATCGAGCAAGTTTTGACATCCAATCCCAAAAAATTTTGGAAATTAATTAACAATAAGAAAAGGGTATATGTGGTTTTCCATCGAATATGTCTTACCAGACCTCCACCGCCAGTCAGCCGTCTGATATTTGCAATTTGCTTGCCAAATTCTTTGCATCGTTCTACAAGCCGATTCGATCGATAGCACCGGGTCGCCTAATATTTACTTCTACCTCCATTGTATTTGATCATTTAAAATTTACCGAACAGGATGTTCAGGATCAACTGCACCTTCTCGACGTTAGTAAGGGAGCGGGTTACGACGGTCTTCCACCAATCCTATTCAAACGTTGTGTTGTAAGCCTGGCAGTTATACCTTCTTGTTTAACGAAAGCCTTCGTCGTGGTGTTTTCCGGATACCTGGAAAATCTCATGTATTCATCCAATTTTCAAGGCGGGTAATAGAAGTGAGGTTAGTAATTATCGTGGGATCGCCATCCTCTCTGTCTTACCCAAACTGTTTTAGTCCATGGTTCACAGAGTATTGCGCACTTCCATACCAAGAGATTTATTTCTCCTTTTCAGCATGGATTTTATTCTGGTAGATCTACCGTGACTAACTGTCCTTTTTTGTGGTCATTTATTTGATAGTCTAAACTCCAAGCAGCAGCTTGACGTTGTCTATACCGACTTCGCAAAGGCTTCTGATGTCATTGATCAATCTATTCTTATTAGCAAGTTGGAGAGTCTCGATTGTCATTTCATTCCCATCGACTGGTTGCGTTTTTACCTCTTAGATCGCTGGCAATCCGTTAGGATTATGGATTCTTTCTCTCCATTATTTCGGGCGCCATATCGGCCCACTGTTATTTTCATTATTTATTGACAACGTTGTAAAATGTTTTAAGCTTGCCAACTGCCTCCTCTTCGCGGATGACATGAAGAATTTCGCCCAGGTCTCTAGCGTATTAGAAAAGCAAATTGTTACAAGATGGCTTAAACCGGTTCTGCAGTTGGTCAATTAACAACATATTCCCTTTAAACGTGAGAAAATGCAAAATTCTTGCTTTCTTCCGTATCCGCTCGCCCGTTGTTTATCAATATCTTAATCTTTGAATCTGACGCTACATTTACCAGACATGTTAACGCCATTATTTCAAAGTCGTACATTATGCTTGGTTTCATTAAACGAAAATGCAAGGACTTTAGTGACCCGTTAACTTTGACATCATTATACGTATGCTTTGTTCGATCTATTTTGGAGTATGTGTCTCTTGTTTGGTCACCCTCCTACCACTGTCATTTTGAGAGGATTGAGAGTATCCAGAAACAGTTTATTTTGTTCGCGCTACGCCGTTTACCATCCACGCGTGAAATACGTCCTTCGACCTCTATAGACTATTTCTATATAGAATATTTCTATAGACATAACATTTTCTTTTCTTATATAAAATGTATCAACTAAATACAAAGTATTGTAGCGATAAATAAGTAATTGTATTAATTACATTTCTTTAGTTTATGAAAACATTATTTGCTGGATATTAAATATCTTCTTCAATCTTAATAAATATATTTTCTTAATAAGCATTTTTGGTATTTGTAAATTATAAGAACATCAAAAGAATAAATATATAAAATCAGATTTATTGTAACCATCGAATAGACATAACGTCTAAAAATTAAATAAATTATAAGTTTAAATTTCCGAAACAATTCTTTTATTTTCCACAACTGCAGTTTCGGAAACATAACTGGCGCAGTGTGTAGTGGGATTATTTTTATAATCCATTATCAAGAATAAAATAAACTTAAGTTCGCAAAAAGTCAAAGTATTTGACAGGGTTTAACAATTAATAATTAAAGTGAAAAATATTGCGAACTAAAAGAACTCTTTTTTTGTGAATCAATTAACGTATACTATCAGAGCCTTCTAAATATAAGAGCCGTAAGATTCCGCCATTTTTTTCCATGAGCTTTTCATAGAGGGGAAGCTTTTTGTTCTTTTTCATACCAATCAGTGTATTTTAATATTTTTTTAGAAGCTTTTTTGTATATAAAAACATTAATGCTTCGTTTAAATTTTTAATTTGAATGGTTAGCTCAATATTCAGGAAAAGCATATTTTAAAATTGAGTCATATTATGTCGAATTAACGCAAAAATATTTTTTATTATAGAAATAAGAATTTGTTTATATGTGTATGTATGAAATTAGTATAGAGTGTTTCATCAAAAATTTCAGTATTTCTTTCCCAAAACAAACGTTCGTTAAAAAATGCTTTTTGAGTAGCTATGTAATATGGGGGTTATTGTGTTCTGAATTCTATTACAACATTGTTGATGAACAAACTTCGAAAACTGTTTTTTCGTTATTTTTTAAAAATTTCATGGCAACAAATTCGCAGGCTATACTGTTTCATCCTGTAGTATAAACAAACTGGAGCTTCATAAAATAAAAACATTATAGAGCTTTTAATCGCAATTAATAAACCAATCAAAAGATGTCGCTAATTATAAATTAAAGCTAAATATTAAAACCTAAAGTTTGTTAACTAAAATTTAACAATTTATTATTTATACTGCCTGGTTCAATAGATTATTGAGATTTCCAGGAACTGAAAATAACCGAATACGAGCGAATTGAAATAAGAAAAGAAAAAATTTGGAAAAAATATGACATTTTTCTATTATTGTTTTTCAGTGCGCAGCAACTACGATGGTAAATATTTTGCGATGAAAAGTTTTATTTATGCCAACCGTATTATAAATAAAAATTATAATTGTTTTGAGTTTTATTAATTATGTTAAATTATTATATTAAGGATTTCGCGCTTAACTTACAATAATAATGGTTTATTTTCGTAAATAGTTATTATTTTACGCTTTTCTGTCACAAATTACAGAAAGCTCGGTTTTGCAATCGAATAAAATTGAAGTTTTTTACGTTTTGTTCTGTTTTGTAATAATATTTAATTAAGAAAATCAGGACATTGTTGATTTTATGTATACAAAAATAATTTTCGTAAATAGATTTTGATGTAAAAATTTTATTATATGAATAATATTATTGTTTCTACATGGTGATTCATGAAATTTCGGTTCAGCTCACGTTTTCTCTTTAATTTTGTTATAACTGGGGAATGTTAAGATTGCTATTAAGTGCATCGCTCATCTCAAAAATTCTGATATGCATGTGACCAGAATTTACCAAATAAGTTAAATTTTTATAAAACTAAATTTTAAATTGGATGTAAGAGGAATCCGCGGCAGCACCCTTTATTATCTTATTTTATAAACCTACACAACTAAACGGAAAGCTCATTTTTATAGAAAATTAATAAATTTATGCTCCGCTTTAGTTAAAATTTACCAAATAAATACTACATTATGATGGCTGATTTTCAAATATGTGTTCTTTGAATAGTTTATTAAAAATATAAAATTAAAATTAAGATGATTTGTTTAATTTTTTATTCATAAATTCATGTTCAAAAATTTTCCAATTACCACAGTTTCTTATAGTAATTCAATAAAAGCTTCCCCTCTACTGAAAGCTCTCTTTTTAATATTACTGTAACAACTTGCGTTGTTACGGAAATATTTGTATCGGAAGAGGGATCTTGACGCGGTCAACGATAGCCTGGCTAAGACTCGCCGGTGGTGGGGTGGGGTTGTCAAGATATCTTCTGATCTTGATAGACCGCATAACGAAATAGTAAAAGAAACAAAGCAGAAAACAAGCTAAACCAATTGAAAGAATTAAGATAGATCGCGGAAAACCGTTAACACTGCACATGTTCCGAGACGGCAAAGAACACACGTATTTCACTCATGGACACCTACCATTCATCACATCTCCCGTAGCAAATCTGCTTTTATTGTCTCATGTTATATTATTGTAGAAAATAAAAGAAATTTAAATTTAATTTTGCCAACATAATTATTTAAAATTAAAGTAAAATATATCAATATTATAAAGAACATATGATAGCATGAATCAAAAGGAAAAATTTAATATATACTAAACTTAAAAATTATTTATTATTATAAATAACTAAAAACATATAACATCCTATAATTTGCAATACCTAATTTACCAAAAAAAACGAAGCCGTATTAACTCCGGGATTACGACTAGTACAACAAAATACTTTAATAGCATATAAAATTAAAAAACATGAAATAGTGCAAATTATAAGAATTTATATGGTAAAAGAATCACTTACATCTAATCTTAACTAGTACTCGTTGGGCGCCTTAGAAATAATCCAGAATATATACGTAATCAAATTGTCGCGACGTCCGAATCTTAATTTTGGATAACGTTTACATAACGCTGGATACCATTTTATTAATCGAGCGGATTTTTATTTTTATAAATTATGTATTATATTTATTAACTATTTATTAGTATATTGTGTATATTATTTATAATTGTATTATTTTATTTATTTTGATTATGAATTCACTATTTATTATTATTGAATGTCTTAGTTATAGAACTAGAACTTATTGTATTTATTTCAGCATTAAGTACGGAAAATTTTACGTTCGATTTTCACCACGTTTTATTTTAATCAACGGAATTTTTTGACGGGTTTTTTTCACTAACTATAGACTTAACTTTATAGTTTAGTTTTCACCACGTTTTCCTATTCCATATATGGTAATTTAAAAATTTTCACTATTGTACTTCCACAAATTGTCCATATTCTTATAATTTTACCATTTTTTATTTAGGCACTTATTATAATTATTATTATTTATTAAATTTTGAATTTACATATATTTTTTTAACACATTATAGATTTAGAGTTTAGTATTATACATTTTTTTTTTTTTATTATATCTTTGAAATTTATTTAGTTATAAATATTAATAATTAAAACGTTTATCGTTTCATCTCCAAAAATCGACTGTCCAAAAAATTACTTTTTTCTCCCGGTCATCCACAATTTATCCCGTATTACCATTATACATAATCATTTATATAATTAAGTTTGTATTGTACAGTTTTTTTGTTTTTTGTTTGTTTTATGCTAACCTGTGGAAAGCGTACTTTTGGTTACATATATACTTACTACTATTAACGAATCGCATCGTAAACCACTTTCAGGGTTACACACATATCGTATGTTATATGGACCCAAATTAACGCGCCGCGAACACCCAAAACTAACAAATGTAAAATTAATAATAATTTTTATACGGAGTAGGAACAACTTTAACAAATATTTTTAATAAGAATTTGAGACGATCCAAAGGATTCGTAACATTACGGCTCTTCAAAATCATAGATGGCTCTGATACTATTCGTGGAATATAAGTTCCGTACCAAGGGAATATTGGTATATAGTGAAAGTGTCAATTTATTGAGGAACAAATATATTAGTGTTCAGTTTTATATTCTTGAAAACCTACGTGAAGACAAACATATAGAAATGATTTATCAATCTATATTGCTCTGATAAGTCAAAATTTAAGTTTTATCTTTAAAAAATTCCTTTCAAAAAACAAAAAAGGTGGTGACAATAATCTCAAAACTATTATTACTCGCGGAATACGAGTATTAGGTTTAGTAAAGTTGATAAATTCGCGGTTTACGAAAATATCAACGATAAATTAGAAGATAATAACTATCTCGTGAAAATTAAAAAATATAAAAAAACAGATAAATTAATAAATAATTTTGAAAAAATAAAAATAGAAATGTCTGTAAACGGAGACGAAAACGAGAAGCCACAGGGCTTAAATAATATTAATATCTTATATAATCACCTTAAAATTCCTGATGCGGTAAAAGATTTACCCAATATGATGGAAACCGTCACACTTTATTTGAGTTCATAGAAAATGTTAACGATATCCTTGAAGTGTGTGATGATATCAGTGGAGTACCATGTACTCGTATATTACTCAGAGCTATTAGAAATAAGATAATTGGCGAGGCCAATGAAGTACTGAATATGTATGGAACCCCCTTAAATTGGGATTCCATACGTGAAAATCTAATTACACATTACGCTGACAAGCGCAGCGAGATAAATTTAATTAGGGACCTACACACAATCCAACAAAATAATAGTACTCTAGAAGAATACTATTCTAAAATAATAGACCTTCAATCAACAATGGTCAATCATTGTAAAATAAACGAATCCAACTCTGTGGTCATTAGAACTAAAACGGGGCTATTCAAGGAAATGTGCTTAGCAACATTTCTTGCCGGGTTAAAAGAACCTTTAGGAAGCATGGTCAGAGCCATGCAACCAGATAACATAACAGAAGCATTTACATATTGTATCAAAGAACAAAACATACAATATGCCAAGAAAACCAATTATGTTAATCTCCCAATACCTCACAAAAAAATATTACCTACTAGACATTTTCAACAACAATATCATAATACGATGCCACATAGACAATATAACCCACAATACAATACTCAACCGGTATTCCAACATAGGTTACACTTATTATAATCATAGACCATTTAATGAAACTTATCAACAAAGAAACCCAAATATCAGTAATAAAATTCCCGCTTTACTACCTCCCAAGTTAAATCCACCCCGGCGATTCGAGCCAATGGACACTACTTCAATCAATAATAAAGATAACCAACCCACTCGATTTGCTCGACAACAACAGTATAATCAAAATTCACAACAAACAAGAAATTTCTTTCAGCCTCATGGAAGTCCACGGTTCCAAAGCCAAGAGTTATTCAACATAGGGAACCCATCAAGTTCAGAAACTTATCTCGAAATTTTTCATGAAAATTACTACCCCAATCTTGACAGCAACCCGAACGAAATGTATACTCTGGAAGAGCTAGAAATAGACTATTCACAAGAGGAACCAGAAATCGAGGAAACTAATGGGTCAACGGATTTTCGGCAAACTGCCTTGGATCCATCGGATATATCCAACTGAATAAATCCTAAAGCTCAGCATTACCTTGTATATTTATAAAATTTAACCCCACTAAAATCTTAAGATTCCTAATTGATACTGGCGCTAATAGGAACTTTGTTAACCCAATACATATACATCCTACACAGACCAAAACTATTCAGCCAGTAAAAGTTAAAACGTTGTTTAAAGAGCACGAAATAAATAAATCTGTAATTTTTAAGGCCCTCAGTGAACTTAAAACAAAAGAACCAATAGATTAAGTTTCACGAATATTTTGACGGGTTAATTGGTTTAGAAACCCTACAAAAATTCAAAGCAAAATTAGATTTCCAGTAATCTATACTAGAATTACAAAACGTCTCAATCCCACTAAAATTTTCCAACGTTACTTCAACAGTATTTACAATAGAACCCCGAAGCAAACAAATATTTAACATCCCAGTTGATAAAACCCAAGGTGAAATATATATCAAACCAGTTAAAATTCAAGAAAATCTCATTATTCCAGAAAGGTTATACAACGCCTGTAATGGCTACTCACTCATGGAAATTATAAACTTTTCTAACGAAACAAAACGGTTCGTGATAGAAAAACCATTAAAATCAGAAGAAGTACAAACTCATTTTAATATTGAAATAAACCATTCTTTAATACGCTCCAGTGAAAAAGACGAAAGACCTATCTCAGAATTAATTCGAATTTCGCATCTGAACCCTGAAGAGAAGAAAGAAATATTAAAGTTATGTAATTCCTTCAAAAACCTATTCCAACAAGAGAATGAACGACTAACTTTCATGAATCAGGTAAAACATGAAATTAACCTATCGAACGAAAAACCATCATTTGTTAAAAGCTATAGGTACCCTGAGATTCATAAACAAGAAGTAAATAGTCAAATTTCTAAAATGTTGGAAGAAGGCATCATCAGACCAAGCTACTCATCTTGGTCCTCACCCATTTGGATTGTTCCCAAAAAAGCTGATGCTAGTGGGAAAGTAAAATGGAGACTTGTGGTAGATTACCGCAAGTTAAACGACCATACTATTGATGATTGGTACCCCCTACCCAATATAACGAAAATTCTTGATAAACTAGGCAAGTGTATGTACTTCACTACATTAGACCTTGCCTCAGGATTTCACCAAATTGAGGTAGAACCAAGAGACATTCCAAAAACGGCATTCACTGTCGATTATGGGTATTACGAATATGTTCGAATGCCTTTTGGATTGAAGAACGCTCCATCAACCTTCCAGCGGATGGACAATGTTCTCAAAGAATTACAGGGAAAAATCTGTTTATGTTACATGGATGATATAATCGTTTTTTCCACATCCCTTCAAGAACATATGCAAAGTCTAGGAAAGGTTTTTGAAAGGGTGCAACAAGCTAACTTAAAGATCCAGTTAGATAAAAGCGAATTTCTCTATAAGAAAATAGCCTTTCTAGGACACATCATAACAACTGATGGTGTAAAACCTAACCCTGAAAAAATTAGGGCAATAAATGATTTTCCGATTCCCAAAACAGAGAAACAAATTAAATCGTTTCTCGGAATTTTGGGATATTATAGAAAATGCATTAAAGACTTCGCCAATATTACCAAACCAATGACCGCAAGTCTCAGAAAAGACCGGAAAACTGTTCTTGATGAACAATACATTCAATGTTTCGAAATTTGTAAAAAATTGTTAATCTGCGATCCCATCCTTCAATACCCAGATTTCACGAAGGAATTCATTTTAACTACTGACGCATCTAATGTAGCATTGGGAGCCGTTTTATCGCAAGGATCCATCGGGTCCGATAAACCAATATGCTATGCGTCAAGGACCTTGACGTGCACTGAGCAGAACTATTCCACAATTGAGAAGGAATTACTCGCAATTGTGTGGGCCTGTAAATATTTCCAGCCATATCTCTTTGGACGAAAATTCAAGATCATAACAGACCACAAACCACTTACTTGGTTATTTAGTTTGAAAGAACCTAATTCCAAACTAGTAAGATGGCGGCTCAAATTAGAGGAATATGACTATGAAATTAGTTAGAAAAAAGTAGCGAAAAACACAAATGCTGCAAAACTATACAAGCTCCGTTTCGAATATATCCTCATCAGTATCTTCACAAGATGATATCCAGAGTCGAATTAACAATAGAAATAAGAATATTTTTCCTATAACTGAATCATGTATAAATGAGTTTAATTGTCAGATTATTCTCGAAATAGACCCAAAAGCAAATAAATTAAACTTCGAATTTAAAATCCTTCACTTAAAAAAAAAACGATATTGGTTCAAACACAATAATTTTAACGACGACATAATAAACCAAATTTATAAAGAGTATGTTAAACCCAAAATTCTGATTGGACTAATGTGTAACGACGACATTTTTAAAAATATTAACAGAATTCTCAAATGCAAATTCATCGAAGATGAATTAAAAATAGTGAGGAGCAAAAAATTAGTTAAAGACTTAGAAAACGATACTGAACAGAAAGTTACAATTTTAAATTACCATAACCTAACTAACCATAGAGGTATCACAGAAACGTACGAACATCTCAAACGAAACATATATTTCCCTAAAATGAAAAACATAATAAACTCTATTATTAACAAATGCGAAACCTGTCAGCTACTAAAATACAATAGAAATCAAAAACCAATTAAAATGGAATTAACCGAGAATCCCAAGAAACCTTTCGAAATATTACACGTAGACATTTATTCGGTAAATAACAGAAATTTCCTAACCATTCTGGATACATTTTCAAAATACGGGCAAGCATATCACTTAATTACGCAAGGTAGTACAGAATCAATAAAGCAACTTAAAATATTATTTTCCCATCATGGGTTACCATCTGGTAATAGATAACGGAACTGAGTTCACTGCAAAAATATTTAAAGATTTTTGCTCCCTACACAACATAATTTTGCATATTACTTCTCCCAAGAGTTCCACTCTGACTGAAATTTATCGCGTAATTTACGCGAAGGACAATAGTAAAAGTCCCACGGAAATAATGAGTGAATCTGTCATTACGTATAATAATGCGATCCATTCCGTTACGAAACTGACTCCATATGAATTAATTAATGGGCACATTGATAACCCAGACCCTTTCAGGATTAAATTTAATTTTATTAGTAAACAAGACTACATTGAGAATCAACGTAAAAATTATCAAAAACTTATCAATTTAATATATCAGAGAAACTCTAGAATAAAGGAAAAAACAATAGGGAAACTAAACCAAAATAGAATTGAGCCACCCGACTATCAAGAAGGTGAGACTGTTTACGAAAAAGATAACAGAAGAAATAAATTAGCCCCCAGGTTTCCAAAGCACAAAGTTGTAAAGAACAATAAAATCACTCTCGTAACAGATAAACGAAAAATACATAAAAATAAAATCAAACGTTTATTACAGGGTAGCAACAGGAATGACACTCATAAGAGGAATGACAATCTCCGACTACAGTAACAACAATGGAGTTCTACCAATTCAAACAAACCAAGCAAAAGTAATTATTGCATATTCTAGACCCCTCCACGTAATTAATTTAGAAAATTATGAATATCACATAAACAACATAGGCAATAGCATCATATCACTTAAGAATATGTAGTATAAAAGAAAAACATGGATTAGCATCTGACCTCTTTAAGGATAGAATGAAAATACTCTACAATACATTTCAAATCCTATTAGATAACCTTTAACCACTTAAAACCCAAGTATAGAACCAAACGCGGATTAATCAATGGTCTATAGGAAGTGTAATCAAGGCTATTACAGGAAACCTAGACCAAGAAGACTATGCGGAAATAGGCAAATCACTAGCACAAATCAACAATAACGAAGAAATATTAAGAACTCAAAACGAGAAACAAATTATTTTAAACAAAGGTATGATTGAACGATTTGCTGAAATTCAAAAGTTCGTTAATGATCAAACTAAACAGGTAGAGCTAAATATACGAAACTCGGGAAACATAACACACACTCTTGAAGTAATTCTTCAACTAGACCGGAGTTTACAAAATATAGTTTATAATATAGAAATAATGAAAGAACATATCCTTAACATAGAGGAGTTAATCTCGTTATCTAAACAAAAAATTATTTCCCGCCATATATTGAATAACGAAGAGGTGGATATTATTAAAACAGAATTAAGTACACAAAATATTAAATTTATATACGAACAAAATATTTTTGAGATTATATACCCCCAAGCCTATTTTAATAGATCCCAAATTATTTATTCTATCCAAATACCCATAATACACCCGGAAAACTATAACCATTTTCTCTTATTTCCTTATAAATGGTACCTATACAATCCAAATTCCATATAATTCTCTTATTCTAAACGAACATAAAAATTATTTTTTGAGCGACTTATGCAATGAGATTGAGAACGTCAAATATTGTCAAGCAAAGGTTTTAAAAGATATTTAGAATTATACACCAAATATTATAAACAACATTCCGGCAGACTGTTCACTAATTCAAAAACCACTCCAAGATGAAATTAAAGAAATATTACCTGGATACATTTACCTACAAACTCAACAGGAAGTCACCTTCAAAACAAAAATCATTAAAAGGCATAAAGCTCATAGAATACCAGAACTGTTCTATCGCAATAAATGAAACTAATTTCACATCAATTAACTAGCGGTACGAAGAGGAGTTTGTAGTTGTTCAACCCTTTAATGACATCAATATCAGTAACATCGTCCAGCCAGTAGAACTGCCGGTTTTACATAACAAATTATTACAAAATATAGATGAAATAAATTTATTATACAGGAAAACATTTACTCAAGAACATCATAGCTTCGCTATCTATACAATACTTATATCATCAACAATCGGTATTATAATATTCTACTATTCAAGAAAATTCAACTGTAAGAAACAAAAAATTACCGAAGATATAGAACTTCACGTAAGTGTTTCAACAGAACCAGATGAATCATTGGTTTCCCACAAACTCAAGCGATTGTAGTCAACTCTTAGGGGGGAGGAGTTACGTCCCTCGACCTCCACGAAGCCATCAACATCATCATTATCATCACCATAAAGATGATAAATAATAATATTTCTATAGACATAACATTTTCTTTTCTTATATAAAATGTATCAACTAAATACAACGTATTGTAGCGATAAATAAGTAATTGTATTAATTGCATTTCTTTAGTTTATGAAAACATTATTTGCTGGATATTAAATATCTTCTTCAATCTTAATAAATATATTTTCTTAATAAGCATTTTTGGTATTTGTAAATTATAAGAACATCAAAAGAATAAATATATAAAATCAGATTTATTGTAACCATCGAACGTCTAAAAATTAAATAAATTATAAGTTTAAATTTCCGAAACAATTCTTTTATTTTCCACAACTGCAGTTTCGGAAACATAACTCGTGCTGTGGATTACGTTCTTCCGCCTTATCGGAATCGATGCAATCTTTTGAAAGTGCTACGTCTAGATAATCGCCGAGATGTAGCTTCCGAGCTGTTTATGTGTGATATCATTAATTCCGGTGTCGATTGTACTGAGTTACTAGCACGTATCAGCTTCTATGCTCCCGAACGTCGGATGTCAACTACGGTCTTTCTGATCCAATTCCGAGGGTATCGCGAGTATTTAATAAGGTCAACGAAGCTTTTGATTATAACTTGTCGAGAGATTCATTTAAGAAAGCTTTATATAATCTTTTGTAGTCGAGCTTATGTAATGTATTTTTACCAATTTTTTTGTTGTGCCGATTGAAGTTACTGTAGGCACCATTTGTAAATAATAAATAATAAATAAATGACTCTGTTCGGACTTGAATGTCGTCGTAATTCAACTCGTCTCGTTTCGCAATTCTTTCATTTTTCAAACACGTTATAACCAAAAAATCCTAACCACCGATTCTGTGCTTTAGTTTTCGGATGATGATATGGGAAGCCATCTTTTTATCGCCTGGTTGAAGACCGCATCTAGAATTTAAAATGAGCTGATTTTTATTTCTGGAATATATTTTTTGTTGTCGAGGTCACCAATTTTAACCTAGTCCCGTGATGAGGAACTATTTTTCCAAAATAATTTCCACTGAGTGGATATATTCAGTGAGCATGTTCACTAGCGGCTTTATACTCGAGATTTTACCCCAGTTAACTTCACTTCATTCAAAAAAGTTCGATATATTAGACGTCAAAACAAAAGCGATGACAAGTGTTACATTTTCCACAATTAAATTGAAATAAAGTATTTAAGAAAATTTTTTGTTTGAATGTAGTGAACCAGAAGACGATGAAATGTTTTTAAATTTAATGAAAGAAATTCACCCGAAAATCTAAAATTACATTTATTTCGTAGCACGACCACTTTTATTTATATCTGTATTAACTAAAACCACTTTAAAAAAATTAACGTTTAACACAAAATAAATTTAAGCTGTCAAAAAAAGCTCCGAAAACACACAAACATAAACTAGAGTAAAAAATACACCGATTTTTGGGTGCGTTCGGTTTAAACCGGAAAAACCCGGGTTGTTTCCACGCCGATGTTACGGTGCATAGAAGAATGTTCAGCTTTTCCTGGACACGCATAAAACTCAAACTATAACATCACAAAAAGGCGCCTCAAAGGAGTAAATTTTTTTCGTTGTGACCATTCTCTTTGACTAATTATTTCGTACTGGTTGCGAATAGTCCAAGCTGCAAAAATGAATTTCACACTGACTTGTTAGCAGCGCTCGACCGTTTAAACCGCGAACTAGATTATTCTTATTTAATTCGTTAATAGTTTTAATGCCTTAGCGATTTTAATGCTCGAGAATGAGGCAGCTGATGTCTTGTGGTGCTCCTTCCTCACACTTGGTTAGTATCGCCCTAACTCCATTTCAGTTTTTTTCAATTCTGTCTGCTATTAAAAAAACTTAGTTAATTTGTTTATCTGTTTAAATGGATGTCGAGTTGTCCGAAATAATAGAAGAATAAAAGATTTATATGATCGCGACAAGGTCGACATGGCACCACGAGATTTAAACAATCAAATTGATAAAAACTAAAACATTTTTCTTGTATAGACAATAAATTAAATTATAATTTTTATTTAAATTTTTTTCATTTTTTTATATAAACTTTAAATTACATTGTATACATTACAATAAAAAGAAATAATAATTATATATATAATTAACAATAAAAATAATTAATTAACTTAACAAAATTATAAAAATTTAACTGAAAATGTATTCTGCTTCTGAGTGTGTCTCAAAATCGAATATAACAAGCATCTGGTACTGTTTAAGAGTTTATGTTTCGTAAATTAAATTTAAATATTTTAATTAATTAAAGTACTTTTTTTTTGTTTTATATGTAATTTTAAATTAAAAAGATAAACAACAACAATGTTTTATTTTTTATAAATATAAATATATAAAATGGAATTTCTATACAATTATTTTAATAATCATACACACGCGCGTTGTGTTAAAATTAATTAAATTAAATTAATTTTTTATTATTTTCAGAGCTCATCGTGTTTTGGTCCTGAGAACTCATCATGTGATATGTAACCGTTTTTGTCTTTGTCTTCATGTTGGAAAATCTCCTCCACCAATTTGTCGTGCTCTTTTAGCATATTTTGGATTTCATCGTTTTGATCACCTTCCACCGCGACCATTTGCTTTTTAAGATATTCGCTTACCTATATATAAAATAAACAGGATGTGTTCAATGCACGATTATTAATTAATTAATTTCGTTAGCCCTTGTTAATTATTCATAATAGACTACGTTAGTACGACTAGCAAATGATTTTGTTAAAATTTAATATTTGTTTTGATTAATAATTTAAAAATAAAAAGCGGATTTATTATGTTAAAGTTCAATAATGGTTTGCACGTCAGGTTGAAGGGCTGATAAAGGGGTTACCGCAGGGCTCACCTTCTGTGTCGTCCCTATTTGCAACTTTAGCAAATCTCCTTCTCAACCCCCTCTTTTGACGGCCACTGCGGTAATTATTCTTTACCAAGCATAAGTGTGTGTGGGCTGTGGTCCTTCTTAAGGAGGTGTGTGTTGGGCTGACAACTCTACCAGGAAAATCAAATTGTTACGAATCTTTGCAAAAACCTCAGATAATTAACTCTGATTTACACAACGGACCAGAAGCATTTGCACATTGCATAGGTCCGCAAGTCTATGAGTTCTGCACTCCAACAGGGGTTCAAAGATGTGTTCATTTTCATCACAGATCATGATTGAATCACCCAAAAACCTCCACCAACATGATCAACCATCTAAGAACAAAGTGCACTACAAGAAACAAAACGTAGCCATTACAACATCGTCGATCAAGTCGCCATCGCCACGGATTGACTCTCTGCCAAAGTAAAAAGTTCGTTAGGTACGTGCTCCGAGTTGGTTTTCTGACCAGCAATCGTTGGCCGATTGTAGACGATCTATAAACAACTGAATTTGTGACTTAATAACAACATCTTGTAAATAGAAATATAGGGTTTAAGTTAAACACTATCGGTACAAATTTTATTCAATATAAACAACATGATACAACATTTTAGAAAAGTCAAAAAAACAAATCGCTAATACCCTGGATACACCAAAGATGACCCCACCGTCGATTAAATAATTTATATTGTGATAACCGGATAACACTAGATTATGTTTATAAAAATAAATCCAGATTGTGGTTACTAGACAAAAAATTTAACAAATCATTCTCTTCAATTTTGGGTTTGGATGGTTTAACATCGCATTTTGGTGAACCCCATTCCATAATGGTGACCCCGATGCTATATTGGTGACCCCGATGTCATATTGGTGACCCCAACGACGGTTTTTACCGTGAGCAAAATCATGTCCATTCCGACACAAGAATATACCAAGCCTCCATTAGAGGTAAGCGCGGTTTAAAACAAATGTCAAGCAAAATCAAATAATTTTACTAATCAATCAAACAATGGAAAATAACGGTGACATAAACACGAGCTCCATGATAATCGGCACCATGCAGAATCCTGACCTAAGATATAATTTTCTCAGCATTCTGGAAAGTCAAATCACCCACAGAGTTGGTTCGTTTCAAATGACAGCCAGGATAATGTCGACGCGGACATGATCACCGAAGAATTTAACTTAGAAACAATACTCAGAAAATTTTAAATAGGTGTTCATAAACCTTCATACATATTGCACAGATTTAAACCGTTGACCGGCAGGCATTTCACGGTCGACTTACAAAACTGTGGATCAGGCAGTTGTAAAGGATCTTGCTGATATTGCCGAAAAACTGCACGATAAGGTTGGCACTAGGACCCAGAGGTTGAGCTCGATAAATCGCGATACACGTGAAAATAACTCAAACTCTGGAGAAGAATGCCTTCTTCGTCGAGAAAATTATAATTTCCCTCAATTCAGGAATGTTCGAAAAACACAAATAAACCACAAGCACCGTGGTATCATGGAAGATTTGGTAACAAAGCAACGGAATGCATCTCACAGAGCTCTCACAATAGAAAAAAAGTTGCCTTTACCTTTTTGCCTTAAACTTTTACCGGGTATCTCTCACAATGAGCAAAAAAAAATTAAATTGAAACCAACTTCGTTTTGTGTATCTTCATACTAATGGCATTTTTAAAATTGTATTTTATATTATTAATTATAATTTTAAGATAATTAAACCGATAAATTAGTTCTTATTTGCTTTTTAGCATGTTTTGTCTGGAAAATAACAACAAAACCCTAATTTTGAAATGTAGCTAACTTCATTACTCTTTTCTTAAGGCCAAAGCTTCGAGTTTTACTAACTTTTTCCTTAAGGTAAAAATGAAATTTTTTTTCTCAAGTTTTATTTTAAAACAAACTTGTAAGGCAGTAGGAAAAGTTTTTCTATTGTGAGAACTCTGTCACCCAGCAAAAGGGATCCGAAAATACCGTTTCCCCAAACTGATGCCTAAATGTCACAGCAGCAGACTTAACACACCCGCACCATAGCCGCTTGTTTTTCACAATTTTAAATCTCTTTTGTGAACCTATATACCCAAACGAGTCTGAAATTAGAACATGCCAAAAATACTTTCTACAACCACCCTGAAAGTGTTCTACATAGAGGATGGGGGGGGGGCGGCACTGGTGTAAAATATTATTGTGGGTGACGGCAACTCATAAATCGGCAATCCAGACAGTATCTATCGTGGTATCATCGGGCCAGACTCGCTACCCCTTACATAAATCAACAACGAGATGTAGACGTCTGGTGTATAATTGATGCAATTTCAATAGTCAGGTTTAAATTCAATTTTCAACAGATATTGTGAATTTATTGAAGAAATTAGAGGTGTTGGGAAATAAAGTTTCCTACTTTAAAATCCTGAGCGTTTACTTAAAAAAATAACACCATTACTTCTCAATAATTAAGGGATAACCTTCAGAGTCTCGGGCTTTCAGCCGAAGGCAATAAAAACTTGTTTCTATCGAGGTTGCAGTGCGCCATTGAAGACGAGCTGAAACAAGACGGCATAGATCGCGACAAACATCACCCACGCCAAGGGTATCAGCAATGACGAGAGTTTACCCAAACGATGCGACTACAATATAAAACATACAGCTTGGGGTTCCAGGCTTATTTCTCCTGGGAAAGGAAACACCTTGTTCAATGCCATTCATGAAAATAAATGCGAATATCTGTCCCCAGGGGGGCCAACGTATTGGCCAACGGATACAGAAAAAATACCAGATCTTCTGGATTTCTTCATTATAAAAGGTATTCCTCTAAGTTACACTAGAGTCGAAGGAATTAACGACCTAACATCTGACCACATTCCTGTACTGTTGTCAGTAAGCTCTATAGTAATAAAGAAACAGAAAAAGCAAAATTTTCCTAATAGATTCACGGATTGGGACATCTTCAGAGAAAAATTGGAAGAGCTAGTTGAATTAAAAGTTAGTATTAAAAGCAACGAAGAATTGGAACAACAAACAAACAATTTCATTGGATACACTCGAATGGCTGCCAGATTAGCTACTCCTGAATTAAATGACAAAGCAGAGATTGAAGTCAAATACCCGGCTGAAATCAGGGAACAAATCAAGGCAAGAAGAAGGGCGAAGAGAATATGGCATCTCACCAGAAATCCCGCTGATAAGACAACTTTTAATCGAATAAGTAACAAAGTCAATAGGCTAATCAAAAATTTTAAACAGAATTGCCTCGATAACTACTTAAGCGGGCTAGGTCCAGAAATGGATAAGGACTACTCGTTATGGAAAGCAACCAGAAGATTTAAGCGACCTGTAGTTCGAGTACCACCTTTAAGGAATGGTCAAGGCAGTTGGGTTCGACAAGACAAAGAAAAAGCGGAACTCTTTGCTCAACACCTAGCAGCAGTATTCCAACCCCATGACATTCAATCCAACATTGATGTAACACCTGTTTATCAAGCAAATCAGGACTTTAAGGGGGTCACGCCAATGGAAATTGCTGAAGAAATCGACAAAAATCTTAATCATAAAAAAGCACCAGGAATTGATAAAATATCACCGGGTCAATTCAAGGAACTTCCACGTCAAGCAATCATCTTGATCACATACTTATTTAATGCCTGTATGAGATTGAAGTATGTACCCAAATGCTTCAAAATGGCCCAAATAATTATGCTAAAGAAACCAGGTAAACCAGATGAAGAAGTAACATCATACAGACCAATCTCACTGCTTCCGACCTTATCAAAGCTGTTCGAGAAACTGCTACTAAAACGTCTAAAGCCAATGGTAAACGTTCCTGATTTTCAATTTGAATTCAGGAATAACCACTCCACAACAG
Source organism: Nephrotoma appendiculata (assembly GCA_947310385.1). Lineage (NCBI taxonomy): Eukaryota > Metazoa > Arthropoda > Insecta > Diptera > Tipulidae > Nephrotoma > Nephrotoma appendiculata. Next base: position 171,747,010 of record OX371224.1, read on the forward strand.
ATCAAGTCCATCGAATAACTGCGGTAATAGAGCAAGCGTTAGAAGAAAAGAAATATTGCCCCGCCGTATTTCTGGATGTATCCCAGGCCTTTGATAGGGTTTGGCATGAGGGATTGACATTCAAGATGAGCAAAATGCTACCACAAAACTATTGCCAGCTGCTTGAATCATACCTCTCTGATCGCCAATTCAGAGTCATTCATGAAGAAACATGTTCGGACTTTTATTCGGCGGTTGCGGGAGTTCCGCAGGGAAGTGTAATGGGTTGTAGCGGCCTGTTTCTTCAATTACAAGAAACATCGCACAATATACATACTTTCAAACGGACAATTCTCCGTAGACTGAATTATTTATTAACGGACAATTATCCGTATAAATAAGCATATTCCAAAAGAATATGCAACAACAGTCTTCCCATGCAAAATCGGTACATACAACAAAACAGTTTTGTACACATTAAAAAATTAACAAATTTTATTATCATACCGATTTGCATGACAATCAAGATCGTTACCAAACATTAAAATGAACAATATTGAATTGCATCATAGATGCCACCATCATATTTTGTGACAACCAAGACACAAAATATTTAAATTAAACGATGGCACGGTAGTTGTTAAAATCTTATTGTAGATGCCCCATCATCACCATTAAAAGATTGTGATAACCAATGACACAATCATTTAATGCATAGTTAACATGATGGCGTGGCAATTAGTCTAAAGTAAATTTATCATTGCAATAATGTTCATAGGCACGTCTATTATCCAAACAAATTGGTAACCAGCTGAAACCAGATTTGGTGGATGCAATTCAGGTTTTTATTGTCTTGTTTACCAAACGCGTTTACCATACTGGATCAATCCAATTTTTATTGCATCCAGATTGCCTTAAAATTTTTGTATAAAAGTTATACAAAGTTTTGTTTTATTCCTTAGTCAGTTTTGGAGTTTCGTAGCCGCAACACGGAGTAGCCGCACCTCAACATAAAAACTAAAATTATTTCTTAAAACTAAAGTTTTTTTCTTAATTCTTAAAATTAAATTAAATTTTGTTTTTTTATTTTTTTATTATTATATTATTATTTTACTAAGTTTTACCGCCCACTTCGCTATTCATCTTCACTTCCGCAACATACAACATACGATACATGCATCGTTATAGGGTCCCCTCCTCTACCTTCTTTATACTGCGGACATACGTACGACGAATAAAACATTCATCGGCACGTTCGCTGACGACACTGTAATTATGTCAGTAGACGAATCTCAACCAAGAGCAGTGGAAAATCTTCAACGAGCAATGGACAACGTTACTAAATGGACAATTGACTGGAAAATCGCACTGAATGAGCTCAAATCAACCTATGTGACATTTACGCTCCGACATAAAAATAACACTCTTCATATATACCTCAAAGGGGTGCAAGTGCCGCAGGCTGAATCGGCAAAATACCTTGGTCTGCATTTAGATTCAAGGCCCAACTGGAAAGATCACGTGAGACAAAAAGCTGAACAGATACGATTGAAACAACGTCAAATGTACTGGTTAATTGGACATCATTCCAAAATGAACCTGTATGGCAAAAGACTGGTATACCAGACTATCTTCAAACCAAAATGGATGTATGGTGCGCAGCTATGGGGTTGTACACATAAATCCAATAGAGACATTATACAACGAAGCCAAAATAAATTTCTTCGAATGGTCACCAACGCCTACCGATTTGTGACTAACAAGGAAATCCGCAATGATTTAGAAATACAATTGATAGACGACGTTATCCGCGAATGTGCCATAAAACATGAAAAGAGACTTCTTACCTACACCAATCTTGAGGCCGTACAACTACTGGACAGTACAAACGAAGTAAGGCGGCTCAAACGAATCAAACTACATGAGCTAACCGTATGAAAATTATAAACCAAGGGAACTGGACACTGGTCCAGCAGACCCACACAAGTTTATGCTTATCTCATAAGTACTAATGTCAACCTTACTAATGAATTAATAATGTTTAAGATTGCAGTAGCCATATCAATACAGTTGCTATAAAAAAAAAAAAAAAAAATACATCCTCCTACACTCGAATATCAGAAATAAATCTCTAATACGGGAGACATGGTAGCACCACAACTACAGCAAATGGAATAAATGCAAGCGGTCTAATGCTCAAAATTAGAAGAATATAGTGGACAATTGGCTGAGCTACGGAAAGCACAAAATGCGAAATTTAATTAGCGAAATCTGATACTCGATCAAGTTACGCAAGCCCAGGAGCTTTAAAAGCAAGAGCATAAAGGAGAGATGGAGAATCTTGAAGAGGAAGTGGACGGTCGTTTAAGGGAGATGTCAAATAAGATTAAGTAAAAGCGGAGGCTCGCTTAGAAACACGTACCTCACAAACTATTGGAGATGGGCACCTAACAAAAGAAAAAATAAATGACTAAATCGCATTTGAGAATTTTAAACTGCAGGTCCTAGCGACAATATGAGCGAGTCATGACTGAGTTGGAACTAAGAGATTAGCAGTTACACATCGGTGAATTAAACAGTATCCAACTCCAAAGGAAGCGTCAACTGCGTGGGGAGAGCCCGCGTGACCTAGACAGAGAGGTAACTTAATTAGCGTGTCAAGTTTATGATAATGCATCTGCAGATGCGTCGAATGGACTAACAGTGGACACGTTTATTAGTGATGTCAAAGCCGACTATATGAAACTTCATTTGAGAACCAATATAGTGATGAAACCATGCATAAAGTATTAACGTTGGCTGTAGAATATAAGGCAGCCAGACCAAGTTGAGCAACTGGTTCAATAAAGGTATTTAAGCTGGATTCGGATTATATCACACAAATAAAGGTGCTAATATAAGAGGATATGAGGAAACCACGGCGAGCTTTTCGAGCTAACGGATGAAAACGATCGCGTTTCCCGTTTTAATGTTTTCAATGCCAGTTGAGAGATAACCTCAAGAACACCGTTAAAATAAACCCCACAACTTTGCGCGGGATTACACAAGTGTAGCTGTTATTGGTCTATTGGCATAACGTCAATATTTACACTAGATACCGGAGCTCTAAAGTTGGATCGTTGTGTGAGGGGAACATTGGTGAAATTCCAAAACTATGTCATCGATCACGAAATCATCGCCGTCTTCCAGTATAACTGTTAGATATCGCAGTGGTAGCACTGGATAAATAAGCTGATGTATTTGCTATTAATAATAATGGATAACAATGGAATCCCTTTTTCCTTTTTCCTTACAGAAAAATATGAAAAAAAAAAATTTGAGAAATAAAATTCTCAAATTTTTTTTATACTTTTCTGTAAGGAAAAAGGAAAAAAGGAATTCTATTGGGGATGCGCTATAATTATTGTAATGTTGTTTCAAGCAATGATATGCGAACGGATCCGAAGAAGTTAATTTATCAGTTGTGGTTTGGCCAGCATCCAACAATATTAGTCAACTAGGAAGTTTTCTAGAATTATGGCCTCAGCGAAAAAAGTGAACCATTCGAGTGGAACACGGAGCATCAAAAAGCATTTGAAGAAGAAATTATTTAGCGCCCCTATTTTGGAGTATCAAGTGGCAAGTGGATGCAGATGCTAGCGACAGGGGATGCAGATGCTAGCGACACGGTGCATTGTTATCACCGAGGCAAAAGCTAGTTGTGGTATAGTACAGTCGATCCTTCTCTAAAGCAGCGAGAAATTATTGTGGAACACGCAGAGAACTATTCAAATACATGTACGGGCAAGAGTTTGTTCTTCGAATATATCCAACATATTATGTAACTTAAATCACTGATGCAGTTTAAGAAATCCAAAGGGCAGGTAGAAGTGGATCGAACGATTGCAAGTCTACGCTTTCAAAACAAAATACCAACTAGGTATGTTGCACAAAAATGCAGATGGATTATCCAGAAGGTGCCCTATGCAGTTTAGTATAAGTAATGCATAAGACTGGAAGTAGTGATCTGTTCCATAATTATAGCACGAATCCAGTTTGAAGCAAAAAATGGCTGGGCCAAGGAACATTTGAAAGAAGGCGAAGAGGTTGATGATTCTAATAATAGCTGATGGATTGTTAGTAAAAACCAATGTGTTACCAGCCAATCAGATACGAGGTGCTCCATCCATAAAACGTTGAATAAGACATCGGTTTTATTGGCTCAATTACCGCAACGACATTGCAGATTGTGGCTCAATTCGTTTGCTTGGCGTTCAAATTAGCATTAGCAACATTGTTGCATTGGCCAAATTAGTTTCACGAAAATTTGGGTTCCCCAATAGATGAAGTAGCTTCTTTAAATCGAATCAGGTTATCCAAATATATAAAACACACATTAGACCTTTTATAGAGTATTGCTATCTATAGTTTGTAATGGAGTATATGGTATTTTTTTTTTTTTTTATTTATTTACTGTGGTTCACTTTTATTATATTTTTGAAATTTTTTTTAGTAGAATGTTTAAAAAATATTATACAGTCAGTGAAGCTGCGGCTATGATTGAATGTATGAGTGATGACGAGGAGGAAGCAAAAATTGTAATAGTTCCCCCTGAGGATAGTGGTGGAATAAGTAATAACGAGCATATAAACGAGAATGAGCTTGATTCAGAAGGCGGCTGGGCTGCCTCACGACGTAGCAGGTCAATTATAAATAATTGATTTAAAAAAAGAAGATCAAATCATAGATTTCGATAGTGAAGATAATGAACCGTTATCAAAATTTGCAAACAATTTGAAAATTAATTCTAAATCTCACAGAGAGAAAATTGATCCATTGTGGGAAAATGGTCGAGCTGAATTTTTACAATTTCCAATAAACAATGAACTGAATGACCAAGCTGAGCTCAGTTCTAGATTGGGAAATAAAATTCCAATTGAGCTGTTCCACGAATTTTTTGATGAAGACCTGTACAATTTAATACTTTCGGAAACAAATATTTATGCAGGAGCCAAAAATCCTGAATTCCGATTGGATATAGGATACCTAAAGATATTTTTAGCAGTCTTGTTATTTCCGGGATGTAACAGTGTTCCACAGGAAGAAATGTACTGGTCTGTAAGTCCTGAAGTTCATTTTCCAATTATTAGAGATGCCATGCCACGGAGTAAATATAGAAAAAGAAAGATGTGTCTACATCGGGCAAATAATAAAAACATAGACCGCACTTGAGCACAATCTCATTGAGCTGCTCGAAGTTTGGAATTTTCACTCACGATCTTTCCATCGATGAATTCATGTGGCCTTATACCGGTCGGCACAGTTGCAAAATGTTTATAAAAAATAATTGGAAACGATTTGGATATAAGCTGCGGTGTCTTTGTTCTTCGAAGGGATACATATACAAATGTTTCCCTTATGCAGGGAAAGGCACCAATTTTAGCAAAGAAGATGGCCTGGGGTACAATGTTGTGCATGAAGTGCTACGAATAGTGAAAACTCCGCAGCTACACATTGTATATTTTGATAATTTTTTACGCCGTACAAATTGATGGTTTCTCTCGACAGGAACGGTTCGTGAGAATCGAATGGCAAAATGCCCAGTTACTTTAAAAAACTTATTCAAAAAAACAGAAAGAGGCTACTACAAGGCTCAGTTCGATTCTAAAAACAGAATCCATTCGTTTCGATGGAACGGTAATTCAGTTGTCTCCTTCTTATCAAATTTCGAAGATGATAATTTCGAACTGGTAGGCGAAGAAAGCATTTATAAATACATATACCATACCCTAATATCGTGAATTCTTATAATAGCAACATGGGAGGGGTTGATCTTTTTGACTGATTTCTATCACAATATAGAGTTCGAGTTAAAGGTAAAAAGTGGTGGTGGCCATTTTTTACGCCTTAATTAGATTTTCGAAGACATATTATACTACATCGTTATTGACAACAAAAACTGCAAAGGAAAGATGAAACTCTGGCCATGGACGCTGCTCTTCTTATTATCATAAACCTGAGCGGCAGTTTTCAAACCAAAAACATACAATTATTAAGATAGGTGATTGAACTAGCGCAAAAGATGCCGCCAGTGTCACAGTCAAACATTCTTCAAATGTAAGAGTTGCTCGAAGCATGGTTCTGATGTTCCGCTACATGTTAAATGTTCAGAAGAATTTCATAAAAAAATTAAATCTTTGTAAAAACTGTATATAGAATGAAATAAATTTAAAAAAAAATGTGTTTTACGCCACGGTTGCGTTTTTGCCTCAGAATCCACTTGTACAAATAAAATGAAATTTAAAATGTATTATATTTAATATATTATCGTTACGTTCTTCAAAAATTTTTCATTTTGGTCTAGTAGTTTCGACGCGGCGTGAAATGGGTAGTTCCCAACTAAATAAACATGATGTGTAATTTTTTAAATGTGTCTTCGCCAAATTTCGCCTACACCTCGAATATTATTTTCCAATAATTTTTCAAGGGATTCGTTACGTTGATTTCTTTATGCTTCGATTGAAAAATTTAAATAAGAAGACTATGCTCTGTTTTTTCGGTTCTACCCTAACGACATCATGCTGGGTTGTGATTTTGTTAATAATGTCGACGCTTTTTTTGCATCTCTACCGGAAGGTCAAATAAAATTAATCCCATTCACCAATAAACAAATATAATATATAAAAAAAATGTTAAAATTAAAAATATGTATATAAAATTAATAACAAACAAATGATACGGATGCAGCAACAAACAATAAATCATATATAACCATTTATAGCAAAATCATTTGTCCGTACATATTCAATTACCTCTTCGCGACTTAATTGATTATCCTTGTTATCATCAATTTCTTTGAACACATTTGTTGTTGGTGGTGAATTTCCAATATTTATTAGTTCAACTTCAAACACTAAAGTAGCACCGCCTGGGATAATGTTTCCAGCTCCACGATCGCCATATCCCAATTCTGGTGGAATTGTTAGTTTACGTTTTTCCCCTATACGAAGCGATACAAAGCAAAATGTCGCGTTCAACTTTATAACATTTTCATATATATGTGTGAATAAACTTACCAACACACATATCAACTAATCCTTGATCCCATCCCTTAATTACTTGGCCGGCTCCCAATTGGAATGTGAACGGTTGATCCCGATCAAAACTGAAATGAGTAAATGAAAATAAAACTTTTAGAAACATTTTTATAGGCCGCGTGTCATGTCATGGTGTAATTTGAATTGGGGCGTGACAAAATCATTAATTTTTAACATAATAATTACTAATGAATGTAATTAACAACGACATGTTACGAACGCGTTACATTAATTAGTTGCATTATACTAATAAATCTTAAAACGTGCACGTTATAGAGAAAATTGTCGTTATCATCGTGTTTCTTGCTTAGTCATGCGTTTAGTTTTCTTGTATGTTTTCCGAATGTGAATGACATTTTGTGTGCGATGCAGATACGAAATTATATATTATTTGTCTTACATACGGGTACCTGAAAATTGAATGCTAATTAGCACATGACATCAATTGACTTAAGTTTGTTTCGTTAAACGTGCATTTTGAACTTCACAACAAATGCATTGGTGTGACCAATTACTAAGGCACACCGATGCATCAGGGAATTTATAATGAAAGCAGAAAATATGATTGCACATACAAGAAATAACTGTTTATTTATATATGATGCGACTCGATACCGCGATTCGTAAGCGACCAATGTCTTTATATGTTTGAAAAGTTATTGACCTTAGATTTGTTTATTATTTTATTTATATATTGAACAAAACAATTTTGTTAGTTTGTGTTCATTGCGGGAATTTATTAATTATGGTGCGTTAAACAATGTGTTTTTGCATGTCTATAACGGTTGTTGTGGTTTGTGAGATATACTCTTTATTAATGACCAACTTTTAGCAGTAATAAAATGTGTTTATCTAAAATTCGTTCCAATACATTAGTAAAGGAACATCGCATAGGGCGTACATATCACATAAATTGGCGATTTGCTCTGATTTGTTTTGGCGATGATGTTAATTAAAATAATAAGCAGTCTCTGATGGCGTACGATGAACTTACCACCGACCCATCTACATTTCAGTGTATAGTTTGACTATTCAATGCGCTGGTGAGCAGTGTGATAGAATGCCAAAGCGAGCATTGATTGAGTTTACCTGATTTACAGCTACTGTTAGCCTACATATTGCGCCGGTTCACTCAATAGTGCGGAAATATTGTGTTTTCGTATGAGATGAATAACCATGTGTTCGGATTGCCGCTGAAACCTTGTGTACTTGCCCAATAAACATTTTATTCCGAGTCGGAAATTTCCATCCGATTTTCACACAGAAAAAAAAAATGTTTTCTTCATGTACACTAATACAATACCAATTGAATATAAGTATTTCAGAATAAATGAGTTTGGTGGTAAACGTAAAATAATATTTAACATCATATTAAATAAAATAAATAAATTTTTGATTGTTTGGTGTTTAATTTGATTATATATATACATATATATGTATATATTGTGCCATATGTGACATTAATAATTGTTGTGTTAATAATTAATTGATTTGTAAGTATGTAACAAATAATAGTGTACAAAAATATTAATTATTGCAATGCGTGAAGGAACGTGGTATTCCTTAGAAAAATAAATATTCTAAAATATAACAAAAAAAATGTTATAATCTTAATTACAGTTGTTATTACATGAGGAGTGTTAGTGTTTATAATTTAATATAACTAGAGAACACATTAGTCACAATTTCGTCATAATTTTTAATTATTTTGTTGGCTAGGGAAATCCCCCGTTTATGTGAAATACATGCGTATGCGTATTCTACAGAGATATGCGATTCTGTAATATACATTTCATTTATTTAATTTAATTTTTGTATGTTGTTGACCTAAAATCGAAAAGAGAATGCTTTCAAGAATTTACAAACTGCTCAAAGTTCTACAATCACTTTTAAAAATGTATAACCAAAAATTAAACATAACCTAAAAACAAAATTACTCGCAGCTCATCCAACAGCAATACTAAAATATTCGGTTATGTTATATATTATTATTTTGTTAAATTTTTAATATGTGTGAAATTCATTTTAATTAATGTTTACCTATTTTTTTATTTAAGGTGTAACTACTATACATTTTTGGTAAATATTAATTCAATATGTATAAAAAAGTTAGCAGAGAAGTGAATAGCCTCTTATCATTGGCTGTTAGTTCGAAAAAAGAACCCATACATAAAAAGCGACAACCGGCACCTGCTACCAGTATCAACATTCAATACTGCGAATCAGTTGCGCAAGAATCTGATGAAGATAATTTAACGACAAGCTCTAGCGTAGATAACTCTGAGCCGGAAATTGTCAGCGCCAGGAACAATACAAATTTACAAACCGATTTAGCGGAATGGTGTGTAAAATATAATGTGACAAACGATGCAATGAATTCATTGCTGATGGCATTAAAAAATTATCATTCGTCATTACCAAAGGATTGTCGCACTTTAAAATCAACACCAAAAAAACCCGAATTGGTTTCTTTAGGCGATGGATTATATACGCATTTTGGCATTGAAAGAAATATAATTTTTTTTTTAAATTCTCACACATTACCAACCCCTGAACTAAAATTGGATATTGGCATAGACGGTCTGCCTTTAGCCAAAAGCTCTAGTAGTCAGCTGTGGCCTATATTGGCAAATATAAATGGATATGATGAAGTTTGTTTAATTGGGGCCTACCACGGATATGCCAAACCAAATTGTGCTGATTCCTTTCTAAGAGAATTTGTCGAAGAAATGAAAAGCATCACATTAAACGGAATTATCCACAATAATATGTTATATAAAGTTGTATTACGAGCATTTATTTGTGACGCTCCCGCAAAATCATTTATATTACACGTGAAAGGACACAGTGGATACCATGGTTGTACTAAATGCAGTGTGAAAGGGAATATACAGGGTTATCCAATTCGAGGTTGATAAAGTAAAAATCTGTATACCGACATCTGTCAAAGATAAACGTCAAGTACGCTGTCATTTATTTAGTTGACATTCTGCCATTTAAGAATATGGAGCATTTAACAATCGACCAACGCGTTAAAATTAAACGCGGAAAAACAGGCCGTCGATGCTGATTTTTCGAACAAAATTTTCTTCAGTGATGAAGCTCATTTTTCGCTTGGTGGATACGTTAATAAGCAAAACTGTAGAATTTGGGGCTCAGAAAATCCACAATTGATTGTAGAGAAGCCATTACACCCGGAAAAAGTCACTGTTTGGTGCGCATTGTGGTCTGGTGGTGTGATTGGGCCGTATTTTTTTGAGAACAACCATGGACGAACCGTTACCGTCAATTCTGAGCGCTATGGCCGCATGTTAACCGATTATTTTTTTACGAAAATCGAAGATTATGATCTTGACGATATGTGGTTCCAGCAGGATGGAGCAACCAGTCACGTAACACGAGCAAATCGAGATCTTTTGCAAGAGAAATTTCCTGGACGTTTGATTTCGCGATTGGCTGATGTCAATTGGCCTCCAAGATCCTGTGATTTAACGCCTTTGGATTTCTTTTTGTGGGGCTAAGCGAAAGATCGTGTTTACGCAAACAATCCTCAAACTCTTGACGAATTGAAAACTAATATTCGTAAGGTAATGGCCGAGATACCGCCCGAAATGTGCCGAAAATTCATTGAAAATTACCTCAAAAGAATCAAGGCCTGTAAGAAGTCCCGTGGAGGACATTTGAATGATATCTTGTTTAACTAAAAATGGCAAGGATCAATCTGTAAAATGAAATAAAAATTACAATACATTCCGAATATTTTGTGTGTTTTTTTTAAGTTTACTTTATCAACCTCGAATTGGATAACCCTTTATAAACCGCAGAGTAGTTTATACAGAAATAAATAGTATTTTACGAACAGATGCTGGATTCCGATGTAGGATTGATCCGTTGCACCATAAGAAAATGGAGAGTATTGAATTGGAGAAAATTGATGTGGGATGCGTGGATCAATTTTCAGTAGGCTACATGCACTGCGTTCTCCTTGGAGTCATGCGACAAACTTTAAGATACTGGACGGTTATTAAAAAACAATCATTTTCATTGTCTCAGTATCAAATTGAAGAAATTGACACTAGAATGCAGACAATTAAACAGAGTATAACGAAGGAGTTTACAAGACAGCCACGATCATTGAAAGAATTAGATAGATGGAAGGCAACTGAACTACGTTTATTTTTGTGCTACACTGGGGTTTCCTATTTAAAAGGAATACTTACCGAGGCTTTATACGAGTATTTCTTATTGTTATTTTGTGCGATCCGAATTTTATCAGATGATAAAGAATGCATCTAAAATGCTTCACAAATATGTAAAAGAGTTTCCTGAACACAATGGACACCATTCAGTATCGTATAATGTGCACAATTTAATCCATATTTCTAATGATGTTTTGAAATTTGGAAATGTAAAGTCATATAGTGCTCTCTAAATTTGAGAACCATTTACGACATTTAAAAAAATTAATAAAAAAGAAGTCACAGCCATTGCAACAGTTACAAAACCGATTGTTTGAAGCTGAACTAAACATTTTTAAAAATCACGAAATTACACCGTTTGCTACACTGCGCATTACAAATTAGCTGGAAAAGGATCATACCGCGAAGTATTATTCAAAAAATATACATTTTTAATTCTGCCACCAAACAACTTGTATTATATTAATAACAGAATATTTAAAATTCATTCAATAAAAAAACAAAAATGTGATATACTGGTAGCTGAACAATTTTTAGTAAACGCAAATAGTTTATTTACGACACCAATTGAGTCTTCGAATTTAAATATTTATTGCACTTTCAATGAAATTTTTGATGAAACTGTAGAGAAGTATGACCTCAGTCTAATTCAATATAAAATTATCTCATTTAATAATAATTCGTACATAACTTATCTACCCTTAGGTTAGGTTAGAGTGGCTGCTATCGCACACTTAGGCCAGTAGTGGCCCATTGTGATACCACAGGATCCTATCTCTCCTTTACTCCCGTTGAAACCATCCAGAGCTACTTATGTAGCGTAATATATCTCGCACTCTACAGCCCGCGAGTTCCGAAAGGCTGTCCATACTGTACACACCTAAGTACTTATGCCTTCTGCATGATAGTGCCGGACACGAGTATAGGAAGTGATCCAACGTCTCCTCCTCCTCTTCGTCCAAACAACTTCTACAAAAGTCATTAGTCAGAATTTCTACCCTTATTACATTAAATTTTTTTTATTCCATCAGAAACATGTCAACAATAATCGATTCTCCAAATATTTTCATCTTTAAAAAATCAGGTATTATATTTTAAATATAAATCAATGAATGAATGAAAAATAATATTTTGTCAATAAAAAAGCCGAAACTTTAAATAAATATTTTATTTTAATATTAATTTGAAGTTTAATGTTATAAAACTATTAATTATTCCAGACAACAGCACTGCATTAAAGAAATCGATACCGGCAGATGATAATAAAGTTAAAATTTTAATATAGTTGGTCACTTTAAAATAAACATTAAAAAATGCTTTGAACTTTTTATATTTATTTTACTTATTTTTTTTATTTATTTATTTATTACATATTTATTTACAAGCATAAGCCGAAGCTTTTATACTATGAAAAAGAAAAAATCACAAAAGAAGAAAAAAAATAATAATAATTATAAGAAAGAAAAAAAGAAAAATTAACAATCTCATCAATATACAAAATTATTTACAAAGGGGTAAAAAAAAAATATTATTACAAATTATAATTACATTAAACATTTTCCTGTACAGTTAAATATACAAGTTTTTTAAACATTTTAAGAGAACTAATATTTTTAAGTTCATAGGGTAAACTATTCCAAACAATAAACGCATTCATCAAAACCGAATTATTATTCATATTACTTTTGTTAAGGGGCAAATTGATGTTTCTAGTGCGCAGAGACCTTGAAAATTTTAATTTTTCATAAAGATATAGAGGCAATCCAGAGGTAATAATTCTGAAAATAAATACAGCTGTTCTATAATGATAATACTCGAACAAAGTACATCCCAAAATAGAAGTTTTAAAACTAGAAATATGATTTGAGGCCATGAACGTATCGAATACAATTATTAAATGTAATGTCAAGTAGACGCCGAGAGAAACTGTCACATCCACTATAAATCACATCACAATACATAAACAAAGGTACAACTAAACTTTTAACCAAAAATACTCGCAACTGAATTGGACATAATTTCTTTATTATATTATATAGCAGATGAACCTTATAATAAAGTTGGTAACGGTTTAGGGCTCGTTTTTTATTTTAAATAAAATAAAACAAATTTAAAGACTGAGCTTTCGATGTCTCATCGACATCATTTTCAAAGCTAATCTATGTCGATGAGACATCGAAAGCTCAGTCTTTAAATTTGTTTTATTTTATTTAAAATAAAAAACGAGCCCTAAACCGTTACCAACTTTATTATAATTATTATTGGCTCAATAAATAATTTTTAATTACAGATGAACCTTCACAAAAATCGAGTAATACAGCAAACGATACATTTTGTTGGACAGATGAAGAGTTCGGCTATCAAAATTTTTTAAAAATAAAAAAAAATACCCACCACCTCCACAGAAAAAAAATAATTTTGAAAATTCTTCTGACTTATCTGACGAGTCAAACATTGAAAACAATAACCCAGAAAGTAATATTTCAAACATTGAATGAGCTTGGTGCTTAATTTTTTTCTAAATTTCCGACTAAATAAATTGATGGTTATTTCATAACAGTTATTGATGGATGTCTCTACGACTCCATAAACCAAATTATAATAATTTAGAAAATTTTATTTAAACATCAGACGTGGTTTGTTAGTATCATCTATGATAGACTGGTTTGAACTAACAATCACCGGAAATTTAATAAAAAACTCGGGGCCAGGAACACAATATTCGTTTTTGTTTATAATTAAAATCCTTTTCGTTCTAGCATCACAGTCCAATATGGAGCGACGAATTAAAAATATTGAAGAGGATGTAAAAATTATTAAAGAGGTGCCCACGGCGATACAAATTACGCAGAAAACAATTTTAAGAGAGCTGGTGATATTAAAACATAAAAATCGAAACATTGCTAAAACCGATGAAGCTAAAAATCTACCGATTGATATCCCTTGTGGAACACCAACACAATTCCAAGACCTCGAAATTAAGTGTAAAGATAACGAGGCAATTGAAAAACAGTTGGTATAAATAATTGATAAACCTTTCTAATAATTATAAATTACAATAATTTGTTAATAATTCTAGGCCACCATATTTGATTCATATCAGAATCACGATATGAGCAAATTCCTCAAGGCTAATTTAGAAAATTTACTGCATGATGATGTTGCATCGCATTTTTCATGGTTTGGTCAACAAGGCAACATCCCCGTCAAAAACATTTTAATTTTGAAACTATTAATAGGTAAACGAAATCAAATAACTTAACATCCAAACTTAACAACTAACTCAGGGTATTTTCTTTAAAGACTCAGCACAAAAAAAATTTCAATGTGTGTCACACACACGTGATGAAGTGGTCCGCTTCATCAAAAAATGGTTCCAATTAGCCAAAGATCGGCAGAGGAAAAGATTAAAATCTAAATAGTTGTACCTTAATTTTAAGTTTGTTATATGTACATGAATTCATATATTATTAGTTATATAATTTAAATTGTGTTATTTTTAATTATTATTTTACTTGCGGTGTCTATTATATGTATTTAACTTTAAATTTTAAATAAAAACTTAAATAGACATTTATTGTGATTTTAAAGACTTTTAAAAATAAAAATACAAAAAACTTTTTAGAAAGGAAATAAACGCTGTTTTCTTTCAGAAAATAGTAAGATTATATGCCAAGCAAGCTGTAAGATGTTCTTACCGAAAGGAGTACGAATGTCAAACAGAAAGGAGTACCATTATAAGGCAGAAAGTCGAAAAATGTGTATACATAACGAAGTATAGCCTTTCCTGCAGAAATTCGTATTAAATTGAGCATAATTTTTTCACCGAAACATGTACGACATTCGCACGGAAATTCACTACAAATTCCGAATATTTCTCATTACTAATACAACCATACAATTGGAAAAAATTGTCCATTTTCTTAGGCAAAACGCAAACCTTTCCGTATGAAAATCAACTTGGAATCCACGTTCCGTGTGTTTTTTTCGTACCGATTTTCGAACGAAATTCTGTGCGAAATGTTTATTGGGTGTGAGTAATTTGACGTGATTTGCTATAATATTCGATGATTTCTCGAATATTCTTAACGTTTCGTTTTAATCGAATCACCTAGGTTACTGTCATCACAATTTTTTTTATTTTTTCAGCGTTTTTAATTAAGATGGCAATTATGGCTGAAAAAGATGTGAAACGGCCTAAAAGTATACTAGAAAAATATTTCTTAAGTTTATCGATGAATTGCATGAATTTGTTTATAATAATAATTTAGAAGCAGCAAAGGTCAAACAAATGCGACTTAGTCTGGATGAATTAATTGGCAAGCAAGCGACTACAGCAACTAAAGGAATACAATAAGTTGCGCCATAACGTTGAAGACTTAAATTGAACTCCTAAATTATCCAAAATGAAACTCGACCATTTCAATGGAGATAAATCGAACTCGACTTGGTGTCGTTTTATAATGTCGATGAAGTTAGCACGAGCCCGAATTTTTTGGTGGATTTCTTGGATAAGTGTAGCCATCCCGAAAAAGCGTAAATACATTAAATTCTATACCGCAATACCCGGAGATAAAGCCACTAAGCGGCATATATGGCTAGACAGGCCACGATACTAGCTAAGTTAGTTTTAAATCAACATTACAACAACTACTTCTTCCAACTTGGTTGAATTCACTAACATAGTTATAAACGAGATTGGGAAACATAACCAAGTTGATATGGCATATACAGATTTCAGTAAGGCATTTGACTCTATCTGTCATCATAAAGCACTCGAAATCTTGTATACATTTGGATTTTCAATGGAATATATCAAATGGTTCAAGTCATATTTAAAAAGTCGTCAGCAATATTCAATAATAGGAAATAAGAAGTCTAAAGTTATCACCGTGACTTCTGGTGTTCCCCAAGGATCTCACATTGGACCATGGCTTTTTATTGTTTTCATTGACTGCATAACGAACTCAATAAAAAACTCAAATGTTCTCATATTTGCCGATGACGTACAAATTTTTCATTCGATCAAATAAATTCGCGATTCTATCGAACTACAAGAAGACCTCAATAGATCTAGTAGGTGGTGTGACCAAAACTCATTAGATTTGAATATCAAATAATGCAAAATTATGTCTTTTTATCGCAAATGGAATGCAATAATTACCGCATACAATATCAATGGCGTAGAAATTCAGAGAGTATACGAGATCACAGATATGGGAGTCACCTTCGTTGAAGATATTAGTTCTAACAGGCATATCGATGACTGTATTGCTAAAGCAAACTACATGTTTTGCTTTATCAAACGATGGACTAGAGAGTTCAAGGATATAAAAACGTTATGTTCACTATATTTCGCTTACGTAAGATCTCAAAAGGTATACGCCGTAATCGTTTCGAATCCTTACCACAATGTCCACATCAAGAGAATCGAGAGCATACAAAATAAATTTGTGTTATTCCTGGTAAAAAAAATATGGTGGGACTACGATCATAGAAAACCATTCCACGTAAATTCGTACCATTCCACGGCTCGATTACCACCATATTCAACAAGGTGCAAACTCTTCGAAATAGACGCCTTCTTCTAGATGTGTCTTTACTCGGTAACGTTCTACTTGGCCACTTGGATTATCCCTACGCCTATTAACGTTTCAAGTAGATAACCTCGTAATTATCGATTATAGGCACCAGAACACCATTCCACCGAGTACGGAGATAACAACCCAATCAATAGATCAGTGAAAACATTTAATACAATAGAGGATCACTTCGACTTCAATTTATATCTAAAAACACTTTCAAAACTAACTTGAAAAAATATTTTTTAAATTAATAATTACTTTTGAGTGCTTCAAAATTGAAAAACTACCCTTAACATTTTTTAATTTTTAAAATTCAACTTGAATTTGACTTCGTAAAATTTTATCTACATATATGTATATTCTAATAGAGTATCAAAAATTTGTTTCGTAATTCTAAGTTTGAAATCATAACTGTATTATATTACTAAATCGATTTCTTGAAATAAATAAGATGGAGAAACTGCCTCATATCAGATGGAAATAACCTTTTTTAAATTTAATTATTTAACCAGAATAGCGATAATTTGTGTAATTACTATGAGTCCACATTAATTCTACGCCGCAATACCTGGAGATCAAGCCCCCAAGCGGCATATATGGCCAGACAGGCCACGATACTCGAGGAACACGCGCCCATTAATTCTCTTCCTACCTTAGAAGGATTGCTATATTCATAAGTATGAGAAATCATTCCATAGAAGGTTAGGTTCGTGACAGAGCTTCGACTTCAAGAGGGTATTAAAGTAACAATCAACTTATACTACCAAATTCATCTGAAGTTAGAAAGACAATTAAAGATCAGCGAGCTTATTTCATCACACCCACGGTCATATTCAAATGCCACTTTCCATTCAAACCATCGATTTATTGCGTGCATTGTAAACGAGATATTTTTCGATATTATAAGTTGAAGCGTGACTCATTCTAACGTCAAACAACTTACAACGAGCGTTTCCACAATACTCACGAATTCGAATACTTTGCAAAATTCTACAACTATGCGACTGTACTTCATGCACAACCCGCTACACTGCTGGGGTATTAGTATACAGTTACAGTGGAGTTGTTTTAACTCGAGTCATGCTAGATTCTGGGTCCTAATTAAATTTTATCAGAAAAACATTTGTCTAAGCCAACAACTGGGTCTGTGTTTCACACGTGACTATGGAACGTTGTAAATAATTTTCAGCTACTTGATTCAAGACTTTTTTTGCCACAAAGTAGACATACTGCTAGGTGCTGAATCATTCATCGAACTTTAAAACTCAGCTTGGATAGGTAGTACCTGGTGGCATAAATATGTCCACCAAAGCCGAAGGTTTATGTCAACTTGCTGAACTCAACTCGAACTCAGCTTCGAACAACATTTAATATTAATTCTGGAGAAAAACGTACATGGTCGTTTTGTGGAATTCTTACCATTCACTCATCCGAAACGTAATCTAGGAGAACCCTCAGAATGGTTTTAAAAATAGTAAATCCATGGCAGAATATATTGAATTAGAACACATGTCGATAGATATAAATTTATCTCCACGCCAAAACAATAAACGGCGGGTTGCGGAATTCATTATTGGCATATCGAAAATTTACCGGCAAAGCTTGATTCATCCATAAGTTAGAAACAATTACTTATGGAACAATTATTAAGGAAAACAAAGTTTAAAATCCTGTTGGAGCGGATCCATTCATCAGGACATGCCATGTCAACGATTTGTTGACTGGAGCAGATTCCTTAATCGACGCTGTACATCTTCTTCCTTTAAATGGGTATATTACCCGACCGAGCAAACATGATATTTTGCAAAGAAAAGAAATTCATAAAAAGTTTAGACTTTTATTAACATTCAACGGATTGTTTTCGAATTAAAGTCCCACCACTAACTAATTCAATCAAAGTGACCAAATAGAAGATTGTGCCACAGTTAACGAAAATTCATGATACATTCATGGCTTATTTCTCCAATGGTCATGGTTGGAAAGTTCATTACGAAAGAACTCTGGAAGCTGAAATATGATTGGGTCCAATGACTTGAAATTCAGTATCATATACTGCCTGGATCACCGCAATGAATTGGAACACCAACAGAAGTTGTATATACCACGTCATCTTTTAATCACAAGTCTTTGCCGATTCTGATTCAAATACATGGTTTCGTTGACGCATGGGAAAGAGACTGTGACAGTCAGACGTATTACGTTTTTCTAATTTCTTTAATTTTAGTTATTGATCGGTCACAACGGTTACACGTAAACTCCAAAACTAACGCAACCGATTTAATGCCACGGATGGTTCGACCAAGAGCCTTGTTCGGCTTGCAACTTTGGTGGGAATAAGCAATGATTTTATCACAAAACGTTGAATATTCGAATCAACTATTTGTTATCGAAACGTCAGAAAATTCTGGGAGTAAACTATCTGCATTACCATTAATCACAACTGTTCGTTATCGTGATGGTGGTGTTAATGAAAGAGATAATTTGGTAAACTCTTTTACGCGAAAACCCTCATTTCTTATTTTGCAAAATACAATGGCATACGAAAAGAATTTCGTTTAATTCACAACATGAGAAATCTTTCAAATTGAAGATTAGGACCTCTAAGCTGCAGCGAAATCAAGGATGCGCTGAAAACACTTATACGGAATGGACTAAAATCGCAAAATTTTTTGAATAAGAAATCCCCGCTCCAATAATTAACGTTATTCATTGATGATGATGGATCGCGTAGGAGGAAACATCAAGTTGCTCCAACAAAAGTTCGCAGTTTTCTTTGGGCGTCCTACCTTAGGCAGAAGTCTAACCGAAAGCGTACGGCTTATAGATCCGTTTTACATAGACCGTCTGCACATTATAGGCTTGAATGGTGCGTGGGCCATGAATTTTGCACTTCATCCATGGGTCATAGATGTGTTCTCGCCATCATCGATCCTAATCAGATGATCATAATTTAACTAAACATTTCTTCTCTATTGGGATTCGAATCCAGTACTTCAGGATGCTAACCCGTAGGTTTAACCACTGTGCAGTTTGGTCGGTAATTTTTATTGTTTTAGAATAAAAACTCAATGGGGGAGGGGGAGGGGGGGGGGGGGTAAATCCTCACAAATGTCAGCAATTAAATCGTGTGAGACGTATTTATTTTGAGCTTCACACGAATATTGTGTTTTTCTATTTAATTCGGCAGAGACTTGCTTACCATTGCCGACATTTATTAACCATTCACAGAATTCGGGATCACTAATACCTCATATTCCTTTTTAAATAAAGTGGATGGAAATACCACCATAACCGTGATTTCTTCATTGTAGCGTTCACTGTTGAACTTCAATTTCAATTTCTTACTATTGTCCAACCTTCTAAAAAATTCGGCCGGAACCGTCGAGGTAGACATATTTTTGTGGACTAACTTCAATAACGGATGAAAAAACTGCTGATGCTGCCGAAAGTTGATCAATATTTAGAACTTCCCAAAAATTATTTTCAGCAATATTGTTAGGTGGCAAAATAATAGCAATATGCAAAATTGCAAAAAACCAACTTTTTCACATTGGATTTTTAAGTATACAAGTACTAAAAGCTGTGGTTCATGTCTTGATGAATAACATCTTCCATAGAATAGTTACAAATAAGTGATAAACAGTTCACCCATATATAACAGAATTACAATTAAATTCTCCATAAGTTGTCAGTTATCATTCAAATTAGGAATCTCTGCTGAAATGATTTTATCAATATCGTTCCCAGTTTTGAATTTGTCTTCCTTAGCGAGTGTAAATAACCAGTGTGCGATATAAGATATTTTCAAAAATATTTCGTTTACGATATCACTAAGGAATTCCTGTAATTTTGAATTAAAAACTCGGATCACGATATCAGTACCGTGAACAATTGTCGAATCGGTTTAAATCGGTAAAATTTTAGGTGTTTACATCCATTTGTCTCGTTGTAATTTGATGGAGAATTGAAATTCAAATTTAAACACATAACACAAATGACATTAAAATTATTTGAAATTAAAAAAATTATAATTTAATTGAAGCATAATTGTATGATTTTATTTATTTTTTTAATTTGGATTTTATATATAAAAGAAATAACCAATAAAATAGTTTCGAATTGGCAATATGTCAAATTATCAACACAAAAGAAAAAAAAACATAAACAAAACGAACAGCGCATGCGCACTACTACACTTGTATTCACTAATAAAGGGTGATTTTTTTGTGGTTAGGATTTTCATGCATTAGTATTTGACAGATCACGCGGGATTTCAGACAAGGTGTCAAAGAGAAAGATGCTCAGTATGCTTTGACATTTCATAATGAATAGACTTACTAACGAGCAACGCTTGCAAATAATTGAATTATATTACAAAAATCAGTGTTCGGTTCGAAAAGTGTTTCGCGATTTACGTCCGATTTATGGTCTACATAATCGACCAAGTGAGCAAACAATTAATGCGATTGTGACCAAGTTTCGCACTCAGTTTACTTTATTGGACATTAAACCAACCACACGAATGCGTACAGTGCGTACAGAAGAGAATATTGCGTCTGTTTCTGAGAGTGTTGCTGAAGACCGTGAAATGTCGATTCGTCGCCGTTCGCAGCAATTGGGTTTGTGTTATTCGACGACATGGAAGATTTTACGCAAAGATCTTGGTGTAAAACCGTATAAAATACAGCTCCTGCAAGAACTGAAGCCGAACGATCTGCCACAACGTCGAATTTTCAGTGAATGGGCCCTAGAAAAGTTGGCAGAAAATCCGCTTTTTTATCGACAAATTTTGTTCAGCGATGAGGCTCATTTCTGGTTGAATGGCTACGTAAATAAGCAAAATTGCCGCATTTGGAGTGAAGAGCAACCAGAAGCCGTTCAAGAACTGCCCATGCATCCCGAAAAATGCACTGTTTGGTGTGGTTTGTACGCTGGTGGAATCATTGGACCGTATTTTTTCAAAGATGCTGTTGGACGCAACGTTACGGTGAATGGCGATCGCTATCGTTCGATGCTAACAAACTTTTTGTTGCCAAAAATGGAAGAACTGAACTTAGTTGACATGTGGTTTCAACAAGATGGCGCTACATGCCACACAGCTCGCGATTCTATGGCCATTTTGAGGGAAAACTTCGGAGAACAATTCATCTCAAGAAATGGCCCGGTAAGTTGGCCACCAAGATCATGCGATTTGACGCCTTTAGACTATTTTTTGTGGGGCTACGTCAAGTCTAAAGTCTACAGAAATAAGCCAGCAACTATTCCAGTTTTGGAAGACAACATTTCCGAAGAAATTCGGGCTATTCCGGCCGAAATGCTCGAAAAAGTTGCCCAAAATTGGACTTTCCGAATGGACCACCTAAGACGCAGCCGCGGTCAACATTTAAATGAAATTATCTTCAAAAAGTAAATGTCATGGACCAATCTAACGTTTCAAATAAAGAACCGATGAGATTTTGCAAATTTTATGCGTTTTTTTTTAAAAAAAAGTTCTCAAGCTCTTAAAAAATCACCCGTTATTATTATTTTCCGGTAATTTTTGTTCTCGTAGTCTCGTACTATCGAAAAGGCAACACAATTGAGGTACAGGACGATCTGAAGAATTTTGGAAAGTTTAAATTTCCGATTTTATTTCTTCTCATTTCTTCTTTTTAGCCATATTGACCTCCAATAAACGAAATCCTCTGTAAGATTCAACACGAATAGCTTTTTGATTATGTTTCAAATACCAAATACTATTGAAATATAGTTTGCCACCGGATCCGCTCGAAACGCGATATTTCAAAATGCGATATTTCGAAACGAGATATTTCAAAACGCGATACTTCAAAAAGCGTTATGGTACAGAATGTGCATTGTGAAGCGACGGGAGCGCAGCGACGGGAGCGCAGCGACCCGATTGATACTGATCCTATATACTCCCGCTCCTATCGATTTTTAAATTCCCATAAACTGTAATTAAATTTCCCCTTCACCCGCCTGATATAACGCGATCCTAAACTCTCGTATTGTACCATATCGCGTTTTGTACCATATCATGTTTTGAAATATTGCGTTTTGCTAATTCGCGTTTTAAAATATCGCGTTTCAAATGGGACCCGTTTACCACCTAAATGAAGCGGATTAAAGACAGTTTGACGTATTGCAATTTTATATGAATAAAATTGGAGGGTCGAAATTTTATTTCGTACAGCAGTAGAATGATCGCTGTTGTGATGCATATCGGTGGCCCAACCGAATTCGCCATTGGGAAATAAAAGAGGAAATGCCATAGGACCCAAATGTTTTGAGAGGGAGTTTATGCTTTTCAATGTTCTACTATTACTGCGGGATAAACAGCGAAATCTATATATCAGCTAGAATATTTCCTTCACGTTCTGACACAAAAACTAATGAAACACCCAGAGGGTAAACCTAATTCAAGTATGCTGAATTCAATGGTGCTAGTCCCATTTCAAAGTTAGTCCCCATTTTTGAGATATCGCTTTCGAAATGTTTTGGCTCTGAGTCAAAAATTTGTCAAAATATACACTCATATTCACGTTGATAGCTCTACCATTAAGACAATTAAGATTTTCGTTTTGCTTTCTTCTGCTTTCATTTTTTTTGCATGATTTTTTTTAATTTTTTTAATTTTAATTTTCTGATTCGTTCGTGTCGTCTTTGGGATCTTCTTCCTCTTGCAAATTCTAACAAATGCCACCCAAAAGTGCAAGTAGATTTTTGCTGCTATACCAATGTTCGAACCTTGCTGTCACTTGGTGAAAATGTTCGCCGTGCTCATCAGATTTGGCTGGAGATTGTTCGGCAAATTTGTCCACAAGACAATGCGAAAAATGTATTTTAAATGATATTCGAACGTTTATATTATGAAAAGCGGTGAAATATGCGAGAAGGATATTCTTTATGTGAAAAGGTCTACAGACGAATGACTTTGTAGAAATTGCATGGACGAGAGAGAAGGAAGAGATTTTAGATAACTTCCTTTGCTCGTGTTCGGTATCATACAGTAGGCATAGGTATTTGGGCGTGTATAGTATGGCTATCTTTTCAGATCTCGCGGACTGTGGAGTGCGAGGTATTTTACGATACGTAAGTGAAGCGCCGAATGGTTTTGGACAGTGTCTCTATTATGAAACTAAAAAAATACGATCCGCCGCGGAAAATGATATTATGAAATAAAAATCCGAGTAACGCGGATTTTACGACTAAAATCAAATGTCAAATACGACTGCTATTTAGGTGACGGGCATTGTAGTATACGTACGGAAAATAGATCGTAGAACATACTTTTCATAAGTTATTTAATTATTTAAAAATTTAATAAATTTTAAAATGTAAGTACATATTTCTATTAAATTAGTTTAATCAAATTTAAATAAAGTGTCTTCAACAAATGAAATACAGTTCGAAATTCTTATTTCGTTTATGGAAAGGAATGAAGGTTTAGCAACCAACCGGCTAAATTTTGGAACTAAAACTAATTTCATTCATTCAAGTTTGGCAGTAAAAATACATGTTTCATAATTCGAATATCAGCCGCGGATCGGATATTACGAAAACCAATTTTCCGACAATATCGTATTTTCCGACCAATTTCATAACAGGCCCCCCAGGGGTAAAGGGGGAAATAGGATCCTGTGGTATCACAACGGGCCAACTGGTCTAAGTTTGCGAAAGTAGCCACTTCAACCTAACCTAACCTAACCTTGGCCTAAGTAAAACACACATATATGGTGCAAGTGGTTTTTAGGTCTTGATATGTTGGGCGAAGTTGTTTGTCTTGACTTGCGCAACAACTTTGCTGAAGAAAGCATAACGAAAATCTTAATGGTCTTAATGGTAGAGCTATCAACGTGTAAATAAGTATATTTTGACAAATTTTTGACTCGGAGCCAAAACATTTTAAAGCGATATCTCAAAAATGGGGATTAACTTTGAAATAAGACTAGCACCATTGAATTCAGCGTATTCAAATTAGGTTTACCCCCTGGGTGCCCAGCTTGTCACTTTTTCCAACTAGTACAGTGTAATTATTAGAGATTAAGGAAAATCAATGGGAATATTAACGGAATATCGATGATACTCATCCCCACATATTTTAAAAGAATATACACTTCCTCACATATGCTCAAAGTTAGCTCCCATCGAACAGAAGGCATTCGTATTATTATATTGTCTAATAACTTCTCTGAAGTTCGTACATTTATCGTCTGTGCAAACAGGGAGTTGTTTAATGCCGAATGGAAAATTTTCCGTTTATGTAGGCAAGATCGATAACTTTCCGTTGTGGCAACAACTACTTTTTTTCATTTAAAAAAACATCATCACAATTAGAGCATGTGACAGTTAAATTGCCCAGATTAAAGCAATCGCGGTTATCAAAATTTGATTTACCCTGGACAGCTGCTTTAAATAATGGATTTTCTGATAGATGCGGTCGTTTTTATTGCCAATTTAGTTCACGTATATTAGTATCCGCAATTCTTGCTCTTTGAGGTTCGTTTAAACGCTGATGGTATTTTTCACGGTAACGACAGTTTGTTTCACCTTTTCACATTATAGTAATAGAAATTGTAATATGAAATCCTTAACTTGTATATTAATAAAAATCAATTGGCGCATGTATGACTGATCATTATTTGAGAACGGCTCGACCGATTCAGCTGATTTTTTTTGTTGTGCTCGTAATTATCAGCACAAGGTTTATATGGAAGAAAATTTTAGGAAAATCTACCGGAAAATCTTTAGGAAAAGTCGGAAAATTTGGAAAATCAAAAGATGATGTTTTGTACAAGATTTTGCACGTATTTGATCCAGATGGTCTTTTATAAGAGAAAATTTGGAAAATCTGAGTGGTAAACTCGGAAACTTCCGGAAAAATCCGAAGAAAATTGATTTTTTTTCTCAGTCGCAGTCACGCATCAGTTGAGAACGGCTTGATTTGGCTCAATCTTATTTTGCTATGTTCCCAATTTTCAGGAGATGATGGTTCTTACGAAAGAAAATTTTAAGAAAACGGGTGGGTCGGAAATTCGAAAAATCGAAAATGATATTTTGTACGGTTTTCGCACGTATCCGATCCAGATGGTCTGTTAGAGGAAAAAAATTGGAAAATCTGAGTGGAAAACTCGGAAACTTCCGGAAAAACTTGAAGAAAATTGAATTTTTTTTCTGGCTCAATCTTTTTTTTGTTCGAGGATACGAGCGGCAATACAATCAAAATGCTTTAAGTCAATCAGTACGAACAAAAATCCAGCTTTTGAATCAGCAGCAGAAAACCGCGTACGACACATTGATGATAGCAGCTAACGACGGCTATGAAGTAATCTTCTTTATCGATGCAGCAGGTCGAACTGGCAAAACGTTTTTAATTTCAATGATTTTAGCTTCGATTTGTGCACAGAGTCAAATAGCACTGACAGTAGCATTATCTGGGATCGATTGTCAGAAGGATGACGGACAGCTCATTCTCCACTCAAACTGCCACTGAATTTGCAAACGATAAATAAACTGACGTGCAACATTTCCAAAAAATCAGCAATGGTGAAAGTACTACAGACTTACAAAACAATCATTTGAGATGAGTGTACGATGGCGCACAAACGAGCATTAGAGGCGCTCGATCGAACGTTGAAAGATTTGCGCAATAATCAGGACCTCTTTGAAAGTACGACGACTCTGCTGGCCCGTAATTTTTGCCAAACGCTGCCAGTCATTCCAAGATCAATTGAAGACATCGAATTTGTGGAAATACGTGAAAACTCTCAAATTAACAACGAATATGCGAGTCACATTACAAAATGATGAATCGGCGGACGAAGAATTGGTGTAAATTCCGAAATTCAAAGCCAAATCGCTGGCCAATTGCATTCATTTAAGTCGACCGATTCCATTACAGATCCAAATGAAGTCGTTCATTATCAAATTGAATTCCTGAATTCATTGGATTTGCCAGGAATGCCACCGCACAATTAGCAGCTCAATGTCAGATCGGTGATAATCATGTTTCGCAATCTGAAGCAACCAAAACTATGTAATGGAACAAGACTCACTGTTAAGAGGCTGATGAACAACGTGATTGAAGGATAGTCATAGGAAAGTTCAATGGCGAGGATGTTCTGATTTCAAGAATACCATTGATTCCAACAGACTTGCCGTTTCAATTTAAGCGTGCTCAGTTTCCGATTCGTCCCAATGACGGTTACAGTTATTGATTTATAAAAATAATAAAGTAAATAATATAATCTGGTAAATGAAATGTTCTTTGGTAATCCTAAAGCGTTCGAAAAATCAGGGTTGGACCCCGGGGTCTAGGGGCTCAGTAATAATTTTTCGTAAAATTAGAAAAGGGATTATATGACATTAGTGACATGTTTGAATCCGAGGGATGCGTCCTCTGAATCAAGGGACCCTTTTGCTTTCCTGTACCATTCATCTGATTGCGATGAAATGTTGATCCAATTTAGGACTGGGACCTGGGTCTAGAGACATCGGTAAAATGTTTTCCTAAAATTTTAATTTTTGTTGCTTTCGGTGATGCTTCCGATACTGAATTCAGTACCTGATGAATTCCTGTCATAAACGATTGCAACTACAGTCACGTCAAGAAATTGCCTGCAAAATATTCGTCATTAAAAGTAATTTTAATTTCTCCCGTGCAACGCCGGGTAATTCAGCTAGTATGTAAATAAAAACAAATACTAAAACCAATAAAATCTAAGAAATTAAAATCAAACGAAATATAAAAAGCCTACAGGGAATCGTAAGAGCATTTTAACAGAAAATTTGCAGAAAGCGGTCTATCAAACCAAAGCTTAATTAAATAGCTAAGGAAAAACAAATAATTAACGCAAAAGAATGTAAAATTACGATTATGCATAAACGAACCATTTACTTTAAAAGTTAAGCATCAAATGATTTTCTATTTAAATTTTTTCCTATATTCAGTTTTAATCCGAGTCCGGAGGATATGGCAACATTTGCTCGGTGTACGCTAGGAGTAGGTCTGCTCGCGTAATTAAATGAAGTCTAAAGAACATTGTAGGATTTCACCCCATTCCCAGTCCAAATTTGTGTAAATTGGATTAAACGATTTTCTTGGTCCACTGGGCCCGTTCCAACACATAACCAAAAATTTATAAATTTTAAAATATTGAAAAATGAAATTAGATTAGGAAAATATATGACGATTTCAAATAGGGAATATTTCAATAAATAAACATTTTCTTCATATTTTCTTGGTTTCGGTATATAAACAGGTAACACAACACCTATTTGTTTCGTTAACACAGATTTAGAAATTATTTATCATTTCCCGAAGGTGTTTGATTTATATATAGGAACAAAAAAATTATAACTCTCTTGTACACAGAAATAATTTTCCGATTTTCACAAAATTAAATTCTCGCTTTATACATACGAATAAGTATGGAAGTGTGTATAGTGGGGTATGTTCCCATATTTACGAATGTCTTGATTATACAAAACCCAAATGTTGACCATATCAAAATACATAATATTCGAGTATTTCTCTGCTACTTGCATAATGTATGAATTATTTACCGTCTTTATTTACCGAGTTTAAATATTTTTCTATGCCCCCCCTAAAAATGAACTAAACTACTGTACACTGGCATAAAATCAAATATTCAGCATCCAAAAATCATATTTATATGCTAAAGTGACGAATATTCAATCCAATTTTGTGCTTCCGTCTCACACCTCCCTACTAGGTCTATACCTAACGATTTTATGGTTATTATACACGAATTCCTCTTGGTATATATATTGAATGGTACAAAATTTATCCAATCTCTTATATTTAACCATCGATTTTTTATTTTTTTATTTTAGATAAATATAAATTTTTATTTGAAATAATTTTTTATTTTGGAACTGTTTGAATTTTCAATATAATATTTATAGGTTTTGGTTGAAATTTATTTTATTTAACGGATTAGTGCTGTATGTGCATTTGAGTAAATTTACCTTGAGTAGTTTGAGTTTAATCAATTTGTTTGTGGGATCTAAAACGTACCTAGAGGTTAGAAAGACTATACTAAAACCAGCTATGGGTCACGCGTTCGACTGCGTCAAAAGATACTTGATTTAAAGAAATTTATTACTGTTGCTAGACACGAAAATAATAAATAAGTAAACCTTGTTCTGGGTTTTTGCTTGATGGTGGGCCAGACGGAAACCCACAATCGCTCCAGGGCGCAATGCATTTAACTGCGTTGAAAGAAGCTGTTGATAAAGTCATAAGTGAATCAATATTACTTCATGGTCATTATGGTACCCAGCTTAATGAGAGAGGTGAAGCTGTTGATAAAGAGTTGGGTAAGCAAAATTTAACTTTTTCCGACCAAACATTTGTTAAAATTTGGTTCCAAATACTCATAGAATCAGAACTACTGACAGAGTTAGTTGTAGTGATATATCAATAGTGGAGTGATATTAATCTTCTATCGAATCAATATTTGACACAGATTATAAAATGTTTGAACATACTTTGCTACACAAATTTTCAAAGTTCGTATCTCTGTATAATAAGAAACCGAGTTCTTCTTCCACCTATTCCCCTTGACCTAACAGAGCAAGGACTTCGGAACTGAATATTATACGAAAACATGCTATAGACGACCATAAAAAATATGTCGAACCATTGAAGTGTTTGAAACTTTACGTTTGGAAAATAGCGTGACGAAGTTTATGGACGATCCCTTATTACAATCTACAAGTAATTTCATATCTGCAAATTTAGGATCAGTAAAAACGCAGACGACGATACTCATCCTATAAACAGTTGATCAACCTCATTATGAACAATTAATCGTATAAAAAGTAAAATAAAAAAAAAAAATTTATTTGTTTCATTCGAAATCACCATTTTCTAGCACACCCTGTCTCGAAACAATCAAATTGGATAATTTCAAGTAAACCCCAATTCCAGGTGCAGATCATTTTCTAGAATCACATCTGAAAATCACATTGCAGCTTCTTTTCCATCGTATCATTTTCCAGTTCTCTATTAAAACCTTATTTTCGTCTTACAAACCGAGTTTGGTCAAAATCTGTTGGGATGGTTTCTGAACTCATTTCGTAATCTCATTTTCGTCGTATCTACAAAGCTAGCTTTATTCAAACTAGCAGTTTAACAGGACGAGTGGCCATTTCTAGAATTAGGCCACTTGCAGTAAACAAACTATTTATTTAGAAGTGGCTAGAAACCGAAGGGTCCCACACACAATGCCGTACAGTGCCTGTGACGAAAGACGACGATTCCAAGATATGGCTGCGATAACTTAATATAGAATCATCACCGGACAAGTGGCGCAGTGATTAAAGCTTCGGCACGTGAAGCGGGAGGTATTGGTTTCGAATCCCACCAGAGGCAGGATGTAAATAAACACAACTTAGGGTGTTGGAGTGCAGAATTATCAAGCCTTTAGGAGCAAGTGAAGGTGAAGTGCACGGAATCTTCATCCTTTTCAAGGCACTCTTCGCATAAGTTGTTTCGTGCCAGCCCAATTCTAATTTGATCCTTCCTTAACGTCAGGGCGTTCAGCTATAAAATATATCAGACCTCCATAGATTAGCACACAAGGATGATATCACTGTGCCTCAACAAAACTCGCCCAAGAGTTGATGGATAGCTACAAAAATTTATTGAATAAATTTATTAGAATTTTGCAGAAGAATTTTGATCAAGAAAAATAGTTATTGGCAAAGTTCAACGTTCGACCGTTTCAAAAGAAAGGTAAAGAAGAAATTTGTGGAAAAATATAATTCACAGTTTAGCAGGAATATTAAAGCCGATGACCAAAAATTAAAAATCGTGGATTCAAATGAAGCTGCTGCTGTACTGAATCAATATTTTGTTGACTGTGGTGCTCTGTTAAATCGCTCACCCAATAAATGTTTCAATAAATCCTACACCATTAAAAAAAAATCCAATTCCATCTATTTAAGACCTAAATCGCCAGAAGATGTATTTAACCTTATTAACGTGTTATATATGTTAATAAAGGGCGTTGGCCAGGCAACATTTCTACAAAGTTGCATAAGAAAAATATCGACCCATTTAAAGTGCTTTTATCTCCATTATTTAGTCAAATCATATTAGCTGTGCCTATCCACAAATGTCATAATAAGTTAGATATTAATAACTACCGTTCTATTTCACTACTTTCTGTTTTTGACAAATTACTAGGAAAAGCTTTGAATAGTATAATAAAGTTTTCTGGTTAAAAACAACTTTTTGGAAGATTGGATATGGTAAACTTTGTATTTATAATAAAATTTTAATATCAGAATAACTAATGTTAATATAGAAACCGTCGATAGTTACAAGTACTTAGGTGTAGTTTTTGATTCAAAATTAATTTGACAGAACCATATTGATCATATTATGAGTGTTAAAAAATACCGGCACTAGAACGAATTTAGGATGAGTTATTGTTAAAAAACCTAAATATAAACCAAGTAATTAATAAAATTGGGTGGATTCACAAAAAACCGCGGAACATGTTTATTATATAACATTCAGCTACGAAGAAGACATACATAAAGCAAAATGGAAATAGAAGCACTAAGAAAATCTAAACTATTCCCCAATGCAAAAGATGCCAAGCGTATGGACTCACGCGCCGATATTGCGGTAAAGAATCAAGATGTATTAAGTGTGCAGAACATCATCTAACTACAGAATGCGTCAATTCAAAAAATGACCACCTGAAGTGTATATTCTGCGAAAATGCTCATCCCGCTAGCAGACAAATAATTAAGAAGTGATACTATCCATCCACGCAATAATTCCACCCACCCTCTTCCCTGAGGGAAGAGGGCCAATGGGAAGAAAAATAAATACAAGCTTCAATTGTAAATATAAATTGGGCAAAAGGTTTATAATAAGTGGTGACCACGAAAGGGAAAGAATTACTGAATTTTTATAGAAAACAACGGTGAACCTTTTTGAACAGCAAAGTCGACGTATTGGCCCACTGACCGATGAAAAATGCGTGGCGTAATCGATTTCTTTGTTATATTTCTAGACATTTTATGAAAGCCGGGGAGAACCTGGACTTGAGTTCAGATCATTCTTCAATAATCCTAATGATAAGTGAATATATTGTCTAAAAAGAGAATATTCCAGTACTAGTTAACAAATACCGATTGGAAAAGTTTCAAAATATTCCTTACAGAAAAAATAAACCTAGCAATACCATTATTAAATAATTATCATCTTGACATGGAAGTAGCAAAACTTGTCACTAACAAACAACAATCAGCTTGGGAGAGTACACCAGAAATAAAAAAGGCGATCTCTTGAGGGATAAAAGAAAACCGAGGAAAAACGGGAAACCGAAAATGATTAAACAAGCTCACTCAATAATTGTCAAGAGAAATTCAAAAATTAAAATTGGTACAAATAACTCTTGTTAAAAGACAATTGGGGGACGAAAAGTGATGTGAAACGGAGTAGACGTGTTTGGTTGTCGCTCCTTCATTTAATTTAAATATTTTTTGTTTTTTTTTTTTGTGTGTAAATAATAAAAAAATAATTATTAATAATAATAATCAATGTGTTTTATACATTATAAATAAGTGATTAAAAGATGTGACGTACACCTAGTGTTTTAAATATTAATTTGTGTATTGCGCGTGAAATTGTGTAGAACATATACGTAATATATATATAATTATTTCCGTATATGTTCTGATACCATTTCGTGAATGCGTAAATACACATTTGTGTTTGAATTACTAGGTGTACATAATATACATAGTGTTTTTCAAATAAAAAGTAAAGTGACAAGTAAAGTGATGTGTATGATGAAATGTGTTTATATACAAAAAACCCGAGTTGAAATATTTTTAATGTTTCGATAAACTGGTTATGTATATAGACACATAATAGTTAAATCAGAGAAGTTTCCTTTTTTTACATATTTATATAATATATACATACATATATACATATTTTTATTTTTATTTATGCACTTTTCATACTTCGTTTCGTATATAGATTTGTGTGTAGCATCAAAATCTACTTAAATAATATACATAGCTATGAGTGTGTTTTCTGGGCGTTTAGATGTATATGGTGTGTATATGCAGGGATGTAACAAAACCAACGATCGCCCGTTTCACACGCGATGTCAAAGAAGCACCTACTTTTTCGCCTCGTTCCCCGTTTACCTATGAAACCGGTTGCCAAATTTTTTTTTTCAGTAAAGCAGCTCTAACACAAATAGAAGTGAAATAAAAAATTAAATTATTTTATTTTAATTTAAATTTGAAATTTAATTTAAAAATTAATTTTTTTTTTTGTTTTTTTTTCATCCATTTGAGATGTAGATTTTAGTTAAAATTTTATTTTCGAGAGAGTAGATTTAAACAATACAAAAACTTTTGGTTTTATATTTAAATAAGGTTTTAAATTAGATTTTTTTACTATTACGACTTATTTTAAAACGTGAACCAGTGCTTCTTTTGAATCCAGGGTGGAACGGATGAATCAATTTGATATGTTAATTGTTGTTGGTTTTGGAAGTAGACTTATGTATACATGTGTGGATGGTATGTATATTTTTGTGGTTTATTATATATTTAAACCCATTGTAGCTGTACTAACCCAAACGAAAATAAGATAAAGGATTCAAGGCCGTTTTTTTACATGTAAATTTTTGTTTGAGTTTTGTTTTCGGGAGAGCATAATAAAACAATGATAAGAATCATAAAGAGGTGAAATATTCCCATGTTTCATTTACGTCGTTTTGTGCGCGTTGCGTCACTTGTGGCCAGCAGGACGGAGGTTTACATTGAATTTGTCGATTGGTTATTTGGGTGAATCTGCAATGGACGTATTTTTTTTGTTTTTTTTTTTTTTAACGACTTTGTTTAGTTTTGATAATTACAGTTTAACTAAACACTTTTTTGTGGTTTATCCTTTATTTTTCATTTTATGGTCGAAATATTTTTGGAATTAACCCGTCGAGATATATTTTTCAAGCCGACGGCAGAATAAGGATAGTTTGAATAAGAATAATTTGAGTATATAACAAAAAACTATAAAATTGTTAATAAATATATGTATTTACTAACAAAATATTATGTACCAGTCCCCGAAAAAAAGGAAAAAAAATGAGGAAAGGAAAAGAGGAGAGAAAGGGAAAAATGGTGAAAAAAAATATTTTTATGGTATCATAATTTTTGCCGTTTTTTTTTTTTTTTTTTTCGTTTGTCTTAAAAAATATATGTAGCTGAAAAGATTTTTTTTTTTTTTTTCTTATGCTGTTCGAATATTTTTGATATTTTATTACACATATAACATTATAAATATATAGTTTACATATAAATATTAAAATATATTAAATAAAATTCAGCTCACAAATTCTTACTAATGATATTATAGCTATGTTCCTCGATTTACAATTTTCAAAAATATTCGTGATGTTAAGAATTCATTTATTTAAATAGATTATGTACTTTAAATTACAAATTAAAATTTAATCTCGATTTTATTTCATTTGTTATTTTATGATTTCCGCAGTTTCAAATATGAGTAATCGAATTTTTAGTGTTACCAAAGTAAAATAATGGTAACTTAAGAAAGTGACATCTATCAGTGGACATTTGTTATTTTGAGTTTATAAATGCCGATAGATGGCATCAATAATCAATAATAAATAATTAATTTATTTAGAATTTATAATAGGTGGATTGTATTTTATTGTACATAATTGTATTATATTTTAATTATGTTATATATTATATTTAAATTTTAATTTAGGGCTGTATAGTGTATTGTACTGTGAAAAATCTTTTAAGTATAGATATTTAATTGCCCCTTTAATGTATGCAATTGATTAGATTCTTTAATAAGTTAAGAGTATGTATTAAAATCTTGTAAAAATTGCTTGTTAGTTCTTACTGAAAGTGCTCATACGTGTAAAATTAATGAATAATTCTGTTAATTTTCATTATTCGGAACTAACATTGTTGTTGTAATAATTGTATTACCTTTTTGTCTTGGCCACATTAATTAAAAAGAGATTTGCGCGATAAAGTTAAAATTACCCAATGAAATCGTCATTGCGGCGTAAAACAAAACTTATCGTTGGTGTAGTTATCGATAAGATGGAATTTATAATATTTTACTAAATTTTGAAATTTTTACGTTATTTCGAGACTGATGACAATACTATACAGCCCAACCATGTTTGCAGTATAATTTTTAAATGCTACTGGATTTCAGTTTAGTTTTATTATTAATATAATTCAAATAACTATGATTTCAGGAAATTCTATTGTAAGTTGTTTAGTTTTACGAGGATTAATCAATAAATGTTTGTATTATTTAGGAAGACGAAAAACATTAATGAAGAATTAAATTTCAGGAGTCTTAAGATGTTTGTGGAATAATATTTCTTTAATATATATTAATTGATGATTGTGTAGTTTAGAACTGTGTTGTGTTTGTATTATTAACTGTCGAATTACCTAGGTGACTGTATTCGGAGTGAATTAATCAATCAATTTTGTTTTAGGAAGCTGGAAAGTATTAATGTTGAATTATATTTCAGGGAATTTCCAGATGCTCGTGAAATAATAATATTGTTTTATCAGGTTGCTGATTTAAAGAAGCAATTGTTGAAGACCAATATCATCGTTATCCATTAAACCTATTAAACCTTTATCCCTCCTCCGTAGATTAGAAGTAGATTAGAATTGTGTTGTGCCGTACGATCGCTAGGTGTCTGAAACCGGGTCGTTCTGTCCCAAAAAAAAAAACCTTTCCTATCCCTCCTATTGTTATGTGTAAACAGGCTGTAGAAATAGGCCCGGCGTTAACCGGGACACTTGTCAAGTACTTGGTTCTACAGTCCAATCAATCAATCAATCAAATAACTCTTGTTAAAAGACAATTAAAAAGACCAAATGAGCACTTTGAAAATATATTTCAATCGCATGAAAATCAAACTAAAGAAATGTTTGATGAAAATGTAATACCGAAGCTTTAAGGTATTACACCTACATCCCAAACTCAAATCCTAGGAGAACTGCTAAAGAAACTTCCAAGAAAGGCTTTATTTCGGTTAAATTGCGTACCAGAAATATGAAAATTTGCTAAAGTAATTATGATTCTCAGACCAGAGAAACCTTCTGATTGAGGAGAACATCATGTAAGATTAAGCAAGATAACGAATACTCTAAAGGTAAAGAAATTAATGAAGGAGTTCGACAAGGAAGTGTTTTCGTTATCTTTCTCTATCTATTATTTACTCGGTATCTTCCAATATCTGAAAACCGCACTAAAGCCAACAAAGACAAAATTGGACCCGATTGAAACTAAATCAGTATATACATTGATTTTATAAATCAAAGAATATATTATGATCCAGTTTATATAAATAACCACAAGCTAACATTGGTAAATATCTTGGTACGACATTAGACAGTAAGCCTTGCTGGAAAGCTCACGTCAAAAAGAAAAGGGAAGAATTGGAATTAAAATACAAGAAAATAGATTGGATGCTGGGAAAATATTCTCCTTTATCTGTTCAAAATAAACTTCTGCTCTACCAACCCGAGTAATATAGAAATAATCCAACAATTTGCATATTTGAATCAGCGACATCCGCATATAGGGATTTGTGAATAGATCCTGTTAAAAATGAAATTACAAATTACGCAAAATGTCACGAACATCGACTAAGTAAACGTCCTTTAAGCTAGCCGAACCCATACAGCAGAACATTACTAGAGAGTATGGGTAATTATAGGCTAATAATAGGCTATTTAAAGGATCTGTTCGGAAATCGAACCAAACCCGAAATTAGAACGCAATTCGATTAATGAGCCTAAAATTATTTGTTTGTCAAATCATCAAGGTATTCGTTCTAATTTCGGTTTTGATAAGATTTTCGATTTGGGTTCTGCTAGCTTTGAAGTGATAAAGCCTAATGCTTTTTCTAGAACGAGCAGAATAAACCAATTTTAACAGGGCATTTAATTAGCCTTAAATTAACCTTTAATTTTCCAATTGTTTTTAAATGTTTTATTACCTACGAGTAATAATACACATTCGGAATCGCTGACTGTTCTAAGTGAAATTTTTTTTTTTTTTAAAATGTGTAGTGCAGTAGTGTTGTAGTAAAAGTATTGCTGATTGTTAAATTTTAAACTCTAAACAAACTGTGTACATGTAACTGTGTACATATGTAACAACGTTATAGACTACAGATGTGCGACTAGTCACGCAACGAAATTGCTGAAAAAGTTTCAAATGATTTACGGAAAGGTATGAAATTATAGTGAGCGACGATGTTCAAGGTTTGCAGTGGTTCTGTAGTAAATGTGAAAGCGGATTGAATAAAATCGTATCCAAAATCGATAAATCACTCAAAAAAATTGAAAAATCAGAGGGGACCATAATCGATAATGTTCTAAAAAGAATGAATTAGAAGAGACACTAACAACAGTGGTTCACGCCTTGCAATTTGCTGTTCAACCAGAAGAAAGTCGGGTTACAAGATCCATGGCCGAAGCCTCAAGCAAGACCGAAACACCAAGTCTAGTGAACAATAACTATACGATATCATCACTAACATCACCGTCAGCCATCCAAAACTGACAAATTATAGATCATTTAAAGCCAACACGAAATAATAATGTACCTGGAGCATCACAATCGACTATACCTGTACCTAATATTAAAACAACTGCCAATGACGTTGAATTTATGGATGAGTTCTCGATTCGAGTAGCACAACCCAGAAAGGGGCTTTTTGTTAGCCGAATACATAATTCAGTGCCGGATGAATAGTTCCGCAAACTAATGACAAAGATCGCGAATACTGACAATCTGTTTGCCCAACGCATGGTGCCGAAAGCACCATCAACTCTACTCTGTGGCCAGCAGGACTGTTTGTCAAAGAATTTGATTGGGGTCAAAGAAAGTCGTTTTTTTGGCCAGCTCATACGCGCCACCAAATCCAGTAGCTAATTTTATTGCTGGGAAAAATACTGACACAAATTCGGAATGTAATCATGGCACCCAAACCTTGTCACATCTTCAAAAAACTATTAAACAGACATTTTACTTTCAAAATGTAAATAAAATATCTTCAAATGCAGCTAAATTTTATAATTTTGTCTTAATAATACTCTTTCCTCATTGTTTATATCATCTGTGAAACATCATTCAACGATAAAATTTTGAGTTCGGTGAAAAGGCATAAAAATAAAAAAATGAAATAAAAAAATCCGGTGGTGGTGTACTCATAGCTATCGATACATAACTACCTAATGAATTGGTAGATTTACCGAATCCATCGATCGAGCAAATATGTGTTAAAATTGTCTTTAATAATAAAACAGTACGAATTTACGTAGCGTATCCACCTAAATCGCCTACATCATCCTATACCAAGTGCTGCGACACAATTATAGAAATTACCAATATACTGCCGATCAATCAGACATAATTTTAATAACTGGGGATTTTAATCTCTCGAATGTTAGTTGGACGTATGATATACACGAAACCGAACCTTGGACCTTATTTTTATTAATGATCCAGCTTTATTAAAACAGAAGAGTCACCAACACCTTTCGTAATTAATGATATTCACCATAAAGCAATAGAAATAATATTGGAAACGAAAGTGAATAACAGGTTCAAAATTACCAAAACCGGAAACTATATTACAACTTCAGAAAGGCCTATTCGAATAACTTACAACAGTATTTTGAGCGAATAAATTGGAATGCCGAGTTTAACAGCGATGACATAGATGTAAACGTGGGAAAATTTTACACACATCTATTTAAAGGAATCGATTTATTCGTTCCCGTGTCTATGAGCAAACCGAACAAATATCCTCCATGGTATGACGACCAACTCATTAGTCTTAAAATCAAAAAAGACAGGGCTTATAAAGCAAATCTCAAAGTGTGTTTCCAGGATAGTAAACAGAAATTTACTGCTTATAACCAAATCTTATTTTGAACTGAGATACAGAAGCTATATTCGTAATCTAAAGGATAAAATAAAAGGTGATTCCAGACTCTTTTGGAATTTTTTAAAATCAAAAGTGAAATTGATAGTTACCCAGCGTGGATGAAATTTAATGATCAAAAGTCTTGTGATCCACAGGTTATAACCAACATGTTTGCTGAGTTTTTCCAATCTGTTTGTAAAGCGGAAGACATTTATAATTATAAAGATTCAACCTGTAGTGAATATGTAGGATTCGGAGAAGGATGTGGTCCTGATGGTATTCCTGCTTCATTTTTTAAAAATTCTAAAAATTTGGCATCCCTCTAAACATTTTGTTTAATCAGTCATTAAACCTGGCAACTTTTCCACAAAAGTGGAAAATCACTAGAATGACGCCTATTTTCAAAACTGGATTTAGATGATGTTTCTTGTTACAGAGGTATTACATCTATATCTGCTATACCTAAATTATTTGAACTAGTAATATGTAACTGTTCTAAATATTTTTACTTTTAGCGCCGCCCTATATATGTACTAAAACTAACCACTAACACTATATTAAATAAATACTGTGACTATGTTCACTTGCTATTGTGTAATTGATCAGAACGAACGTGTATTTGTTTCCTTAAACTAAATAACCCTATTTCAATTGCACAGTCGATAATAATAATTTATCAACAGGTTATGGGCCCAGGAACGCTCAAGCAAGTTTAAAAGTAAAATAAGTTTTACATTAAAGCAAATAAAAAAGAAAATAGTGAATATTCGGTATATATAAAGTTTTTTTTCTCAACTGACGTCCAACAGCATTGTTCGAGAACGTTCGTTCGTTTTTTTTTTTTATATATTTCATCATCTTTTTTGGTGTTGAGTCATTCAATCGAGTTGTGAAATTGTGTTTCGGACCAAAAAAACGTGTGTCGTTTTGGAAATCAATAGTTAAAAATTGATTTAAACACATAAAGAAACTCAAAGTTAATTATCGTTCTAAATTTCTGTTTCGATTTAAAACAAGAAAATTAATTAAAAATGTCGAATGACAGTGCGTGGAATGGAATTGAAAAACTCAAGGGTAGTGAAAACTATCATACGTGGCAATACACAATCAGAAACTTGTTAAAATTAAATGATTATGAAAAGTGTATTGTGTCCGGTACTGGTGCAAAAACTGATGAATCTAAATTACGTCGGGCGAAGGCTAGAATTGAGTTGAGTGTTGATCCATCAGTATATGTTCACATAGAAAAATCAACAACAGCTGCTGAAACATGAACAAAATTACAAGAATTGTTTCAGGACAGAGGCTTATCGCGTCGTATTGGACTATTGAGGAAATTGGTGACGATTCGATTGGAAAGTAGTGACTCCATGAATCAATATATTTCTCAAATGTTTGAAACTGCAAATAAATTAAACGGTATCGGGTTTTCAGTTGATGATGAATGGCTCGGTAGTATTTTATTGGCCGGTTTGCCTAATGAATTTGCTCCAATGATTATGGGACTCGAAAGTAGTGGTGCTAAGATTACGGCAGATCTAATTAAATCTAAATTACTTGATTCGGAGCATAACGCAAAATCAAACGGTAGTGGTTCGGCATTTTTTGGAAACGGTGGAAAAACGAACAATAACATAAAATGCTTTTCGTGTAATAAACGTGGTCATAAAGCAGACAAGTGTCCACAGAAATCCGGTTCCAAGAAAAACGGTAAATATCCTAACAAGAACGGTAAAGACAATAAAAAAGGTAATGCTACAGAAAAATCAGCATTCATTGTAACTGCTGAAACGAATATTAATACAGCGTATTACACCAAACACTGTCATGAGGACGAATGGTTTATTGACAGCGGGGCTTCTTAACATATGTCACCGTTTGAAACATTATTTGCAGAATTAAAGTCAGTTCGAATAAAATTGCAGTCAAAGGAGTCGATAATGTGCCGGTAGTAATTGGTGACCGTGAAATTGACTTTAAAGAAGTTTTGTGTGTCCCTGACTTGACTGCAAACCTATTGTCAGTGGCGCAAATTGTTAAAAACGGGAATACGGTCACGTTTAATCAATCAGGCTGCCATATTTACAACGAGAAGAAACAATTGGTCGCTGAAACCAACGAAATAAATGGTGTATACAAGTTAAACGTTCAACGTTCGAAATGTTTTGCGACGATGGCTCAATCGAAGAGTGGTTTAATGTGGCATCGTAAATTAGGCCATATTAATTTCGCCGACATGTGTAAAATGAAAAACGGTCTCGTAAACGGTATAATTTTCAACGAACGAAATGAAATTGAAATAAAGAATTGCGAGGTTTGCAAGGAAGGAAAGCAAACGCGTCGACCATTTCCGATTAGCACAACGCGCTCCGATCATATATTGGATCTCATCCATTCTGACCTTAATGGACCCATGGGAAATCATTCGATCGGAGGTGCTAAATATATCCTAACATTTATTGATGACCGCTCAAGAAAAATTTATGTGTATTTTTTGAAGGAAAAATCCGAAGTGTTTAATCGTTTTGTTGAATTCAAAGCGATGGTTGAAAACGAAACAGGCAGAAAGCTGAAGGTTTTACGGTCAGACAATGGCACCGAATACATAAATAAATCGTTTGAAGAGTATTTCAAGAAACACGGAATAAAACATCAAAAATCCGTTGTATATACTCCAGAACAAAATGGTATTGCGGAACGAGCCAACCGCAAGTTAGTCGAGAAAGCTAAATGTATGCTGTTTGATGCAAAGTTAGACGTATCATATTGGGCCGAAGCTGTCAATATGGCCGCATACATTTTAAATCGATCTGCCAATGCAACTTTGGATAATGTTACACCAGAAGAAGTTTGGTTTGGCAAGAGGGTCGATATTGGTCATCTAGAATTGTTCGGAAGTAAAGTAATGGTCCACGTACCAAAACAAAAACGCCGTAGTTGGGACAAGAAGTCAAAGAAGATGGTCTTTGTTGGTTTCCAAGAAGGCGTTAAAGATTATCGTTGCATTGATCCAGAGACAAAAGAAATTCAAATCAGCCGTGATGTTGTTTTTCTTTACGAAAATGGTTTCGAGAAGAGTGTTTCATGGAAAGATCCAGTTGCAGTCGATGAATCAGTGGAATCAGCTGAAGTGAGGGATAATGTTTTAACATTATCAAACAACGACAAAAAAAACGTTACGAGTACTCCAGCAAAAACTTCAGGTCGGGATGATTCGTCAAAAGATGAAAATTTCAGTGATGCTGATCTGACAATAAATGAAACTGAAACTACGTATGAGGATGCTAACGATACAACGTTTGTTCCAGACGACGATGTTGAAGCAGTTCAAAAATTACGACGATCCGAACGAGTACCGAAGCCGCGAAATTTTGATGGGTATGTTATGTATAAGGCCTATGGTTTTCTTGCTGTTGAAAAACCGTCTTCATATAATGATGCAATTAAACATGAAGAAAATTCAAAGTGGAAGGCGGCTATGAGTGAAGAAATCAATTCCTTGGTGGAAAATGAGACCTGGCAGTTGGTTGAATTACCGGCAAAACGTAAACCAATAAAGTCTAAGTGGGTCTACAAAATCAAACGTGATGAATCCGGTAATCCTGTTCATTACAAAGCCAGATTAGTAGCCAAAGGTTGTTCTCAAATATACGGGATTGATTATCAAGAAGTGTATTCATCGGTAGTTCGATATTCGTCAATTCGGTTCATTGTGGCGTTGGCAGTTAAAAATGGACTTAAAATTGAACAAATGGATGCTGTGACTGCATTCTTGCAGGGTGATTTAAACGAAGACATTTACATGGCCCAGCCAGAGGGTTTCACAGACGGTTCACAAAAGGTTTGCCATTTAAAAAAGGCTATATATGGTTTAAAACAAAGTGGACGAGTGTGGAACATTAAGCTAACGCAAATGCTGAAATCATACGGTTTGAAGAAGTCATCAAGTGACCCATGTGTATTTTTCAAAAGTGATCTATCATTAATCATTACGATCTACGTCGACGATTTTTTAATATTTTGGAAAAATCAAGAAACTTTGAAGAGTTTGAAAGTGGCGTGGTGTAATGCATTTAAAATGAAAGACTTGGGTGTTGCGACGTCATGCATTGGTCTGCATATCACATATATTGATGGGGGCATTGCTCTTGATCAAAAAGCTTATATATCAGAGGTGATCGAACGTTTTGGCATGAAACATGCAAATCCAAGTGCAACTCCGAGTGACACAAATCACAAATTGTCAGTGTCAATGTGTCCGGTATCTGCTGAAGAAAAACAAGATGTTTCTGAGATACCATATCAGTCATTGGTTGGCTGCTTATTGTTTATTGCTGGGGGCACAAGGCCTGACATTGCATTCGCAGTGAATGATGTGAGCCGATTCAACACTAATTTCGGTCGGCCTCACTGGGTTGCAGTAAAACGAATTCTTCGTTATTTAAAGAGAACGTTGGACTATAAATTAAGGTTCAAGAAATCCAATGTCGACGATGAATTATTTGGTTATTGTG
This sequence comes from Nephrotoma appendiculata, assembly GCA_947310385.1. Classification (NCBI taxonomy): domain Eukaryota; kingdom Metazoa; phylum Arthropoda; class Insecta; order Diptera; family Tipulidae; genus Nephrotoma; species Nephrotoma appendiculata. The sequence continues at coordinate 171,790,373 of OX371224.1, forward strand.
ATGCTGATTGGGCATCTGACGTCGACAAAAGACGTTCATGCACTGGATATGTTTTCCAATTAAGCAACGATGCTATCTCATGGAATAGTAAACGACAAGATACCGTTGCTTTAATAAATACAGAAGCGGAATATATTGCTGTATCCTGGTCGATTCGTGAAGCAATATGGTTACAAAATTTCGTTCAAGAACTTGATAAAAAGGTAGCAAAGTCAATCAAAATTTGGGTTGACAATCAAAGTGCAATTAAATTGTCAGAGACGGATGGCTATAATCAACGTACAAAACATATTGATGTGCGTTACCATCATCTACGTGAGAAGATTGAAGATGGTACAATTCAACTCGAGTACGTGCCTACGGAAGGAAATGCAGCGGATATTTTAACCAAAGCTGTTAGTGGTCTCAAGACGAAACTGTGCTCGGTAAAAATGGGGTTAATAGAGATGCATTGAAAATTAAACAAACATGAATTTTTTTTACTAACTCAAAAATGAAATGTATTCAAATTAAATTTAATATTTAAATGAGTGAGGGTGTTCTAAATATTTTTACTTTTAGCGCCGCCTTATATATGTACTAAAACTAACCACTAACACTATATTAAATAAATACTGTGACTATGTTCACTTGCTATTGTGTAATTGATCAGAACGAACGTGTATTTGTTTCCTTAAACTAAATAACCCTATTTCAATTGCACAGTCGATAATAATAATTTATCAACAGTAACTCATTCAAAGCAGTGCTTCCACTGCGAATGAGAAGCACAAACAAGTTGACGTAATATACACCGACTTTGCAAAAGCTTTCGACTCTATCAGCCATTGTAAAACTTTGGAACACATTTTCAAGTTCGGATTTTCCAGCCAGTTCGCAGCCTGGTTCAAATCTTATTTGAGTAATCGAATCCAATATATTGAAATAGGAGATAAAACGTCAAATGGAATACAAATAATCTCTGGTGTACCACAAGGGTCTCACGTTGGCTCATGGATTTTCACAATCTTCATAAATGGTATTACCGAAGTGATAAAGCATTCCAATATCCTGATGTTCGCAGTTGACCTCAAAATCTACAAAGCCATCGAGTCAGTCAACGATGCCATAAACTACAGGAAGATATTGACAACCTAGCGTTATGGTGCTAGTTTAATTCTCTGAGTCTCTGAAAACCAACCTTGTTACACAAGGCTACAAGATAAATGGTGTACTCCTTCAGGTAGTACTTGAGACTAAAGACCTAGGAGTTATTTTCGTTGAGAACATGAGCTTTACTAAACACATTGAGCTGTGCAAACGTTAGACGGGTGATAATTTTGATGTGGAAACAATTAAGATCCTGTATTGTGCCTACGTTCGATCACAACTGGAATATGCTGTAAATGTGTGTTGTCCGTTCTACGAAGCTCCAGAGTATTGAGAAAATTCAAAAGAAGTTTATACGCTACTTGACGTTTATACGCTACTCTTGGAAAGACGGATGGGTTTATGATCATGATCTACCATACAACGTAAACGTACAGTGACAACCACCATATTTAACCGGGTGTAAGTCATACAACTTGACAACTCTTGAAAATAGACGCGAATTGCTAAAAAGTTGATTTATTGGTAAACTCCTACTAGGTCTAATCGACGCACCGGATGTGATAATTTTAAAAGATAATTTTGATAAGATAATTTTAAAAGTAGATTAAGGCAATTTTATGCCTATCAGTGATTTTTTACTTGTTACTTTACTTTTATATTTCAAATTTTCAAATCCAATGCGGATTTATTTTATTTTATATTCTTAAATTAATATGTTTCAAGTCAAATTTGGAGACTTTTTTCAATATAAATAAATCATTTTTTGATTTGGGTTCTGCAAAATTTTTCTAAAGCTAGTAGGACCCATCGTTTTAGTCGGAAGGGATGGAGTCCAAAAATTTTTAATAGATCCTTTAATTAGCCTATTAATAGCCTATAACTATCCATACTATCTCGTAATGTTCTGCGTTTGGGTTCGGCTTGTTTAAGGGACAACTAAGTAAACACTTTTGGATTAGAGTAGTATATAGTTTAAGTCCCATGATAGATACATATTTCAATTCCTTTCCCATGGAAAGTGTTACCCATGCAAAATATTATATTCCACCATATTCAATGGAATCTGGTCGACTGCACATCAACGTGACCAAAGAGTCGGTCAAAGATGTAAACGAGCTACTCGTAATTATATGTAATCCAAAATAATCAATGACACGGCTTGCACAATAAAAGCATAACCAAACAACAGTGTCAAAAATATGTGGAACATCAATGGATGATTCCACAGGTATTGAAGCAAAAGCTAATTCGGTTGATGAACATCATCACTAAGAACCAAATTTTTGGAGAAACCCATTGCTGGATGTATTCAGTTGAGTGGCAAAAAATAGGTCTTTCACACGCACATATTTTAATATGGTTGAAGCTAAAAATCGTTTCAACACAAATTGATAGCGTGATATCTGTGAGCTTCCCAACCGAGACGAAGATCCTATTTTTTTGAAACAATCAAGAGAAGTATGATCCACGGACCATGCGGTGCACGTAATACAAATTCGCCATGCATATGAAGGATGGCAAGCGTACAAAGCGATATCTACGTGAGCTGATCATTGAAACTCAAACTGGAGGTGATAGATATCCTATGTATAAGAGAAAGAACACCGATGATGATGGATACACAACCACAATCAGAATGCGAGACGTAGATGTTGACATCGACAACAGATGGATCGTGCCGTATTCACCACTGCTTTCAAAAATGTTTGATGCCCACATTAATGTTGAGTATTGCAATTCAGTGAAGTCAATAAAATATATTTGCAAACACGTCAACAAAGGCAGTGACATGGCAGTATTCGGACTAGCAAATCAAGGCGATGAAGTCACTCAATTCCAAATGAGACGCTACATCAGCAGCAATGAAGCCGTTTGGAGTTTATTTGCATTCAACATTCACGATCGCTATCCAACTGTTCAACATTTCGCTGTTCACTTAGAAAATGGCGAGCGTGTCTACTTCACCAATAAAAATGCACAAAATAGAGCTGAGCAACCACCCAACACAATATTCACCGCCTTTTTCCAATTATGTGCGTCTGATTACTTCGCTAAAACGTGCATACAGTCAGAGATCCAACATCATTCGCTGCATTGAAAACCATCGATGGCGTAGAATGCCAAACGTATAGAGAAGCATGTTTCAAGCTTGTATTACTTGAAAATGACAATCATTGGAATACAACGCTAACAGAGGCATCGCTTACGTGTCGTCCAAAACAAATACGTACTCTGTTTGTGATAATTTTAACAACATGCGCACCATCGAATCCACAAGAACTCTGGGAAAAGCGTCGTGAAAGTCTCAGTGAAGACATTCTGCGGCATGCACGCAGAAGTGATCCTAATTTACAATATTTCGACGACATTTTTAATGAAGTGCTAATATTGATTGAGGATTTATGCATATCAATTAACAACAAAGTACTAAATCAACTTGGTATGCCGGCATCCACACGGGACCGAAATGATGTACAAGACAGAGATCTGGTGCGAGAACAGCATCACGATGTAAACCAAAAATATGCCTACGACAAAGTCAAGCAACGTGTAGACAATGGAAATGGCGGGATTTTTTTTCTTGATGCTCCTGGCGGCACCAAAAAAAAAACATTTCTGATCAATTTAATACTGGCGTCGGTTCGAATGCAGAATGGAATAGCACTCGCAGTAGAATAATCGAGAATTGCATCAACGCTACTCGATGGTGGACAAACAGCACACTCGGCACTCAAGCTACCCTTAAATATGAACCAGGCTGAAACACCAACCTGTAATATCAGCAAAAATTCAGGAATGTCCGCAGTCTTAAAGCGTGCAAAATTATCATTTGAGACGAATGTACCATGGACCATAAAAAATCACTTGAGGCGCTTGACCGGACTCTGCGAGATATCAAAGGTAAAAACGAACCAATGGGAGGTGCATTTATACTTCTTGCAGGTGATTTTTGCCAAACCTTACCCGTTATACCTCGATCTAAACGCATGCCTCAAAGCATTTTATTTATGGAACTGAGTTGAAAAAATTACTCTCTCAACGAACATGCGTGGGCATTTGTTGAAAGAAGCCTCTGCCTAAACATTTTCCAAACAACTTTTGGACATTGGAAACGGCAAAATTCCAATTGATCACTCAACAAATGAGATTACGTTTCCGCCAATTGTTTGCCAATTGAAGCCGAGTATTCAGGCCGTTATTGGCAAGGTATTCCCAAACTTGACTTGCAACTACAAAAATTTAGATTGGCTATGCGAACGAGCAATTTTGGCCCCAATAAATGATGATGTGAACAAGCTGAATGAACAAATTCAATTGAAATTGTCCGGAGAACCAATCAAATACCACTCAATTGACACCATCAGGAATGCCACAATCATCAGCGGTAAATATAAAGGGGAATATGTGCTGATTCCACACATACCGATGATTTCAAATGATTTACCCTTCGATTTCAAACGGCTACAGTTTTCATTGCTTCTGCGGCCTTCGCAATCACCATCAACAAATCACAAGGGTAATCGTTGGCTATTGCTGGTTTAAATTTGACAAACTCATGTTTTTCACACGGCCAATTGTATGTTGCTTGCTGTCGAGTTGGCACACCAAAAAATCTATTTATTTATATGCACCAAATTATAAAACCAAAAACATTGTTTATATTAAAAAAAATATATATGTTCTTTATTTTGGGCGCAGCAACGCGTGCCGGGTACAGCTAGTTTTAATATAAACGGACAAAAATTTCATTTTTGAATTTTTCTAATTTTGCAAACAATATTTTAATTTATTGCACTATAATAGTTTTATCACATCAAAATCATCAGAAAACCCACAATCACAAAAATATCAGAGAAATTCAGGTCATTGTTTACTTCTTCACTTCATTTCTAAGAAATTGTCTACTGTCTGTCACTATCGAATGCCAAAATAATAAAACAAAAAATACTTTCTCCTTTTTTTATGACCCGGATGCATTTATATACAAAATCCATATACATACGTTACTCGTATATTGCATACGTTACGCGCGATTCAAAGGCGTACTTCGCCTTTGCAAAATTATAAAGAATTTCACTCAACTAACGTACCATTAATACGCGGTGTAGAATCACATCGTAAATTTTAAACTGATTGTGATATGCAAATTAAATATTTTTCAGGTTTTGTTTTCAAACCCCAAAAAAATTTAGCAACAATTTATTTATGGTGTTATGTATTTTCCCAATAGGAAGATTGTTCATGGAACTTTTTCGTTTCGTTGGTGAAAAAAATCCCGTACAGTAACACAGTAACCAATCTTAAGAAGCCTCACTGCTTTGTTTTTTTTTCGTACAACAATAACACTTTCATGCAATTATATTTTTCCCAAAGGAAATTTCTATTTTGTTGTTGTTTGGTTGTGCCTTAACCACACAATTTGTTTTACTTCTTGTTTGTTGTTTATCTTCTTGTTCTGTTTGTATATCGTCTCCAAAAGATGGAATTTTTATAAAGTTTATAAAAATAATGTAAATATTTATGAAAAATAGATAATAATACATCAACGTGGATTTAGACAAAAAAAAAACAAAAAAAAAAAGAAAACAAGTTATGTGGTTAAATGTGTGGAAATTGTCTTAAACGATGTTTAAGTCGTACAATAAAACCAGAAGACAAATTATTATGTGCTGCTTTTCTCATTTCTCATGCGATGACACCCGAAAATATTTTCATACACGGTTGAAATACGCGATTTAGTTGAAGGTGTAGAATTTATTAGGTACTCGCGTAGGTGAACACTTTAATATTCAAAATCCATAAAATCTTAAAATATATTGAACCGCACACTCGTACTCCGGCATTCCCAAAAATATTAGTATGTAGTCTTGTGGCAATAAAAATTGGTTTTACGCGTGCTAGTAGATACATCATCATTTAATATTTATATCCAAATTTACTTGAAATCTTACAGATTATTACTACGAGCATACTATTATTTTTATGTATATATGCATGACACATAAATATCGCCGAATACCCCCGCGTACATGTTACATATCTGTACGTATATGAATAAATACATCAATAACAATAAAATATCGCACTAAACCAAAAACAAAACAAAAAAATCTAAACGTAAAGCTACAAGATACATTACACACAACATCTTATAACATTTCCCCCACCCCCTACACTTATCACATTATCCAACTCAGTATATAAATTTTTCCATCAAATTTCGTTCCATCTCAATATTTTCACGATATTTTAATCTTGAAATGTCACCGAATTTATGACAGGCACTACATAAAATATGTATGACACATTATTGTGCGTGTATATATATTTATGCATGTTAAATTTATTGCTTAATTGGAGCCAAAGCTCAGACCATATCATGTTACAAGGCAATGTGTTTGCCAAAAAATCTGCTCCAAACACAAATCAAAATTTATGTAGCCTCTAAACACAGTTTTAACCCTTTTCAATTTTTATGGAGCAGTACACAATTTTCACCTCGACTTGTAGAAATATATTTTTACCTATCTGTTCTCGAACCAATTGGGAGTTACTAGCAAACAAAAAAAAAATCAGTCAAACTTATAAATAAGAAGGTGTGTGTGAGTGTATATAGTATATGGTAAGAAGGAATCTTTTTTCTGTTTTCAATATACTTGAGGAATAAAATTTAAAGCACCGCACAGTATACAAGCAACAGTAATAAATTGGAACTGGATCATATCATGTTGGCGAAAAATGAAATTTTAATAAGATCAAATAGGGAGGATTTGGAAGAAATGAAAATAAACAGATACGGACGATTTGTTCTTTTCGAGCTTTTGTTGGCCTTTTTTTCATACAAAATTACAAAATAAAATTTTGAAAAGTAGTAATCTGCAGAACAAATTTTCCGAAGATGTATATTACGTAATCATTCCGGGAAAGAAATATATTCGTGCTGTAATTACACCCTTTTCTCCTCCCTCTCTGGGTAGGGTCAAGGAAATTTTGTAATTTTAAAAAGGAACGCATTCTTACTGCAGATTAGAATTTTACGGCTAAAAGTACGTAAGATTTGTTTGTAATTGACGAGGTTCAATTGTTTAAATTTCTCACCTACGCATACAATGCTATAATCAAAATTAGTCTAAAAACAAATTGTTGCTTCCATCAGAATAGAAAATATAAATGGTTCACTCTCTATACTCAGCGCTTTTTTGATAGCATTTGATCACGTGCATCATTTTACCGTATTGTCAAGCAGGTCGACCAAAGCAACAGTTACTGGAGAAAATCAAGAAAATGATGTTCTGGCTGAGAGAAAAATCAAACAACTCAACTCAATTCTCAATAGCCGTTTGAGTTAGACAATTGAGTGGCCATTCCATTCACTTGTGCATCAAATTCAACACTAAAGGTAGGTTTATGGTTGCGTTCGTTCGTTCATTTCAGAATCGTCATTTTTGAGCAATATGATTGGTGGAACAAATTGTCAGAATGAACAATTATAAAGGAGTATAATGTATTGAAAAGTGAATAAAAGGTCAATTCAAACTTAGGGATCTATCGAAAATTTAGTTGTTTTTTGCAAATTGACTTTGTGATTTGTTAATCGTCATAGCGAACGCCAAAACAACGGGGAACTGAATGCACTTTTTTTTATATATATAGAAGAAAAGTTTGCCAAAATTCTTCACAACTTATAATTATAGTAGTCCGCAACCAACGCCATCTATTGAAAATAATCCAAAGTGGCTTTTTAAATGAATGATCATTGTCGAAATACAATTTTCGTCGGTGGTGTTAAGTGTACAAAACTTGTCAAAGCCGGAACTTTGATGTGCCGGAAACTTTTATTACACGGAATTATTTTCCCGAGAATGAAATTTTATTCTAAATTGAACTTGTATATACCGGAGACTTCTCAAAACCGGAACGTAAAATCGTACGAAAATTAAAGTTTTCATTATTTGGTACTTGTGTAAGGTGGAATCGAATTTTGTACGTTTTAATAGTTATTCGAATAATCCACGTGCCTTTAAAAGAATAGACAAAAGATCTTTTCCCGTCGAACATTTTTTCAATAAAAAAGCGTGGATGACATCTGCGATCTTTGAACAATTTCTAGGGGGTTTTAATAACAAAACAAGCAAAACAGAAACATTTTGCTGTTTCTCGACAATGCAATGTGTCAAAAATTTATTAAATATAAAATTGATCTTTTTTCCTTCCAATACTACAGCTTTTCTACAACCTTTAGATGCCGGTATAATTGAAAATTATTGTGCATTCAATAAAACAAACTAAACCAGAACCAATCACAAAATGTTTCAAAAAATGCGGATTTGTTTGGGACGAATTTGTTGAAACAACCGAAGATGGTCCTATTCCAACAGGGAAATTGCAGAATATGATTCAGGCTATATATGGCGATCATAAAAATAGTGCGTTTGATTTTTACCAATTCACGATGAGTAATTTTTGAAAATGACGTAATATTGAATGAGTTGATGCCGCCCAGCTTCTTCATCTGTAAGATCTGAAGAAACAGGAAAAGCTCGGACAGTGCAGAATCATCGGGCGAAGCCGATATTTTAACTGCTAACAAAACCGCGATAATCAAGCAAATGGAGGAAGCCCGAGGAGTCTAAATTATTCATCATTTCCAAATGTGCAACTAGTAAACTGACGAAAGCAACGATGGATAATTTTGTAAACGCGGTTATCTAGATCTGCACTATTTCTTTAAATTTATATTTAAATGAATTGAATTTTTCATTAATGTATTTATGTATGTAAAGGGTTTTCCAATAGGAAACGATTATAATGGCAACACTGCGTATTATTTTTTGACATTTTTTATGTCATTTGTGCTCAGTAGGTTATGTCATTTAATCATGGAAAGATACACGCTTCAACAACGTTCAGAAATTGTTAAATTGTTTTATCAAAATCAGTGCTCATTTGTGCTATCATACAGAGAGAAAATTAAGAAGAATTTATGCACGACATTATTCAGTTAATCGACTATTCGTCGTATTGTAGATAAATTTGAAAGTGAATTTTCTTTACACGATAAAGAGTACCAGTACGACAAAGAAATGCCCGCACACAAGAGAATATTGATTTGGTAGCAGTAATCCAAATTTATCGGTTCCATGTCGTTCTCAACAATTAAATCGTTCTCAAACAACAACATGGAGAATTTTAAGAAAAGATTTGGGTTTACATCCTTACAAAATTCAACTGGTTCAAGAACTCAAGCCATCAGACCACATTAACGTCGTTTATTTTCTGATTTTCCTCTTGAACAGCTTGAAAACGCTGAACATTTTTATCGAAAATTTTTATTTAGTGAAGAAGCATTTTTGATTAAATGGTTTGCAAATCCAGACAAAACTGTTCAGACACCATTACATTCAGATAAAGTCACTGTGCGGTGTGCAATTCATGCTGGTGGAGTGATTGGTCCATCTCCATATTTCTTTGAAGAAAATGGTCGAAGAGTAACAGTCAATGGAGAACGATACAGAACAATGTTAAATGATTTTATTTCCTGCTGTTGTTCAGAATAATCTGGAAAATATGTGATTTCAACAAGAGGGTGCCACCTGCCATGCCGCCACCTTAACAATAGATTTATTGAAAACAAAATTTGGTGATGAAATTATCTCAAGATTTGGTCCAGTTGAATATCCTCCCAGAAGTCGTGGTGGTCATTTAAATGATGTTATTTTCCAAACATAATGGCATAATGTAACCTTTCAAATAAAAAAAAAAATTTTGGTCTCACTGAATAATTTTTGCGTTTTTTTTTAATTTTTAAATTGTATCATTCTTATTGGAAAACCCTTTACATACTATAGTGTGTAATGTACATACATTTATGTATAAATATAAATATGTATTTTAATTTTAACAACGCTTCCTGTTGCATTGAATACGTAACTGAATTTTTTTGATATGAATTGTATTAAATAAAATACGTACTATGGCTGCGGGCCAATAGTCAGGTAAAAGTCAATTTTTAGAGTCAAATTTAATTTAGAGAAAATTTGGCTAAGAACTTTTGAGGGACGGAAACTTCCCAGTGGCGGAAATTTTATTCGGCCCGCATGATTCCGGCTTTGACAAGTTTCACTGATTTGCATACAAAATTCCTCTACAAAACGCAATTTTCGATATTCCGATTTTTTTTTTGATTTTTCGGTTTTCTTTTGGGTTCTGATTTTTTTTCGAGTTTACGGATTTTCCTTTGAGTTTTTCCTAATTTTCTTTTTGTCTAAGCCGAACAGTGTATTAAGATGGACGATGAACAAAAAGATTCAAATTCATTCAAATTGGTCGTGTCATTCTCGAGTTTTTGCAAGACTAACGCACGGCAATTGATTTTTATTTAGATAAATAGATAGAGAAAATGAATAGATAAAATAAATACATAGGATAAAAAAGAGAGTAGCTGTTTGGATGTAGCCTTCGCTGGGATTCGAATCCAGTACCTCCCAACTCAAGCGCCGAAGCTTTAACCACTGCACCACCTGTCTCATAAAAAATGTACACACAAAATTCATATGGAAATGGCTTTTTATTTGATTTTTCGGGATTATAGACTTTTCCGGTGGATTTTTTCAAAATTTTCTTTCGTAAGAACCATCTCCTGGCAATTGCAAATACAATAAAAAAAGATTGAGCCAAATCGGTTCAGCCGTTCTCAACTGATGCGCCACATACATTTTTTACACCATTTTTATATATATAGATATTGAACCTTTTAATAGGTTAATTAATACCCCTCTTTTCATTCATGCACACACCACCCATCATTTACACATTTACCGTGTACCACACAGTATGGGTCGCCGCTGAATTCTGCAATCCAACAGAAGGGTCTTAGTTGTGTTTATTAACATCGCCGATCGTAATCGATGATGAAAATTCGCTTTGCATCCCAGCCGATAGTGGGATTCGAACCCAGTATCTCCCAGTCCAAGTGCCGAAGCTTTACCCACTGCACCACTTGTCCGGTTTAAATTTAAATTTAATTAGACAATTTCATAATAATAAATCGATTATTAAAAATCGAAAAATTTAAAATAGTTTTCTTCGACGTTACTGAATTAGTCGATTAGTTTCTAAAAAATCGAAAATATGCTATTGAAAATTTGATATAGATGGTCGGTGTTTAGAAAATGTAGTTGGTTAGAAATATTGATTAGGATTTCTAAAGTGAGTTTTGGACAAAATTCTACATCTGTTCATGCTGGAATGAACTTGGCCATTTCATAACTAATCCTTTTGAAGTTTGGTTCCTAGATTTACTTTGTATTGCCATATATTTTTTACTTGAAGTTCTGCTAATTCTATTATGTATTTTTAACACGGTTCTAACATGAGTCAATGATGGGTGCCTCTCATCCACTTCATTACAATTAAATAAAAAAAATAGTTGTGCACAGTTGTATTTGAATTTTAGATCTGAAACTTGCGAACGTAACTGTAAAATAAGGAGGATCGTTTCGAATTCACTAAGTAAAATTTTGATTTTTTGAGTTTCAGATTGTCGCAAATGTCTCAAAAACTGCTACAGCTAACCAATATGCGCAAGTTCGTTTTCTGATAGCTTGAGGAAATTTGAGGAAAATTTATAGTATAATTTTTTTGATTTTGTATGGCCATATAAGTTTTTTCTAGTTTCTGTCTAATATCTCAAAACTCCCACAAGTAACCAATACTAGTCTCAATATGATCTTAGCTAATACAATCATTTGGCCGCAGAAAATCAATAAATTATAGTGAACATTCTAAACGATAAATCCACAAATTTTCCATGTCACATGCATATGAGTTTTTAAAGCAAAGTATTTATTCAGCACTTGATTGAAAGGAATATTTCTATACCATGGCGCTTAATGAATTCTAAACGATTATCTCTCCTAATTTTTTTATTAATTTCAAATCCAAAATTCAAATACAACTCTGCACAACTATTTTTGTATTTGCTTGTAAAGAAGTTTACAAGAAGCACACATCAATGACTCATTTCAGAACCCTATTCAAAATACATATTAGAATCGCAAGACGATGTAAATTTCACAATTATTGATTAAGAATTAGCCAGCGGCGTAACTCCAAGGGCGCAAACCTCGCGCTGCGGGGGGGGGGGGGCGCAACGATGAGGGGCCCACTGCAACGCAGGTCCTGTGGTCTTTGTTCTTGTCATGAGAATTGTGAATGAAGTCTGTAGGAGGATACAAGAAAAATATAAAGACGACCTATCGGAAGAGTTTCCGCTACAAATACTGATGGTAAAGTCAATGCTTAAGGAGGATATTTTGGAAATATCAGCAACATGAGAATTGGCTAAAGTTCTAGTAATAAAATTTCCAACAATAGCTTCCAGTGTTTCGCAAGTAATAACATGTTTATTATTGTTTCTTACGTTGCCTTTTACGGTCGCAACAGTGGAACGATCTAAATTGAAAATAATAAAAAATTATTTGCGCAGCTTCATCGGTGCAGATCGTTTAAGTGATTAAGCCATTCTTTCTATTGAAACAAAAGCGGTGGGCGAAATGAAAACATATATTTTAATTAGGGATTTTGCCAATATCAAGTCAAGAGCAAAAAATCTAACATTCTAACGGGTGGGGCAAAAGTCCCGCTTGGTTATGTGACATTTAACTCAGTTTCGCTTTTACCATTGTGTTGTGTAGACGCCCAAATTTTATAATGGATAAATATACGCCACAAGAATGAGCAGAAATAGTGATAATATTTATTGAAAATAATCGTTCCATTATTGCCACTCAGCGGAAATTTCGTCAAAAATATCCTAATCGTCCAGTGCCTCACAAAACCACAATTTATCGTTTACATGCGAATTTTCGACAGTACGGTACGACAGCAGACAGACTTCGTTCTGGAAGACAAAGGACGTCTCGTAACGCTGAAAATATGGCTCTGGTGCGCGATAGTGTTGCAGAGTCTCCAGAAACGCCAATTCGGAGACGTGGTTCCCAGTTACACATTTCTGCACGCAGTTTAAGATGAATTTTGAAAACTGATTTTAAAATGTTCCCGTACAAAATTCAATTAGTCCATAAATTGCTACCGAGAGATCATGATCAACGAGTTGAGTACAGTAATGCAATCTTAAGGCTGTCTGGAGAAATTGAAGATTTTTCGTCTAAATTAATAATGAGTGATGAAGCCCATTTTCTTCTCAGTGGCCACGTCAGTAAACAGAACAATCGGTTTTGGGCAACACACAATCCTCAATTAATTCGTGAAACATCATTGCATCCACTAAAACAACTGTATGGTGTGGTATTCATGCTGGAAACATTATTCGTCCCTATTTTTTTGAAAATGACCGAGGTGTTTAAGCTACTGTTACTGCTGAACGGTACCAAGACATGATTCGAAATTTTCTTGTGCCTGAAATGGAACAGCAAGGACTAGAGGACATGTGGTTTCAGCAAGAGCACACACAGCCCGTTCAACAATTCAATTATTGAATGACGTTTTTCCACGAAGACTAATTTCGCGAAATGGCGATTTAGCATGGCCAGCCAGATCTCCGGATTTAACAGCACCAGACTTTTTCTTATGGGTGGGGTTTTTTAAAACCAAAAGTTTATGTGAATAAGCCCCAAACGATTTAACATCTTAAAGACAATATTCGTATCGAAATTGAAGAAATTCAGCCTGAGATGTTGCATGATGTCATGAAAAATGCCTTAAAAAGAGCCGAAAGTTGCATAGCGAATCGCGGTCACCACTAAGCCGATATAATTTTCCAATCATAATGAAAAAAAAATAAAGACCAAATAAACTTTTTATGAAAACCAAACGTACTTATCTTTTCTTTGAACAAAGTTATAGGCAATAAAAATGGTAGCGGAACTTTTGCCCCACCCGTTAGTACATATTTATATTTGTATTTTTATTATTTTTTTATTACATATTCTTAAAAAATGAATATATTAAATAAAAAGCTAGGTTTTCGATGAGCAACAAATTTATTACTCTGAAGAGAAAGATATGCAAGGTGGAGAGAGGATAGTCTAGGGGCCTACATTAAGTTTTGGGGGGTGGGGGTTGGGGGGGCAACAATTTGTAGTTACGCCACTGGAATTAGCCCACTTCTTTCCAGCATAGAAAAAATCCATTTTAATCTTGAAGAATGGAAAGATACTAGAACTTCATGTAAAATTTAAGATTCAATCCAAAATCTATCTAGAACCCGAATTTTATAAGTTTTGGTTTCGAAATGGGCAATTTTACTCCAGCATGAACAGATGCTAGAATTTTGTCCCAAAACTCACTTTAGAATAGCTAATCAATACTACTAAACAAATTTCATCAGAATTCGCTAAGAAATGGCGGTGAAAGATGAAACATTGTAAAATTTAAAAATTTCATAAAATCGAGTTTCTTTACGTTTGTCATTTTGAGGAACACAAGACCATTACATTGAATGATTTATTTTGAATAAAAAAATTTTGTGTAAACGTGAACACCATCTTTTCGACTTTACACAAATTGAACAACAATCCAGTGTGATTTTTTTTATTTTTGCGTTTACACATTATCGTGTTTTTTAGAGAATCAGGGTGCTGATATGTGAAAGACGAGGAGTCCCACATTATTTAAACACCATCATTAACACAGGATGGGCGATGGGACTCATATAAATGAAGCTTTCCGAAGAGAACAGGAAACTATTACGATGTCGTCGTTATTCCTCGATTCCATTAAAAAAAGTTTTTTCACCAGCCAGTACATTTCTTTAGGTTACAATTTTCCACTTATTCGAAATTTGCAAAATGAATAAATATTTTTGATGACGAATTTCGAGTACATATTTAAAAAAAAAGTGTTACCGATCATAAATGGAAACAAAATTTTTCGCGGATTAAATTTTGATTATAGATATATTTTTCGAGATTTTGAAAGTTAAAAACGACAATTAACCAAAACATTTAGATACAACTTGGTAAGGGGTGTTTGAATACCGAACATCGTATAGCAGGACTACAATTTACGATGACACCATGTCGCGGTTTACGTTTGTATTAGCTCTGATCACCGAGCAAGGATTCTAGGAAAACCAAATGAACGATACGCACAGTATATAATTTTCACCCATCAGTAATATTTAGTGGAGGTTTAATGGATGTTGACCGAATATAATGTTCTATTTGCATATAATCGTTATAACTTATTACTAATTGTGTTTTCAGATATTGACACATTGGTGCTATTGGCTGAGTCCACGGTGTTTGTACTAGACGAGTCAAAGCCGTCATAGTCCATTTTGTCGTGAAAGTTCTCGTGGTAGGACTTAAGGAATCCTTGTCTTCCTGGATTGACGTGTTCGGAGAAGCACTGCCCTCATGATGTTTATTGTTAATACAGTAAGGCTATTTGAAACCGGGGGCGTCAGCTAGCCGGAATTGTGCTCAGGACCGGTGTTCTCTTGGCCATTTATCAGTCGGTGTACTCGTGGTTTAATATTATTGACGTTTTCTCATCTAGATTCGTTCATCATCATCTCGAGTAGGTTGAGTTGTTCGTCCGGTTAGTCGATATTGAAACCAGAGAGGCTTTATGTTCTCATTACTTTTTCTGTTGTGAAAAAGCTGTCCGGAAAAATCAGCCCGTGTAGGCTCCTTGACATTGAACGATATTTACAATAAGAGTAAATAAATGTGTACATATTCTCATTTGACGTACCATTTCCGACATTTTAGTAATCTTTTTTCTCGAAAATCGAAAATTGAATCTCTCAACAGACTTTAAATTATCTAATGCAATTGTGTTGGACTTTTTTTTTTTTATTCGCACACTCAGATGTGCTAAAATGAGCCCACTCAAAAAATTGGTTTGTTTTATATTTTGAACTATATACTATACTACAACTAATAAGTGTTTGTGTTATCATTTTTTCATAAATTGGACCACATACCTCTTGAGATATGTATTTAATATTAAAAACCTTATTTGGTCCACTCGGAGCTCGGATTTAAAACCAATCAAGCACTAATGAAGAATTATCAGAGAACTAGATAGAGGTTTTACCAGAAATTTCAGTGGTTTTTGGTAAATCTGACAAGGTGTTTGATTTTGCATCAAAAATACATTTTTTACAAACTAAAATTTAATAAACCCTTAATGGGGGTGGCAGTATTTCCAAACATTTGTAATTTAACACGCAAAAAACCCCAAAAAGAGAATACCTCCACAGCGACAGTTCATCAAACATGTCAAAATATATGGTTCATGTCCCGCTGCACTTATATTCTGTAGGGTAACTAGCATAGAGAAATTGTCTTATTAAAGGCCTAATTTTTTCCTAATTTACCACAAAACACGTAAACTTATATCTTCTTTTGTTTTTATTGAGAGTCTTCTATTTAAAGGAAAAAATTGTTCTTTCTCTCAAACTGACTGTCATTTATTTCTAAAGGTATTAAGTAGCACCGGATGGACTCAATACCAATCTGCGCAATATTTATGCAAACCTGCATTGTTCATTATATTCAAATTACTGCGAAGTTTGAAGAACCCGTGAAGCGCTTAACCGAAATTTAGCCACACTGGGGATCAGCTGCAACACGAGCACTATATTTTCTGCCACGTATGAACTGTCAGCCCAAAAAATCGTATGTCACGACATTTTAATGATGTCAGCCCAAAATACAAAAATATTTTTCGTTATAGATTTTTGAAGTAAGCCGAAGTTAATAAGCCCATCTTAATGGAAGTTGAGATTTTGGGTATTATTGGTCATCGGTCTCACTATGATTTTCGAGGAGTTCAAATGGCAAATTTATTGACCTCCGAAGTAAAGGAACTCGGTATATGAAATATTGAAATTTAACAATTGTGTCGATTCAATGTGAACCTCCTATTTTTCTTTTGATCTATGCTGCTATTTTTACTAGGAAAACTCGATGCATTTAAGCAAGCAAGCTATAAATTTAAATAAAAATTTTGAAATAAATATCGAGTGGCTTTGAAATAATAGAAGAAAAGATAAATAGAAGATGTACAAGGAATCGACACCAATATTCCGTCTTTCCGGCATTTCGTCCACTAGTAATCAAAATTTTTTGTTGTTTTTCTAATAGCTTAGGTCATACTGAGACTATGTATATGAAAAATTTGGGGAAAATTTATTGACTAGAATTTTCACTAGAATTTTTTAATTCTACACGTACGTAGGACACAAACTGTCCAATAACATATTTTAAATTGTTCGCTATGCGTCGAAATTCAGTTTGCGTCTCTGCGTTTGGAACCGAATAGCGACGCAAAGCGGGACCTTCGTGTAATTGTTACAATAACATAACATTGTTTATAAAACAAATCACACAATTTTACGATAATTCTCTATAGAATATTCAAAAATCGTTAAGTTATTCGGTCAAAATCATCACAATCCAAGACATGGGTTTATGGAAAAATCTTGATGTGCATGCTATTAGCCTTTTGTAAATAAAATTTTATTCTAAAAAAATCAAAAGACACCTATATATACAGACAGTGGTTTTTGGAAAGGTTTTGATGTACTTTATGTTGAGAGTGCCAAATGATAGATCCTTCGAAAATTTATCCAAAAAATCAAAAGTCCCCTATAAAGATCGGCAATGGTTTTGGGAAAGTTTTAGTATGTAATTTATACTGAAAGTGCCAAGTCAATCCTAAGGGGTCGGCCATATAAATAACAGGGATTATTTGGACGGTTGTGAAGTTTTTCCTAAATTGCTGAGTTATTCCTAAAAAACAACAACACCAACTAAAAGTTTTATAGTATTGGTAAAACTGCGAAGTAACGAATAAATTCAAAACTACGCATTAAGAAATAATAAAATTTTATTATTTCTCAATGCGTAGTTTTTCGAAATTCGTGAGGTGCAGTTGAATTACAAGTTAAAAATATATCACAAAACAACAATAAAATTTCTGTGACTAGTTAAAACTACGCTTTCAGGCACAAAAGATTGACGATTTTTGAATAAGTTTAACGATTTTTGGGGAGGGAGGGATCCTAAGGGAATTATCGTATATCGAGATTCTCTGAATTTTCCTGGTTTTCCTAAACATCGGCCATCCTAACGGAAACTTATTTTGGGCTATTCACAATCTATTCTACTATAAAATAAGTCATTTTTATAAAAATCTATGGTCCCAGCCACTTAGGATTGACGATATTTGAATAAATTGACGATTTTTGATTATTCTTTAGGGAATTATCGTTTATCAAAATTCCTTGTATTTTCCTGGTTTTCCTAAACACCGGCCATCCTAACGGAAACTGCTGTTCGGTTAGTCTTGACCTATCCTAACAGAAAATAAATCATTTTTAGAAAAATCTATGGTCCCACGCATAAGATTAACGATTTTGAATAAGTTAACGATTTTTGAATATTTTATAGAGAATTATCGTATATCGAGATTCGCTGAATACTCCTGGTTTTCCTAAAAAAACCCGCCATCCTAACGGAAACTGGTGTTCGGTTAATCTCGATCTACCCTAACAGATAATAAGTCGTTTTTAGAAAATCTATGGTCCCAAGCACTTAGGATTGACTATTTTTCGTTTAGAATTGACGATTTTAACAAGTTTCCGTTAGGATGGCCGGTGTTTAGGAAAACTAGGAGAATTTAGGGAATCTCAATATACGATAATTCTCTATAGAATATTCAAAAATCGTTAAGTTATTCAAAAATCGTCAATCCTAAGTGCCTGAGACCATAGATTTTTCTAAAAGTGACTTATTTTCTGTTAGGGTAGATTGTGTGCAACCGAAACCCAGTTTCCGTTAGGGTGGCCGGTGTTTAGGAAAACGAGGAAAATTCATGGAATCTCGATATACGATAATTCCCTTAGGATCCCTCCCTCCCCAAAAATCGTTAAACTTATTCAAAAATCGTCAATCTTTTGTGCCTGAAAGTGTAGTTTTAACTAGTCACAGAAATTTTATTGTTGTTTTGTGATATATTTTTAACTTATAATTCTACGGGACCTCACGAATTTCAAAAAACTACGCATTGAGAAATAATAAAATTTTATTATTTCTTAATGCGTAGTTTTGAATTTATTCGTTAGTTCGCAGTTTTACCAATACTATGAAACTTTTAGTTGTTGTTGTTGTTTTTTAGGAATAACTCGGAAGTTTAGGAAAAACTTCACAACCGTCCAGACACGCGTGAAGTTTTACCTAAAAGAAATTCCTAAAATATCTTTTTTATTTTAGGAAATACTTCACGTGTATATTATTTAGAACGATTGTTGAACAATGGTTTAACGAAAAATATTGTTTAAAAAATCAAAAGAATCCTATTTAGAGTAGACAGTGGTTTTTGGAAAGGTCGTGATGTGTAATGTAGGCTAAAAGTGGCAAGTGATCAATTCTAGAAGTCGGCCAAATAAGTAACAGGCATTATTTGGAACGATTGTTGCACGAAGATTGTCGCAGGATTCATGTAATGTGGCGGACACCATTACTTATTTCTTGAATAATGTACGCAAATCATACATCTCACTGTTTTATAAAAAGACAACAAATCAGCAGAATTTTGGTAATAAACAGATTTTTCTGAAAAATGGTCATTCGTAATTATTTACATAAATAGTTTTCAAATTTGAATAAAATGAAAATCTTCTTTTGGAATCAGAATCTTGCAGGCCTCAAAACAGGGAACCAAGTCGTGTTCCTTAAAATAATGAAAATTTAAAAAAAAATCATTACCAATCTATAGTAGTTTGAATTATTCGCAAGTAATTTTAAATTCCACTGTGTGAAATCAAATTCTCTCATTGGCAATTCAAACCTACTCGACCTAATATCTTCACTAAATGCGACTTGACCCCCCAGTGGAAATATTCTGGCTTTCTCTTGGAATTGGGAATTGGCAAAAATAGTTTCATAACATGTTTGTCTAAATTATATTTTTTTTGGCCTATACTGTCGGAATTAGTTGGGTCTATATAATTTCGAAACCATGTTGATTGGGAAACTTTTGTTTCACAAGATTTTTTTAGGGGAAAATAATACCCATTATGAATCTTTCTTTCAAAAATATTTACACCCAACTAATTCCAACACCACATGGCCACAAAAATATAATTTAGACAAAAATGTTATGAAAATATATTTCCCAATTCCCATATCGCAGGAAAAGCCGGAAACAGTACCACAGGGGTGTTAAAACCACTAACACCTGCAAAGTTGTATGTATAATGTATGTATGTTGTACGCCGTGGGTATCGTGGTTGCCATAGTAGATGCTATCAAGAAATTTAGAAATACACACACACAGAACTTTTGAAAACTTATATAGTTTTGTATATAAATTCTGAAACTAAATTTTTCGTGGATGATTTAGATGACGTTAGATTACATTTAAGATTAATTTAAATTCTGAATGATCTTCCTGCGTAACCTGTTAGATTTATATATGATGTTACGTTGTATTTATCTAACACTTTAATGCTGAATTTAATTTTGTCCTTTATCTCAAAATTGCAGGTACGCAAGTGAAACTGTGTGTGTGTGGTACTAAAAATTAATTCAAATTTATAATATTTTAATACAAATGGAACAACAATGGTAACATCTCGTGTTTTTAAGCAAGATGGCAGTGTTAATGCAGAAACGGCAAAACTGAATTTAAATCACAAAATACTGGGGTGACGATTTATAGAACACAAATTGTGATCATTGTCTTATAGTATTCAGTCGCCATGGCCTGATGAGATGGCTGCATTTTTTAAGAATCTTTGTGTTCTGTGTTGTGTTCTGTTATTTAGTTCTGGTATTGAAACACAGATAGAGCTTTATTAATTTTCCATATATATTTCAAGGCTTACTTATACCAAAGAGTATCTAATGTGATAAAGAGTAACGAAACAGTGGAAAAATTTACATCCAAAAATGCGTGGAATATTGTGGAACAATCGAATATTGTCATACTCGTGACGATAAAAATTACGGCAAATAAACATGGGTAAGTGTATTGTATAACTCTTTTAAATTGCATAACCCATGCATTTTTTGATGAAATTTGTTCCTCTGTTTCGTTACTCTTATCGCATTAGATACTCTTTGCTTATACCCTCAACGGACATAAACTAGCTAACTCCTGTCAGAACACAATTTTGCCAAAACATTATTACTGCTACTGATTAATTTTTGTAAATACTCAATAACTATGAAAGACAAACAAGAGACAACGAATGTGTAAGAAATTTTATTTTAAATGTCATTTTAAGTTTTACAATTTCTAATAAACTTTTTCTGTTTCAATTTAATTGGTGATTTTGACTTCAATTGACTTCATAAAAAGCTTTATTTTTCAGTATCGTCTTGATTTATTTTAATATTCACCAATTTTATTTTTTTTATTTATATATTTCTACACCTTCTAAATACTGTGACAGATTTCAAATAAATGAAATCAGACAGAATGCATACGTTATGTTGAGTGAGTTAGGGAACGATACTAAAACGTTCATATGACCATGACTTAAATAAGGACGAAAACATGAAAATGTATTCAAGCCTACAGGGACAATTAATAATCATAATTAAAATATATTTTAGTTAATAGGAACAAAAGACCGATAAAATCTTTATACGGCCAGAAAACTGAACTTTACTAAACCGCTTATAATTGAATTAATCCTAAAAGCTTTCGGAACACACCTCAAACGAGATAATTCTAAATAAACCGAAATTTGTATTTTTTATTTGTATCATCAAATCAAAAAATGTTATTTGTGTACTCGTAGTTTGGTACCATCATATCCTTATAAACATTTATAAACTTTCCGGAGGGAATAATAAATCTAAACTATAGAAACTTATCTTAAACCAAAAAAAAGCTCACATATTTAAATTAATTTACCAAAAAAAAAAAATTCTAAACTACTCCAGAAACTACTTTTCATATATACATTAATAATTTATGATGTCTAAATAGACAAAAAATTTATATTGTGTCGGTTAACCCTTAAGACCAAATATTATGCTACCACTAAAAAGTTCATCATCATAATCAAAAATATTTTTTTTCGAGAGGAGTGAAACAAAAAAAAAGTATTTTCCAACATTTTTCCTAAAACACAACACAATGTTTTAGAGTTCAGACATAATTTAATCAAACAATAAAATTTATGTAGTGAAGAGATACGATGGTTTGTCTGTTGTATACGATTTGATGTAATATTTTTTTTAAGGACAATTAGTTCCTTTTTTTTTGGTGTATGTGATGTACAACTCTGAATATATGTATATAGTCATGTCACCATACAAACCGTATAAAATTGAGCTTTTAATAATTATAATGAAACTATATATTTTCATCAACTTCTTGTATCCCGCCTAACGAGCACCTAAATGGACTTAACATGTACTCGTATATAACGTAAATTGATTATGTACCTCCATAATATATGAATATCATCAACATCCTTTAATGATCATCATCTTATATAACAAATTTTTAATTGAAATTCGACTACGAGAGAGGGCGATAGAAAAAAAAACAGTTTATTGACTTTGGTGTACCATTTTAAATTCTTGCCAAGACACATGGAGATATAATGAATTTATTTTATTCCATGAAATTGTAATAAAAATTCTTAACCCATAAGCATTCAATATGGTAAAAGCTCATTTGAAATGTATTCGATTTACTTTATTTTATATAGAGTGAGGTACAATTTCTTCGAAAGATCGAACGAAATGTGGTGCTTTGAGTGATTTTTTTCTAGTTTACGTATAAATTTATAGGTTTGTGTACGATTTGATACTTTCGTGTATAACACAAGATTTTCTTCTTTAAAAATTATTTTAAATTATTAATTTTATTTAAGCGAAGTAATAATATATATTTGATAGCTGTTTTTAGTCCAATCTATATATTTCCTCAATTTTCATGAAAATTCACGTATTCATTTTACCTCTACTCACATACCGTGTACAAATTTATGTGTACACTACATAAAGTTGTTGAAAAATATTCATATGTATACATAATATTTGCCTTATATTCATGATAGTTTGGGTTTCCAGCTCCCATCTTACTTATCTAGAATTTTAACAAGAAATGCAATAAAAACAACCGTGCGATACAGGAGTTGTGTGTTTTATAAATATTTTTAAAATGGTACGGTTGAAGAAGGTAAATTGTTTTTAAGATTTTTTTTTTGTTCAAATGTATATTAAGATGTTGTACACAACACATATAGGTATAAAATCGTATATATGTAGAAGTATCTTAAATTGCTTGTAATTTTAGACAGTACTTTATATGGTAGGACATGATTTATTTGGGATTTTAATGGTTTCACCCTGTTCGTAAAGTGTTTTTATACGCAAACTTAAATAAGGAAATTTATACTTCGGAATTCGATCCGATTTTGATATTAAACGGGAATATTGCAATTTAGGTTTAGATTCTGGAATTGTATAAAAATATTTACCTGATATTATACAGAAATAGCTGCAAAAGACTTACAAAATAGGTAGACGGCCTACAACAACGCAGAGATTTTGCACGAACGGTGTTAGTTTGAATGATGGAGTACTGGTTGGAACAACCATTCAATCAGATTTCTTTCACATTATATTGCGTTTTCGACGATACCGGTATGCCATGACATCCGACATCACAAAAATGTACAGACAAGTGTTGGTCGATCCAATCCAAACTGGTCTTCAACAGATTTAATGAAGAGAAAACACTCCTGGTCCATTAAAATGTATCGAACTAGTGACCAGGTCCATCAAACAACTAGCCCTTGATGAAAATTGGAGATATTCTTGCGTGCATCAAAGGTTTTAATTAACGATACTTACGTTGACGACATCGTTACTGGTACCGATGCATTATTAGAGGCACAGAAGCTTCAAGCTGAATGTAAATTAACACAAAGCAATTGTTTTCATCTGCATAAATGGTGTGCGAATAATGAAAATCTGCTACAGGAAATCCCATCAGAGGACATACGTAGGGAGGTAAAAATGACTAAACGAAGAGTCCTTTCAGACATAGGAAACTATTTGGTGCACTGGGTTTACTAGCGCCGATCATCATAACGGCAAAAATGTTGATGCAAGAATTGTGGAAAAACAAATTGGATTGGAACGAGCTTGTGCCCACCAATATCAAAGAAAACATCATATCGAAATAATCTTTTAGTCATAAGCAATGTTCAATTACCACGATGTATAGTTGTGAAATAGTGAACAATTAAGCGAATAGAACTTCACGGGTTTGCAGACGCCTCTGAAAAGGGTTACGGAGCCTGCATTTGCATAAGAACGATTGGTAATGATAATAATGTAGGGTTAAATCTATTTTGTAGCAAATCACGTGTGGCTCCTCTAAAAACAATCTTTGCCCCATTTAGAACTGTGTGCGGCACATTTATTGTCTAAAGTCGCGCAACGATTGCACCATTACTGTTAAAATTTCATATTGTGGTACTTTGGACAGACTCTACTATTACCCTGTATTGGATTGCTACTCCACCCTATAAATTACGAACTTTCGTTGTCAATAGAGTGAACGAAATGCATAAAGAAATAATCAATTATACTTGGTGTCATATTGCGTCACAACTTAATCCCGCGGATATAATCTCGCGAGGAATAATGCCCCAACAGTTGAATGATCTTCAAATGTGGTGGAAAAGCCCACATATTCTCCATACAAGAGAAATTATTAAAGACATAACAATATTTAATGTAGAAGACGAGAACATTGACCGTGAACTTAAACCAAACATTACCGCAGCTGTTGCACAAACGAATGATATGGGTAAACTAGACGAATTTTCATGCTGTATAAGATAGCGGAATTTTGACAGCGGAAATAAGAGATTGCGCTACTCTCCGCAAGTGGCAGCACTATCACTAAAGAGAAATAATTTTGTTATGTAATTACCAGCGGAAATTTTTCATTCATTATGTACCACTTTTTTCACTAAATAAAATATCCCAGCGGAAAAAAATATTAAAAGTGAACCTTAAAATGGCAAATTAATTGATCTCCGAAGTAAAGAAACTCGGTATATGAAATCTTGAAATTTAACAACAATCCGTCTATCCACCATTTCTTCCAATAGCAACCAATAATTTCGGTTGTTTTTCTAGTAGCCTAGGTCAAAATGAGACTATATGGAAAATTTGGGGAAAATTCAGAGACCAGAATTTTCACTAGAATTTTTTGATTTTGTGCACTTGAGATGAAAGTATTTTTTACATGAGCCGATGCATTTTACGCCTCGAAACCTTGTACCAGTAATTTTTTTGGAGCAATTAAAGCACGTATTCGACATTTCCGGAAAAATCACAGTTAATTGATATTTTAATAGCACTATAATGTTAATTTAATAAACACAAATTTTTACTTTATAAGATGGCGCGAAAATTGACAGCAGAAACTGGGATGTACACACCAACTCAAATATGATTTATTCAATTATACTATCTTTTTTACTTTTATATTTAATTTAGTAAATTGAATTTAATAAAAACTATTTAATAACTAGTCAATACTAATTAATCAATTTAACTTTATGTATTTTGATGAATATTTATTTTAATCTAATTTAATTTTTCCACTGATATAGGACATTAACAATAAAAAAAAATAAAAACATTTTCCCAGAAGAAAAAAAATTAGGAACCGAATAGCAACGCAAAGCGGGACCTTCGTGTAATTATTACAATAACATTTCATGGTTTATATAAAACATCACATATAATGCAGATTCATGATAGTATTTACTTTATTTAGCTTTTACATTTAACTGAACACAAATGGTGCTTTGCGAATAATAATTCAGTAACTGCATCGAATTTTACGGAAAATTTAAGGCCTAGTCCTGCCATTTTATAATTAAGAAAACAAGGCCGATGCATATGCATTAGTTTTAAGGGACATTATCTTAGTCCATGGCTCTTAAATGTTACAAAAGAGATATAGAGCTGTGATATTCAATTTGCAGAAAATCAAAAATTCTAGTCCATGAATTTTCCCCAAATTTTCCATATAGTCTCAGTATGACCTAATCTACTAGAAAAACAACCGAAAGTATTAATTACTAGTGGAAGTTTTTGAGATATTGGTCAAAAACTAAAAATCACATATGGCCGCAGAAAATCAAAAAATTCTTGTCCATGAATTTTCCCCAAATTTTCCATATAGTCTCAGTATGACCTAGGCTACTAGAAAAACAACCGAAAGTATTGGTTACTAGTGGAAGTTTTTGAGATATTGGTCAACAACTGAAAATCACATATGGCAGCAGAAAATCAAAAAATTCTAGTGAAAATTCTAGTCTATGAATTTTTCCCAAATTTTCCATATAGTCTCAGTATGATCTAGGCTACTAGAAAAACAACAGAAAGTATTGGTTACTAGTGTAAGTTTTTGAAATATTGGTCAAAAACTGAAAATCACATATGGCAGCAGAAAAACAAAAAATTCTAGTGAAAATTCTGGTCTATGAATTTTCCCCAAATTTTCCATATAGTCTCAGTATGATCTAGGCTACTAGAAAATCAACCGAAAGTATTGATTACTAGTGGAAGTTTTTGAAATATTGGTCAAAAACTGAAAATCACTTATTTGGCCGCAGAAAATCAAAAAATTCTAGTGAAAATTCTGGTCTATGAATTTCCCCCAAATTTTCCAAGTAGTCTCAGTATAACCTAAGCTACTAGAAAAACAACCGAAAGTATTGGTTACTAGTGGAAGTTTTTTGAGTTATTGGTCAAAAACTGAAAATCTCTTATTTGGCCGCCGAAAATCAAAAAATTCTAGTGAAAATTCTGGTCTATGAATTTTCCCCAAATTTTCCATATAGTCTCAGTATGATCTAGGCTACTAGAAAATCAACCGAAAGTATTGGTTACTAGTGGAAGTTTTTGAAATATTGGTCAAAAACTGAAAATCACTTATTTGGCCGCAGAAAATCAAAAAATTCTAGTGAAAATTCTGGTCTATGAATTTCCCCCAAATTTTCCAAATAGTCTCAGTATAACCTAAGCTACTAGAAAAACAACCGAAAAAATTGGTTACTAGTGGAAGTTTTTTGAGTTATTGGTCAAAAATTGAAAATCTCTTATTTGGCCGCCGAAAATCAAAAAATTCTAGTGAAAATTCTGGTCTCTGAATTTTCCCCAAATTTTCCATATAGTCTCATTTTGACCTAGGCTACTAGAAAAACAACCGAAATTATTGGTTGCTATTGGAAGAAATGGTGGATAGACGGATTGTTGTTAAATTTCAAGATTTCATATACCGAGTTTCTTTACTTCGGAGATCAATTAATTTGCCATTTTAAGGTTCACTTTTAATATTTTATTCCGCTGGGATATTTTATTTAGTGAAAAAGTGGTACATAATGAATGAAAAATTTCCGCTGGTAATTACATAACAAAATTATTTCTCTTTAGTGATAGTGCTGCCACTTGCGGAGAGTAGCGCAATCTCTTATTTTCCGCTGTCAAAATTCCGCTATCTTATACAGCATCGAATTTTCACTTTTTAATATACTGCTGCATATTGCTTTCGGTTTTTTAACAAATGCAAAAGAATGACAGTCAATAGCACCCAGCTCACTGTTCAAGAATTGGAGACCGCATTGACACCATTGGTCAGGGTGCTGATGAATGCATTTAAAACCGAAATAAGACTGTTGTCATTACACAGATCTATTCCAACCAATAATAATTTGAAAACTTTTACAACAATCTTGGACAAATGTAACGTGTTGAAAGTGGCCGGAAGATTGAAGAATACAAAATTGATTACAGTTCAAAGCATCAGATGATGTTGCCGTCAAACCATAAATTTGTAGAATTAATTTTCAAATATGAGCATGAGAAGCAGGGTCACGCTGGCCCACAATTGCTTCTGGCAATAGATCGTCGGGAATTTTGGCCAGTTAACGGAAAAAAACTGACAAAAAAAATCGTCAGAAACTGAGTTATTTGCACTCGAACAAAGCCCACCATTGTTAAACAAATAATGGGTAGTTTACGTTACGAAAGAACTTCTCAAATAAAACCGTTTTTTAATACAGGAGTAGACTATATTGTGGTCTGTTTTTCATAAAAATAAATTCCAACAGAAATCAACGCCATATTAGATGTATGTGGAACCATTTGGGTGCTTTGCCACTAAATCAGTAAATATGGAGGTGGTGAGTGACCTCACTTCACAAACTTTTATTGCTTGTTTAAAGCGATTTGTATCTCGAGTTTGTATCTCAAGCGCGAATTTATTTATTGAACAGCCAATAAGTGGATTTCGAAATTCCATTGGACTATAAAATTACAAATTTACGGCAGCTATCAACCGTTACTTGAAGGATCGCGTGTTGAATGCAGGACTCAACGGGGATAAAATAATCTGCATATCCTACAAAATCAAGTCTCCATAATCCCCATGCAGCGTTCGCCATTTGTTATATAGCAATGATTAAAGCAGAAAATTAATCAGGCAGAATTAAAAAAAAATTGCTGAAGATTAGCAAATAAATAAATTTGTTTCAGCAACCTCGGTTCAACTACCGTGGCGACGTTCAAGAAAATATTCCAAAAGCCTACAACAACCGTCGAGAATCCTTTACTTTTTCAAGTTTTACAGGTTGCCGACAGAATCTGTTGCGTTCGTGCATACAACCCCTTCAACATAAGGCACTACTGGTTTTCTACAGTAAGCACTCGAGAATGGCCCACAAAGAGAGCAAGTGAGAAAAGGCCGGTAGCGTAACACGCAAAAAATTTGAAAATATTTAAGCAGAAAGCATGATTTTTTCAGTAACATTATCTGTGCAAAGCTTTTATGCTACCGGTGTCTCCCGTAGCAACGTGAAGCACAGTTTTTTTTTAAATGTAAATAAAATTCGTAAACCAAACATTAAACTTACCAGACTTTTGATAAAACTGTCTTGTTGATTGAAAATTAATTGTTGAAATTTATTTAAATTTTTTAATTCTTTGTCGGTTTTTGCAAATGCTTATCTTTCCAACATCATTCCTTTGATGCGGCCACTTTTGCTATACACAGATTTTCTCTAAACTTCGCAATGATCATCCAATTAACGGAAAAAGTTCAAGTATGCAGTTTTATTTCGAATAGTCAATGCGCATCGACTGTAGATTTCCGATACAATTTAAAAAATCCTCCGAACAACTTTTGTTTGATACTTAATTTACAATCCTCAAATTAAAATATTTGCAAAAAACGAAAAAGCTCCTATGAAGATTTATACCGATCAATCAATCCATCTGAGCCGAAGAGAACCAAAAGCATGTAATCTGAACCACGCCAAACACACAAACACATACATTTTTTCAAAATTACTTGTTTTGATTTTAACGAGATATAGAAAATGGTAAATCTGCAAAATTCTGGAATTTCACATTTTTCACGATTACTTTACTTTATTGTACTACGTAAAATAAAGCAATCACAAAAACATTAGGCATTTTGAGAGAAACGAAAATATGGCATTTCATTAATTGAAGAGAAGTCAAATCAACAAAACAACTTCTCTGGAAAACAGAAGAAACTTACACTATAACCTTCGAAAGATGCTTTGTTACCTTGGACAAGTAAACAATTCGGTAGAAACCATTGGACGTTTCAAAAAAACTCGGCAGCATCCCATAAAGACTGTGAAACAAAATATTTTTTACAAAAAAAAAGTTACCAGCTTCATTTTTTCACAACAATGCCCACCATATTCCCCGGATTTAAACACAATTACATTTGCCATATGGTCTATTCTGGAGGCCAAAGTATTAACAAAAATATATGACACGGTCGACGCCTTAAAGATTGCTGTTCGCCGAGAATGGGCCAAAATAGCATCAGACCACATTCGTGCAGCGTGTGAAGCCTTGTCAGACATATTTCAATTTTTTGGTTAAATTTGAAATGTTTTTACGATAAAAATAAAATATTAAGGACAAAGCCATAAGAACTATGGCTGTAAAATCTGAAAATTTGAAAATTGACGAACATATATTAATAACATTTGACACGTAGAATTTGACTCTACTTACTAAGCTAACGAGAGCGATAATACGTAGTCCACGAAGAATAATCAAAAACTGAAAGTGCAGCCACAAATGCCACTTGGAGGCAGACGATGATCACGATGTTAATAGGAACACGCAGTAAAGAACGACGAGGATCATCTTGATGAGCAACGAGCAACACAAGCAAACTGGTGAAGCACAATTCAAAAATCAAAATGACTTCATTCAACAATCTGGTAAGTTTTAATGCAGGTCTTTCCAAATTCACTGAACATGAAAGAAGGTTAAATGAACGTATTTCTGACATAAAGTGTTCTAGAAACCTATGAAGTTAGCATTTCTGATTCCTATCAAAATTCCTATCAAAATTGTTCATTGCCATCCGAAAAATATAGTGACGGAATTTGTGATAATCCTTAATTGGCCCAATTCCATTGAAGAATTTTCTCCCGTGAGTACTAATTAGCACAAAATGGACTTAACCGGTATGCAAAGTTTCATTCCCACGCTATAATCAACACTTTAAAAATTATACAAATACAAACATGATTATAAAAATCAGAAAAAAATAAACCTCTGATAAGCGCACAGTTCCCTGGATAAATAATGTCTTTGTAAACCTTCCGTTGTAGCCTTGATTTTAACGAATTTACTTAATTGATTTACCACCTCATTATGATCGAAATTTTACAATTTCTTATCGAGTGTTTTAACTAACTAATTTCTTACTAAATTGTCAAAGAAAGTATTTTGACCATACACCTTAGTGGTATTATTTTAGTGAAATTGAGAAGAAATGCTTAAATAGCATATAAAGGGTGGCCCATCGACATTATTGCAATTTAATTTTTCTGTATAATTCAAAGACAAATGAATATTTTTCAAAACGGTCTGTTTTATTAGAAAGAACACAAATTCATTCAAATGACTTCCAGGGCTGGCTTTCAGTACCCCATTCTGTCAATCCAATTTTTCAGAACATTTTCAATTGTATGGGCTCCTATTATTTCAATTTCCGTGTTTCATGACAACCATTTATCCGGATCAGTTCAAATTTTATATGGAAAACCTGATCCAAATTTTGTTTTAGATCACAAATTTTGATTTTAAATGTAATAAGCAACTTCGATTTGATCATTTAAGTCTTGGATAGTCTCTGGATGGTTAGCGTAACAATTATCATTAACGGCTTCCCACAAAACAAAGTCTAACGGAATCAAATCGCAGCTGCATGGTGGCCAATTGACATCCCCGTTACAGCTGGTTATTCGATCTCCAAAGACAGTGTGCAAAAGATCGATTGTTGCATTTGCTGTGTGGTAAGTTGCGACGTCCTTGAATTCTATGTAACAAAAACTCGTTTGTCATGGCTCGGTATAACGCTCCCCATTGAGTATAAGGACAGCTGCTTGCTCATTTTCGAAAAAATGGATCCGCCGGGTCAAAATCCACACCAAACAGTCACTCATTGTGGATGCATCGGTTGCTGCATGGTCACGTGTAGATTGAAGGTGAAAAAGAGCTTCGTCGGAAAAGATAATTTTTCGGTAAAAAAGCTCATTTTCTTCCAAGCGTTCCACAGCCCAATTATCGAACCGAAAATGTTGCGGATTGCCATTTTGATTCAGCTCCCGCACTAATTGAACTTTGTACGCCTTCATACTGAGGTATTTACGCAAAATTCTCATCTGTCGGCTGTACGCGTTGTAAATGCATATGTACGTGTTGGTTTATCATGGGCTGTTTATAATTTCAAACAATTTGATTCATAATGGGATATACAATCGAGCGTTATTATTGAAAGCTTCTTGCAACGCAACCTTACACAATCTATGATTTAAAAAATTATTTTCCATAAATAATTCGTTAATTTTTATCATCAACATTTCATTAACTTCAGCATAGAAATCATTAGACAATAACTGTGTCGCACATCATAAACAAACTAAAACACAAAACCAAACTAAATCTAATTCAAAATAGTTCAAGTATGGCAAATTTATATCAAAACTTATTTTTGCTGCAAAGTAACAACCGGGAAAAAAAGCTGATACAAAAGAAAACTTTATGTGCATCAAAGATGATAGATAGTTTTTCATCCATCCATCCATCCATCCATTCACAGTCAATTTTGCCTTTGAAACTATTCCATGTTAAATAATTTCGTTTAAAAGTTAATTTGAAACAAAACAACAACAACATTTTCATAATTTTAAAGACAATTTTTGTGTTGTGTTTCTTCCTTTTCTCCCACCCAAAAAGCTTTTTATTATGTTTGTGGTTATTTTGTTGTTGTTTTGTACTAAGATGTGATTTTATGTTCTTATATGAGAGAGAACACAACACAACACACATATACTCGTAAGAAAATGAAGAAAATATATTTAAATTTAGATGAAAAATCAAAATGTAAATATTTTGATAGTTTTGTTGTTGTGCTTTATACGTGGATGGTATTCTTAAGTGGTTTTTGTTTCAGTTCAAAAATTGTATTTATTGATTTAATAGTATAAAATTGTTAATTAATATTTCTACCGCTAAATTAATCTGTGTACGGTGTTTGTGTACATATTTCAGATGAAATGCAATTTTTCTATTGATGTATATTAGGTGCAAACATGAGAATCAAAATATGTTACATTCCACTTTGAATATTATCAAAAAAAAAAAATTATAAAATTTAATTGCTTTAATGAAATTATTAGACTGAAAACTTTTAAAGACAAAAAAGTGCTATGGAAATTGCCTCATTTATCTTTCTATACAGTGGTATATTCGTTAAGTAAGGTAATCTCCTGCAGCAAAAATTACAATTTGTGTATAAAAATGAAAGCATCTTGACGCAGATAAAAACCTTCTATGGATGCATTTGCACAAGATATATCCGCTTTCATTACCAGCTTTTTTGATGTGCTGCTTATTTTTTATTTAATTTTAAAGAGTGTATGGCACTTTAAAGTACATCTTCCGGAAATTAGAAAATTTTTTTGTCATTAATTTTATCGTCTATAATGTCTAACCTTTTGCAAAACGATTTGACATCTTCATCTGCATTTTGATGCTCTTACCTGAAATAAAAAGAAATACATTTGATTAAAATATGTACGGCAATGAATATATCTTATCAATAAATCAAAATTTAGCATCTTAATTACCACCGAAGCCTGGCTAGTATATCGACCTGGTCGAAAACAACATAATCGTATACAATTTTGTATTGAACCAGACATCATATGTGCATAAGCATAACTATGAACATAAAAATGTAACTTCACATTAAATATTAAACATCTTATTTCGTTTGTAATATGAACTTATTTATAAGCAGATGGGATCATTTTCAAATCGAAATCGTACGATTTTTAGATTTTGCGGTATACACAAACGAGTATAAGCGCGCTCTGATTTATTGTTATGGCACTTTTCCTGATTGATACTGTATGTCGGGTAAGACGGTACCCGCATTCACTTAAAAGATTAAGGCAGACAAAATAATATCACATATGTACATTTGCATTATTGTAAAATGTAAAATAGAAAACTTAACGGTTTTAGTTTTACTTCATCATACAAACATCATCCCACTACCAAAAAATAATGTTGGATTTAAGTTTATTTTAACTGTGCTTTTGCATCGGTGTTTCTATTTTGAGCTTTAGAGAATTCCTGCTTTATCGTATAAATTGTCTGATAATCGGTGTGAAATTAATGTTACGTGCTATTTTGAAGGGAAGTAGAAGATTGTGCGGTATGAAAGTACGATGACTGAAGATGACTGTGAGCCATGGTTTATATCAAAAACAAAATATCTTAACGTACACAGTAAAAAATTCGGGATATATCCCCGACCGGTGTTAAAAATAATTTGAGCCTTCCTCAGATAATGCTTTATTTGGTTATTTTTAACTGGCAAATTTTGCTAAGTCGCAAAAATGATAAAGTTTACTCAATTTTCTGAAATATGTTGTTAAACTTTTCGATAATTTATTTCAACAAGTGTTGAACGATAAAATTACCTACTGTGATGGCAATTTTATTTACCACCACATTAGTGTGAACTTTTGTACTTTGATTTTGCAACAAAAATCATATACAAATTATACAAATTATACTTATAACATATTAACACCATTTTGCAATATTGAAGTAGATAAAAATACTTAATAAAATACGTAATAATAACTCGCACAGTTTTTAAATTTCTAGTGACAATTGGGTGTTGTTCAAAATTGCTACGTACGTCGTCATTATGCTTATCGTAAATAGAAGAAATTATTGTTCGTATTTTGTAATGCAATTGAGTCTCAGGTACAATATCATAGTGAAACGTGTTGTGAAAGTTAAATATAAATTCTTAAATTTTGAAAAGTAAGTTTTAAAACATACCAAGTAATAAAATTGATTTAGGTATTAACCGAACACCAGCATTGGGTAAGTAATATTTGAATTTACTATGTCATTTTCATTTATATTAAACGTGAGCAAGAGTTAAAAGTGTTCTAAATGTATGGTATTAATATTAAATTTTTAACTATTTGTTAAACGTGATTTTGAAAAATAAGTTCAAGTGTCAAGCATTTTCTCATTTTCATTTTCAAATGAGTAACGCAAATAGTAACGCAAGAGTAACGCAAATAAATAATTTTACTAACCAGTCCCTATGTACGTGAACCTTTGTTCGTTTTACATTTAGGGCATACATTTATCAGGTACTAGTTCCATAGAATATTTACAAGCGGTGTTAAGATATACTAGAACTGGATTCTATACAAAAATCTTTCGGTTCAATGGTCAACAAATCGAATTGATGTTTCTTTGGTGTATGGGCGTTGTATTCTTGCAAGTGGTTGCAAAAGTACAAATAAATAACAATTCTTTATTACATGTCTGAAATAAGCTGGCTTGAGGGACTATAGGCCATATTTGTCGCACCTTGTATTAAAGAAACTTAAATGTCTTGGGAAATAACTATTTGTTTTCGCCAGTACTATTTCTTAAAAAGCTGACAATATTTTCTTTAATAATTAATGTATAGTACTTATTATTATTTATTTAAATAGTATTACAAATTTAAATAAAACTCATATAATTCTATGTTTTTAAAGGAATTTATTTGTTTTTGTACCATTTAACTTTTAACATTTCCTCTACGTCGGTAAATATTCTCTAGTTCAGACTCGTAGCTTTCGTAATAGCTAACTACATAAAATAATAACAATTGTGTCTTTATAGTTAGAATAGAATTTAAAATGATTGCAACACCGCTTTTGCTGCGTATATGACTTATATTTGCCACGATAATACGGTTTTATCAATAGAACACGACGTTCAAACTAATTTGACGGAACCAGCTGCACAAATTTTGAGGAATTGTTTATTTATAAGGACCCGAGATATTTTTTTAAACACTATACGAAAAAGGTAACATTTTTAAACTCTTAATAGAAAAATATAATTTTCCGTGAATTGTGATTGTTATTTCTTTGATTATTAGGATTACAGAAATACCAACAGCAATACAACAGGATTACAGCAATACCAGCATTACCTTCCCAAAAGCGATCAACAAAAAATAATTAAGTTAGCTGTCGATCATCTGTTATTGTGTCGAAACGACCATCCGTCAACGGAAGGCATAAACTATGGGCTCAGTGCTTGGCGGAACTTTTTCCAAATTAACGAGACGTTAAGGAAACAGCTGAAAATAATTATGTAAGCCTTTCTTTTAAATTGTTTTCTATTATGTTTATTAAATAGATTACAAACATATTAAAAATTAAAAATTTTATATTTTTAAATAATAACTATATTTAAACAAGGATTATAACCCCTTTTTCTCTTATTTTAGCTTTTAATTTTTAATCTCAATAGAAAGGATGATTTTCTGGGTACGAGAATAAAAATCATCCAGTGCACTGCTCTAAAGTTGAAAAATGCCATAACCAATAGGCAAAAAACTCCTGAACCAGATAATATCAACATCGCAACGAGCGAGAATAAAAATATTATAGATATTGAAGACGAATGTGCAATACAATTTATGAAAACTGCAGACATCAACAACGAGCTTGATGAAATTATACGGCTGCATAATTTAACTTATAAGTTACGTCAACTTATTATTGAAAATAAAATACCAGGGAAAGATCCCAAAAAAGTCTTAACGGATTTTCCGAAGTTTTTGGAAATTTATTGTTTGGTAAGAAAACAATTTGTCTCATACAGAATTCTAGTTTTTATTAAAACCAATATTTAACTTTTTATCTACTAGACGGAATTTGATTTTTCAACAAAATATCTTGAAAAATCTAACGATTTTCGAAGCAAATTTAATGACGGATTACAACACCGGATAATTGAATTGGCTCAATAAGACAAAAGTATATTACATAGCCTAATCAATGTAAAGGTAACACAACCTGGTTTCTTTTGTGCAGTTAATAAGATTTATTTATTTTTATTTTTTCAAATCTTTTTCAGAATTTGGCCATAAATTTCATGCGTTATGTGCACTTCTGGTGCTTTTGCCACCGGCCTTGGTAGGGAAAGGCAAAGTCAACCGATCAAAATATATGATGAAATTTTACAAAACTTTAGTTTTAATGGTGAAACTTTGTTTGTTAAATCGTGCTTCTTATTTGAAAAATATGAAAGAGGCCTTTTTATGTATTCAGGTGTCGCAGATAGTGGAACTCCTATATTCCAAGAGATTAAGGAGGTTTTTATATTGAACAATTGCTTTTTTGATAGTTACTAAATGCCCCTATGTTTATTTCAATGATATCCTATCGGCTTTTGAGATAGTAGAACCAGACACAGAAACCTATTCCATTATTATTAATCGTCTAAATATTTATTATCCAAGCCCATATGAAAAGCTGTTAGTTGACAATCGTTTTTTTATAGTTCCTAAACATAAAATATTTAAAAAAAATTAAATTAAATTATTAACGAAGTTCCCAGTTGATTAAAATCTTAAAATTAATTATACTATTGAAAAATTATACTTTACGTACCTAGACAGAATTGTTTTAAAATTCACAACTTTGTTAATTGTAAAACTATTTTATTGAATTTAAGATTAAAAACAATGTTTATCGTGATGTATACTTACACATCATAATAAACATTGAAACATTGTTATTAATATTATGTAAATCATTATTATTTGAAATAAATAAGAAGAATGCTTTATGTAACTGAGAATATTTTTTATATTTGCAGAAACACCACACATACATTATTATGTATATAATATATATATATATATATATATATATATATATATATATATATATATATATATATATATATATCCCTTCCTTTTGTAAGATTTAGTTCTTTTGCACTACTGCTGTTTGCTTCAATTAACACCATCCCATTGTCGAATACGTAAACTGTTAACTTATAATTTTAGTCGAAGTTACCAACATTATGTTCGTTCGATTTCATTGCCAAATTACGAAAGTAATTATAATTCTTTGTTTTTTTGTACAACATATTATAGTAACTTTTATTACTGAATAAAAGTTATTAAATAAGAAGCTACCTACTAGTAGCAGAAAATGCCTAATCTTTAAAACATAATAAATAACAGGCGTGTTGTTTTTTCTTCCACTTTTAAATAGTTCTTTCACAATTAAATTTAAAATTCTTCAACAGTTTAAAATAGGTAAATTCTACTCCGATGTTTTCTTTATAATTAACAACTAACAAATTCTGATTTTTACAATAATCCGTAGTAAAAAATTAACAAAAAATGTCAAATTAACAATTGTTAAGTGTTCACTTTGACAAACATTTTATCTATATAATTTTAATATTTTCTAAAAATATTTAGTTCTTGAATATAGCTAAATTCTATTAGCACCTGTTGAGTGATATTTTGCAATTTCAAATTCAAATCCATACGTAGAAATTAATGTGTGATTCAAAATCTAATAGTGCTGATATGATTAGAAAATCTGACTGTGTACATTTCGATTATTTGAAGATAAGATCCGTTCAATTTTCTTAGCAAAGACGGAGTTAGTGGGGGCGGTCAATATGTTAGCCGACATGAAAGCAGGATTTTGACAATTAACATGGGGGTGCATTATAAAAATAATTGATGAAAAATTTGGCACAAAAGCTGCTCGTATTTGTAAGGGATTTAAACACGAGAAATATAAAGAGAATTAGGAACGGAATATTCTAAAAAAAATTTGACCACATTAAAAATATGTACAGTACAGAAGTTGGTCTAGCGATATAATATTTTTATTATAATTATTTCATTTTCACACCATTAATAAATATGATTTCCAAAACAGATTATTTTTATTTCCTTCATTTATGAAGAGCCAAACACAAAAAAAAATGAGTGACAAATGCTTGTCATAAAATAGGAAAAGGTTAGTCATTTCCTTTTTTATGCAATTTTTGTTTTTTATATCTTTTATATCTCGCAAGGGATTTTTTATATGGAAAAAATGAAGGAAAAAAATATTTTCAAACATTTTTATTGGCTTAGCGTGCGCATCAAAAATTATAAATCTTCGCTCGCGCTCGTGTAGTCGGATTAAATAGAGAATTTGGTTCAAATGGTATCATTGACATAAACAAGTTTGTTATGAGAAGCGCGTAATTTTATTGTATAGAAAAAAGTATAACAAAAAATTAATGTTTCTTTAGTTTGCGTACAGATGTCATTAGTCATCTCGCATTTCATTTAGAACGAAACCGTAATATTTAAAATATTAAACCACCTCTTAACCTAAATATTACTTATAACAATGAAATGGCATAATTCGGAATTAGAACTGGACCTGAAACTAAACTGAAAGCAAAAATAAGTAAAAACTTCGTTCAGTGGCCAAATAAATTTGCAAACCGTAAAAAAATGAGCGTAAATGGTTGTTTATTAAGTTTTCATGCTAATTTCGGTTTATGTGATATCACCGCCTAAGAAAAATATTAAAACAATTTGAATATGTCGATAAATTTAAATAAAAATATAATTTTGAGTTAAATAGTTGTTTGTAATTAAATTTTACAACCTTGTTTCGGGTTTTTGAACCAAATTGTTCAGTTTACGGCATCGTAATGCCGTTTCAAACAATTAACAAAAATTAATGTACAGGGTTATCCAATTCGAGGTTGATAAAGTAGAAATCTGTATACCGACATCTGTCAAAGATAAACGTCAAGTACGCTGTCATTTATTTAGTTGACATTCTGCCATTTAAGAATATGGAGCATTTAACAATCGACCAATGCGTTAAAATTATTAAATCTGCTGATGCTGATTTTTCGAACAAAATTTTCTTCAGTGATGAAGCTCATTTTTCGCTTGGTGGATACGTTAATAAGCAAAACTGTAGAATTTGGGGCTCAGAAAATCCACAATTGATTGTAGAGAAGCCATTACACCCGGAAAAAGTCACTGTTTGGTGCGCATTGTGGTCTGGTGGTGTGATTGGGCCGTATTTTTTTGAGAACAACCATGGACGAACCGTTACCGTCAATTCTGAGCGCTATGGCCGCATGTTAACCGATTATTTTTTTACGAAAATCGAAGATTATGATATTGACGATATGTGGTTCCAGCAGGATGGAGCAACCAGTCACGTAACACGAGCAAATCGAGATCTTTTGCAAGAGAAATTTTCTGGACGTTTGATTTCGCAATTGGCTGATGTCAATTGGCCTCCAAGATCCTGTGATTTAACGCCTTTGGATTTCTTTTTGTGGGGCTACGCGAAAGATCGTGTTTACGCAAACAATCCTCAAACTCTTGACGAATTGAAAACTAATATTCGTAAGGTAATGGCCGAGAAACCGCCCGAAATGTGCCGAAAAGTCATTGAAAATTACCTCAAAAGAATCAAGGCCTGTAAGAAGTCCCGTGGAGGACATTTGAATGATATCTTGTTTAACTAAAAATGGCAAGGATCAATCTGTAAAATGAAATAAAAATTACAATACATTCCGAATATTTTGTGTGTTTTTTTTAAGTTTACTTTATCAAGCTTGAATTGGATAACCCTTTATATTAGTAAGTACACTGTTAAAATATTTTTTATAAGATTTTTGAAAGACCGCCGAAAAAGCAGACCGCCCTTTTCTAACTATCTACGTTTCTAAAATACGTAATTCAAAATAATTGCTACAATAAATTGATTTTAAATTTACACGATATGACTTACTAGGGTAGAACTTATTCGGGGCACTCAGGGAGTGTGGTTTATTTTTAACAGCCACCAAGAATTTTTCAAATAACAACGATGACATTTGCAAACGGATTGAAACTGGATGCTCATATAGAGTTCGACAACAACCAATAACAAGACATCGCAGAGTTTGTATCAAAATATCCCCAATATCAAATAATTTCTATAGGCTTAACCTTTCAAATGATTTAGGTTTAATTTCCAAACGGATTGGTAGTTAAAGATTTGTTTGAGTCCAACTTTAATTTTTGATTTTGTTGGGTGACACTCTGGACAATAAATAACCAGCATCGTAGAGTTTGAGCTCTACTTAATAAATCGTGCAGTACCAATCAAAAGGTTCAACCTACACCCCACATGGGTATACTGAAAAAGGAAACTTCAGTCACAAAATAAAAGCTCATCATCATAGTGAAACAATAATTCATAGTAAGCAAATTATAAAAAATTTTGGCACTCAAATTAATTAAACAAACAAATCCGTTTGCATACGTTATAGGGGCATTTATGGTAATTACGTAAAAACGTTTTAATTTTCAGGGTGTTTTTGTAGTTTTGAAATGGTGTTCAAAACCTAACATTCGTTGAGTATTCTACTCGCTAATTGATGATATCATGAAAAAAATTAATTTTTAAAATTTCTATTGCACACGTCTACACCATTGAGTTTGAAAAGCGATTACTTCTTCAAGCACACATTCTGGTGACGTTAAGAGCCGAAGACAAATTCACAAGAGTCCAAAAAGTCGATCAATTTATCAGTGCTGAGATTCGATCAAAAATAAGACGAAGGCTGCTACAAATTGTGCTCAAATTTCAGACGCATGTACCTATCGATCGTTCACTTGGTGTTATGAGGTTCACAGTTCACCTGCCAAACCAACAATTAGACGTTGGAAAAGGCAGAAAGTGGCATTGCTTGCAGCTCAAATTAACAAAACTGAATTGGCGAGTCTTGGTTTGGATTGAACACAAATGATGAAAATGTTTATGAGCGGGTAAATGGAATAAGCGGGAAATAGGTGGCGGACAAATTGTAGCCCGCCTGTATACTTCTTTATGTGTCTGGTGCAATCAAATCCGAAACGTTACTAGCAGCAAATGAAGTGATTTACCAAAATTTGGAGGCAGCAGCAATAGCACGAAGACTTCTTGAGTCGGTCGGCGAGTGGGAACATTGTTTAACCGATGGCAGTACTTACTTGTATGTATTTGTTAACCTGCTGAGCCTCTCAAGCATTGGCAAGATCATTCAAAAAATTCAATCAATAAGTCACTTTATGACATAAATTTCATTCTCAACCAGCATGAAATTTCGAGTTCAACTGTCGCATTAACAAAGTCGCAAGGAAATCCTCTTGCAAAGTAAATCTACATATAATCAAGCTAAAGAAGCTTCAATGCCATAAGAGGAACACAGAAGTAGAGAGCACAGGAATCACCGAGTGTGGAATGACTACAACTGAAGATTTAATACATACATTGCTTTACAGCACCTATTTTGTAAACCTGTAATTGATTCAGTTTGCTTTCAACAAAGGTTGAAGAACCATATGAGAACTGGGTATGAATAAATGAAAAAATGTACATTGCAAATATGCATTGGAAGTAATTGTTTCAATGGGCTACATTAATGCTTATTGAACTAATATGATCATGTCACGTCATATGCTTGCCGAATAATACTCCTTGAATTTTCCACCTATTTTTAGTACAATAGGCTACTTGAAGTGGTGGTAAATCACAGTGTCATAGACGTAGAGAGTGAAAAGTTATATAAATTTTGTTTTTCTAAAATTTGCTGGCATTTTATTTAAATGAAGAAAAACCAAAAGTAGAATAAAATCATCCCTCATATGTGACATTGTTAGCTGACAATCACTGGATTCATTGAAGTGGGTCTTGTCGTCACAAAATAGTATAAAATAACCCGAGAGCGGTAATTTAGCCGTAACACTTATGTATATTAAAAATAGTTTATTAATCGAAGGTCACTTCCTTCAGTTCACATCTAAAGTAAAGCTTGTTACACCATTTGAAATCACAAACTGCTTTCGATTACAAAAGTAACTTGCTAAAAATTTATATCTTATGAACGAAATCCATAAATTTGTAACTTTTGGAGAAGTATTAATTATACAGTCAAAAGCTTTACGAAGATTAGAAATAAGCCAGATATATAGTTTTACCTGACAATATTACAATAGATCAGATCATTAATGTTTGTTAAGGCCAAATCTGTACCAGCACCTTGTTGAAATTCATTATTGACGAGAAAAGTAAAAAATAGATCATCTGAAATCGAATACCGATAAAACGGAAACTGGTAGTTTTGAATTTTGAGACTTAAAGATTGGCGACACTTTAGCAATTTTAAGGTAATCGGGGTATTCCTCGGTTTCCAAAACCACATTTAGAATGTTATAATAACCACACCCCTTTATTTTGAGTTGAAATTAAATTCGATTTTATAATCAATATTATAAGTACGATCTTTAAGTTTAATTAAACTTCAGAGATCAAGAGGCATCCAGGGACAAACACTTGCATTTTTAATTTTGAAAAAAAACAAGTGTTTAATAAAATGTGTTTATTAAGTGTAAGTGTGTTTCGCTAAGTGCCTACGATAAATATTGTAGGAAGTAGAAACTTACATCCTTCAGCATGAAAAACTGACGAACAAGATCATTATACATATTGTATAATATTATATTTGTGTAGTTGGGCAATTACTTACCCCCCAGAGACACCCAAAACCTTCGGAAAATGCTGCAAACAACCGAAACCGACAACCCTCCTATGCATCTCAACGGAAATGGAAAAAAATAGAAACGTATGTTTGTAGAAACCGGTGGGGTAATGGTAAAAAAACGGAACCGAAAGTCGGGTACCCGAAATTCGGGTAACTGGATTCCCTAGTCGGGTAATTGGATTCCCTCCAATGTATGGGATATGTACGTTTATGTTTTTTCCATTTTCGTTCAGATGCATAGGAGGGTTGTCGATTTTGGTTGTTTGCGGCGATGCCCGATGGTTTCGGGTGTCTCTGGGTGGTGAGTAATTGCCCAACTACACGAAGTCGGGTAGAACCGACTTGGATTCCCTACACTAAATTATCTCTAAGGCTATGTATTCGTTCCGAATAGCTATACCACCACAAAATATATCAATCCTCGTGAAGCTAGCCCAGAATTTCATCTCAGAAAAATAAAAATATATCATCGGGTACCACTAAAACTGGGGTCTGCTCATTCATCATCAATAATATGACGAGGTGTATCACAAATGTCAAAACAATTTCCGTTTTAGAACGGATTGAGGGGTTTAGTCAATGCAGTATCGATTTTCTAAAATAACTAGGGCCATCAACGGAAAAGGCCATTAACGCGATGTATTATATGCGGCACTGCATCCTATTCACAAGCTCTTTGTAAGGAGATCAAAAAGATCCGGTCTGTTCGGTCTAGATATATATTGAAGGCCAGTAACGGAATTTATTCTATTCAAAACAAGGTCGCACTGCTAGCTCATCGGGTTCGGACTGGTATGTCTTGCTGCAGCGGAGCCAGTATAACGAGATGTATTTTATTCGACACGAGCGTGTACTTCTCAAACCGATTTGCATATTGTGAACAGGGCTATAATGGTTTGGGTCATTCTGGTATCGAGATTCTATAATATTCAAAGAGTTCACATATTGTAAACAGAACAATGATGGTTTGGTTAAGTACGGATCGAATTTCTATAATATCCTAAGGTATTTGGCCAGATGCCCTACTATTCTGAATATTGTGCCCGTCATAATAGTATACCAGTGGTACACTATTTGGAATTACCCATCCGAATAGTGTACCATGGTAGGTACAGTATATTTGAACAAAAAAACTCTCTTTATTTTGTTATATTTGTGTATTTTCTCTATCCTCTCTGGGATGTTGTTATATTTGTTGTGTATTTTGTACCTATACGTTTCAAATTTATCCCGAATAACGGTTTTTGAAAAAAATATTATCTATATTCTTAACTTACATGGATATGTGTAGGTATTTTTGTGTTT
Source organism: Nephrotoma appendiculata (assembly GCA_947310385.1). Taxonomy (NCBI): domain Eukaryota; kingdom Metazoa; phylum Arthropoda; class Insecta; order Diptera; family Tipulidae; genus Nephrotoma; species Nephrotoma appendiculata. The sequence goes on from OX371224.1 coordinate 171,834,793, forward strand.
AAAGAATTTAATTATGTGCATATTTCGTTCATCCAGTTTTTGTTTTTTTTTTTTGAATATTTTGACGTTCGAGGCCGGATCTTTTTGATTTCCTTACAAAACTAGAGCTTATCAATACGACCCAGTGCCGTAAAGAACATATCCCGTCAACAGCCTTTTGTTGATCCTGTTTTAAGGACACGACGAATAGCTCTTTGGTATTTTGGAAAATCGATATTGCCTTGACTAAAAGTAACCGTTCAAAACGGAATATTTTTTTGACATTTGTGGCACATCCAGTCGCTCTTATGTTAAGCAGAAAACATTCAAATATTATTGGGAATCAACAGCTGACGATATGTTACCGTTTCACTCCAACACCGTTCAACCGATCGCCATGAAATTTTTACCATGTACAAGTTGCATATCCAGAACCAACCTTACGATATTTTGAAAGGGGCTGGACCCCGGGGCCTGGGGGCCATGGTACAAATTTTTCCGAAAATTATAATTTTCTTTAAATTTTTCCACGAAAATGAGTTTATGGGGCTGGTTATATGAAATTACTGACATGTTCGAATTCGAGGGGCCCAGCCTTGGATCAAAAATTAATTTTTACATGTATTGATACAAATATTTGATTATTCCAAAATGACTTCTCAGTCGCTCAACCGATCGCCATGAAATGTTTACCATGCAAATGTGGCATATTCAGGACCAATCTTACGATATTGTGAAAGGGGCTGGACCCCGGAGTCTAGGGGCTGTGGTACAAATTTTTTTACGAGAATGAGTTTTGGAAAGGGGTTATATGAAATAAGAGACATGTTCGAATTCGGGGGGTCCGCCTCTGGATCAAAAATTAATTTTTACATGTAAAGATACAATTATTTGATTGTTCTGAAATAACGCCTTAGCCACTTTACCGATTGCCATGAAATTTTTACCATGTACATGTTGCATGTTCAGAACCAAGCACACGATACTTTTGAAGGGGCTGGCCCCCGGGGTCTAGGGGCTGTGGTACACATTTTTGCTCAAATTTCAATTTTTTTAAGATTTTTTGACGGGAATGACTAAGGAAAGAGGTTATATGAAATTAGTGAGTGACATGCTCCAACCAGGAAGTCTACCCTGGATCAAGGATTCATTTTTACATGTATAGATACAATTATTTAAATGTTCCGAAATAGCGCCTTAGCTGCAAATTTAGACACCAAAAAGGATATTTAGCGTGCGATTGTTATACACAAATCATACCACTACTATAATTGATTTAATTATTCAAATTAATTTTATTAATTTAAATTTAAGACAATCTTTCATCACTTTAACTGAAGACAAATCTCTGAACACTCATATTATCCATACTAATAATCCATTTTTACTGGTTTGACATGTACTGTTTAGTGATATCCTATTTATCATATCCTGTTTTGAAATGTACCATAGTCAGCAAGTTCTAATTTCCACATAACCTCAGAAATAATTAACATTCTATTTTAATCCACTATTGCAACCGGCGGCTTTTAATGAAAATAGTAGTTTCATACTAAACGCCAATAGTTTATTACTTTATTTAGTTTATTACTTAAATAATCAATGATTGTTTCATAAAATCAATTCTAGGAAAGGTACTACAAAATATTGTACGTATAAACTAATTTACTTTGAAAAGTACTAGCATTTTATATTTGAAAATAGCATCTTCTACAAGAAACATCCTCGGATTCAAATTATTGTATGTGTAAAATTGACTTAGTTTGAAAAAACTTCTTTTGTTTTTCGAAATGTCATTTTCAACCACAGTTCGCGGTAAAACGTATCGAAGTGGACGTAGTTTTAATCGTTTTGAATAAATTAATATTAATTTGTGTTTCGGATGCTGTTGTTCTCGATTAGTTAGCTATATTGCAATAAAATAATTGTTGGTGATTATTTCCCAGGTATTAAATATTATTTCAAGTGAACATACATTCTTATTATAGATTTAAGTTTACAGTTTATAATCGTGTTAATCTACGATTACCTTTTGATTGTAGATAACATTTGATTTTGCTTAAAAAAAATTCCGTAAAGACATTTTCAAACACAGTTTGCGGTGAAACGTATCGAAGGGAACATTAAAATGGTTTTGATAAATTAATACTAATTTCTGTTTTGAATGCCCGTCATTCCTGATTAATTAGCTACACGTTTCAGTTTTGCTTAAAAATTCCACCGAAAAAAGATCAATTGGGCAGGTAACTGCAAAGTCGAAGAAGATTAGGGCCGCAAGGGTGGCTGAATTAAGCAAACAGTATGAAACACAACTTGCAAACGTTCGAAGCAGTACATCTTCTTCTAGAGCTAATGAAACAACTAAACAGCGCGAAACACGACTTGCAAACGTTCGAAGCAGGATGTCTTTTTCTAGAGCCGATGAAACAACTGAACAGCGTGAAACACGACTTGAAAATGTTCGAAGCAGGATGTCTTCTTCTAGAGCTACTGAAACCATTGAACATCGTGCGGCCCGGCTGGAAGTCGATTGGTTACGATATGGACGATTAATAGAAACTTTTAGAGGTGATTTAAAGTTAGCAGCATTCAATTACGAGAAAGATTATGATTACAATGTTTCAATTGGGCAAATGGAAAACATTTGTTTGTATTGTCATGCTTTAAAGTTTCACAATGAATCGCCTGGAATGTGTTGTTCAAATGGAAAAGTGAATTTGCCTCCTCTGAATGATCCACCTGCACCTCTTCTAGCTTACGTCTCCGGAACTACTGAGTTATCCAGACATTTTCTACAAAATATTCAAAAATACAACTCATGCTTATATACCTCCCGTGCAACGCCGGGTAACTCAGCTAGTATAATATAAAGTGAGTGGCGTGTTATTGTGCTTCGAATCAAAATTTTATAAGTTTGTTGATTTGCTTTAGTCTACTTATTTCATTTTACATATAACAACAACAGCAAATTTGTGAACCACACACTGCATTGTGAGCATAAGAGGTCATTTGTATGAGACGTGCAGCTCAAAATAAGTAATTCAAAAGGTAATTGCATTTGAAATTTATAAGTGTTTTGTGTAACAACTTAAGGCAGAGATTTTTGGTCCGACCGCATATCGCTATTGCTGTTCAGTATCCACCCATGTTCCACTAATAAGTACAGCCATTAGTGATTCATGTTTTTAGTTTAATTGTTAGATGAATAATTCTAAACTATTTTAGAGAAAAACAAATCAAGTTTATAGCGATTTGAACTCTCGATTAAATTCATAGTGAGTGTTTGCATTTTTAATTTTAGGGTGGCACGAAAATTTTTATTTTTATTTTCTTTTTATCAGGAACAGAACTTTATTTGATTTTGATTATTGAATATGCCTCGGCGTCGTACAGGACTCATTATCTTTTGCAAAATATTAACAGTAACAATAATTCAAGTACACGTAGAAATAATGAAAATAATGTCAATAACAGTTCAAATAGGCGTAGAAGCTACAACACAGATTATCGGCAAAATGATAACGAAAATAATGTAAATGATTTAAACATTTATCCGGATAATTTTAAAAGTGAATTGAATATTGTTCAAATTAATTTTATTAGTCATAATTGTGTATCAATGGATTTACTATGTCGTTTTTGTAATGCTAAACATTTTCAGTCTGAAATCATTCAAAACGATTCAACTTCTTTCACATCATGTTGTCATAAAGGGAAAGTTTCTTTGTTGTCATTGTCTGGAAATAGTTTTTTTTTAATAATTTGTTCAATCGATTGAATTCAAATAATTCTCTTGAAAAACGTAAATCAAAGAACTTTTTTTGAAAATATTCGAGCTTAATTCAGCATTCGCAATGGTTAGTTCAGAAACAAAAATAGATACAAATTCTATGCAGGGGTCTATCATTTCAAAATTCATGATGCGTTTTATCATCGAGCAGGTACTTTGGTAACTGAATATGGTAGGAGTCCGTGCTATGCATAGTTGTACTTTTATGATGTTAATACTGCGATTAATTTGAGGTTATGAGAAAATGCAAATATGCGTTGTAGTAATCAATTAATGCGTGAAATTGTGATTAAATTAGATAGAGTTAATTCAATTGTACGATCTTTTAAATCGATGCATGCATTTTACAATAGAGCTGTTAAAATTTGTAAGGAGGTGTCTACCGTTATTAAGGGTTACAGAAATTTAGATATTAGAAGATTTAATGATGCCATTCAAACAGATGTTGCGATTATTTTTAGTACCACAGATGGAGAACCACCTTTTGAAAGGAATATTGTTGCATTCAATGAAGTTAATTCTACCGTCCGCAACATTTCTGTTTTATATAGTTCTTTAGATCCTTTGGCGTATCCTCTTTTATTCCCTAATGGTGATACTGTTATAATGCAGTTGCGCCCAGAAATCGAGTTACAATGTTACAATATGTTGCATATCGACTGGCTGTTAGAGATGATTTTAGTTATCTGCATCATTGCCAAAAATTATTTTTGCAGTGGATAGTTGATGTATGTGTTCGTATTGAGGGATCTTTGCATTATATTTATTAAACAAAATCAACCAAATTTAAGATCTGAATTGTTTACATAAATTAAATTCGTTGAATCTTCGTTGTATATAGTAACTGCTTTCAATGGTGTTAATGAATGGAACACGAGTAAGAGTGAAATGCTTTCATCGCAATACGATTGACTGTGAAGTATTAACGGGAACTGCTATAAATAAAAGAATATTGATTCCAAAAATTAATTTAACATTTTCCGGGATAATGCTTCCATTTAAATTTCAAAGCATCCAGTTCCCAGTATACCTGCATTTGCTATGACCATAAACAAGTCACAAGGTCAAACTTTTGATAAAGTTGGTATATTATTACACCATACGTCCAGTGTTTTTGCATCGACATTTAGGTATATGTTGCTCCAAGTAGAGTTCGTACTTTTGATCCTTTGACATTTTATATTTCTAATGACAATGGCAACTGAAGGCAACTTATTTAATACAACTGTTTTGTACTGTTAGTACACAAAAATATATGGTCTCAGATATAAGAAATGTATAAAATTAGAAAAAATATATTCGAAACATGTAAATTCACATATTTCTCAAATATTCAATAATGTTTATGGTCGAATTTTGACCACTGGGCGACCACTAGTAATGTAGCTGACATTTCGTTCTAGAAAAAGTATTGTAAGATTAAAAATCGATAAAAGTCGAAAGTGATACATCATGCCGACTATCGATTCGACTTTTCGATTCGAAGTAATAGTACAACTTACCGACCCTGGTTTTATTAAAAAAAAACCGGTTTTGAAATATTTTCCTATATTTATAAGAGATGACTCTGTATGTACTTTCTTCGTCCAGTTTTTATTTCGATATTCGTACAAATTATACTTTTTTGTTGGTTTGTTGACATTTTTACATTTCTGTTCATCATATCATATGATTTTAGAATCATAATATAAATAGTTTAAAAATACTGAATATAAAACATTGAAAATAAAATTTTTGAAAATATAGAAAAGACAAGAATGATGAATATACGGTATGGGCTCATTTTCTACGAGAAAAAACTGGAAGTTGTGCTAAATGCAAGAAAACAAATTAAATTTTGCGGTGGATGTACTAGAGCGCTTCATTCCCATTTACAAGCGTACCACAATATAAATGTAGTAAAACCGAAAATAAATGCGCCATCTACATCAAAGTTCTCTGATTAAAGTTCATCCAAGAAAATTACAGAATTCTTTGGTGAAAATAAACAAGATTTTTCTTTGTCTGCCATTTTATTTCGGCTAATTGCACGAGATGGTGTACCATTTTCTATGTTTTGCACCTCAAATTATCTCAGGGTATTGCTTATGGCCAAAGGATTCACGTGCAATCGAATATTAAAATCACCCAACACCATAAAACAAATTGTAATGGATTATGCTGCAAAAATTCAACAGGAAACCAGATCCGAATTGTTTAACAAGAAAATGATTAAATTAGATTTAGATTAACTTTTTATGAGTGGACTTTTAAAAAAACCGTCGATTCTTAAATATAACTGTACATTCCAATGAAAAAATATGGAATTTAGGCCCGTATTCACGGTAGTGGTCCCTCCGAAAAGTGTATTGAGCTAATTAAAAATAAATTAAACGATTTCTCTTTATCGCTTGAAAAGGACTTCGGATGGAGCATCGGTAACGAAAACACTTGGGAGGTGATTGAGCCAGAACATCAGCTGTGCCTTCCTGATGGCATTCAGCTAGCAGTGCTTGACGTGCTTTATACGAATAGAAATTCTGGATTGGGTGTCATTGCCGATGACGAATTATCCGAAACTGCTGATACTTTTGACAAAGTTAATTGCCCATAAACTGTAGATTACGAAAACGACTGCGGGAATGATGTAAATCACGGTGCAGACAACTTTGAAGTTTCACATAACCATAATTTAGATTCAGAAATATTCGACCAAATTGAACATAATCCTATTATACATCCCCTGATAACTAAAATTCGTAAAGTAGTAAAATTTTTTAGAGCGGAGGAGATTATTAATGTGCTTGAGCCTATAAAACTAACGGTAGAGGCTTTGTGCCGAAGAGATGCAAATTTTCTTACTGCGAACGCTGCTATTAGTTTCATGTTATCAAGACTACAGAATATAAATAGTATTCTTTCAAATGAAATGAAATCGAAACTAGAATTATGAATTAATGAAAGGCGAACGGAGCGCCATCAGCTGTTCTTCAGTATTTACATACTGGTTTCTGCGATGTCAATAACGCAAGTTCCAAATTAAATAGAAAAAATTTTATATCTGTGATTTACAAATTATTGACAAGATTAACTGATTCCGGAAAAAACATACAACCCCCAGATAACTATTCTGAGGAATATATCTTAGAAGTGCCAATCAATTATCAGTCGTAGTCAACATTCCCGTAAAATGTACATTAATTCTTATACCTAGGTATAACCTTAAACTAAGAATTTTTAAATATATATCAGGTCACAAGCCTCATTTTGCAATATTTGCATTGTTAATAAATTAGCAAGTTCGCTGATAATAGTGCTAGGTACAGTTAAGCCGTTACAATTCAAAAATTGTGGCGTTACCATCCCTAGTCGCTTGGAGACATGTACCGTCCGGTAAACCGCTCTACTCTAGCGCACTGTTACGTTCTTTTAAGACGTTGATCAGTTTGGCACTATATGCCCGAAACTGTGGGAGTACTTCGGTACTCAGTAATTCTGGCAGTGGTAATTCATGTATGTTTGAGTTACCAAGCCACTTTTGTGTTAATGACTTAACCGTCACCTCGTTACATTCGAAAAGTTGGTGGTTTACATTTTCTACTTCCGAGCCGCATAGACATCGACAATGGTTTATTATTTTAAATCTCTGGAGATAGGCCTTAAACTTACCATGCCCAGAGATGACTTGACTAATCGAGCTTGTTAGTTGCAGTGTAATTTTTAGACGATCTTTTACGTCTGGATTGAATGCAAATGTATGCCTTTCATTTGCTGATTCATTCCATCTTGTTTGCCATACAGGTCAATCGCCATTTCCTCAATTTCGTTTTTGCTGCTGAATTGAATTTGTCTACTATATGCGACATGTATATGGCCACCTGTTCCATTTATGGCGCTTCTTCTTAGGTGATACATAAGCGCTCGCTTTTTGATTATAATATCCGCACTGGGAGCACGCCTGCCAGAACCACAACAGCGTCTTTAGATACTGTTCGGTAGGCCTTTGTTACTCCTAGCAGAATATTCCTCTGAGCACTTTCTAGTGATCTGATGTGGTGACAGTTTAACCTGTCATACCAACCAGCTGTGGCATACGTGAAAAGCGCCTCCGCCACACCTTTGTATATTATTGAAAGTGTTTTGTGATTCAGTCCTCATCCCTCTCTTGACACTCTCGCTAATGAGTGGAACAGTTTCTTAGCGTTTTCACAGACTCTAAGAACGTGAGATGTTACGCCCATTCGTTCATCTAGGTCAACTCCTAGATATCTAACGCACTTGATCATTTTCATGTTTCGACCGTTTAGTGATATTGTTGAAGGTCGACTAGAGTCAAATTTGCCTTTTAGCTGCAGCATCACTATTTTTTCTGCAGATAGTGACATTTTATTTATTTCACACCATTGTATCATGTCATTTATGACGATTTGACCCTGGCGCTGAAGTTCGAGCCTCGAGTTGCCGTGCACCACTATGACTTTGTCATCTGCGAATGCTATTTCGTCCAGGTTATTCATCATGCTCGTGTGAAACACGATATTCCAGATTAGGAGGCCTAGGCTTGAACCCTGAGGACATCCTTTTGGTTGCTGAAATAACTCTTAAAAACATTGATGATGTTTCCAGGGAGATTGTAAACTGATAAACTTGTGACGACACTAAGCCACGTTAAGTTATCAAATGCTCCGGCAATGTCCAAGAATATACCCATAACATATTTTAAGCTTAGGGTTTTGACAGTGTTTGTTAGGCGGACTATCGCGTCCTTAGTAGACATGCTACGTCAGAAGCCGAATTGTTTGTCCGAGAACAGTCCGCTCTGTTCGATTCTTGGAGAGATATGAACTGCTAGTAACCTTTCTATGAGTTTCCCCCATGACAGGTAGCACATGATTGGTCTATAAGACTTTGGAGAAAGTGGATCTCTATCCCCAGGTTTCCTGATTATAATCATTTCACCCTTTTTCCACACCTTCGGGAAGTAGCCAAATTTTAGGCAGCTGTTTAATAATTTTACTATGGAAGTTCCTATTAATAATAATAATAATTATCCCAACGACCTATTACCCCTCCCAACCGCGCGCGGGGAGTCTCCATCTGTATTATTATTATTTTTTTGAGTATAATTCAAGTGAATTATAAACAAGGATATCGAGTTGCCTAACCAGTGAAATTGAAAAATTGAATGTTGAAACGGCTAAATATGTAAAGTATAAAAATCAAATATGATTATAAATGAATAGCTAAGTGAATAGTTAAGCAAAACGATACCCATCGCAGACGGAAGGAAAACGGAAGTTGAGTCTGCTTAGTACAAGCAGATTTAAAATAGATAAAACAAGATAAAATAAAGCAGAATAAAATGAAACAAATAAAAACAAATAAGTTAAATAAAACATCAAACTATAATCAAGAAAAATAAAAATGTTTTTTCAACATGCGTTTCGTCATATTAAAATCGATCAAATGGAAGTGCTGATTAGCTTCGAACAGCATTCTAGAGACGGGCTCATACTTTCCGTAATCAGTTCGATGAGGGTCGATTCTAAACATAGGTACCGTTCTTAAATCTCGTGAATTTATATTTAGATTAATTTTACCAAGCAGAACTGGAGAATCGATACCGCCGGTTAGTATTTGATGAATGAAAACCACGTCTGCAGCAACTCGGCGCTTACTAAGTGGTTGTAATTTAATTAGCTTTAGACGATCCTGATATGGAGGCAGGTTGAACATGTCCACCCACGGTAGCCCCCGTAAAGCAAAGCGAAGAAATCTTCGCTGGACTGCTTCAATCCTCTTAATATGAACCTCATGATAAGGCGACCACACCTGGCTAGCATACTCGAGCAGGGGACGAACGAATGTTGAATAGAGAGCCTTCGTAACATAAGGATCATCGAATTCAACGATATAACGTATTATGGGCCAAGCCAGTTGGATTTTTTCAGCGTTTAAGTTGTCAAGTTCAGGAGACTTGTTACGCTTAAAGCAAGTATGGGCACTGGTGACCTCTTCCCACCTGAATGGAGGGGTCTTCAGCATCAGATATCCAACTATTGTTGGTGGCGAACTCACGCATTTCTGCTTGAGGCTCAGTAACGTCAGGTGTTTCGTCCGGCAGAAGCGTGTTTAGTAACTCCAAGCTTGTGTCATGCCACGTATCTGTGACGACTCCATTTGTCTTCCTGATGGTGTTCAAGACTTCAAGTGGTCTTGCTTTGCCGGCGGCAAATTTGTATACAAGTCCCCATTGGTCATTATTGCCATGTTCTGTGACGTACCTTTGAGATCTACTTTGCTTACACTGAGAAAAATCGTATTCTAATTTTAAGAAAATTCGAATAATGAATCAATAAATTCAACTTTTAGTAAAATTCACCAAACAATTAGCTGAAAGAAGAATAATTTGAATAAATGAAGCCACTTACGCTTAATTTTATTAATAAAATGCAATATAGATTTAAACCTAAGTTTCTTTGTTTAAGAAAGAAAAATAGTTCTTTAATTCAATAGCATTTACTAGTTTTGAGAAACACTACATTTCTTTTGATAATTTTAGACTCTATTTTAAATTTTGACTTTATTTATGAAATTAATCAGTACCTATTCTCTAGTGTATCATAAAACCTATAAGTTATTAAACTATTTAACGATTGAATAAAGAATGTTTGATTCTTGAAAATCATATTTGTTTTGTCTTCTAAATTTGATAAAATAATTCTCAACACAAGAAAAACGGAACAAGATAGTCGATCCGTTTTTCTCGTATTGAGAATTATTCTAGAACGACTATTTAAAATACTGAATATTGAAAACAAAGTCAAATTATCCAGAAATGTAATCTATTTTTTAAAAGTTACAGTAGCAGGATCGCACCTTACTACATAAATAAAACAATCCATACATTTCCACCATTTAATAAAATAACTTTTATTATTTATGAGTATTGAGCTTGGAAATTAAATATTTATAGTATAACAGTGTTTTACAGTGCATCGAATTACATTATTGTTCAAGAAATTTGTATCCGAAAATTTATTACAACATCCTATACTTTAAAGATCTATAATTAATGGATTGCTTTACATTTTTGTACAAAACAATGGGAACTTCGATCACCCCACACATCTCAGGATTCGATAATAATTATCATTACAAAAAGATACCCCGGAATATATTAATAGATACTCTCAAAATTGAAATAATCACATAAGACTCTCAAAAATGAGCAATAATCCATCGAATTATTAACCTGCATAAGAAAGGTACCGGTTAGCACACACACTCAAGGATCGGTTGATAAGTATGGAGTATAGCGTCAATTTACATACAATAAGTTTAACCGAAATAGCTTTTTGCACAAGAAAAAAGTACTCCCTAATTTATTACAACAGCTCATACCTCAGAGATCAATTTTAATACATTGAATTACCTTCCTGATAAAACTTTTGAGTACCCCGAGCTTAGTACATCAGTGCACGGTTACTAATGATACTTCAATTCGAGAATTATAAAACTGCGATAATTTTAATAACATTTTATCTACTGAAATAGACAGAAAGACTCATGATGCTCCTGAAACTATTTTCGATTTATCTATTCATACGTATAGATTATACATATCTGTAACACCCGGGTCCACTAGTCAATTTCCTTTAGATCTGTAATTAATTGAATAAATCGCACCCCTTTGTGAATCTATTAAAATATCAATGCAATCTTATGTCAAAATTTTAATATAACAGTTGAAGTTCTCAGAATTTACCATATGAACGATTTTAAAATTCACAAACAAGTACGAAATACGCTAATTACGTATTCCAAATATCGTAAAGGATCGTACGTGTTGTCGTCGTTCTAATTTAATCTTGTTTAGAAGAACTCTTGATATAAAGGGCGGGTTTTAGAATCCTCTAAAACTAAAACCTTTTTTATTAAAAAAAATTAAGCGTCCTTTTCTTTAATTTTATGTTCAATTATAAAATGGTTATTCTTCAATATATGGTAGTGAATAAATTGGAAACGAGATTAAAAATAATATAATTAAGATTAAAAAATCTCTACTTTAGAATATAAAAATACAATTTTATTCCGTTTATTAGAAAATTATTCTCATTTTTAGAATAAAACTATAGATTTGTTGATGTAATCTCAAACGCAGAGTAATTTAATAATGTTAAGCGGAATTTTCTTTCTAGAATTAAGAATTAACTTCTTTTAAGCAGTAGACAATTAATGAAATAGGGTTAATTTTTTCGCTACTTAAATGGTTAGTGTAATCGAAAATTATAAAGGCAGTGGTCATGCGTTAAAACAATTTTATAAAATATGTAGTGTGGTGCGACTTAAAATAATATTTTTTACTTTTATAAGGAAAAGGAAGTTTCAGCAATATTTTGGTGGTAATAAAAATAAAACTTAGAAATTCATAAATTATAAATTTAAAGTGTTTAACGTAAAAGTGAATAAAAATAAAATGTATGTGACAAAAGCAAAACGATATTGCAAGCGTCAAAGAGAAGTACCATCCCCGTGTAAAGCCGTTAGGTTTGTATACTTTTACATACATTTAGTTGCATGAAAATATAACGTTAAGAGTTTGTGTATGGTTTTGAGTTAATAGTGTATGTGTGTGTGTGTGTGCGTATATAGATATACTATACATAAAATTGTAAAATAAAATAATCGTGTTGGCTATATTTAGGTTTACACAGGAATACTATTATGACCATCTGTAACCAAACCAGCGAAATCCCTCAGGAAGATTGTATATCATAAGTTTAAAAACTGTTTACACCGTTTGAGAAAGAAGGAATAACACGGCACCACACGGCAGAAATACGTTCAACATCGAAGTCATCATTGAATTAAGTTCAGCATCTTAAGCCCAAACGAATTGTGAAATTATTTTATCTAAGTTTATTACTCTTAAAATAGTATCTAAGCCCTGGGCTTGAATCGTGGTGTAAAAAGTCTTTTGCTTATACATATTTATGTTTAAAATATATTCGGTTGTTCGATATTATGTTTTAAATTTAATGGTACATTATTAGTTGCTTAATAATTATGTATGTTTTTTTTTCAGATTTACAAAATCTCGAAGTTTTAAAACGGCTCCACTATTGCTTGCCACCAACCGGACGGATATCAAACACAAAATACGAAAAAAACTTTGGAAGCCATCGATTGAAAATTCAGTGTCCTCGTGCTTTTTGGAACTTTCAATTATTGTTTTATTACAACAGTCATTGCAAAATATACGATAAAAATATGCCGAAAAAAATCTGATCCGTTACGCATGTTTTGGTGTATGCCTTACGAATCTAAAGCCATATATATTAAAAATTATACTATGTATGTAATGTAACATTTTCTAGAGTTAATTTTCCAGTTCCAATAGCAAAGAGATTTATTATTAAATGTGTTTACTTTCTAATACTTAACAAGAGTTTAAAGATAGCACTGTTAAAATAATAAAATTTAGTAGATTATTATTCAAAAATGGTTTCAGTTTCTGATGTACAATTAAGACCAACGTTATTCAAAATTAAATATATTTTAACCGAAAAATAAGTTATAAATTTAATTTCACAAAAAATCGAAATAATTTTTAATGTTTATTTAATTAAGAAGGAACTAGTGGAATACAAGTTTATAAATTTGAATAGTAAAATATATTTAAAACTAATTTCAATAAGGATATTGGAAGATGGGTCAGTTTACGCCAAATTTCTAGTATTTTAATATTATTGTAAACAATTTTAACATTTATTTTTTAATAAAAAATTTCAAAAATCTAAAAAATCGATTTTATTCAAAAATATAGAGTATAAGCTGAACTTATACAAATCTCTATCCAAGAATAGATTCATTCTTAAATGTGGTATAAACTTTCTCCAATTTAGAATAAAATTATTTGATTTAAGCAAATCCATCAAGTACATCAAGTTTTGTTTTTTTAAATCGATGTTAGGTATTCTCAGTTTCTGATTTAAACAATGTGTTTTAAGAAAATTGAAACTTAAATGAAAAGTGAATGTTCTGTTTTGGAACGAAAATTCATCTCGAAATGAGATATTATTTTATATTTTTGTAAATGTGAAATACTGAAATTGAGAAACTTATTCCTCAAAATATGATAGTAATGCCTCATACGAAGAATAAATATTTTACAAAAACACAATATAAAAATCAATCGATGAAATTATATTTAATAAAATTATACATTTATTTTTCAAAAACAGATTGCTCGATTTCAATGAATTTAGTAACACTCATCTCAATTTAAGCAAATATATGCTTAGCACACATTTAACCACGAAATTTCCTTGAATCGTTCCGTTACCATTTAATATGAGTTTACTTTTCTCTCAGTGTAGCTATAAATACTTCATGGAAGTATTTATTCCTTGCCGCTCTAAAGAGAGACAATTTCAACTCTTTTGCTATTTGGTTCCTCTCCTTCTGGTATGCCCTTCTGAGCTTGTGCATCGAGGATCTAAGTTTCCTTAGATTAGAGTTCCACCAACTGTTACGTCTCTTTGCCTCTCTCTTCTTAGAAATTGAGTTGTTGCAGACACTGGTTAACTGCGTTGAGATCAGCTCCACACGATCATCAATTTCGTCTATCGAGTTACTTTCAGGAAGCGTTTCTACACTGTCCCAAGAGTCGACCAGGTGTCTAGCAAATAGACCCCAATCAGCTATCTTTATGGCAAATCTAGGAATTTTGCTACTTGCAAGAGGACCATTCTGTGGCGCGTTTGATAGCTCAAACGTGATCACTGTATAGTCACTAGATGTCCAATTTTCTCTTACACACCACCCAACTATCGAACCCAGCAAGGCTCCGTTGACTATTGTTAAGTCAATATTGGAGTTCCCATTAGACGAGAACGTCGTTGAGTGTCTCTGCAAGTTCATTATGAAAAGGTCATTCCTGGGCACGAAGCCCTCTACTTTCCTTCCGGTTCCATCGGTTAAACGGTCATGCCGTTTAATGCCGGTCAAGAGCCTAGGATCGTTTCGATTTTGCACAGATGGTACTCGATCGGTTCACTATTTTGGCCGTATATTGAAAGTAGGTAGAATGAACCAACTTCCGATGATATTTCAACACATGTGCAGTGGCTATCACAAACCTGAGTTAGCTTCACCATGTCCATGCCGACACTATGAATACTAATTGCAGTTTTGGAATTCTCAGGGCATCCTGTTGCTACTCTGGCTGTAGAAAGCATGCCGCTGATTTGACCATTGACCGAGTGTGGTTCTTGCATACACAGAATATCTATGTTGTGGGTGGAAATGCTTTCACATATCTCTGATCCGACTATTTTAGCACCCTGCATGTTGAGGTGGGCGATTCGTAGATTGCTGTTGCAATTTCTTTGATTGTGACTAATCATCATGTTTAGTGTTAAATCTCAGGCGTTGCACAGCACTTTTGTATGCGTTACATGAAACGTGACCTACTTGGTGGTCATTTGATTTTGCATTTCCTTGCAGCTTGCGCAGCTGGCAGGTTTGTCTTTATTCGGACATCCCTTGAAGCCATGACCATGACGTGCACAGTGAGAGCAGGTCTCTGTGCGCGCCCTACAATTCTTCGCAATGTGACCGTATCGCTGGCACCTAAAGCACCTAGTTGGACTCACATATTCTCTCACATGGCATCGAACCCAGTCCACGTGCAGTTTTCCACACTTTAGCAACATGTTTCTGGTTGCTGGTTCGACTTCTACCAACCAGTAAGCGGTCTCTGTTCTTCGCACCAGTTCTAAATAAAACCTTAGCTACCATGTCTCCATCAAGATCAGAGCTGAAATCAAAGATAATTACCTTCGGTAATCTCTTTATAGGCACTGGTTCGGTGGCTACTAGACCCACGCCTTCTACATCTTTGTTTTCCGTGAAAACTTTCAAATCAGAGGAAGCATCGACAGTAACCGCGACATCTTTCGGGCCGGCGTTCGTTACATAGTGAATCTTTACATTCGATTCGCTAGGACGGATAACTTCTTTGATTTTCTTAGATGGCTGGATTCATTATCCATTGCTGAAATAATTATCCGTTTTGTTGTCTGTTTTTCCAACGTTTTCTGTTGATGAAACAGCTAGATGATGCAAAATGCAATTGAAAAATGAATAAGAGCTCCGCCGTCTCTCTTAATTAAATTCGTTACCGTTATAAGAAGAGAACTAACACAGTTCGAAGATACCGGTATCAGAGGAGAAAATTTTGAATTTATTTATAAATTCTTATTAACGATTCCGCCAACCAGCGTATAAGCTGAAAGAGCTTTTTCTTCTTCAGGAAAAATGTGTACTAAAATTAGGTTAAGCCTTGCTGATGACACAATTGATAGTCTCTGATTTTTAAGAATTTTTTTTTTTTTTTTTTGTAAAGATCAAAACTAAAAAACTTGTATTTAAATTTAGAACCAATTTTGTAATCACTACATACGTCAATTGAAACTTGTTGCAACAACAAATCGAGTGTGCAACATTTATTGCATGCAACAAATTTGGGATTTTTTTTTGTTTGCGGCATATTTCACTTTGGTAATATAAATTAATACCAGAACACTTCAAATACGAGGTTAGTAAACAAATATGACAAGAATAAATACATTTTGTATTGTAAATTGATATCGCCGGCAGATTAAAGCGATGACTTATCGCATTCCGTATTACATCATCATATGTCCATAAATATGAAAAATAAAATTATAAATGATCTCGGCATGGATAACTTTCTTTAACGGCATTGCTAAACTTTCACACCTATATAAAATATATAATTGCTTCATTCACGACTCTGTATGAGTATATCGTACAGAGGCTTGAAACTTTTTTTAAAAAATAATATTACTTAATGAGCCGCAAAATCATAGAGCTCCCTATAAAACTATATTTCCATGCATCAAACACCAGCATGAATAATGTGTATTAGTGTTTGGTTCACTGATTCCATGAATACGTAAACACAATAGTAAAGCAAAATTTTAACAATAAATTTATTTACAAGATTATTGTGCATCTCAGCAAATCAACAAGAATTACGCGAAGAATCGTATGTAGTATATAAAAAAATACTTTCTCCATTGAAATTTGTTCCTTTTGTTGTGCTGATGAAAAATCGTAAATTTTTTTATTTTATAATTAAAATGCCAAATTGACAATTCTCTTATAAACAAAGTATCATGTTTAAGAATGATTATAATCGTTGTTAAAATTTATTTATTTATCTTTAAAAACTATATAAAATTACAAAAACCAAAATGAAAGTTTTATGATTTGAATACTTGACGCTCTATCGCGTTTTACTGTTAAGGTCAAAAGTTCGCGGATTTATTCCGTTTAGAAATTATTTGTATATGACATTATAGTATATAGCCTTTCTTCCATATAGTTAACTAATTATTATTAGCAAATTTGTTGTTCTAAACTAACAATTAAATTTACTTTGCATTGTCATCGTCGTCTAAACAAAACATAAAAATTCTTTTGTACCAATAAATGTCATAAACATACCGTTTTAACAAAAATTATTTTCCTCGAGAAAAATTTACATTTGTTACGTGCCTCATCAGTTCTGAAAGAGATTACGTTACAATAATAACAATAATATTATTCTGATATAACAATATTACAGTGGTATCACAAAATGGTTTCGGAAGAGAGATTAACTCGATTAATCTGCGTATAACCACATTGACCACATCTGTCGAAATTGGGCGACACATTTTAAAAACAAACAAAACCCAATTCAATTACAAATTGATTGATGACCATCTTAAATACGAAAGTATATAAAATTTATAGATATACAAGACAATTGTTACAGTTTATAGATCTTTTATTCACATTTCTTATTTAACCCAATAAAAAATTAATGCTCGCCTGAAACTCGTAAACAACACATATACGCATATTTTAGGTAGGTGTCTAACCCATAAAAATGTTAACAAGTTTCTTGGATAAATTAATAATAATCGCTTTCTTAATTAATTGCGTGCTTATATATTGCTCTGTACCAAATATACCCATGAAAAACGACACTTTATTGTTGATGTTACGTAACTGGTGTTTAAATTTAATTAAAAAGGACGAAAATGGAAAAATCCAATTGGGATGCGTAAAAAAGGACAGTAAAATTATTATTAATCTGACATTTATTTTATTTATATTTATTTATTGTTCGGGTATGCAATATTTTGGCCGCCTTTTACATATTTTTCCCGGCACCCACTTTCTACATAGCATACGGACGGTAGATGGGAAAATAATAATTATCAGATTTTATTTTTTATAATTTAATTTATTTTTCAGTGTGTGTTTCTTTATGCTTTATTTGGGAATTTTTCAATTTTCTTCCGTGAGTTATTTGTGTATAAGACAAGTTTATGTAAACAAAATACAACTGTATAAGGTACAGTGGAGTAAACAAATGTATAACTTTAAGTGATAAAGCTGAGCACATTACTTTTTCCAAAATTTTTTTCTAATGTTAAGAATGGAACCGTCTTTAGAAAATTCTTTTCACGGGTTACCCACCGAAGTGAAAATTTTAACTCAAAATGACAAAAATGTAACTATTAGAAAATCTAGAGTAAGAGTAAAAAGTTTAAATTACAAATGAAGCCAAGCAGATGTTGTATGACGGAGAGTTCGTACGTGCAGCATTCTGGTCGCGTAAGATTACAACTTCAGCGCACGATCGTTATATTCAACAACAAGCCCACCTAGAGCCAACTTTAACTGCCCGACAACTGTACAGCACGCTTGTGGGCAACTGAAATCTTTTATGTTAGTGACCAAACCATGAGGAATAGACTACACGAAAATAATCTCCACGCTCGTTGCTCGTTGAAATGTCCACAGATATGACATGAAAATCGAGAGCTTAGAAATGATTGGTGTAAAAATCATTGAAATTGTACAGAAGGGCAATGGTCCACACTTTTTTCACTCATGAGTCAAGATTCGGATTTCACCCAGATACTTTAGGGGAATAAGGGTATGAAGACAACCTGGTGACGCCGAAAGACTATGAGGGATGTATTTGAAAGAAGTGCACAGATTTACTGGAGGCACTGTTATGGTATGACTTACATTAATGAGATACTTCCATTATCAGCACAAATTGGATCAGATTTCATCTTAATGCATAACAACACCAGGACACACACAGCAAGAACCACAACAGACTAATTGGGAAAATCCATGTGTTACCATGGCCAGCACAATCCTCGGAACTAAATTCGATTCAACACGCATGGGATCAACTTCAACGAAGCATTCTGCCATGTGTTAAGTTTTGAGGGATTAACAACAGATGGCGTAACTACCAACAGATGGCGTGACCACCAAAATTATCCAAGAAGATTTCAATGCGAAAATTGGAATTGACAACACCGGAATGGCGACAATCATGGGTAAACATGCACTAGATTTTGCAAGGAACACAAATGGAGATAGACCCATCGACTATTGTGTCATAAATCAGCTATTCATAGGCGGCAGCAAATTCCCACACAAGAATATCCATAAATACACATGGACATCGCCAGATGGCAGAACGAGTAATCAAATTGCACATGTGCTGGTAAATAAGAAGTTTCTGTCCTCCCTACAAGATGTCAGAGCAATGAGAGGAGCAGATGTACACAGCAATCACCAACTAGTAATAGCAACCTACAAAATCAAACCAGCCGCTCTGAAAACTACAAGGACCAATAGGAGAAAATTCAACATAGTTAGATTGAGAAATACAGACACGAGAAATATCTTTAATGAAACGCTCCAAATCAATCTACCGAATAACAAAACTAGCACTATGGATCAAAAGTGGGAAGGAATAGAAGACGCCTACGTAAAAACTACTACAAATGTGCTGGGCTACCAAGACAACACAAGAAAACCGTGGATTAGAGATGAAACGTGGAAGAAAATCGAGGAACGCCGCCAACTTAAAATACAACTAGGCAATCAAAATATGAAGATACAGCTCGACAAGTGAAGAAAATAACAAGGAGCGATCGTAGGAAATATACAGAAGACATTCTCATGACTGTCGAGTCAGCGGCAGCAAATAGAAATGTGCGCGCATTATATCAATGTGTAAGAAAGATCGCCGGAAAATTTACAAATGCACCACCAATAAAGGATTCACATGGACAAGTGCTAACTACAGACGACCAACAACTAAATAGATGGAAAGAGTTCTTCGAGAACAACTGCATAGATAGCAAACCAATTGAGGAGCCTCCAGATGGCAACTATAACGAAACCAGAAACACCCATCCACCAACGGAGCGGGAAGTTGCAAGTGCCATAATGAAGCTGAAAAATAACAAAGCCGCTGGAACCGACCACATACCAGTTGAATTACTCAATGATGACGCATTTGCAACTGCAGGAGCACTAATACCACTATTAATAGAAGTGTGGAATAATGGGAGAATTCCGCGAAAATGGAAAGAGGGCTTAACCATAACAATTCCAAAGAAAGGCGACTTAAGAGAATGCAAAAACTGGCGAAGCATCTCCCTGCTCAACAGTACAATGAAAGTATTAGCAATGATCATCCTGGAACGAAACTCACCAACTGTGAACCAATACTTAAGAAACGAACAAGCTGGTTTCAGACCAAGAAAAAGCTGTACAGACCACATCAACACAATCCGAATTATCATCGAACAATCCAACGAATGGAACTCACCACTATATCTACTCTACGTCGACTTCGAACGCGCATTCGATTCCATCAATAGAAGCGCAATCTGGAAAGCGCTCTGTGAAATAGGCATCCCGAGGAAAATAACCTTACTTATCCGAGAAATATACCGGGATGCTGGAAACAAAGTTCAACACAAAGGAAAGCAGAGTGACACATACTATCTCCACTACTGTTCCTCATAGTACTGGATAATGTCATGCGCAAGCTAGATATCGCATCAACAAATGGAATTCAGTGGGATCCAATCAGAAAACTCAAAGATCTCGACTACGCAAATGATATATGCTTTCTAACACACAAATACGCAGACATGCAGCAAAAGCTACAGAAGTTATTAGAAATAGCACAAGATGTCGGGCTCAAGATAAACATAAGAATGGCAAAGGCCCTAAGACTGAACACAAGCATTAGTACACCACTTCGCATCAACCAAGATACAATAGAAGATGTCGAAAAATTCGTATACCTTGGCTGTACTGTATCAAGAACAGGTGGAACGGCAGAGGACATTAATCAACGCATCAACAAGGCGAGAAACACGTTTAACATGCTCCATAAGATCTGGAATGCATCCGTCTTGTCAAGAAACACCAAGATACGATTGTTCAATGCCTGTGTAAAATCAGTACTGTTGTATGGCTGTGAAACGTGAAAACATATCCAGAAAATAACAAGACGGCTCCAAGTGTTTGTGAATAAATACCTTAGGCGATTGATCAAACGCTACTGACCGACCAAGATCACAAATGAAGAATTACTGCGACAAACAAACCAAGTAGACATTGAGAAGGAAATTAGGAAGCGGAAATGGAGATGGATAGGACACACGCTGAGAAAGCCACCAAATGACATAACCAGGATGTCATTAGAATGGAATCCGCAAGGAAAGTGGGAAGTTGGAAGGCCAGCAGTGACCTAGAAAAGAACGGTGCTAACTGAAGCAAAACATCTCGAGAAGACATGGGGGGAACTATAGAGAATACCCTCAAAAAGAGTTCGATGGTTCAGTCTAGTAGACGCCCTATCCTACATGGAGATAAGGAAAAAAAAATGTGTCATTTGGCTGCAGCAGAAAACAGCAGATTTTGTTGTGCTCTAACCATGTCAACGTTGGTGCCAAAACACAATTTGCGGGAAGCGCTGGTTTTTTGTTTTGCAGCTGATGAAGAAAATTACAGATGATGAACGGACCATCTGCAGTTGATTCACCACTTAAGAGCTCAACACTTACATCGTAAATAATTCCTATGGATTAGAATCGAACATAGTGGCATGGTCTATACTTTTACGTTGTTACGGGACGTCATGTACTTACCACCGGTAACCAAAAAATACGACATCAGTAACATGCAAATATTTTCATTGTGGATGGCTGAAGAAACCATGATGGACTTTAGATTTTTAATTAGGATCTTCCAATATTCAGAACGGTGAACCATACAACGTTTCTAGCATTTTACTGGCATAACTACACTAAAAATTAAGGCTATGTTTAACTACACATGCACATGACATTTACTTTTTTTATTTTGACACACAGTTTTTTTTTCACCAGCTGTGTTGATTTTCGAATTTTTTTCAAACTTGTACTAAAACACCTAACTTCACTCTTGTCTTATAGAAAAAAAAATTTGGAACACGATTTTACATGGCAGTGTCTTATATTGATACTATTTAATATTTGGTTTTATTATAAAGAAAGTTCTATGATTTAATAAAAAATTTTGTTTATACGGTATGAAAATAAAATTTAAGAATCTTGGAGATTATAAAAATATTTTCTTTGGGTTAAGGCTGCTGCACGACTGTGAGATTTTACCCGCATTCACTTCCCTGCCCCCCCCCCCATACCCTACACCGGTAAACCTGAAATCTATTGGTATGTTAATTTTGAATGCGTCCGTCAAGCTTCAGAGTTGAAATACTGTTCTCTAATGTTTCAAATACGCTTTACAAGCGGTGCACAACAGGGTCTTGGTAAATCGTTGATACATAGTAATATACATCGTGAAATTTAGATAATTTTAGTTCGATTTTATCGTCGTAGCAATCAGAAAACCTGCATAAGTACGATTATGGAGGATCCGTTGAATTTCCTTAATAAAGCCGGAGATAAGAATTTGTACAGTACAATATCGTCTAGCTAGACCTTACAATTATAGTTTTATCACATTTTCTCCATTTTTACGCTCTCAATAAATAAGATTTCCAAAGAAAATTACTTTGATTCCCTTCATTCATAAAAATTTCCGAACACAACCCAAACACAAAAAAACAATTGAATGACAGATAATTGTAATAAAATAGAAAACCGCTTGCTCATTTTCTTTTTTAAGCAAAATTTTTTATATCTATAGGTTGGTCGTCTGCGAACCAAATAGCGCAAAGATACAAATATTTTAACTCGCAGGGGAATTTTTATTTGGAAAAATTGATGGAGAAATATTTTGAAGCGTTTTTATTGGTTTAGCGTGCAGATCAAAAATTATAAAATTTCGCTCGCACTCGGCTTTAATGAAAAAAGTAATAAATTAAGACTCGTGTTCTCTCTCGGTTACCCCAGTAACATATTTGAGTGGGCAAAACCACAGACAAAGTGATTAGCGTTTCTCAACGGGTGCCGCTATTTTTTACGGATGATGGAATTTAACGAGGACCACAAATTCGATTATACGTGCGACAGTGTCAACGGGCGCCGCAATTTAGCGAGCACCGCAACGTGCAACCGGCCATTTGTAAATTGGTTTATCGGAGAAAGGCACCGCAAAAGGTGGGCAGCCAGCCATTGGTGAATTTATCGTTTATGGCGGGAAGACGCCCAACCCATTTCGGTGAAAGGCACCGCAACCCAAAGGTGACCTATCCGAGGTCCAAAGTATAATTTTTTATTTTATTTTTTTTATTTTATTTCCTTAAAAATAAATTTAATTTACAAATTAATTTTTCAGTTTTTCAACTTTTAAATTCAAATTTTTATTTTTATTTTCAATTTCAATTTTTTGCAAATTTCAATCAAATTTTATATTATAATCGAGCACCGAATTACGGCGGTCGTGCGCGCGACCCTAGGTTGCACCGTGCACGTTAGTTTCCCTCAAAATTATTCACTTTTTGCGACCACATTTTTGGTGTTCTCAAATTCATTTCCGTTTTGGTATCCTCGACGATTTTCTTTTCTCTTGATCTTTTTTTTTAAATTACACGGTGATTGCCATTGGAATTTGGCTTTATTCTCTTGTTCATTCATCGGTCGGGATCTGTTTTTCCGGTTATTATTATTTATGTCATTTTTTTCATTTATTATTTGTTTTTGTTTTTTGGACAATAAAATAAAGTATTAAATTTATTTTCCGCTCGGTATGTTGAGAGGTGGGATTCTCATTTCTTTTCGGTTCCATTTTTGCAGGCTGGGCTTGTTACTCTCCATCATTCCCTTGGCAGGACATCCAGAGGGTTGGAGTGTCGAGTCCAGCATATATGTCGTCCAGCATATGTTTGTGTGAATTGTAGGAGATTGCCTAGAGGTCTCTCTGAGTGAAGAGAGGCTTTCTCTGTTAGAGAAACGTTCCTACCCTTTTATGCTTTTTTGTTGTGGCTGGGCATTGTGCTCTAGGGGTCGATGATTCATTCGATGGGTTTCTTCAGCAGACATTGTACTTGTCATTTGGGGAGATCCAAAATTATTACGTTTCCTCAAGTTTCCCAACGACCCAGAACCGTGAGGCCTAGTCGGCAAACCTGCGGGTTCGCTTCATGCCACCCATAACAGGTTTTATTGCGATTCTAACATCTATTTTCGATGAAGTTCTGAAATATATTCAAGCTGGACCAAATTCCACTGTATCGTAACAAATGATGGTGAAATTTTATAGGTTTCAATTTGGATTCAAACAGAAATTTTACGAGACGTGCTGGTATCTTTTCATACTACACGATTAAGGTGGATTCAAAGATGCATTGGAATTTGTGGATGAATTTTTTTTTAATGAAGTACGAGACGAATTAAAAATTTCTCCTAGTTACCCAGCGTAACTACATATTTTCCGTTGGCAAATATCCACAACTTTATACAAAATTGTTGGTGTGCCAATTTATTTTTAGTCTATAAACTTCTATTTTTTCTGACGTATTAAAATTGAATCAGACTTCTGCTGCATCAAAAAGGCCAACGTTGGCTCGGTGGTAGTAATATCATTAGATGCTATGGATAAATTATACTCGTGCGTGATAGGTTACTATTTAATTCAGATTTTCAGAGTATGTGTGATTTTGGAAAATCTGTAAAAATTTCGAAGTTGAAAATTTTCTTGATTTTTTTTTTACAAATATTTTGAAAAGTACAGCATTTACAATGAATTTCCAACGTGTTATTTAAGTCATTTAAGTGGAAATTAATAACTAAAGATTTAGGATTCATATTTTGACAAATTATTTTAATAACCAAAAGCAAATAAACCATTTACCAAAATAATGTTTTTATGGTGTACGAAATATTTAGGTTACATTTTCATATTGGTGTTTTATTTGTGCCGTCGATTCCCAAGACATTTCCCACCACAAAAAACCAAGAAAACATTACCCGTCTTGATCAACAAAATAAAATTAGACAGATATTTCCTAATGCAAGAATAGGTATGTCATTTATCTAGATAATTTTGAATACTACAGAGACACGATTTCACTCTTCGTGTCTTGATTCAATACGACTTTCATGCAAAATTTTCCGGTATTTTGATACCACATCTACCTGTTTTATCTATAGTATAACCTCTTCGACTTTTTATGGAAATATGGAACTAAAAAAAAATGTTAACCAACTCCAACCAAATTTATCATGAGATGCAAAAAATTGTATAAATTTTGCAAAATGTATTTTTATATTTTTGCGCGCTCATAAGAAACATGACTTTGGGGAAAGTAAACTTTCTTAAACGAAATTGAAATAAGACTCGAATAATAATACTAATAAGAAGAAGAAGAAGAAGAAATTAATTCATTACCATCTGCATGATTTCCGATATTATAATAATATTTAGTACGGTTATAAAGAATTTAAATTATGCGATTCTTTCACTTTCTCGCCTTGTCTGGATGTTGTTGGCGCGCGGCACTATATAAAACTTTTGTGTGCGGTGGTGTAACATTGTATATAGGCATATGACTTCACATCTCGAATCACGTGTTTCATACAAATATTATTATATAGAGAAAAGACAATGTCACAAAACAATTCATACCAATCGGTAAAAATAAAGTTGTCATGAAATCATACACAACACCAACCAGTACAACAAAAAGACATAACACAATCCTTACTCACCACGAATGGATATCTATTTTCATCTTATATTTATGTTTTCTTCTTATACACAAAAAGAACATACATATTAAACCATAAAAATTCGGGAAAATATATGAAAATTCATGTCATACATATTAAATGATCACATGAATTTGGAATTTTTTTAACGTTATTTTCTTACATGTTACCACTCTTGTACATACACAGTACTTCTTGTGTTATATCTTAGATGCTTGTTTCCGTTTTTTTTATTTATTTTATTGTTATTGCACAATTTTGTGGCATCGGTATTATGGAACGTGGAAAATTTGAAGTTTCCTTACTATACCTACGTAGTATTCGTTATAAAGTGAGAGACTAAAACTTAAATTGATTTTGTTCCCCAGTCAGGGGTTATGTTCGATTGATTTGTGATTAAGAATTTTGTTTGGATTAGATATGGATATGCACGAACAACTGGTCGTGTGGAAAAAATAACGGATTCACATCGCAAGTACCATATTTTATGTGCTGTTTTTTACATGTTGGTGTTATTTTTCACCGATGGAATGAGTGACTTGGTATATACGGATAATTCTCACTTGAGTTCATTTAGGTAAATATAAATTTGTCTTAAAAACGCGATGATCTTAATGTGTATATAACCACATTTATTGTCTTGTCTTGAATATTTTTATTTTATACATATTTTTTTTATGTATAGTAACACGGGGGAGATAATAATAATAATAATAAACATAAATGTAACGAGACCTATATATAAGAAGGTGGAAAACTGGATACATAAGAACGTAGTTCCTTGATTTTATAGCATTATTGGTGTGTGCTTTATTTTTAATTTGATATTGGAGATGCGAGAGGTGGCTGCACACGCAAAAATTTGACCTTTTTCGTGGTTTAAATAATGAGGATTGATCGAATCAATAAAATATAAAACATTTTATAAATCGATATAATTTATTTAGCCTGGCGGCTGTCGATAACACCGACTAATTTTTAAATTTTTGTAATCATACTTTCCAATGCATTTTTAGAACCTGATTGGTTGATTTGGCAGGCGAAGTCCTAGATTCATACATCCTCGCGGTGCTCTCTGAGTAATTCTAAATGAATCAGATGGTGTAGTGGAGGCGAGCAAGGGCAATCCTATTTATATTCATGAGCAATACATGCCAGGGCGGGTTATTGGCGCCCCAAAACCAATACCAAACCAGCGTGTGATTTTCAAGCTAGGAGCGGCTGAGGCGGGTGTCTGTCTTGTATCAAGTATAATCAATATTTAAATGTCTTCAAGGTAGGAAAATTCTCACTAGTACACGTACCAAGCGGATTGAGTGGTAGGCTAACAACCTTCTCTCATAAAAACAATCAAGTTGTGAGCCCTAATCAAAGGCCTCGGATTACCATATCGGATTGTTCACAAACTCGACTTCGGAAATTCGAACAACGCTTTAACAAAGTGTTTCAGCAACAACCAGCTAGAGTGCGTCGTAGAAGAAGACCCCGACTCGGCTGGCGTGATGACGTCAAACAAACGTCGAACAAGACCTACGCGTATTAGGATGTCAAAATCCCTTCATGCGATGTGAAAGCTTGAGAGAGAGAGAGAGAGAGAGAGATTGGTTTATTATAAGTCTATACATTTTTACACCCCCGGATATTACCCCCTGATAATACCCCCGGTTATTTATTGCCCACTTCATTATGCCCCACTCATAAACATCCCGGATATTACCCCTGGTTATTACCCTCCAGCCATTAGCCAGTGGTAATTTTCCCTCCGTCATTCTCCAAATAATTACCTCCCCCCCAATACCCCCGCCATTATGAATTATTTCGATAAACTGTAACTTACCACAATTCGTTTTCGCACATTTATCGGGTCTCGAAGGTATTTCCTATCGAGATTTTACAATTCATCGAAACACAATTTGATTCTTACTAAGTAAGTTATGAAGCTGCCTTAAGTAGCAAAATGAAACCATAGTGTCTTAAAACTAGAAGCTATAGGTTTCTTTTAAGAGTTTATATACTGCTAAAGTTAGCCGACTCGCTCCAGCCGAAAATGTCGATAATGCAGATCCCACTGTAATAATTAATATGCGCCAGTCGAAAAATGTTGATAATGCAGATTAAAAAAACTTGTGTTATTCGCCTATGAATGTCAGTAAGGCAGATTTGTATAAATAGCCATCCGAAAAATGTCGATAAAGCAGATAAATAATTTTGGTGTTAAACAGTAATTTCCTTTTAAATCAAAAATGTTTATTTCGGTTTATTGAAGTATATTAGTCAAAAAAATTATTTAATGCATTAAAACTATAATACAAAACTATTTTATTACTGAGAAAACTTGATGGAATATATCAAGCCAAACTTCAAAATTTGCAGGTCAATTTTAGTATGAAAGGTATGGGAAAATTTGTTTCATTAGATCGCACACACAAAATTTGACCGTTTAAAGTGTCATGGCTACAAAAAAATTTAAATCAAAGATCTTAATGATGCTCACACCTGGAAAAACTTTTAGGTCGATTTCTATGTTGGGAGTCCGGGAAAAATCGCAGATTAAATAAATGACAATAATGTCGATAATGCAGATACAAATTTTATTCGGGAAAATAATCGTTTATTATAAATTAGAATTTTTTAGTTCTTAAAATCACCCTATTAAAGTTAGCCGATGCCAGCCGAAAAATGACAGCCGATTTTTGTCGGTAACATTCACCCGAAAAAAAATCGATAATGCAGATACAAATTTTATGCCGGAATGTGATTATTTATATAGCAAATGTTTATTTTGTTCTTCCTAAAAACCAACTAAAAAATTGTAAATAAGAAATTTTCATTCGAAACAATTAAAATTAATATACAAAACAAAATCTGTGCTGTATTACTATACATGATTGGAGAATTTTTTAAATGGCACGTGATCTAATAAATATCATTTAAAAGGTCAATTTCTATGTTGGAAGTCCGGGAAAACTCGATTGAATATATCGCACACACAAAATTTGAAAATTTCTAAAAATTAACCGTTTAAAGTGTCATGGCTGGAAATAGATTCAAATGAAATTTCTTATTGATGTTCATACCTGGAAACAAATTCAGATCAATTTTCTTGGTAGTAGTCCGGAAAAAATCGGTTTAATAAAACATATAAAATAGTTAAAAAATCCACAGCCGAATAATGCCGATAATGCAGATTAAATATTGAAAAAATTAAATGTCAGCCGATTAATGTCAACAATGCAGATACAATTTTGGTATCGGAAAATAATTTTTTTTATTATAACTTCCAACATAGAAATCGATCTGACATTTTTTTCCAAGTGTGAGCATCAATAAGACCTTTCTTTTGAATCTACTTCCAGCCATGACACAATTTTTAGAAATTTTCAAATTTTGTGTGTGTGATATATTCAATCAGTTTTCCCCGACTTCCAACATAGAAATCGACCTGAAATTTTTTCCAGGTGTGAGCATTTAAAACATCTTTCATTTGAATTTATTTTCAGCCATGACACTTTAAACGGTCAATTTTTAGAAATTCTCAAATTTTGTGTGTGCGATATATTCAATCGAGTTTTCCCGTACTCTCCACATGAAAATTGAACTGACGTTTTTTAAATGATAATTATTAGAAGACAGTTCATTTAAAATAGTATCCAAACATGCCACTAAAGATGCATTTCACGTTTTAGGTCCCCAAACATCTAATACAACAATTAGAGAAATTTGGTTTCAATTGTTTCAAATGCAAATTTCTCATTTTAAATGTTTTAGTTGATTTTTAGGAAGAACAAAATAAATATTTCTAATATAAATAATCAATTTCCGGCATAAAATTTGTATCTGCATTATCGACATTTTTCGGCTGGAATCGGCTGTCACTTTTGTTTGAATATTCTGCATCTGCATTATCTAAATTTTTCGGGTGGTAGAGTTTATGTGATTAGTTTTTTTGAAACGGTTCCAGCACGCCTTCAATTTCGAATAATTTAAACGTTTCTGAACGAGTTTTATGAAACACTTGAGAAACTAGTAAAGGTTTCTAAATGGTTTCCAAATACCCAAAAATTTACTAGTTATTTAAAAGCCATTCAGAACCGGTTTTTTAACGGTTTATAATAACCGGTTTGTAATTTTTAATATTGATTAAAATCACATTTCATTTTTCCTGAGAATTTTCTTCTATTTAGGTAAATACCTGTCACTAAAATTTTGAACGGTATAAGTTGTAAACTTATAAAATAATTCGCTAAGTCAACAAAATAAATTGTTTATAAGCACAAAGAATTTAGCTGTATTTTCAGAGTTTGGATAATGCCGTCTGATAAACATGGAGAATAACGAATCTTTTAATAAGTGTAGTCAAATCATTTGATAGTCCCATCTCGAAGTGAAAAAGAAACCTGGTTAGAGACGTTTTCAAACTGTTTTTTTAAACATATGATTTTGATTTTGAAAGATTTTTTTTTTAAATCAGTTAATAACCGATTTTGATTAGATAGTTTGATCAGTTAGATAGTTTCACTTGTTACTGAAACTGACTGTAATCTAATTTTTTGGTGTTTTTTTAGTTTTTTATAAGCTACGTAGGCTTATCACCGCTTCAAACAACTTAAAAGTGCTATACGTTACGTAAAACTGAATTTTTTGAACTAACTAAAAAAAAATTCCTCAATAGTAAAAATAAAATGAGATGGTATCAAAAAACGCGGTTAAAAGCAGTATCTACTAAGGCATTGTAACGTGTCAGAAACGTGTATGAAACCATTTCAAATTTTTTTTGATTTTTAAACTAAGGTTTTGTATCGGTTTTAAAACCTATTTGAAACCAAAAATTGCTACTTGGGCGTTATTATCATGAGGTGCAGATAACTTATTTGAACCCATTTCATTTACTATAATAATTTGACCAAGGGGTTGGTCCCAAGCACCAAATTATATAAAAACACGAATATTTTTATGAAAAATTAGATGATTAAGGGTTCGTCTGATACCATTCCATACGTTAGTTTTGATGCCAAATCCCACTAGAAGCATGATGATTGAAAAAAATTTCGAGCCCCGAAAAAGTTTGCAAATAATTTGCTGATTTTTGGGATAATACACGTATACCATTTCATCTGGAGTAAAGTCGTGTATTTAATATTTTACTACGAGGGATTCGAATGCCCCTACTGATGTAACCAGATTTGGGTAGCTATCCGTAACTATATAGACAAAAATGTTGCGTGTGTAATTGCTCAGCATGGCATAGAGAATTAACATGTTAATTTTCATGATGATTGCAGCATTTTTAGAAAATAAACATTTGTATGGGAAAGTATTATTACGAATTTTACTCTACACAAGCATGCTGCTAGAAGCAGTGAACAGTGCAAATTAAGAAAAAAGTGAATTAGTGAGCAGGGAACGGGTGAAATTTTGTAAATTGCTGCAGAGATTAAATGTGTTGGAAAATAAAGTTTGTAATTTACAACGCTGAGTATGTTTTAACTGATAATTGTAAAATCCAGTACGAACCCGTATCAAACGCCTCAATTTCGTAGGATTTGGTGTCAGAGGTGGGATTATACAAATACCAGCAAAAATGAGATTAGTGGAGATCCACATTTATAAGTCATAGAAGTTAAGGGAAATGTTGCTGGACGATCACGAACAGCATCACCGACTTCAGAACCATCAGCAATGATGCTTGTTGAACCAACAGATCAAAATTTTCAGCCTTTCGAAAAGCAGCTATAAAGTAAGAAAGTCGGATCGAAACGTGAAACAAAAGGAACAATTGCTGATGTAGAAATTGGATTAACTAATATGGGTCAAAGAGAATGAAATAGAGAAACTGAAACCTGTGTTTAAGTCTTTTGTTACAACAACGAAAATACAAGAAATTGAAAACCAATGCGACAACCGTGTTGAAGAGAAAAAATCAAAAATCATGCAAGAAGTTGAAAGTAAAATTAAATAAGTCGATGCCAGTTTTGAGAGGTACGTCCCACGAACAAAAGAAAGCGGTTCACAGATTGCAAAATTAAAGGTGTCGATCAAGTCTGAAGCCAAGTGACATCAGAATTCAAGGAAGATGGTTCAAATACGGGAAGTTAGGTCACTACATACGGGAGTGTACGCAAAGAGAAGAAAACTGTTGAGAGGAACAGAGATCGGAAATACTAATAACTACAGAAGGTACAAGAAACTTTTAAGACAATATGGTCAAATCCTTGCTCTAAAATATAAAATTAGAAAACTGCGAGAAAAGGGTCCACGGCAAGAAAAAAGGAGGGACGAACTGGCTTAGCAAATGAAGCAGAGATCCTTGGTAAAGACCTTACAGAAGATACGTGTATGGTTATTGAGGGCCGGTCCGGCAGTGGAGTTGATTGCTAAAGCGAGAGAACGATCCAGAGAGAGAGAGAGAGTCGTGCAAACTGCAATGATTGCACGTTTTGGAATTGAGCAGGAGGTATACGAGAATACGACGAGGCACAGAAAGGATCCGAGACATAATAAGTCAATAGTGGAAACCATCCAGGAAGGCGAGAAACCACCGATTTGTCAAGCAGTAAGAGGCCACTAAAATAAAATAGCTGAACAACGACGACGAATACTCACGTAATCAGCGAAATAAATTGTTTTAATAATTTTCCCGAAGGAATGGTATCAGATGATACCTCAATCATCTAATTTTTCCCAATAATATTCATGTTTTTTCGTTCCTAAGTTCTCGGAATATTCCAATTATTATAGCAATTCAAATGGTTTCAAATAAATTATGTACATCATGACAGTAATCCGCTTCAAAATCAACTTAATGCCGAAATAATTTTACTTCGATGGATTGTGAAATATGCGAAAACAATTCATCGAAATTAATTATAATGGCGGGAAGGAGGGTTAATATTTGGAGCGGAAATGATCGACGGGTAATGGAGGTAATGGACCGGTAACTGGGGGTAATGGACGGTGGTATTGTTTGGGTGGGGGAGGGCGGTTACATCTTGGGGACCTCCCTTTTTACACATAGCATTCAATTGCAAATTTTATATTTCTAAATGTAACTAAAACATCTAGGAAGTCAAAAATCGTAGATGGTCTAACTTAACTGACGTAATGACCACTTTATCTACCAGCTGGAATTGAATCACGATCTCCATGGGCGTCCAAATTTGAGTTCAAAAGATTTCCATGGTAATTATCGGGCATTGCCGGAGATTGTAAATTCGATAAAAATGAAAATAAAAAACAATCACTGAGGGGGGGGGGGGGGGGGGCATAAAATGCCACCTCAACTTTAAAAATTGTTTTTATTAAAAAACAATTAAAGGTTTAGTTTTATTAAAATGTTTACAAATCATTTTCCCTAGTTCATTATTGCCATAATTCGTTGTATCTATTTAAGTGGGGGGAAATCATGGTCCCTCTTAGCTGTCTACAGAGAACCATTATTTTAATTGAACTTAGTGCTTTCGATGCATCGATAGGCCAATTCCCGCCTATTTTTAGCATGCCAAGCTGTAGGATTAGTTAAATATGGTGCGGTAATAATCGCTGTATGTATGGGCTATGGTAGATCATGAAACATCATTACTAGAGCCGGTTTAGTAAATTGGCATCACTCGAGATATCTTCTACTTTTGTGGTAAACCTCCAATTTTAATGACTAATTGAACAAAATGCTTAGAGTAATTGTCAAATTTAAAAAAATGTTGAAAAATTCTTGCTCAATATGTGGGGTACATATCAATGTACTGTCCAGTAGCAGTTCGATCTTTGTAGTTACCAATGTCTTCTGCGTTATAAGCAGATTGAAAAAATTCAAAAAACATATTGGTTAAAATCTTTGGGTCACAAGACTTTTGATATTTAAATCACATCCAGGCTGAGGATTAACCATAACCATAAAGCAAATTATACATAAGAGGACTCATGTAGACTTTTCGAGGTTAATATATTTTACTATTGGCAATCTATATAAGTCTAACAAGAACAATGAACTATCAAATAACTATGCCGATATGTTTATAAGATTCGTATATATGGATTAAATATAGAAAAAAATTATACGTGTGTATATAAATTTATTAAAACTATAAAATAAGATTAACCTCAGAAAACCCTGCTTATAGAATTTGCACTACTTGATTTCTCTTATATATTTATTGCTCGATGCCATAACTGTTTGGATCTCGTTTAATTGTATCCTTTAGCTTGCAAATATAGCTTTTATAAATAGCATGGAAAACCACAAAAATAAAAATGAAGATGCTGAAACGGTTTTGGCTAAAGATTATTCTCAAAGACAAGCTGATATGGCTATAGCATTAAATGTTGATCTATCAACTGTTGTAAAACGTTTACAAAAAATCGGAATGGTTCAAAAAGCAACGGTTACCAAAGGCTCATAAAGAAAAGGTTTTTTACATATAGTTACTGGAAACGAAAAATGGATTTATTATGAGATTCCCAAATGCAAAAACTTTGGATTAAGCTGGTGACGCTGGTCCATCGCTACCAAAGCGAGATATTCATTGCAATAAGGCTATGCTCAGTATCTGGTGAGATCAAAAAGGTGTGATATATTATGAACTACTGGAATCAGGTGAAACTATCAATGGTGATGTCTACCAATGAAAACTAATACGTTTGAAGCGCGCTATAGAGGAAATAAAATATATTTAAAAAAAACTTTTTAAAAAACCACGCTTATATTTAAAGGCTCTAAAAAGTAGATAAAAAAGGATTTGAAAAGTAAAAAATAAAATTTTTCTTCCTTACTTCTATGAAAGTATATTTATAACAAGTAGTAACTTGAAATTAATATGACTAAAAATATAGGCGTGGAGCGCTCCTTTACGGCATTAGTAATTTAAGACTACTAGACACATGAAGTAAAGTCTTTTAGTAACACTAATGGAACAGTCTATTCTGAGGTATCCTAAGAATAGATTTTTTGGTGTAGCATTTCAGTATTAACGTAAAAATGATATATTGAGAGATACGAGTAGTATATACATTCAGAAAGAGCGCTTCACGCTTATATTTTTAGGCATATTAATTTTAACTACCACTTGTTATAAATATACTTTCATAGAAGTAAGGAAGAACATTTTTATTTTTTACTTTTCAAAGCCTTTTTTATCTACTTTTTAGAGCCTTTAAATATAAGCGTGGTTTTTTAAAAAGTTTTTTTAAATATATTTTATTATCTACTTTTTATTCATCGAAGTTTGCAATCAATTTTTCGAAAAATTCGAATTTGTCAGGAAGTTGCAAAATGATAGCTGGTATATCTATCTTTGGACCTTACATTTTAGAGTGCGGTCCGAGAGCACTATGTAATATGATTGTTTTTTATTATAGCCAACTTTTATTAGTCTTTGTCAATATGTGTTTTTTTTTGCCAGTTATTCGTGCCCCACAGTAGTCTCACCATTTCTTCCAATGCCTCATTATTACATGGCATCTTTCCTGTTAATTTTAGACAAAGGCCTTGAAAAAAAAGGTGGATTTTTAAAAAGTTTTTATGAATATACATACCTTGATAGGAGTAAGCAAGAATTTATTTTTATTTTTTAAAATCCAAAAATGCTAGAATCTTGTATTGTCATCGGAGTTAAGCCTGCATGCAAAATTTCAGCTCAATTGGACTATCGCAAGTGGTTGAAAAATTGATTACAAAATTTGACGGTACAAACAGACACACAGAGTGAGCTAATATAAAACGGTAAAAACGTTAAAACGGCCAGAACGGGTGAATAGACACATTAAATTAAATTTTCAGTACGACAATGCAAAACCACTTATTGCAAACATGGTCAAAAATGATTTAAAATGACAGGACTGGGCTGGTTTCCGTATTCACTAGGCAAAGCTCTTTCAGATTACTACTTGTTTCGGTCAATGCAGTCCTCCCTTTCTGCGGAGATCGGAAATCGGCTTATTGATTAGATCGCATCGCAAGACCAGGATTTTTTCCAGGGGAAAGTTGTAGCTGCAGATAGAGCACACTTTCAATAAATAGTTCTTTCATTTCCTAAACAAGCAAATGTGTTTTTTTTAATAAAAAAGACAGAGTTATATTCACACAGTTAATATTAGAAGAGCTTTTGCCGATATTTTAGAAAAACTCGATTATATTATCTTACCGTTCATGGGGTGTGGGAAAATTTGACTATTTTCAATTATCCAAACACAATACTACTCTTAATGCATGCTGGAAGATCATCTAGCCAGATGTAATGAATCAGAGATTTACAGTGCCATCAACCAAATTCTCTATTCAAACATCATCGATCAGATTCATTCTCTCGGCAGAGACGGATTCGAAGATGTTGGGGTGTAGAGGTATTTTTTGAAGATAAGAAAATGTCAAATGCCAAGCTCCTATAGTTGTGTCTGTGTAAATGTTCTTTATGAACATAAATCCTGATACAGACCGAGCAGTAGCACTAACATCTAACAAACGAACAATTCTGTTGCAATTTAACATAATCACTTAAGCCGAGATAAGTGGTTATGTTGAACTATAGTCTAATCGATAGTATTTCGCGTTTTTGCTTTTCCTTCAATGTTTCATCAAAATCCGAGTATTTATTTGATTTTTGACCGAAATATAAGCAAAAAACAAAACCAATTATGTTTGTTATAGATGTTTGGTATTTATTGAAAACCACTGAAATGATAATTTTTGATATTGCAGCGTGAAATAAGTGATATTTAAAACAATATTTTTATTTGTAAAATCATAAATAAATTTAGAATAAACACTTATCTTGAAATAAGTTTTTATTTTGAATTTAAATTTGCGCTTGGTAAACCGATTGCGAACAATTGCTTGAAGGATAACATGGATCCAAAAAAAGTTTAGTTGTCCCATAACTTTTTCACAAATAAATTTAAAATTTAAAATTAGTTTCTGAAAAGAAGCTAAGAAATAGATAAGTGTTTTTTTTGAATTGCCGCAGAATTAAACAATCTAACAAACGAAAAATTAAAAGTGCACTCATGCAATATGAAAAACAATATAAAAAAATACGCGAAGGCGTACACAAAATATTGATTATGAATTTGTCAACGGCTTCTATTAAAAAAAAAATAGAAAAAAAAATCAATTCTGAAACATATAATTCCACTACAGCCGATAAAGTAATGCGGACAACACAAATCACCGCCATTGATGAAACGTCTATCAGTGATCCCGATAGTGATGTAATAAATGTTCCAAAGAAAACTCGAGTCCGGGGGATATTGAAAGCTCGGATGAGGATTTAATTTAATATCAATATTAAGCACAATGAATTTAGCAGTTGAATTGCAACCACGATTTCGATTAACACGATTATCCGTGGAACGGATCTACCGTGTAAATCGAGGGATGAGTGTATATAGATATAATATGATGAAATGAGTAAGACAAAACAAATTTCATACATTAAAAGAAACAAACAAGTAATAAATCTTTAAAAATTATATAAAATAATTTATCTAACTGCATAATCACTATCCAAATACTTTCGAGCTCGCAATTAGTCTCGCCTATCGAATTTTCCGGTGAAATACTGTAAAAGAAAATGCCACGTTTTTATTTTATACCAATCTTGAGTATTGTTCTGCATATAAAAGTAACGTTTATAAAAAATTCACATATGTACTCGTGTATGTATAGACAGATAGATACAGTGCATGCATTATTTAACTCAGGACAAACAATTTTCTTATATGTAAACCAAAGACGATGAAAATGTATATATAAAATTTTTTTTCCTGTTTTAATATTTTCACCGTTTTTGGTTCACATTTTCACAACAATGAGATTTTCTTTACGTTTTTTTGTTTTGCTTTTAGTGCAATTCACAATCGAATGTGCTAACATAATCCAACAACAGTATAATATAACATAACATAATATCCTTTTATTTTTAAAATATTTAACACAAAGTGGGGATATACGCGAGTCACACATATGGTTTTTCATACTTGTGGTGCGAGACAAGTGTATATAGATTCTAAGGGTTGTAATTTAATTTTAAAAATTCATTGTTTTGTTCATTTCATTATTTTATACACATTTATATTATAAAAGGAGGCACATTTTGTGGACCGCATCATATATACATGATTTTATGTGAACGACATGTAATTTATACGTATACGGTGGTGTGTACACCATTCAATACATAGCGTAGTATTAAATCAATAGAGATTTGATATCATTTTTTGATCAGATTTTTTTTTTTTTTGGATGGACGCATTGCAGTTTTATGGTGAATACACTGCACGTAACCAATATATAACAAAGTGATGACGTTCTATTCACAAAATTTATTGCCATAATGATAATCCACAAAAATAATAATTAATAAAATATAAATAAAATGAATATACAAATAGGTGTAACATACCTTGAATCGAATTTTGTACCATCGGTAAGTGTGCCCACATAGTGCATTGTTAACATGTCACCGGGTTTTGACTTAGATGTACATCCTTCTGGTAAATTTATTACATCTACTTTAAAATTTGAATTACAGCTAACGATGACAAAAAGGCACGATATAATTGCGATTGTTGATTTCATCTGGAAAATACAAAAATAAACGAGTTAATTAATTAATATCGGATGTCAGGTAGTATAACCTAAAAATTCATGATTCGAAAAATGCATTACCCAAACACTACTATGTTATGAAAATTCCAGTGTTTATAAACTATGATACACTGTTAAAAAAAATCTACTTTCATTTGCGTTATCTTTTGAAATAAAGGGTTATCCAATTCAAGCTTGATAAAGTAAACTTAAAAAAAACACACAAAATATTCGGAATGTATTGTAATTTTTATTTCATTTTACAGATTGATCCTTGCCATTTTTAGTTAAACAAGATATCATTCAAATGTCCTCCACGGGACTTCTTACAGGCCTTGATTCTTTTGAGGTAATTTTCAATGACTTTTCGGCACATTTCGGGCGGTATCTCGGCCATTACCTTACGAATATTAGTTTTCAATTCGTCAAGAGTTTGAGGATTGTTTGCGTAAACACGATCTTTCGCGTAGCCCCACAAAAAGAAATCCAAAGGCGTTAAATCACAGGATCTTGGAGGCCAATTGACATCAGCCAATCGCGAAATCAAACGTCCAGGAAATTTCTCTTGCAAAAGATCTCGATTTGCTCGTGTTACGTGACTGGTTGCTCCATCCTGCTGGAACCACATATCGTCAAGATCATAATCTTCGATTTTCGTAAAAAAATAATCGGTTAACATGCGGCCATAGCGCTCAGAATTGACGGTAACGGTTCGTCCATGGTTGTTCTCAAAAAAATACGGCCCAATCACACCACCAGACCACAATGCGCACCAAACAGTGACTTTTTCCGAGTGTAATGGCTTCTCTACAATCAATTGTGGATTTTCTGAGCCCCAAATTCTACAGTTTTGCTTATTAACGTATCCACCAAGCGAAAAATGAGCTTCATCACTGAAGAAAATTTTGTTCGAAAAATCAGCATAAGCAAATTTAATAATTTTAACGCGTTGGTCGATTGTTAAATGCTCCATATTCTTAAATGGCAGAATGTCAACTAAATAAATGGCAGCGTACTTGACGTTTATTTTTGACAGATGTCGGTATACAGATTTCTACTTTATCAACCTCGAATTGGATAACCCTGTACTTGAGATGTACGATGGAAATTTCTGAATTTCTGAACTCTTGGAATAAATGGCTTTAACCAATTTCATTTTAAGCTTTTCGTTTTTCATAATAAAGGGTGATTTTTTTGTGGTTAGGATTTTCATGCATTAGTATTTGACAGATCACGCGGGATTTCAGACAAGGTGTCAAGGAGAAAGATGCTCAGTATGCTTTGACATTTCATAATGAATAGACTTACTAACGAGCAACGCTTGCAAATAATTGAATTATATTACAAAAATCAGTGTTCGGTTCGAAAAGTGTTTCGCGATTTACGTCCGATTTATGGTCTACATAATCGACCAAGTGAGCAAACAATTAATGCGATTGTGACCAAGTTTCGCACTCAGTTTACTTTATTGGACATTAAACCAACCACACGAATGCGTACAGTGCGTACAGAAGAGAATATTGCGTCTGTTTCTGAGAGTGTTGCTGAAGACCGTGAAATGTCGATTCGTCGCCGTTCGCAGCAATTGGGTTTGTGTTATTCGACGACATGGAAGATTTTACGCAAAGATCTTGGTGTAAAACCGTATAAAATACAGCTCCTGCAAGAACTGAAGCCGAACGATCTGCCACAACGTCGAATTTTCAGTGAATGGGCCCTAGAAAAGTTGGCAGAAAATCCGCTTTTTAAACGACAAATTTTGTTCAGCGATGAGGCTCATTTCTGGTTGAATGGCTACGTAAATAAGCAAAATTGCCACATTTGGAGTGAAGAGCAACCAGAAGCCGTTCAAGAACTGCCCATGCATCCCGAAAAATGCACTGTTTGGTGTGGTTTGTACGCTGGTGGAATCATTGGACCGTATTTTTTCAAAGATGCTGTTGGACGCAACGTTACGGTGAATGGCGATCGCTATCGTTCGATGCTAACAAACTTTTTGTTGCCAAAAATGGAAGAACTGAACTTAGTTGACATGTGGTTTCAACAAGATGGCGCTACATGCCACACAGCTCGCGATTCTATGGCCATTTTGAGGGAAAACTTCGGAGAACAATTCATCTCAAGAAATGGCCCGGTAAGTTGGCCACCAAGATCATGCGATTTGACGCCTTTAGACAATTTTTTGTGGGGCTACGTCAAGTCTAAAGTCTACAGAAATAAGCCAGCAACTATTCCAGTTTTGGAAGACAACATTTCCGAAGAAATTCGGGCTATTCCGGCCGAAATGCTCGAAAAAGTTGCCCAAAATTGGACTTTCCGAATGGACCACCTAAGACGCAGCCGCGGTCAACATTTAAATGAAATTATCTTCAAAAAGTAAATGTCATAGACCAATCTAACGTTTCAAATAAAGAACCGATGAGATTTTGCAAATTGTATGCGTTTTTTTTTAAAAAAAAGTTCTCAAGCTCTTAAAAAATCACCCGTTACATTTATCAATAAATAATTTGTTTGTAATTTATTTATTGCTGGCGGGTGCTGCCATTAACACTATTAATATAAACGTTTAATAGAAAGTCAACTTTGTGCTGTTGTCACTTGGTTTTTACTCCAAGGAATTTAAGTATTTTGGTGCTTAAGTTCCGACGGTTATGATCTAAAACTAGGTCCTCTCTACCACTTGCACTTGATAATATTGTAATGCGATATTAATTTAGTAATGATATCTATTGATAAAACTTTTATGTTTCTTTTTTGTTAAGTTGGTATCTCCCTACTGAATGAAAGGAATGAAATCGTTTACCACCCCAAGACAAATATAGTGGCCTTTCGAGGTTTGAACATGATTCAAAACTGATAGTCTTATACGAATCTGATTAGTGTGACAACTGAAAAATTTTTGTACTCACTTTTGTAAGGCTCGGTATATATTGGATAATTTTACACAGACGTCGTTAATTGTTTTACTATTTACAGTCAATCACAAAAGTCTACATACACAACCAAATGTTCGCAAAATCGAGATAAATGAAACGAACTTATTAATTAAATAATTTATTTAAACAAAGAAAATTATTATTGTACAAAATTTTTTTAAAAATTTTCGAAAAACTCATATAAATGTATAAAATTTATGTCACAAAAGTCTACATACAGTAAATAAACACTAAAGGTTCATGTTCAGACACACTTAAGAACTAAAGAACTAAAATTAATCTTTAGTTGGGCCACCATTAGACACAATAAACGGTTGTAAATTGCAATATGTTCAAATATATTCGGTGATCCATATTACCTTCTATAAATACAAATTTTCCGACACCAGCTGCAATCATAAATCCCCAACCATTGCATTGTCATCGCCGTGTTTAACGGTTGGAAGCAAATATTTTGAGCCACGTCAGTACTTTGCACACAAATTCAGTGCCTTCATTACTACCTTGTAAACAGTTTTTTCTTTGGCACTCTTCTATTAAACTCTTCGTTTCGTAAAATACGACAAACTACGACGTCCCTTCGACGGGATCAACATCCTTACTAGTGCTATTCTGAATCTCAACCGCGATCTTTGGATTGAATGCCACATTTTTATTTAGATTTCGAACATCCCGTGCGTTAAGTTTTTTAGGACGCCCAGATCGTTGTTTATTTTGAATACTCTCTGTTATCCATATATATCACATTATATTGTTTGTATCGTTGCTTGACTTTTACTAATAATTTTAGATTTTTCGTTATAACTCTTATTCTGTTCCCGTAGATTTATTATTAAATTTCGTATTTCGATGACACTTTCGTTCGACACACCATTTTTTAATGCCAAAGACGAAAAATAGTTCTTACTCAAGACGAATGCAAAGTTAACACTGAAAGTGTCGATAGACGTGCCTAGGTATTTTTATAAAAAAAGATAACGGTACTTTGCAATAATTCGAGAATAAATTGAAACGTGCAACAGTGTGTAGACTTTTGTGATATAAATTTTATGAATTTTTTGAAAACTATTTTTTTTTTTTAATTTTTTTTTGTCCAATAATAATTTTATTTGTTGAAATTACTATTACAATATTTAGTTCTTTTCATTTATCTCGATTTTTTAGTGGTGTATGTAGACTTTTGTGACTGACTGTATACAAATTATTTGTCCATAAGATAATAAATTTGAATTCATAGACTGGTAAAAGAAGTTTTCTATGGGATTTCTTGAAGACATTTTTCAAAATTTGTTACTGTAAAGGTTCAGTTACACTTCCTTTCATGCACATTCGAATAGCTATTGTGAGCAGTTATTACATTACAATCTAAATAACGTTTGTAGAATGATTTTTTACAAAAAAATAACAAATAGAAGAAAATAGCAGAAATTGGTTAGACCATTCACTTAAAATGTAGCTGCTATAGCATGCCATAACAAGATAACATAGACCGGTTTCTAT
Organism: Nephrotoma appendiculata; assembly: GCA_947310385.1. NCBI lineage: Eukaryota > Metazoa > Arthropoda > Insecta > Diptera > Tipulidae > Nephrotoma > Nephrotoma appendiculata. Next base: position 171,877,621 of record OX371224.1, read on the forward strand.
GTTTGTTGGACTTGGGTCATTTAAGACCGAATATTTTTAACATGAAATATTAATAATATTGTATTCTGTTATAGATGTATATTTATTTCGTAGTTCATTTTGCCAATGCTCCGAATAATAGTTCCGGTTAAATTACTAAGAAACCACGCTCTGTGGGTGCGTTCGCACAAATACCTTTTCGCCCTACTTTATATTCAACGAGTCGAGTTGTTCAATTATAATAATGTTTAGAGCTTCCGTCGCTTTCTTACTCTCGGTTTGAATTTTGTGATGTATTCAGACTATTCATTCTGACAAGTGAAGAGTTATTTCACTTTATGCGACATTCTCTATTTCTTCTAAAATTTTGTAATCAACCATTGGCATGATTTGTTTTATGATAACCAAATAATAGGAAACGATGCGAGTTCTTAACTGTTTCCTGTATGCCGTACCGACTGGTGAACGCGACTTTATGATATCCTGGGGTTTTAAATTAAGACCTTTGTCGGTATGAATGGGCTTCTGGTACTCGAAAGAGGAAGGATACGTCGTCTCTACGACCAATGCAACCAGAGAAAACATTTACTCCTCAAACGGAAAGTTCAGCATCGAAAACCGAGTTCAAGCCGATTTAACTTTCTCTAGCACGTCAGACAAAAAATTGATAATACATAAACGTTCGATAAATATCAAGTTAAATAAAAGTGCTATGAATCTTAACCTCTGTGATATGAAAATCTCTATTTATTATCACATTAAAATAGCCTGTGACGAAACAATATTGTCAATTTCAACTGATCCTCGTTCATATATTAAGATACATCTGTCTGGTCATTATATTGGAGGTCTGCTTGATAGTGGGACATCGATCAGTATTCTCAGACATAATTCCTTAAACCTTCTGAGGCCAAAGAAGTGTTGAATTCTGAAGTCAAATCTGGTGGATGGTATGCACCCGCGACCTATAATAAGCAGCCACATCATTCGCAACGGCATGATTTGGGCTTTAAAACTCTCACCAAACGTTATGTTGTATTTCTAAACACTCTACTTGTATTTCTAAACATTTCGTGTTATTGAAACTCGTTGGCAAACGGTTAAAATAAGTTGGACTAACCTTAAATATTTCGAAAAGCAAATTCTTCGTGAGAGAAATCATATAATTGGATATTGTTGTGGGAAATGGAGGTTTAAAACGGATCCGGATACTTGGTTTTCCAATACCGAACTCCCTTAAACAGATCCGTCGTCTATTAGGAATGAGTAGGTATCAACAGTTTATTTCAAATTATGCAGAAATCACCACTCCGGCCACAAACTTGCTGATGAAATTTTTGAAATTTGTCTGGACTCATTAGTCACTACTTGCGTTCCAAAAACTCAAATACGTGCCCACCACTACACCCATATTTGTCAAACCAAATTTCTCAAAACATTTCCTTATTAGGTATGATGGCTGTAACTGTGGTATTGTATTATACCAGAAGGATGAGGAGAGCAATGAACGACCCCTATCACTTGTATGTCTAAAAAATAAGTCAAGCACAACCGATTTACTCAACCACAAAGCTATAGAGTGTTTAGCTCATGCGGTTCATTAAGCGAAAAAACGTTTTCCTTTTATTAAAGGATACCGCTGCTCGATTATCACTGACCACTCTAGTGTCAAGTGGCCGAGCCTTAAGCTTCCAGCGTTTGATTCCATCTCACGTATCTATAGTGAATCAACATCGGTATTAACATCGGAAATAGACTTAAAATGAGTGGCTTCCTACGACGCTGGATACGTGCAACTCCGGAATAAATTATTGGCTGATCCTTCTAGTAATTCTGTATTTAAGGTCAAAAATGAACGAATTCTTGCTTACGGACGTATTGATCAAAACCTTAGAACGTACACGCCACGCCGCCTTTGCTATATACACATGGGCCCATACCCCAAGTCTCGAGCGGGAAATATCTTTTTCATAGTTATTCTGGATCTTGCACTAAATCCGTCTTATTAAAACCTTTAAAATCTAGAACAGAGTGTTCCACTAAGACCGCCTATTTCGAATTTAGTGACATTTTTCTGTGCCGACAATACAGCGTTTTTTGCAACTGTCATTTGTTAACGTTAAGGTTTAGAATTACACGGACGCTAATAAATGGTGAAGTGAATGGTGGGTGATTTTTAGAAGAAAATCATCCTCTACGATGAGGCGCATTTCAAACTCGATGCTTATGTCAAGAAACAGAATTGTCGTATTTAGAGAGCTGAGAATCCAAGAATGATCTTTAAACGTCCCACATGCATCCACAACGAGCTACTATAAGGGACGCAGGCGGAGTGACAACGGTCATTGTTACCGTGAGAGGATAAATAACTTCTCCTGGCCTTATCGAAGACATGTGGTTTCAACATGACGGTGCAGCCTCTCACACAGCTAATGAAACAATGGAATTGTTGAAGACGAAATTCGAAAGTAGAGTTTTCTCGCGCCACTGTGATGTAAATCGGCCACCAAGATCAAGCGATTTTACGCCGTTGGATTCTTTCTTTGGGGTTTATTGAACAAGCTGAATTGAAGGACAATATTCCTGAATTGAAGCCGACACTAAGTCAAAATGTCATCAAAAATCTGTCTAAAGGACCAACTAGTGCCATCAGTCACGAGGCGGTCATTTATCGAATATTGTGTTCCATGCATAACGTCTACACTCTTTACTACAATATAAACATCAGAACTTTTAAAACAAACACGGAATTCAATTTACAGAGAATTACAAAGATTTTCGGCTTTTTTATAAACAAAAATTATTTAATATGACATTCACAATGTTTGCGACTTTTCGAACCAGCAAAAAAGAGGCGATTTACTCATAATATACTACCGCAAAAAGTAGAAAATTAATTCCCTCCCCCTCCCCACTTTTAAACCCCAGAGTCATTGTGTAAAGTACACACAAACCCTGACAAAATGACGAATTTAAACTTTTAAAATTTATTAGAGTTAGAATTTATTTTTATAATTAGTGTGGGCATAATGCACACACATAATGAATCATGAGAGTCTCCTAAAGTTCTGATTTGTTGTTGAGAAAATTCGCTAAATCGATGTGTTCTTGTTTTATACTATAGGTATAAAGCAAGATGTAAATTTTTGCAGTTTTGTCGTTGTAACCTGATGAGTACACCAACATTTTATCAGTACGAACTTGAGGAGGTTCTCAATTTTTTATCAGGGTTGTGTTTACTTTACACAATGACTCTGGGGGTTTAATTAATTTTCTACTTTTTGCGGTAGCATATTATGAGTAAATGGCCTCTTTTATTGCTGGCTCGAAAAGTCGCAAACATTGTGAATGTCATAGTAAATAATATTTGTTTATAAAAAAGCCGATAATCTTTAAATTAGTGGTTTAGTATAAAATAAGGGTTTAAATTAGCAATAAAAAATCTATTACGACTTAGTTTGAAGAAACAAAGAAATTCAAACGAAATATTATATAGTGTGGAATGGGCTATTAGGGCTTATACAGGCAAAAGCAAAGAAAGAAACTAATTTTCGTCGTCTTGTTTGTCTTTAAATGAGACTGTGCTGTAACACTGGTAAAATTTAACCTAGCACCGTCTCATTGATTCTCTCACATAAGTGTATGCGTGTATTTATAATTTTCCTTCTAATCTTTATGATTTTTTTTTTTCATACAAGAGATATAGATAATCTAATTATTTATAGTCTAGATTTTACGAATCAAAATAAGGATTCATTAGTCTCATACCAAATGAAAACACAACAAGACAAAATCCTTGTTACTCGACTACGCACCACACGTAATATTGGATTCATTTTATTCATCTGCCAACCCCTTTTAAGGTTCCCTTTCTCTTTTCAAAATTGAGCCTTTACGGATCAAATTTCTAACGGTTGCAGTTTTTGAGTTGAAAAAAAACAATCAAATTTAAGATAAAAACACGGTACAACTATATGTATAGCGTTTGAGATAAATGTTGTTCGATATTTTTTTATATCGCGCAAAACTCTTCAATTATGGAATACCTCTATAAACCGTAAAATACTTTTATGCTATGCAATCAACAAGTAAATCAAGAATGCTTGAGAATCTGTTAAGTACGCACGCACCTCTTATCAAAACTAAATTATATTTATAAGTAATTTTCTTATAAATTTGCGGTGAATTTACGACAAGTGTTGCACATCACATCATATTTAATGCCAATATTATTTATGATATATCCGTCCTATAAATAAAGAAAAATTTGGGGCGCAACGTCATTTCAAGAATTTCGATTTTATATTTTTGTATAGTCGCGTGGTGTGTGTATGCGATTCGGCACCAGTGTTGTGCCGTATTGTCTACACCGCGTGTAAAATCGGGTCGACAATGTAGAGAATGTTGTCTCGAAAATTATTATTTCTGTTTGAAATCATCAAAATTCTATGAGCCCATTCTAACCCCAAGTTATTATACTATGTGTTGCATTAATATTTGTGCTCATGAAAAAATTATTTTAGTTATGTTTCCTAGATTATAAAACTCATGTAGTTTTTTTTTTTTTTAAATTTTTTATCACAATGTAATTAATTATTAAATTACGTTTCATTTGGCATACAATTTCTAAAAAAATTATCAGGATTTACGTATAAAAAAACGAATTTACTCTGTTGCAAAAGTAATTGTGTACAAATTATTGTTGCAAAAGTATTTGTGTTGGGACAGTTTTAATAAAAAACGTTACTAATTTATATTATGTTGTTGATTTTATTTAAATTTAATATTTAGTCTGCCCACCGTTATTTAATATGACCTCATTTAGTCTTCTGGGTATGCTGTCAAATAATTTGGAAATAAATTCTAGAGGTATTTTACTCCACACCTCAACAATCTCATCCCATAACTCCTGCTTGCTTCGTCCAACTCTATATGGTATATTTCGTTTTACATAAGCCCAAACATTTTCTATAATATTTAAATCCGGGCTTTGCGGTGGCCAATTTATGCGTTGTTGGTCTAAATCATTTAAAAACTTGGTCACAATAAATGCTTTATGGGCAGGGGCATTGTCGTGCTGAAGAATAAAGTCAAGCCCAATTATTTTTGAACCAGCTACCAATGCTACATCATTCAGCAGTTCCAAATAGGTCATTTGGTTCATTTTCCCAGACACCATTGCTAGTGGTCCTATTCCAAGGTTGGTTATACAACCCCAAACCATAAGACTTCCTCCACCGCCTTGACGTTGTGTAGCATAAACACGACGTTTGTTTACCTTTTCTGGCTCCGAATAATAAAATTTGCGACCCCAAGATCTGTCTAACGATACCGAAGATTCGTCAGTAAACAACACGTTTCTCCTCAATTCGGGGGGCTTGTTCATATGCTGCTTTGCGAACAACAGCCGTTTTATTTTATTTTGTTTAGAAATATAAAACTTTTTGGTGCATGTATAGGCCTGTACCCCAGCTTCTTTTAAACAACGAGAAATTGTGGAATGGTGTATTTGGAGTTCTTTGTTATCCTTTAAAGTTTTAGCGAGACCTCGTTGACTTAAATGTGCATTTGTAAGCATACATCGAGTGATGTAAGCATTTTCTCTGGCATTAGTTATTCTTGGTCGTTGGCGTACTCCGATATTTTGCACCGTTCCGCAAATATTTTGCTTCCGAACTTGATACCAAATGGTATTTTTATGGCACTTGTACTTTTTCGCCAGTTCTTCGGCTGAGATTCCCAAATTATATTCTGCCGCAATTGCAGATCGGGTTTCAATACTCAGTTCGCGGGTTTTTGGCATATTGTCACGATTTTTAATGCTCACAATTCAATGAAACTTGCAAAACTATTTGAAAACGTGTATTTTTGAAAAACAAATGCTGAAACAGTTATTTCAATACACCATTTGTTGATTTTTTTTTTAGAATTTTGCTAACACAAATACTTTTGCAACATTAATTTGTAACACAATTACTTTTGCAACAGAGTAAATTCGTTTTTTTATACGTAAATCCTGATAATTTTTTTAGAAATTGTATGCCAAATGAAACGTAATTTAATAATTAATTACATTGTGATAAAATATATAAAAAAAAAAAATTACATGAGTTTTATAATCTAGGAAACATAAATAAAATATTTTTTTCATGAGCACAAATATTAATGCAACACATAGTATATGGTAATGAAGCACATTTATGTAAATGTTAACGTTAAAGTGCGAAATTGGTCACCTAAATACCATTGTCTCACAGGATATTTCAAGAAATATTTTTCCCCTTTTATTTAAAATTTAGGAGCATAGTGCCAGGGAGTTGATTTTCTCAGAGTGACCAATCCATCTCCACTTATGCTTTCTTATTTCGATTCCAATGACTAGTTGATTCGTATGCCAAAGAACCTCAACATTGGACCAGAAGCAGCTCAGTATTTTTCTAACGCATTTATTTACAAAGTTTCTTATTGCTGATTTTATGTGTATACGCTTCTAGATTTTGCAACCGTATACAGTCACCCTGATTTCGCACACGAATTGAACATTCTTAGCTTGATGTTGCGGGGCAGAACAGATGTGTACCTGAATTTGGTGTAACATGTTGAATGTTGTTCTGGCTTTGTTGATTTGTTTCTTTCATCTATGCCACCCGTTTTCGCAAGAGTACAACCAAGGTGTTTTTGGTTGATATATTGGTGTGGATTTTGGTGTGTTTAGCCTCAACCAACTTGTTTCTTTCTTAATTTCGGGTATTGATTGTCGTTGAAATTCTATGTAGGATGACCATTGCTATAACTTTATGGTTATATTGAGGCGGGGCATATCCTGCCAATTTTTGAATTCTTTGAAATCACAAGCCATTGATAAAATGAATGACATCGTTAATTTCCCGCTCCGTTGGTAGATGGGTGTTAACGCAGGTTCATTATTAACGTGAGTTGTTAATTCGAAGATTTGTGTGTCGTGGCGTTGTTTACGAAATATTCCTTCCATCTCTTCAATTGTGCTTCATCTGTTGTTAGGCATCCCTTATTGTTAGGATATTGGTGAATTTCTAGTTGCCCGTCGCACGCATTGATTTTTTTAAGGAACACAAGTTTCGGGTTGCTTCAGCCTCTCCTTCTGTCTTGAGAATGTTTTCATTGTATTGCCTACGGCCACTTCTTGCCATTTTCTTTATTCTAATGCCGCATCTTCGTATTGACATTTTAGCTCCAACGTATTTTGTATTCGAGCTCCAACGTGTTTTGTAGATTTGCAACTTGAGTTGCCAGCGTTCTACAGTTTGCTTCCAAATTTTATCACTGATCTCAGGGTTTGCGTCTGAATTCTTGATACACATCCGAGTGTATTGGTAGCTATTTCGATATAGGCTTGACATCCTACAATTTCTTGTTGATCATTACGTGATCTTTGGTTCGTTGTTCTGCCATCAGGTGATGTCCATGTGTATTTGTGTATAATTTTTTGTGGGAATTTACTTACTCAGTAATGCTTGTTTACCCCTGTTGGTTGTCCGGTCGATGTTATCTGTTTTAATTCTCGCATTAAAATTTCCTCCTTGTATCAACTTGACCATTTTCTGTGAACTCTTGTTATTGTGGTTTGTAGTTGTTCATAGAACCATTCCTTAGTTGTTCCATCTCATTTCACTGAGGCCGAGAATTTCGATTTTGTAACGTTTAATTTCTTTCTCTAATTGCGCTTGCCTTGATGCTTCTGTTTGAGTTTTTATGTTCTGATTCGTGTCCGTACACGATAGCCGAGGGTCGATATTTATTGGTTCTCTAGTCATTTTGATTTCGGATCATTAAATGATTTATCCAAACGTAGCTAGCACTAAGCTCTTCTGAGCAAGGTATACTAATACGCCGAGCGGGGGCGAACTTTTGTTCCATTCCATTATTCACTTTTTTATAATGTTCCCAAGCGATGGTCCAAATTTGTACTAATCCAAGCAACGATTGCTTGATGTTGGCGATGAAGTTTTTGTTGTTTTATCTAACTCTGCCACTCACCCCCAATTTCAAGCAAGACAACTCCTGTGAAAAGGGATCAGGAAAAATCAACATCGATGGATAACCAATTGGTGAATGAATCGTACAATTGTAATCCTAGGCTAACTTTACAATTCTGGTAGTAACGTATCCAATAAGTTTTGTAGTAACCCTAACTACGTTGCTCAAGAAACAGACTTTTAAAATCAGAAATGAAGTATTCGTTTCGATAATGTTCATGACAAACTGCAAATTTGGAACAGCGAATTTCTTTTAAACTTTCTTTATGATAATCGATTTAACTCTGGAACGATTGCAAACCAACATTTTATTTGATTTCGTTACAAAACTAACTCGATTTGAACCAGAATGAAAGTTATTAATTTATAAAGTCTGCTGGATACACAAAAAATATCTCCCATTTTTCGGATTCCTTTGCGAAGGATTAAATCACCGCCAATATAGAATTGGTACTACAAATCAGCAAACTAGACAGGATCGTGTAAACGCCTAAGGTAAAAACTGCAGGAGCTACCAATGTACGCTGAAGAAATGCCAACTATTTGTAAAATATTTTAATTTTATTTCACGAACGATTTCAATCTCACCTATTTGTTTTATAAAAATTAAAATTTAACTGTCATAATATATAGGTACCCCAACTTAAACTGGAAAACTGTAAATAACAGGTCGTCTGTGGTCTTATTTTGGCGTTCCCGGGAAATTGGTAATTAGGAAAGTATTTTGTTGTAATTACAAATTACATTATGTAATTCCCAAATGTATATTCTAGCAGACTGGGAATCATTCTTTTTTATGTAGATTTTTATAAACTAAAAACACGTGTAGCGACCTTATTAATGTTTAAAAACATACGTACGAATCGCAATTTCTAAACGCACAACTCCAACACAAAATATTTATTTTATCGCTATTTCTTATCAGCGTGACGTACTATATATACCGATATGAACTTTTTACCGAAAAGTGTATCTACACAAATTAACGAAAAGTGTTACTACTAAAAAGTATACATAGTAATGATTAAGTGTGGATTGGATAGCAAACCCTTACTACCATTTGATTGAAATATATGGTTTAAAGCTTCTCAAATACTGTTATCAGGCTCTAATTTGAACCAAAATGCCACGAGAAGAAGAAAGAAGCTCAATTTGTTGTTGATATATGAAAGGTTGGATCATATAGACTGAGGGGTTCATTTTTAACATCGACAGTCCATCGCTCGCTCTTGATGTATTCTTGGATAATATTTTAACTAATTTACGCTGCTACACATATTGCTCGTCTAAAATCAAACGATTGCAGTCTTGGATCTCCTTTGATCTTGCGCGACGTATTAATAAAAGGAATAAACTGCGGTCCAAGTTAAATAAGCGTCCTGATAATGTAGTACTTCGCGAAAGCTATAATAGAATGTGGTGTGGGTAACTGCAGGGAAACTTTCGAATTACAAAATGAAACTTGGTATACCGATTAAGCCCAATTTGTGCTAATTAGTGCTCACAGGAAAAAATTAGTGCTAGTCCAGGAGTCGAAAAAACGGGAAAAGAAAATTTAAATTTCGCCTGAAAGACGAAAAAAATAAAACCCAATTTCTAGAAAAAAAAAAAGAAATTATTTAAGCCTAATTTTAAAACTTCATAAAAGCAGCTCTACCGACGAAATTTGTGCTTATCATAGAAATATGATTTTTATAAATTTTCATTAATGAAACGAGAAAAAACAGAGTAGCCCCTAAAAGATACTATACTGAACATACAAAATACAGATGTATACCGTTCAATAATATTTTTGTTGACCAACAAATTAAAAATTGAAATAACTTATTATAAAACGAAAGCATAAGCATTTCAGATAGCATATTCCTGTCGCATGACAGGACGCATGTTCATTGCCATCCGAAAAATATATTGGCTGAATTTGTGCTAATCCAGAATCAGTCCAATTCCGTTGAACAACAAAGACCGTTGAATGAACAACTATCGGACTAAAAATGTTCTACAAACCAATGAAGTTGGCACTTCTAATTTTATATTCCTATCAGGTATGTTCATTGCCATCCGAAAAACATAGTGACTGAATTTGTGCTAATCCAGAATTGGCAAAATTCCAATAAACAAAAAACTTTGTTGTTCAACGGAATTGGGCCAATTCTGGATTAGCACAGTTTCAGCTTCTATATTTTTCGGAAGGCAATGAACATGCGTGACAGGAATATGCTGTTTGAAATGCTTATGCTTTGATTTTATAATAAGTTATTTCAATTTTTAATTTGTTGTTCAACAAAAATATTATTGAACGGTATACATCTGTATTTTGAATGTTCAATATAGTATCTTTTAGGGGCTACTCTGTTTTTTCTCGTTTCATTAATGAAAATTTATAAAAATCATATTTCTATGATAAGCACAAATTTCGTCGGTGGACCGCTTTTGTGAAGTTTTAAAATTAGGCTTAAATTATTTCTGTTTTTTTCTAGAAATATTTTGTTTTCCCGTTTTTTCGGCTCCTGGACTAGCACTAACTTTTTCCTGTGAGCACTAATTAGCACAAATTGGGCTTAATCGGTATACCAAGTTTCATTTTGTAATTCGAAAGTTTCCCTGCTGCAGTTACCCACACTAGAATGTGCACCATAATTAATGTAAATTACAAAAAAGAAAAGAAAAGCTATTATTCACTAGTCAAATCTATTTTAGCACAGAACGGAGAACTTCTTATGAGTGATCTAGAAATTGCTAATGAGTTTAATTGTTATTTTTCTACGTTTTTTATGACCCCAGTCACCAGTGTCTAAGTAGTTATAAAGCTTTTTGAATTATTTGTGCTTTAGAACCTAAATACTCAATTGATAACGTTGGCCTGAGTAACTATATATTAAAAGCCATTGCTAAACATATTAGTCCCGTTCTTGCACACATTTTCAACCTTTCCATTTGAGTTGCGAGTTGTACCCGATCGACTGAAAACAGCAATTATAATTTCCTTTTTCAAGAATGGTAACCGCCTTGATAAAGAAGGTAATTATAGATCTATTACCTTGTAGCCTGTAATCCTAAAAGTCCTTGAAAGGCAGTGAAAAACAGGATTTCCAGTTTTTTAGATCAAATGGGTGCGCTGAGTATTCATCAACATGGTTTTCGTCATGAATACTGAATCGGCCTTATTGGAATTCCTAAATACAATCAATATTTGTTTAAATAAAGGTAATAGCTGCGGTGCTTTATTTATTGATACAGCTAAAGCCTTCGATATGGTTGATCATACATAAGCTTTTGCTCACTATTATGTATGATACAGAGTTTAGGGAAGAGGCAAATAAGTAATTAGCATCGTATTTAGATGGTAAATTGGTGCGAGTTAAGATAAATGATAAGTTAAACGATCCATTTATTGACGTTGGTGCTCCCCAGGGTTCAATATTAGGCCCTCTTCTCATTTATACTAACACTGTGTTTAAATTGAATCTTCAGCAAACTTATTTGTCTATTTCGAACGGGCATTCGATAAAATATCAAGAAAAGCTGTTTAAACAGCATTGCTAAATCTCAGAATTCAAACAATCGAGAACCTTATCCGTGAATTATATAGAGATGCCGCCTACAGCGTCTGCTTTAAGGGCAAGCACAGCGACAATTTCACCATCTCCAACGGAGTCCGGCAAGGATTGTCCTCCCACTACACTTTGTTTTGGTTACTCTGGATCAGGTTCTGGCGCAATCCAAAATCGATGCACCAAACGGCATTCAAAGGCGCCTGAATAAAGGGCTCAACGATCTCGACTAAGCTGACGACATCAGTATGATGACTCACTCTATAACGCTGAAAATGTTGGCCTAAGGCTTAACTACTCAAAAACGAAGTTGCTGCGAATCGGAACGACCGATATGCTCCTCCTAGGAGCAATATCTTTTTTTTGTGTTTGTTTGCTTTTATTATATTGTAAACAAAAGTCGTCCACTGCATAGCCTCACACTTGGTTAACATCTCCGAGATTCTATTAATTTGTAATAGTGGCGCATATGTCAATTCAAGCATTAAAAGAATTTTTTTTTAATAACCCCAACCTTTAGACCAGAACCATTACTATAAAATTTGATCCCGATATCTACATCAAAAATACATTTTTGATGACCTTTTTTAGTAAAGGTTTGTTATTTACACATTTTCATTGCTACACTTTTTAGTAGTTACACTTTTCATTAATTTATGTAGTTACACTTTTTGGTAATTTATGGTGCACTTCGGTCCATATACAAATGCCATTTTTATACACAGTTTTCAAATAGAGGGTCACTATTCCCTGGATCATTTGATTTCCGGGGAAGGGGAATTTTGAAATCTTATTCCCGGGATCCCGGAAATTCCCGGGATATGTAATGGCCAATGTAATTTTTAATGAAATAATCGCCTTTATTCGATTTCAGTGGGCAAGTTTGGATCACGCCTTCCAGCACTTTAATTGCCAATTCGACGAGTTCCAAAGCAATGTGCAAATCACATACGACTTTGATATTATATTCAATTAGTAGATTAAATCCCAAGTCAATTAATGTCGGATGAATCCCGTCGATGAGGTTCAAAAACCGTTCAAGCATTGCGTCCATACTATTCCGTCATAAAAGTGTTTCGCATTGGTAAAAATTTAAAAAACTTTACAATGTTTCGAACAATTTCAATTGTCGCACTCAAGTCACTTCGAATGCGCATTTTGGCGTGATGTGATTTTTCAACAATGAGATCAGTTTCAGAGCACCCTTCATCAAGGTATTCCTCTTCATGATCTCTCTCTCTCTCTCTCTCTCTCTCTCTCTTTGGTTCTATATCACATCAAGGAATTTAGCCGCCTCAAATGAGGTTTCATAATCATATTTTCATTTCGAATATTGAGTGATTAATTCACTAATCCTAAACCAGCCGTGAAATTTCTTCCTTGTCATCACTACCGGGTGTCAAACCCGGGATCTCCGGTTCCTGAAGCAAGCATGAAGACCACTTTGCCACCGGCCCTTTTCGTGATCACTATCACTAATATCTTCTCTCTGTGGTTCTGGTTCCTCTGTTATATTGCTACGTTTCTTGTAAATGACATCCAAAATTGCCAGATTAATGTCATGATTATAGCAGAATTGATGCTAATATTATAACTCTCGTTCAACTATTATTATCACTGCCTTGCATCAAGAAGCTCAATGGTTTTTCCAGCGGTACAGCTTCCAAATATTCTGACTAGTTCCAAATATGTATGAGCAAGTATGTATAAACAAGTGAACTGTAAAACATATATAATAGGACAATTCTCAACTAAATTCTGTATTTGCCAATTCACAATTGATATGTTAAAAGACTCAGTGTTGTCAACGAATATGGGTGGTCTTTAACTCAAAATAATTCAAATAAGTATATAAAAAATTATTGGTTTTCGGTTTTCGCATTACAACTACAAGGTTTGACTTCTTGTGTTTTGATAGTTGTTTAAACGAAACTAGCCTTTAAAACAAATCCCGGGAAATACAAAAAAAAATCCCGGGAAACGGAAAATGGAAAACCAACCAAATTCCCAGGAATTCCTGGGTGGGATTTCCCGGGAGTGACCCTCTAGTTTCAAATCATTTGAATTTATAATTAAACGTCTCTAACACGTTGACGACCGAGGTGCTGCCCTAAGCTGGGGTGGCCACAAACCAGATGAGAAATTTGCACGAAATGATCTAATTGAAGCCTAATGGTAGAATAAATGTTTTATTTATTTGTTTCTTGGGGTTTGTGACGTCATTAATAGTATGTCGAATAAGCGAGTCGCCAGTTTTTTAGAACAAAATTTCGCTGCATATACTGCCGGCCGTACATATGCGTCCTATGGTCGTCAACGTGTTAATATTACGTGCAAAGTTCTTTCTGTTAAAAGTAAATCTTACATAATATTTCAAATATTCCAATGGCATAAACACATAAATTACAATTAATGAATTAAATTATTTCAATTTCAATTAACTACAAAACCCAAATGTTAATTTTGATCGTAACTTTCGTTACATTCCTCGGTTCTTGGTATTAAGGTAAACATTAGATTATAATTACGATAACCAAAAAAAAAATTGTCGTATTTTGGATGCCTGCATATGGATACCCACTATATAGGTACACATAATTAATAATGCAGTGGTCTTCATTGTCTAAATCTAAACAAACCTATAATTATTTAATAATGTTTCGTCGATTTTTTGTAATCGGATACCAAATCTATTATTTATGTATTTAAGATAATCATAACATCATTAAAGCGTATGCCACTTATTGCACAGTACTTTTCTACTTTGATAGTCATATTTCCATTTTTTATTTAAATATCGATTTTGGAAATGTACTTATTGCTTCTTATGTGTAGAATTAAATATTCTCATGGTATATTGAATTACTTCCTTATTAAAAATAATAAATCGACGTTGCGTTCATATGTAAAATGCGATAATGTTTTCCCAAGCAAAAAATTATTTCAAATTTTAAAATATCAAAAGGACCATTTGCCGTCTTAAGCACCCCCTCATAAACGTGCATCGTCACGATTAGAAAGTCATTACGATATAGGAATGATAACATAAAAATGCAAAAATTAGATATCGAAAATACTTAAAAAAATTTGTAAATTGTCAATAGATCTATGAAAGAACTGATGCGGTATCGTCCCAAATACTTTCACTTTATTTGTTGAGGCGTGCTGTGAATTCGATCCAAATATACATTTTTTTTTATGTACGATGGGTTTAAATTGTCACAATTGATTTGAATTTAATTACAATTTTTAATATAACAAAAAATAGCAAAACTAAGCGCAGTGAAAGTTGTTTTATTCGATTTTGGGCAAACGTGACGAAAATTGTAGCAACCGTTACGAAACTGTTTCAAATTGATATAAATTAATTGTCATGGTCATATAATGTTTATCGTCTTTTTAAAAATAGTATATGCAAGTTAAATATGCCAGCCACCAAAGTGATAAGAAACCGGAATATTTATCACTATACATATATTGTCTTGTAAATACATTTAATGTAATTTATTGTACATTCCTGAAAATAATACGTCTGTGCCTTTCAGTAAATTTGTAAATTTATGATCCGAATATTTTCACTATTTGGGTAAAGAAATGCAATTTTTGGTCTTGTTGTAACAAGCTCCACAAAAGAAGGCTTTCTCACAAATTTTATAACTCGATCGATCATCTTGCGGTTGGTTGCGTCTTGATCTAAATGACTTGGTGTGGTGCATTTTTTAGTCAATTTTATGTTATTTTGTTGGATTTATTCTTCAAGCTGTGCAGTTTTTCATTGCAAGTGACAATATCGTCATGAATCATGAAACTTTATCAACAGTGATACAGAAACGGTAATGTTTTCACGGATATTTTTACCAGTCAAAAATTAAACAAGTTCCAGTTTCTACACAAAATTTATGATCTAAACTCATTTTGCTGTTGAACTCAATAAACATAAAACAGGGCAAAGCTAAGGGCAATGAAAAATGAATGTTCATAGGAACAATTTTAACAGGCATGGGTAGCTTGTTGAATAAAACTGGAGCCATAATTGGAAAGAACCTTACAACCTTAAAAACATATAAGATATAGAGCAAGATCTTATTGTAATAAAATAAAGGTGCATGATGATGTATTTCTGCTACGTGATTATTGGTTTTAACTTTGAGAGATGCGTGCCCCTAACATGACAAACTATACAGAATCAATAAATCAGGGAAGCATGTTGCTTTTAGTAGAAATAATTTTAGCCATATATATGACCGACTGTGTCAAACGCTTTCGAAATATCAACAAAAAAGCTTCCAGAATATATTTTCTGATCTATCCCAGAGTTTAGAAATTCTAAAAATTCGATCAAGGTATTTTCTATTTTATACGCTTAGTTCGAAAACACAACTGTCCGTTGGATAAAATATTGTAGCGTTCAAGAAAATCGTTAATTCTTATTTTAACCAATTTTTCAACAATTTCTTAAAAAACTTACTTCATTAAAATTTACAGGAAATTAACGCATGGTCGGAAATTTCTAAGTGATCAATAGAGGATAAAACATTGTTATTCCCAGTAGCACGACACTTTATCTAAAACAACAATGCACCGAAAACGACAATTCGCCGAAGCAACAATTCACCGAAAACGACAATTCCTAGACAAACAGTTCAAAACGACAATTCCCCGTAAAACCAATTTACCGAAAACGACTATTTCTTTATACAACCTTCCGGTTGTTCCTTAAAAGGCGGAATTTAACTGAATAAAATAATAGAAGAAATAATCGTTATATTAGAAATTATTCTCTTTAATAATGGGATTGCATTAAAAACCGAAACCTTAAATTTCGGAAACGAAGAAAACTAAAAATCCGGGAACAAACATTTTGCAAAATATTGTAACAAAAATTACTAAAAAGGAAAATCTCGAAATTTAAAATATCTACTTAAATTTCTTTACAACAGCTCATTGGTTTTCAATATATTTTTAATTTAACTAACTGAACACTTCCAATTAGTGAATTTATGGTTCCATTTATAATTGGTAACAGCGTTAATTCTACATTCTCGTCATGTTTCTCGTGTGGAGTTTGGCTAGCCCCCATTGGGCACCTCCTCGGGTGGTGGGTATGGGAAAGCTCGTCAGGGGGTGATTAAGAACACACGTTCCTAATCCCACCAGGTTTTTTCGGGCAGCTCCACGGATTGTGGAAGAGGTGCAACTTGACACCTCGAAGGAGGCTCGTAGCAGGCAAACAGGCTGCAATACTCTCAAATATTACTACGGTGGCAAACTACGGGGTAAAACGAGGAGAAAACTCTCTTTGACAGAAGCAACATTCTTGGATGGACACCACTTTGCTAAAAAGAAAGATGAGATCCGTTAGAAAGTAAGCCCCGAAACTCTGAACACAAAGATTAAATCAGTTCGCCGAACTAGGATGGGGGATGTCCTGTTAGAACTTCGCCACAAAATATGCAGCAAGAACTAAAAAAACCACTCTAGAAATCAGAGACCTCGGCTGCCGAACAAAGAGACGTTCTCACACTCAAACATGATTTCAAAGTGTTGACAAAAGCGAATTCAAGGGAGCAGAAAATGGCATTCGTAGGAATTGAAAGTTTAGCGCCCTCATAATTGCTCAAAATAGGTCGGGTCAAAATAGGATGGATTTACACTAAAGTAACGAGGAAAAGCGTAGTCCTAATATGTCACGTTTCTTTTACATATGGACATTACCAGGAAAGCAAAAAATTGATTCTTTAGAAGACAAGGTTCGAGAAATGGAGGGCAGGCTCATCATTCCCAGATATTTTAGTGATACAGCTCTGGAGGGGGGCATGAATATGACGGACACCAGAAAACAGTATATCCTAGACATGTCAGATAGGCTAGGTGATGAACGAAAGCGGAGTGTCGACCTTCAGAAGACCCCACACAAGACCCCACACAAGACCCCACACAAGACCCCACACAAGACCCACAAGACCCCCCCCCCCTCCCCCCAAGAACGTACAGTGTACAGAGGGGCCCAGGACGGTCCACTTGCAGAAATCAACGAGCGATGTAGGATGGAATGTGATTTAGCTATCCCATCAAAATGGAAAGCATCGAAGCCGGAACAAATGCTGTACTGCAGAAAACTGGATAACCAGAAAATTTGCGAAGAGCACAATACGGTTAGGAAAACACGCACCAATGCCAAAAAAAGTAATTGAAGAGGTAAAAGAACTGCGGTCTACTGGTGATCTAAAGAAATCGCAAAATGTGGGATACAATGCCTATACACCTCAAATGGTTAGTCACAAGGACCAGAAGAAGAGATGATGCAGGAGAACGCGGACGGGAAGAATGCCGGATAGCCCAGCGTACGCTCAAAGCAAAAATCAATTATAATAAGCGCCGAAAATGGGAGGGTCGTAAGCGTAACGGAAACATGGAACCCTGGGGCTTAGGATACAAGATCAAGCACCCAGTCCTATAATTGAAACAAATGTGGCAAATTGTCAATTGCCTCCTTCCGTACCATCAAGAAAACGGCAGGTGCCCCTGCCCCGATAACTTTTTATAACGGAAGAACTACGAGAGGAAGCCTATTCGCTTAAAGTGGTCGGCCGACATCACCCAGAGGTAAGACGTACAAGCACTGTCCTAAAAAAGTAGTTTTCCCAAAGGTTTGGTAGCCCGTCAGCGTACAGACCGCCATGCATACTGGATACGATTGGGAAACTGCTAGAGCGCCTAGTGAAACCAGGTGAAAACCTTCAATAAGGCTCAGCAGGAAAATTATTTTTCTAGAAGGTATTGCTACTTGTGACCCTGGTTATGAAGAACACCTTCAATTCAGCAAGATGGTTAGATATACTATAAGCGCTACATGTTTTAAATACCCAAGTACATACTAAGTAAGAATCACACACAGCTATCTTCAAGATAAAGTTCATATTTTCGAAACCTATAGAGATAAAAGATGGTGCTGGTCAAGGATCCATTCTTGGCCCCGATTTTTGGAACATTTGTATGTTGGAATCCTACGAATGGATGCCGGATGGCACTTTTATGGGATACGCAGATGACATTGCGGCGGTAATTAGTAGTCACAACATTGGCGGGTACTAATTACCGCCGCAAAAATATTCGTGTACACAGAGACAACCGAATTTTTAAAAACGAGCTCAACTTTATTTATGATCAGAATGAATAACATTGGTCCCAAAGGAGGGAATCTGGATGATCTGATTAAAACTTGATATTAACGATCGTTTATATGAGGCCCAATCCAGGACAGGAACTGTACTGGAAAGCCAATGGCTTTAAGTTGCATAACGGTGCCGTGAAAATCCCTATCGAAGGTTTTACTGAAACGGATTGTGAAGACATCGACCTCCTTCCCCGCCTCCGTGGTGTTGGGAGTGAATGATTTGAATTCTAAAAAGGCCGAAAGAGAAACCATCAATCAGATTGGTAATTTTCCTAATAACTGTGTTAGAATCGAAGTCAATGGATACCAAGGATGTCTGAGTGCAACCTTCCAAATATTTAAAGTAATTCACAACAGGCTCAAAATCACTGCTAGAAAAACTTGTGCAAACATATTCGTAATGATTTTTGGGTCGTTAAAACGGCGATCCTCATATTTTATTTCTTGTTAAGATTAACAAATTGCCGAAACCTTTGTAAACTTTTGTAAAGTTGGTCAATCTGCTGAATTCACTGTAGGCGTTTGTTTCATAAATTTCGGAGAGCGCGGAGTACGTTACTACACCATGACGGCAATAACAAACTGTTTTCTGAGCAATGCAAAATTTCAAAGAAAAAGCATGCTGTTAGTATCTCAACATCGCTGCTACTATGTATTTAAGATGATGTTAAAATGAAGTGTCTATAGTAGATCGTTGAGTTTGATAAAGCCAGTCTTGCGAAAGTGGAACCGCGGTACAATATTCCTGATTTCAAGCGAGCATGTGCGTTCTGATAGCAAAAAATGTTTGGCATCGGCGGATGGAGTCAATATTTGTAAGGATTAGGTTGTTTAGGCTGTTTCAAGCTGTTCTTCATATACATTTCTTTGGATGTATTTGTCCATAGTAGGACAGAAGTATTGAAATCCTATAGTATCGGAAGTTCATCTTTTCTGTTCATATTATTTGACTAGAAGATCAAAACCATCAACGAGGAGCTAGTACATCTCAATCGGGCTATACGGACGCATGGAGGCAAGTAGAATGAAAATATATTTTCCCGTGTATTTTTTATTGTCATTTTTCACACAAAGTAGGATGTTGTTAGATCGAACTCCAATTTGAACTCCATTAACATCTTTACGTAAAAATTTAGTTTGTGTTAAAAGTAAAACATAAAGGGAAGTGTTTGGGATTTGAGAAATACCTCACGAGATTTAATGTGGAGTCTCCTTACATTTTGGTAATAAAAGAACAAGGTGCAGTGTTGATTGGCACATCGTTAAACGGCAGATTTAGGCCACGAGTTCGGAGACATGAGTAATTCGAACATGGAGTCAGGAACCGTGATTTTGAAATTTCCAACATTGTCATTACGTAACAGAATTCTGCATTTAATAAAATCCAGATCATCATGAATATTATAAAAATTTAAGGTTGATTTTATGTGAGCGAAAATATCCGTGTGTGTTCATACGAGCCTTGAACTAAAAATGTATTTTAAAATGGGAGCTGCTTCAAGGAAGAAAGGCTGGTGTGTGTTGTCCATTATAACAGTTAAATGTCTCTAATGGGTTTTAACCAAAATATTCATTGTATTTAGATGGTATTTAGATCTAAACTTCAAACTGTCGAATTTGATAAATCTTAATTAAGTTTACAAATTTTAATTGATCTCAAGATACAATTTCTTTTGCGCCATACTTTAAGGTCTGTATGGAACCTACCATTAATTTTGTTAGTCGAAAATTAGACGATAAAATTGGCGGGAGACACACAGTCTAACTTTGCCCAAAGCGGCCAGATGACCAAAGTAATCTGAACAACATGATACTTGATCAATTGTAGAAAATGCAACTCCTACAACGCAAGCCAAAAAAAATGTTAAGTAAGAACACAACTTTCAAAAAAGCAATTTGGAATGCGAATGGAATTATGCAACGTATTCTAGAAAAAGAAATATTTTTAAATTGAGAAAATATCGACATTTTCTTAATATCTGGAAGCAAATTAGTTAAACCTTCGTTTGTCAAAATACGGGGTTAGAACCTATATCACTCCATTCATCCACCGAAAAGAGCAAGAGGTGGTTCGGCATTGCTAATAAAAGAAAATATAAAACACCATTTAGAATCAAATATCGAAGAAGAAACAATGCAAGTCATTACTGTAAGGATCCAAATTAAAAACAGACAGCTTACTGTATCCGCAATATATTTTCCTCCCCGGCATAACTTGAAAAGGGAGGACTACCTTAAACTATTCAAATCGCTTGGACGCGATTTTATTATTGGGGATCTAGACTTACGACGTTAAAAGGTAAAGAATTGCTTCAACCATACTGGCCCAGTGACGGAACGAAAATACCTGACCTAAGACTTTTATGTAGCAAGAGGTATATCCCAGAACTACATTCACATTAAAGACAGCTCTTCTCTAGTATTGGATCTTTCCCCGGTTATCATGACAGTCTCAAATGGTAATTCAAAGTGTGCACCCAGATTAACAAATTCAAAAACAAATTGGGATCTCTTTCGTGACGTAATGGCAGAAAAATCAATCTTCAGGAACCAATAAAAAATTCTCACCAGTTGGAAGATGAATTAGAACAACTCAATGAAACGATTCTCTCTGCTGCTTTGGCATGTACCCCCATTTTACTAAATAAGAAGAAGCTTAACATATCCTACCCATTGGAAGTTAGACAGTAGGTAAGAGAAAAACGACTACCACGTAAAACCTGGCAAATAACTAGAACACTGGAGAACAAAAAAGTTCTTAACAATTTAGGTAACAGTCTCAAATTTTTTTTTTTTAAAGTTAAAAATGCGACAATCAACAGATATCTAGTTAGACTAACCGATGAAAAAATTCTGATTATTCACTGTGGAAGGCGACAAAAGGACTCAAAAGATCCAAAATGCAAGTGCCTTGCACTTCCTTTTTAAGGAAGATGGAACCTGGGCAAGAGGTCCTAAAGAGAAGGCTGATCTGTTTGCGGAGTTTGCGGAGTATCTGGAGGATATACCGTCCGACCACTACCAAGACAAGATGATTTTGATATACGCCCAGTAACTCTCAGAGAATTAAAAGAAGAAGTAAAAAAGCAACATGAATGTTAAAAAAGTCCCAGAGTATTAGCCAAATAATCAAGGCTCTACCAGATAAAAATTTTCGTAAACTATTACACATAATTTCGGTTAAATTATGTTCCGTGGCAATGGAAAGTAGCAAATGTAATCATGATAGCAAAACCTGATTAACCACATAACGATAAAAAATCATACAGGCCATTTCATTGCTGCCAACTATGTCAAAACTCTTTGAAAATTTTTTACTAAAAAGACTAAAACCATTAATTTAGGACCGACAACTAACTCCTCCACATCAATTTGGATTCAGAGAAAAGCATTCCACAATTGAACAGGTGCATAGAATCACCAATATTATTGAAAGAACATTAGAACGTAAAAAAGTATGCTCCAGAATATTTTTGGAAGTCGCCCAAGCATTCGATAAAGTCTGGCATAGTGGACTGGAACTCAAGCTGCATAGAGATCTGCCGAGGCAATTCGATGCCATACTCACATAGAGTAAGGATGAGGATGAATACTCCGAACTAAAGAAAATCTCTGCTGGTGTCCCTTAGGGGAGTGTCTTAGAACCAATCCTATATTTATTATATACAAGGGTTATTCCAACGACAAATGAAGGAGCCATAGCCACAGCCCGCAGATGACAAAGCAAGAGAAAATCAAGTTACATCAAATTAATTTTACATTTCAAAAGGCTTCCCATCTACTGAAAGAAATTAATTCACGACCGGTGCCATATGCAAACAAAGCTAAATATCTTGGCATGACTCTCGATGAAAAGCTCAAGTGGAGAGAGCATGTGAAAAAGAAAACAATAGAACTTAACATTAAGCTCAGAAAAATATATTGGCTCAAAAGTAGAGGCTCTGAGCTTACAACTCACAACAAGCTGCTGCTATATCGGCAAATACTGATGCCAATCTGGGCATGTACTAAGCAAACAAACGCCAAAATGATACAGACGTTTCAAAAAACAAGGTTCTTTGTAGCATCGTTAATGCTCCGTGATGCTTAAAAAAAGAAGACCTTCACAGGGACTTAAAGATGGAACACATCAAAGATAAAATAAAAAAAGCATGCCGCCAAACACGAAATAAGGCTCCAGGAACACGAAACCCCCTATATTCACCATATGATATATAACTCTAGCATTGAAAGAAGGCTCCAAAGAACGAGGCCACTTGACCTGATAAAGTTACCAAATAAAAATTGGTATTTTAAATAGCTTTAATTAATTATGGGACTGAAACCCAATGGTTCACCCCAACAAATCAGAATTGTTTAACCCTCGTCAGGCGGCATAGGTACAGATGTACCCTTTCTGTCTTTAAATACTAATAAGTCTACTTGTATTTAGAAGCCGGAGAGAGTTAAATCTTTGTGAGATCTCTACATTTTAGACGATTTTCATATAAAATATATGAAAGTACAATTGTACGTCTGCCGCTCCTTAGCCTTGTAAAATTATGCCGCCGGACGAGGGTTAAGAAATGTAAAATTTGTAAAAATCTGAAACATAAATTGCTATATGAGCACAGTCTCAGTTGTAATTAATGAGCTGCAAAATTAGTTCAGATTTATTAATCTCCAATTCGAAATATTTTGGTCATTTATTACTCCTAATTTATTTAGTAAATTTTCATTAAATTATTTATCATCAATAAACAGCGGGTGTATGAGCTAACTCATAATAATCAATTTAGTTAGTGGAAAATTTAAACAAAAGAAAAAATCGGCGTGATGCAAATCCAAGGGTAAATTTCCAAGCAAATCCAAGGGTAAATTTTTTACTACCGTAAAAATCGATTTTAGTACAGATTTTTCGATCAGTTTACCATAGAGTTTTCAAAAATAATTGAATTTACCGAAAAATTTAGTTAAAATTGACTTTTACCCTTGGATTGGTACGCAGCCTAAATACTCATTTTTATTAAACATAGCCGCATAACACAAAAAAATGTTCGTTTGAATAATTAAGGATCGAATGTCCCATGGCCCTAAAATGGTAAAAAAAATTCGAACCCTATAAATTTTGTTGACCTCTGGAATTGAATTGAACTAAAAATGTTTTGTTCACTGAACTGAGAAATATTTATTTTATGCATCAATTAGCTGAAGTATTTCTTCCTTAAACATAGTGAGCGAATTAAATGAGAACCTATTCACAGTAGGAATGAGACCGAATTGGATGATGGAAATGGGTGCTAAAAAAATTGTATTTGTAGTGGAATTTTAAGTGTTTTCATCATGCTGAAGTTTTTCGTCAGGATGTTGTCCAGGTTGACCATGTACTCACTATAATGAACGTTTTACTAACGAATTATACTAACGTATCAATAGCGACATACGTATCATCAATAGCGTATTATTTATTATACTAAATAAAAATGTACGTGCTTCAGTATCAAAATATAAACTTATTTTTTGATCCTTGGATAATAACGAGTACCTACTACCTATAGTAGCTAGACGTAAAATAATGAAAAAACAATGAGAAAATTTAGAGGTCTATTTCTCATTATTATACATTGTCGACAACTGTGTAGATTACATTGCGTAATCTACTTCGCCCAACCCTGTGCACGATTCACGATATACACCACCCTCTAATGAGCGAGCAATATGTCTACAGTCCGTTATCAACGTTGAGATAACTGCACCACATCCATGATGAAATGGCAACGTGACAGCCAAAATTAACAAGTACAAAGCACATGGTGAAGATGGAATTTGTTGTGAAATGTCAAAGCAAGAGAATACAGGCAATTTGAAACCGAACGATTTTGGACAAACTTCAACGTGGTTCTCACCCAAATAGATCAAGAACCAAACCAAACATTTACTCTGCGAATGTGCCAAAAGAAATGGAATGAGAATAATTTCCCTGTTCATTGTCTACTTCTGGACTTACAGCTGGCATTAGATAACATTTGGAGAAGCATATTACAGGATATTTTATTTTATTATGGTTTCGATTCAAAATTGATTTTCATATGCAAAGTTTAAATGATGGATCAAGTGAAGGTGATAATCGAAGGTAAACTTTGAGAAACATCCGAAATAAAATCGGTAGTGTGGCATTGTTTATATTACAAATTGAACCAGATATTAGCTTAGGCTGATAATATATGTATGCCTGGGGCCGTATTCTTGAAATCGGTGGAAATTTCCCCAAAATTCGAATAATATAGAGAATTTCAAAGCAAATTGTATTCCGATTGCGGGGAAATTTCCACCGATTTCAAGAATACGGCCCCTGGTTGCTATAATACTTTTCCATAAGGAGGTTCTTTCATTGGAATGTATAGCTCAACATATTAGTCTTCCGGCATTACAAAGGGGTTAACAAGTGTAGAGTTTCTTGTGGGTTTTGTACAATATGAGAGGATTTAAAATTTCTCAAGTCTAGGATCGATAGAAAACCCGTTTACATAGTGATATAATAGGTCATAGCATTTAATGTATTGTCTGTAATGTCACTCAATGCAAATTGATAAGTCCAATAAAAGAAAGTGATGTGAACAGATTGCAACTAAATCATGACAGCAGCAACGAAAGTAAGCAGTTCAAAGAATAAAAGGTTATATGTTATATTGAACTGTTGTGATTTCTATTTCGACAACGTTGAAACACAAGAGTGCTACAAAACTTAACTCTTTGTAAGAAACGCCAATTTTCAACATATAATAATTTTCATCGATACTCAAATAAACGATAATCATTTCAAAATAAAATTGATGCTTAATTACGAAACTGGGCAAATTCAGCTGAGTTCTTAAAAATACTTCCGTTAATTTGGACTAGTTGGTTTATAATCAAATTTCCGTCGAAAGTCATTTAATTTCAATTTTCAAAAGTTGATATGTGTTTATCACGGTCTTGTAACGGTACGAGCGATACCGTAATTACTACTTGATCCAGAGACACAAATTGATTGACTCCAGCAAAGGCGAGACGAGTTGTGCTTCGTCAGAAACATAAACATATTTGATATTATACAACATTCAGAATGTAAAGTTTCCAAAAATTTCGAAAAAATCGATTGACTACCAAACCGCCACACATTCACAAAAATATTAATTTATTATGTGACACTCCCGTCCGTTAATAAACATTATTGGAATCATGATTAAATTGCATAATTTAGAACACGACGTTTTTAAAATTTAGTCACTGAAGCAGTTACGGAAACACAACGTCATACAAATTTTATAATAATATAAACAAACGGATTATAAAGTTCAAGTTTAAAATCGTGATCTTGATTTTCTCGCACACACAATGAGCTCAGCCAAATTTCTATTTTTTTTTTTTTTTTTTTTTTTACTAAAGCCACACAAAACAGATGTTAGAGTGGATAATAACTACATTATTATACGATTTCAATTACTTAAAAGAAAAATATTTAAATTTTTTATTAAACACAATCACGTATAATTGCAACATAATTCCACGGTTAATTAAAATGTTAGGCTACACAATAATAAATCGCGAAGTCATAAATTATCAGCATAAGGTGAAAGTTTTTTTTATAGAGGTGTCCAAATTTTTCCAATCTTAACTTAATTTAATTTAATTAAGTTTTGTTTTAATATACAAATCTAAATTACTTTGTTGTTATCACAAACAGAATTATATTTTGTATATGTATTACATATGTATATAGAATATATTATGTATTGAACTTGCGAGTACTATACATATATTATCAAACACAGAACTAAAAAAAAAATGTGACTCCACATCATCAAAAAATTGTGTATATCGAGGCGAGAATGTATTTTCTTATAAGCAGCATATACCACGTATTTTTATTTCGTACAACTGACGTTTAAAATTTTATAAAATTTATTTTAAGATGTTCAACATTTAAAATTTCTATTTATTTTTAACTTTTTTCGGGTTAAACTAAACTTATAGATTTTTAAACTTCAACTTCTTGATAAACCGGATTAGCAGTAATTTTCTATTATAAATCATAAATAAACCAACCTTGTTTTATATTTTAATTAATATTTTCACTATATTTATTAACAATAAATTATTTTGTAAAATTAATTAGTAAAAAAAACAATAATAAATTATAAAACTTAAACAAAAAAAAATATTCAACAAAAAAAATCAAGCACACGATTTATTTCTTTCACGATGAAAGGAAACACTAACGACTGAGTTCACTTTAAAATCAACAATGATATTTATGAATTTTGTTCTTCTTCTTAACGTAATTTCGAACGGTTTGTGTAAGTAGAAAAATAAAATAAAAAATGTGTGTACTACTTCCACTTTATTTCTTTAAGTTGTTGGAATGTTGGAAACACGATCGTTTATACATACAAAAAAAAAAATTATAAAACGTCACAACAAATTGTATCCAAAGCAGGAGAAATTCAAATCAAAATAAGCTTTGTGGTTCATTGTATGTTTGTGTGTGTAGACACATATACTCTATAAATATACATTATAGCTGTTAATCTGTGAACAAGTGGTGATTGCTTCACTCACCTATACCTCCTATAAAAATACCCAGTGGCAAGATTTAAATACTAGTACAGAAATTCATGCTACACTCTCGCACACACAAACATCTTTTGTTTACATATTTTATGAATTGAAAATGAATTTGTCTGGTTGTCTCGCTTCAAAAATGTTTTGTGAATGAATATTATTTTTTATGGGGCTCTGCATTTTCAATTTACAGAGTGTCCGAGTTTGGGGTGCTGATTCGTTATTACTTCGTTCCTTGATTTATTTTGAGCAAACAAAATCTGCTGAGGTACATGACGTTGGACAGTCTGGTTTCAGAAATAAACTACATCTCGTCGACGTCCCTTAAGCTAGCAGAATCCATGCAGCAGAGCATTACAAAATAGTATGGATAATTATTGGCTAATAATAGGCTAATTAAATGTTCTATTAAAAAAGTTTGGGCTTCATCCATTCCAACTAAGACTCGGGTTCTGCTAGCACTAGAAAAAATTAGCAGTACCCATATCATAAAGTGATTAAAAAACAATTTTATTATTTTATTTATTTATTTGTTTATTTATTTATATTTACATTATATGATTTATTATATTTTAATTACAAAAAGAATGAAATTTTTTTTATATTTAATAGTCGAATGTAAAAATTAACATTCAAAAAGAAATTCAATTCAATATACAAAGTTAACGAAACGTGGTTTCGGAGAGTTAAAAAAATGAATTTTATTGGTCAAATTTTTACGTCAATACAATTTTAGGTATAAACTTACTCTAACTCTAAACTAACAATTTTGCATTCTTATACTAAAATAAAAGTTAATGTCAGCATTTTCGAATAAAGAATTTAATTAGAACGGAAATATGATTTGTTGATGTTGCATTAGTATGGCGTGTGCAACTAACTACATAATGCTAGGAATTTGGTTAACTCAGCGGTTGGCGTGTATACCATTTTGCTAACTCTTTCCCCTTTAAAGATGCACGGCTCGTGGGTCTCGTATTGAGGGTAACCGTATGAACTTCTGGTAGGCAGGTGAAGATCCCTTGTTGTTGAGCTGGTTTCTGATGTCATATTTTATAGAAATGATTCCTTCTTGTGATTAAGAAAATCGAGATAATCGTTAAAATCAAACCTATGGTTGCGAGATCTATGAGTCCTGATTTTTCATAGTTTGTGAACAATTTCTGTAGTTTTTCCACGTTATTTAGATGCAGGCTGTGAAGATAGTCTGGATTTATCTTCATACTTTTCTCTGTTATATTTGAATGAAGCACTAATGGTAATATTTGGAATGTATGTGTTTCCCGGTTAGTGAACGTTATGTTGTTGATTATTATGGTCTCGTTGTTGAATTGTATTAAAAAACTTCCCTCTAGGTGTTTGTTTGTATTGTTGCCGTAGATCTCACCGTTAAAGTTATGCAGGTAGATTGTATAGTCAGTCAGTGTCTCAATTACTTGATTTTTGTTGAATAGGTAATCACAATTTGCGTGCGTACCTCGTATGAACTGGCTGCTGCAATAGTCATCGTTTATTGCTTCTAAGCAGTTTCTCTCCGGTGGTCTCGTGGAACGAGTTACACTTCTCTGTTATCCCGAATAGCCGATGTTGATTTAGGATAAGTTCCTTATATTCTAAGTAGACCTGTTAATTTTGTTTAATTGTTGATCTAATAAGGACATGGTTATAGTCCTGCTTGCTTGTTTTTGGTATTGCTATACATATAGTATTATGGAACCTTATTGTATTCAATCGCTTCTATTTCATTTGCATGTGGTAGGGTTTATTTATTTATTATCTTTGTTTTTGCTAATTGTGCGGCTCTAATTATTTCCTTTATTTCCTCTTTTATGATTGTGAGTTTGTTGAACAGAATGTGCTGTGTTTTATCATCCACGTCTTCGTGCAGTGAGTGAACGATTTGGTTATATTCGGCAAGGATTTTGTTTGCTGTTTTCATCAAGGCTGTGTTGATTTGGTATTGTTCGTTGTTATTGTTGATGAGTTTGTTCTGACTGACGACAATCTGGTTCCAATCGGTGGCATCTGGTGTTCCTGCTACCCATTTCCAGGCTGTTCCAATCCAATCGATTGATCGTTTAGTCCTTGTATTTTTACCTTTTAGTTCTGGCATCAATTGTGTGATTTGTTGAACTTGGTGTGTCAGCTGAGGTTTAAGTGTACTTCTTTGGTCGATATGTTCGATTTCGGGTGAAATCCTTTCAACTATGTCTTCGTAAATGATTAGATTGATGACATGAACAATCTTGAATTTCCCGTTGATGATTCGGCCTGATCCTTGTTTAACTGTTACTAGCGGATTGTTGTACTCATAGATGTGTAAGGTTGTTCTTGTGTACTTTTCTGCTCAAAGCTGTTATAACTGTAACTTGGTTATTTTTCGCTACTATTTCCTTCTTAAATTTTGGTTTATCTTTTCCCTGAATTTGTTTTACGGCCACGTATATTGTGTCTCAGACTTCATAAGTTTTAGGCTCTATTTTTTTAAATTCTCTTCGCATTTTATGTCCTGCACGATCCTTTGTGTTAGTCGAAGTTTGTACCCACTAAGATGTTCCGTGAATATTTCTTGTAACATCTGGATATGTTCTTCCGGAATTATAATTCCGTTGATCGCCGTTGGGCTAAGTCTTCCCTTTAGTGTATCTTTGTTTATTTGACTTAAGCAGATGAAATGCCTTTGGTAGTTAGGATGGGGTTCCTCCCCATGTTTTCCGAGATGATGATTTAATTCCTGAATACATTGATTGGTGCATCACAGTATGGTATTAAATTGGTGTTGTCCTGCTCTGCGCTGTGAATTGTCTCATCTGTTGAGAGCATATTTGTTTCCAATTCAAATCGTGATAGTGCATCTGCTACCTTGTTAATGGATCAGGGTTAGTAAATTATTTCATAATTATATTCCTCCAGACGTGCTTTCCATCTTTTTAATTCCGCGTTGTGGTTACGATTACTTAGTGAGAAAGTTAGGGCTTGATGGTCCGTGATGATTTTTATCTTTTTGCGCCATATAGGTAATTTCGCAGGCTGTTCAATGACCAGATGATAGCTAGCATCTCCTTCTCATTTGTAGCATAATTTTCCTCCATTCTATTTAACGATCTGGAGATGAATGTGAAAGGTATATCCTTACCGAGTTCATCCTGCGATAATACTGCTCCAATCACAGTATCCGATGCATCCGTGGTTAATATAAAGGGTGATTTTTTTGTGGTTAGGATTTTCATGCATTAGTATTTGACAGATCACGCGGGATTTCAGACAAGGTGTCAAAGAGAAAGATGCTCAGTATGCTTTGACATTTCATAATGAATAGACTTACTAACGAGCAACGCTTGCAAATAATTGAATTATATTACAAAAATCAGTGTTCGGTTCGAAAAGTGTTTCGCGATTTACGTCCGATTTATGGTCTACATAATCGACCAAGTGAGCAAACAATTAATGCGATTGTGACCAAGTTTCGCACTCAGTTTACTTTATTGGACATTAAACCAACCACACGAATGCGTACAGTGCGTACAGAAGAGAATATTGCGTCTGTTTCTGAGAGTGTTGCTGAAGACCGTGAAATGTCGATTCGTCGCCGTTCGCAGCAATTGGGTTTGTGTTATTCGACGACATGGAAGATTTTACGCAAAGATCTTGGTGTAAAACCGTATAAAATACAGCTCCTGCAAGAACTGAAGCCGAACGATCTGCCACAACGTCGAATTTTCAGTGAATGGGCCCTAGAAAAGTTGGCAGAAAATCCGCTTTTTTATCGACAAATTTTGTTCAGCGATGAGGCTCATTTCTGGTTGAATGGCTACGTAAATAAGCAAAATTGCCGCATTTGGAGTGAAGAGCAACCAGAAGCCGTTCAAGAACTGCCCATGCATCCCGAAAAATGCACTGTTTGGTGTGGTTTGTACGCTGGTGGAATCATTGGACCGTATTTTTTCAAAGATGCTGTTGGACGCAACGTTACGGTGAATGGCGATCGCTATCGTTCGATGCTAACAAACTTTTTGTTGCCAAAAATGGAAGAACTGAACTTAGTTGACATGTGGTTTCAACAAGATGGCGCTACATGCCACACAGCTCGCGATTCTATGGCCATTTTGAGGGAAAACTTCGGAGAACAATTCATCTCAAGAAATGGCCCGGTAAGTTGGCCACCAAGATCATGCGATTTGACGCCTTTAGACTATTTTTTGTGGGGCTACGTCAAGTCTAAAGTCTACAGAAATAAGCCAGCAACTATTCCAGTTTTGGAAGACAACATTTCCGAAGAAATTCGGGCTATTCCGGCCGAAATGCTCGAAAAAGTTGCCCAAAATTGGACTTTCCGAATGGACCACCTAAGACGCAGCCGCGGTCAACATTTAAATGAAATTATCTTCAAAAAGTAAATGTCATGGACCAATCTAACGTTTCAAATAAAGAACCGATGAGATTTTGCAAATTTTATGCGTTTTTTTTTAAAAAAAAGTTCTCAAGCTCTTAAAAAATCACCCGTTAAAAGGCTTCTCAAAGTTAGGGAATATGAGTATTTCTGTTGATGACAATAACTCTTTGAGTTGTCGGAATGCGTGGATTTCTTTTTCTGAAAGGTATGATTTTGACCTTTTTTGACGCATTTGCCTTGATTTGAGCATTTTCTCTCCTGGTGAGGCTTGTGAGCGGTTTTGCTAACTTGGCGAAGTCCTTTACAAAGCGTCTATAATATGACGTCAACCCAAGGAATGACTTTAGATCTTTCAAGTTCTCTGGAATTTTAATATTTTGGATTGCACGCACTTTCCGTTCGTCGAATTTGTTACCCTGGTTGGTTATGACGCAACCGAGAAATTCCGTTTTATTGAGGTTCACGCGCAAATTCGCTTTATCTAGTTTGGAGAATATCTTCTCTACATTGTTTAGGTGTTCTCTTTCTGTATTGCCTCCAATTATGATAATGTCATCAATATAGACATAACATATTTTTCCAATGAAAAATGGTGCGTTTTTAACCCAAACGGAATCCTTAGGAATTTGTACTTCCCGTTCATTGTTGAGAATGATGTTTTTTATATCTGAGTCCTTCATCCGAATCTGATGGAAGCCGGAGGTGAGGTCGATGGTTGTGAAGAATTTGAGATGTCTGGAATTGGGTAGGCATCTGACACTGTTACAGCATTGAGTCTTTTAAAATCAATGACCATATGGTATTTACGTATACCTAAAGCGTCCAATTTTTTCTCCACTACCCAGATTGGAGCGTTGTAGGGGCTCTTGGAAGGTCTCATAATCCCGTCACTTAGCAGCTGTTTGACTTGGGTTTCCAATTCACTTCTCATGTTGATCGGTCTGCTCTTACAACCGTTTCGAGGATTTCATGGTTGTTAACCGGCCCAAAAAGTTTTCTAAATTTTGGCAGCATTACTTGTAAATTCTGTTTTGTCTTTTGTGAGAGGTGATTGCCTCGGATTTCAAGATTATTGGCTTGTGATGGCTGTTTTTCCTTTAATGGTATTTTTATGTTTGGTCCTAGATTTAACGTATGATTTTTTCTGTCGATTATGGCTCCTATTTTTTTAGGGTATCATCTCCAATTACTCCATCGAATAAATGAAGTCGGTAGTACGAAAAATTCCAAATTTTCGTAGATTCCGACACTTTTAGAGAATGGTCCCAAATCTTTTTCTTTAATCGGTATGCTTCCACCAGATTGATTGTTGGTCGCAATTGGGTTTTTTTGCTAGTTCGGGTCTAATAAAATTTTTATTTGCCCTGGTGTCGATGAGGAATTTGAGTAACTTTTTGTCTCTAGTTCTGTATTCTAAGTATGGTACGCTAGAGAGGCTGTTACGGTATTGAAATTTCTAAATGACATTATACAAGTTTTTACCGTAAACATAAACACTTTCGTGCCTTCGATATGCTTCGAAAAGGTATCATGGTAATCTTTCCGAAAGCAGAAACATTACCACTCATAATGACCCGAGCTCAGTCTTCAGAGGTAATTTTTGTCGTGGGTGTACCTTTTCTAAGCATTCAAAGGAACTAAAGTATGTCAAAAAAAAATTTACATTACATCCTATCCGACCTTGAGAGAAATCTCCAGTGATCCATCCCCCTATTTCACTCGCTTCAACGTGTCATTTTAATTAACAAAAAAAAAAACATATAAAGAAAAAAAAATAATAATGCTAATGAGAATAGAATATCGCAAACTAATGATCGCACTATAGAAACGAACATTTCAATCTTAAATCCCCAAAGAAAGTCTAATAATACCTAAGATAGATTTCGCGAGCATACATACATGGGGTGATGGAACTTACAATAGTTTAACAAAATATTACCATTAATAAATATAATAAGATAGAACTAAATTTCATAACTAACAACAAATAAATACTTTCCAAAATGAAAATACTAAATCAAAATCTATTAAATAATTTATAAAAAAAAATTCTTAGCTGAGTTGTGTCCTCGCTGCTCCAAGGTCATCACCGTCGCACCAATATAATCGTGTTTAAAATATTCCGGTTTGTAAAATAACCTTCCCGATGATCGATGTAGCTTTGTTGGTTCCTTTACTTAACAAACACCGTAAGGCCATTCACCAACGCCCAATAGTGGATATTTGCTGCTGTTGAGTTGAAGCAACAAGAAAAAATATACGGCACAGTAAAAATTCTAACGAATACGCCTTTTGCCTTTACGAGCACATACCTTTTATCCGGCACAGTTACACCGTACCAGATGTCCAAATAACAGCGCACTAAAACCAATTTTTCCTCACGGGAAATTCTTCATCAAACAGCTAATTCGGATTTCCACAGACTATTGGTTTTCAACGCAGCAAAATTAACTTGTTGTTTTAGATTTCACGGTAAATAAAAAAAAAACATTTGGACTGAATACAACGGTATAAACCACAACTGATATATTTATCATAAAACTTTCAAACAAATTTACTTGACACTTTTTCGTATTTATTACATTAGTTTTTACTTAAAAAATATGACAACAGTTTTTTTATAATTTTATACTTTTATTTCTGTTCGCCACTCCACTAGTATGTCTCCCTTCGCATGATCCCAAAAGTATCATACCATCACGAAAAGAAATTATTGACTGACTAACTAAAAAACATTATTTTCCTCCCCATCCATTATCCAATTTTCATTCCTCTCCCTACTCTATTCTCATTTGTTTTCTTCTTTTTTCTCTTTATAAAGTACAAAACAAAACAAATGAAAACCGGACCCGTTTAACTTACCACTACGATCATCCGATTTTAGCCAATTGTTATGAATGGACATTAAAAGTCGTTTACGTGAATATTCAATAAAATTTTACTACCCCATTATAACGTGGTACCATCATACAGTAAGACCACCTCATCCCAAGTAACAATAACCGAACCACAATTGTTACAAGGCGTCCATCATAAAATTTAGCTGTGTGTTTTCAATTTCTTGTTCTTCCTCTTGATCGCATATGG
Organism: Nephrotoma appendiculata; assembly: GCA_947310385.1. Lineage (NCBI taxonomy): Eukaryota > Metazoa > Arthropoda > Insecta > Diptera > Tipulidae > Nephrotoma > Nephrotoma appendiculata. Next base: position 171,912,409 of record OX371224.1, read on the forward strand.
CCAAGTTTGAAATCTTGTCGGAAATCGTCTGATTATATAATACTTCATCTACTTCCGGTTCTAAGTAGTAGATCCTTTGGTTCTTTCTTGGTATATTTTGATCGGAGTGATCGCGTTTGTATGCGGATAACGGTAACTTTGCTGATTATTTTGATTATTTGTTCGAAACAAGCAAGTTTCTCAACTTTGGGGATGATCGGGTTTTCCAATTTAACTATGCGCTGTTCTAGTTTTTTCGTTGATTCGATTTGAGCGTTGATAGCTCCAGTGAGCTGCTTTAATTGTTCCACTATTACCTCTGTTGATGACATTTTATTTTATTATTAAATAGTTAAATAGTTATTAATATTTGTTTTTATTATCAAAATATTTTTACTTTTAGTAATTTATTATAGGAAAAATTATAGTATGGAATTTTGTATATTTATTTGGACAAGTATTTTTACTTGTTTTTATTATTAGTTCACTTATTTATGGAGTTTTTTTTATTTTTACTTACATTAATGTTAATAGAGTTAACATATCTCGGGAGATTTGCGTTTCTCACGATTTAATCGAAAGATTGGTATTTCTTTCGAAAATGTGCTTGCTGGTACAATTCAGCACTGTCGGTGTGACGTCGGATGATTCGTGTATGCTTCCCTTTTAGCTTTGTACGTTAATAATTGTACAATGCCTACTTGTGGTACGAAGATTCACTCACTTATCACTTAATTTCTCAGTCGAAAATCGCGATTATTAATTTGGATGATTCGTATAATTAACTTTTAGCGTTTAGACGTTGAAAATTGTAAAAGCCTACTCGTAATTCACTTTATCAATTTAATCACTTTACTTTCACTCGAAAAATTCTCCTGACTGGTCCCTGTTTCGGCGCCAGTTAACGAAACGTGATATCGGAAAGTTAAAAAATTTTATTGGTCAAATTTTTACGTCAATACAATTTTAGGTATAAACTTACTCTAACTCTAAACTAACAATTTTTCTTATACTAAAATAAAAGTTAATGTCAGCATTTTCGAATAAAGAATTTAATTAGAACGGAAATATGATTTGTTGATGTTGCATTAGTATGGCGTGTGCAACTAACCTTATGCTAGGAATTTAGTTGACTCAGCGGTTGGCGTGTATAGCATTTTGCTAACTTACATACTTGTAGTAGAGGAGTTCCAATGAATTTATTGCTCTTCGAAGGAAAACCAATACCACAAATATTTACTCCCTCATTTTGTATTCAGGTGTTCTATTTGTATTTTTTTGGTTTTTAATTTAAAATTTCAAAATTTTTTAAAATAATCCCGAATAATTTCTAGAAAATTACGTTTTACATTTTTTCTAAAATGATAAATATTACACGATTTAACGATTCAGTATTATACACAGACGGACCAGCGAATCTTATTGACTTCCTACCAAATTCAGTATTGATGTTACCACAAGGAAGCTCCATAGCTCATTTGAGTATGTACAAATGAGAAGTATATAATCTTTAAAACGTATCTCGGCACAAAACATGAGAGATTAATCAAACACCAATGAACGGCGCTATTTTTGTAGATAATGCCGAAGTATGCTCATTCCAAGACATACCTGAATCAAAAACGACTTCTAGATATTTGAATGATTTAACCTTATTGATTAGAATATCATTCGTAACAAAGGGGGGAGAACTCCAATATTTTTATAGCGCGCATGAAACATCAAGTATTTCGTTTTGGTTAAATTAAGTGAAATCATATTTGTTTTTAAATAGTCTAGTACAATGTTCATATCCTCCTTCATATTATCTACAATAGTCACATAAAATAATACTGTATCATCCGCAAAAATACGATTTTGTCTACCAAAGGCAGTCTTGACATATCGTTAATAAAATATGAGGAATAGTAAAGGACTCAAGATACAACCTTGAGGAACACTATATTCTACATCTAACATGTCAGTAGCAATACCATCTGTCATAACAAATTGCTGTCTATCATTTAAGTAATTCTCAATTACATTGTACGCTAGCCCACGAATACCACAGCAATATAGTTTTTCAAGAAGCAAACTATGATCAATTGTATCGAAAAGCTTTTGTAAATCCAGGAAGGATACACCAACATATTCACGCCTATCGAAAGCTTTGTAAAGCAGGATTGTCATTTCAACCAAAGCCACTTCAGTACCAGCGCTTTTTCTAAACCCGTTATTGATAAGAAAGAAATAATTTGACTGGTTTAAAAAGTCCACCAAACGGCTAGCAATGACTTTCTCAATAATTTTTTCAATTACTGATAATGTTGAAATTGGCCTATAGTAAGAAACCAAACCAGTATCACCACTTTTAGGCCACGGCCAAATATGGCGCTTTAACACTATATTTTGGATATTGTCTGGTCCACCACCTTTTACCATTAACCAGTGAACTAATTATATTAAAAGTCTCAGCTGAGGTTGTAGTAGAAAGTAGAACTGAGTTAGGGTTAGGACCTAATGTTTGAAATTTTTTGATATTTCTATCACTGTTAAGAGATTCACAAATTGTTTAGCAATATTGATAAAATAAGTATTAAATAAATTAGCAATATCAGTAGTTTTACTATATTCTTTATCTTGCTATTTGATAGTTGGTATGAACGATTTTGAAGTGTGAAGTGTGCCTATTAAATAACTGATTAATATTTATCCATAATACCTTTTGATTAACATTATGAAACAAATTTGAATAATACCATTTCTTAGCTAAATATTTCTCTGAACTAATTTTTCTATTATTGGTACTTAACTTAAAACTTTTCAAAATTTTGTAATTCACCAAACTTCAGGCATTTAGCTTTAGACTATGTAAATGACCTGAAGTTTGGTGGAAAACGGGTGGAGCCTAAAAATTGTAAAATTTGATTAGGCCATAATGAGCCTACAATTATTTGTATGTCAATTGATCTTGTTTTACGTTCTAATTTCGGTGTTGATCCGATTTAAGATTTGGGTTGTGCTAGCTTTGAAATGATAAAGTTTTACGAATTTTCATAAGGCTTTATCATTTCAAAGCTAGAAAAATTAGAGCTAAAAAAATTTAATATGGCATTTAATTAGCCTAAAATTAACCTTTCATTTTCCAATTATTTTTAAATCATTTTTGATTGGGATTCTGCTAACTTTTTCTAAAGCTGGCAGAACCTGCATTTTAGTTGGAAGGGTTGGAGCCCAAAATTTTTAATAGAACATTTAATTAGCAAATTTTTAGCCCATAATTATTCATACTACCTTGTTATGTTCTGCTGTATGGGTTCTGCTAGCTTCAAGGATCACTTGTTAAATGTAATAATAATGTGGCTCGTACACGCTACGATTAAATCTACAACTACAAAGTCATAACGTGTGTGAGCCAATCTGTAGTTGAATGGTTAACGGTTTAGACACTGACAACTGGCGCAATTTTTTCGAATTATATAAAAGTTTACCGATTTTGTGGTAATCATCAAATGAAAATTACAAAAACAAACACCTAAAACGGAGCACATAGAATCAATTATTGCTACAATACCACAAAGTTGTGCCCAATGCAACGCTAGAAAACTTACAAAATAAAATAAATAATTACTACATTTTCTAAAGGACGACATGATACCTTTAACAGGGAAATCCAGTCTAGATCGCAATTCACATGATAAAAAAGAACGGAAACGAAATATATCGCAAGAACAATACGAATTTTTGCAAATAGCAGTGAGGCATTTACAATCTAAGAATTCTCAAAAAGAACCTGACGATGCCGAGCCATATGTCAAGTCTTGGGTGTGCTCGTTCCGAAAATTATCTGCTGAGCAAAAAATTTACGTGAAAAAGGTCATTGAAGATATATATTAATTTTCGGACGATTGGAAAAAGTAAGAATAAATTGTGTTTCACCTTCGCCCCCATGTTTCAATTCAACAACCACTTTTTCTTCACTTTCCATAGTTTTGAATTACCAAGTGGTATGTTTACTGTGCCAGTGCCACCACATGCGACCTCAATAGATCAAATACAATATTCAAATATCTCTAAATTACAGACAAGAAACGTGTATTTTAATTGCAACGTAGTAGCTTCAAGTTGCATGAGAGATTGGTTTGGTGAATTTCCTAAATTTGTATACATAGTCCCCCGGCGATTTCTTAGAAAATTATGCAAGTAACAGCACGCTAGTGTTAGCATTGCTCATCTCCAACAAACACATATGGCAAAGTTTTTCCACCAGCTTATACAGGCTCTGGTAGCGGTAGGTTTAGCCGGCCTTTATTAATTTTATTGTGAAATTTTGATTGCGGTAACACTCTGTAACGAATTTGATGCGGCATGACTGGGTTTCGATCGAGTTCGATTCCAAAATAAATACGGTAATGCCATTCGAACTGAAAAGTTATTGATTCGACCATTCAGAGCTTCGTGGTGGTATTTCCTTCGCCGGCTATGACTCAGGGATTGGCGTGGGCGGTTTCGAAGTTAAATGGACGCATGCTGTACCACCAAAGGATTAGGATAGGAAGGCAGAATAGGAACAGACCAGAACTATTCACCTATGAACAACTTACCTACATTTCATTCTCAATTTGTTTTGGTAATCCATTGAAAATTTAGCGACCGAAAGCAAAAAACTCAACAAGTAACTCAGCAAATAACGACAAAGAATTAAAACTCAAAAATAACCGAAATCATTACAGTTTGAACTTAATTTATTCATCCGAGGGAAAGTTATAAAAATATAATCCAAAATGATGACAACCCAGTATGCAATTATTCCACTGTGTGGAAAAAACTGCTCAAACGTCGTACAAAATTCCGCACTACAAAATATCAAAGACAAAAAAATATTGATTTTGGAGAAAAATAATTGTTTTTCTCTTTCTATTTCCCGGTAATATTATTTTCGTTTTATAAGTTTCGATTGTATCTTTTATTTTCAGTTTCTTCTGACAAGTCGACGTGCACGGTTGCACTATATAATTAGTTTTTTTACTTTAAAGTGTTGTGTTTCATTATAATGTTTTTCGATTTGTTAAAGTAAATAATTTTAAATTTAAACATATAATAATAATTATTAACTTATTTAGTGATCGCGATGTGCAAATTTGGACTAAAAAGCTAATAAATAGATCTGTCTCACAATGGCGTCGTCGCGAAATACATTTACGTAGTAAATTTTCAATGATTTTTTTTCAAGATCTCAATATGCTGGCGGATGCAATACAACGTGGCGGATGCAATACAAAACTCAATTTATGAAATTTAAATATGTAAATAAATTTTATGTTTTTTTGTACACAAATAAAAAATAATGTGAATAAAAAATTAATATTTATTTTATTATAAATGGAAAATTTTGTTTTATTTCAAATAAGAATTATTATTTATTCCAATTGGAAAATATATACAAAACACGTGCTTTTTGTTTCTGTGGTTTTTTTTCTCTTTTTAGTTGGGATTCACACCGACACCGGAATTTTTGTGACACTTTTCTTTGGCGGGGAGTACGAATTTCCGCGTGATACACATGGTTCTTTCCATAGAAGCAGTGTGGTTTTAGAACGCGAATGTAAATGGAATTCCGTCGGCATTGCATATTGGGAAAATGCGAAATCTACTGTAGGCATATAATTAAATAAGTAGCTTAAATATTCTTAACTATATCAATATTAGTACGAGTTAGTTCTAACTAATCTGAACTATAATCCCTACACCAGACTTAACTAACAAATAAAATGAAAGTTTTTATTATTTCCATAAGAAAATGAATATTATATAAATAAAATTTTTTGGAATTTCAGAAAATTTATAAAAATATGAAAAGGTAAATATAAAAATATAGTAATGAAAATTTAAAATATATAATAACAAAAAAAACCTTATTTAGTCCCAAAACGTAGCCATATTAAATTTTTCTTTTTCTTGGAGCGTCCTCCATTTTTCACAACACTATCGAATTTTACAGTTCATTCGATTTTATCACGAATTTACACACTATAATTTTATTTTTATTTTTTTTTTCAACAGCACCTGTGATTATTACGCACGTATTTGGTGTTCCACCATTTATGCGATGCACAACAAAGTGTTCATAATTTTTTGTGTGCCACTGTATGAACACATATTGGCAATGTCGTATGACGCGCACTATCGAATGTTCAATTTTATGTTTTGGAGTTTTTTTTTTTGTTTTTTTTTTTTTAGTGTGGATTCGAATTTTATTATTTATGATTGCAGATTTTATTCTTTAACATAATACACTCACTTATATGTTATAATGACTGTCCATACTAACATTTTTAGGTTTTTGTTTGACCACAGTATTATTTTATGATTGGATATTTAGATTGAACAATTTATTTGTCGTATTCTAACGGGTAACTATAAAAGTATAACCTTTTTACTTAATTTTATTAAACTATTTATTTAGTTATAATTAGACATTTAGTTTTATTTTTATATTTATCTTAATTTTATGCCAAGTTACACATAAATCATTTTCACTTAGATTTTTTTTTTCTATTTTAAGCTCAATCCACAAAAAATGTGGCTTTATTAATGATTTTAAAACGACTAACCCCGTGCTTAAAAAAACCAGCGAATTTATATCGTTTTGCTAAACAGTTAAATATTTATTTTGGAATGTCCCGCTATGGTCATTACTATAGGTTGGTTCGTTTCGTGTGAAGAGTTTAGTACAATTTTTATTTTTCATGTACAGAATTTAGATAGTCAGGGGTTGTTAAATCAGCCGTGTTTTTTTTTAGAAAATTGGAGCGAACATTTCGTTTCAACTCTTTCGTCAGAAATTTTACCATATTAGTACCAACATCTGGATAGAGAAACTCGCAGATAGCATTCACTATACCGCAAGTAACACAACACTGAAAGTCTTTTTATAATAAAAATAATAAGGTGGACTCTTTTTTATATGGATACGTTTGCCATGCAGAGGCCTACGCAATGAGGAAAACCAGAAATATTCTAGAATGCAGAAGCCACTTCTTTCCATCATTCGCTTAATATAGGCATCTAGAAAGATATTCATGAGAGAATTGTCAATTTAATGGCACTTATGGTACATCGTTTGAACCAGATCATTGTACGATCACTACTCTCGTTACGACCCAATTGTTAAAAGGTACAAATCGTTATGAATGCAGAACATTTCAGATAGAAGGTTTCACTCGGTAATTTATAATGACGCCGATTCCCACTAGAATACCCACCTTCCTCTAGGGGTTCGCACCAGATTTCGTTGATAGTCCTAAATCTTTCAAACAGACGTTAACCTTTCAACACATCCTTTTAATATAGTCAGTTAGGTGCGATTCGATTAAATTATATTTAAATCGTATAATTTAGCCCAAAAACCATGTTAAACAAATAGGCCAATCAACAACTTTCTGTTCAATAATACCATCGTTCAGGTTTTCAAAAATCATACACGTATTTTTGTAGTACTGCTTCTTTTTTTGGTTGCTGAAAGACGAACATCTGTATTATTTATTACATCAAATAAATGAGACTTTCGTCCTTAACTGTTTTCTAGTTAGTTTGTGGAATCTCCATCATGTACTCATTTTCAAATCTACCCTCACATTTTCCAAACACTTTTCTCTTATTGGTTGATTTTTCGCTAATTTCCGATTAAGGATCAAGAAGAGTTTAGATATGAGTTTAGATCCCAAAATTCTGTGTTACCTATGTCCAAATCCAATTGATTTGCCATGAATAATGAAGAATGTCTATTTGATATATAGACTGAGGTTGGCCTGTAAAATAATTTTTTTTGCAGGCTTTAAGAATCGTAAAGAACTTGTCCGTTCCTATATATCAAAATGTCCGTCGGAGGTGGTTTATCGCATTGTGAACCAACTATTTAGTTGCAATTCCTTCGGAGGTATAATTGATGAATAAGTAAGTCATTCGCATCAATTTGTATTTTAATAGCATATGTCAAAAATTTACTAAATCTTTGTTACTCCAGTTATAATTGACATTGGCTCTATTTCGTTGTAATTGCAGTCATTGTACACAATCTTCGGATGCAAATGGGAGTTAGAAGCCTGAGTTGAGAACTACAATTGGACATTTATTTACGTTGCCGAATTTACTTCCCACATAGACCCTTGCAATTGGTAAAATCACTTGTGAACATCTGTATAATTGAATTATCGTGCCTGTGGTGAAATACCGCCTGTGGTGAAATGTAACACATCTATGACCCCCTGTCGGTGTGCAAAACCAATGGGCCGGCCCATCTTCCATGCCAGTATAAATTTGCAATTTGGAGATGGTCTTAAATCGGTCTTATAGTCGTAGATCCTCGACTTGGCCGGGAGTCGTAAAATAAGAACGTAAAAAAAACGCGGAAGAGCAGGGAGAGCCTAGAGCCCCAAAATAGATCACATAGTAAACAATAAAAAAAAAAAGTTGGATGACACACGTTAAATATTTTTTCAGCCATAACTTAATAATAACAAGAGCGTTAATCCTTTTTCTGAGCATAATTTTTCGGCACCCTACAACTCAGAGAGTGGGACAAAATAACAGCCAATTATCATCCAAAACTTGGACACTCTGTACATGAATTCAACTAAAATGAGATAACACGAATTTTGGCGCTTGCGTATTTTTCCCCAAATAGATCCAACACCATAACAAATGCCACGTTGTTTTCCAATACAAACGAAACAAAATGAACAATTTTTCTCCTCTTGCGATTCATTCATTTTGGGTTCATCGTAACTTTAAAATACGAATTAATAAAATTTTATTAACAAAATCTGAAAAGCGATAGCAACTAGGCAGCATAATCTCAATGTATTGTACGTGTCGTCGACTTTTCCGTTTCCTCTGAGTCTGATTAGATTTGTACATTAGTTTTCTACATTATAAATAGCATTCAACAGGTTGTTGTTTTAAAACTATCACGTGTCTTCATAAGACGGGGAAGTTCATTCTGATCTGATATATTTTTAAATACACGTCAATATACGACGCATGCAAATGAATATAGCAATTAATGTGATGATTTGTATGTTAAAATATTTTTTTCTGTATATAAAAAAAAACTAAACTCATTAGCATAATATTTTGTGCTCATTTGAATATTTATACAGTAAGTGATGAAAATAGAGAGGAAAAGTCGGTTGCACATTAATGTTCTTATATGAAACACGTGTTCGTATCACACACACATTTTTAAAATTTTAAATTAGCCGACTTTCTGGCGACATTATTTGTTAATGATTTATTAGCATCATTTGGGCGCTGTTATATCAAATTGTTGTGGATCTTGAGTTATGGAACCAAATATTTTTCGATCTTTACATAATAATAGTACGCAGAATGATCTTTATAACGCTGGTCATATATTGGCCAATCATACCCGAATAAGATTATTTTTTGTTCAAAAATCTTTTAAATATCAGTTGCATGTTGTTACATATAATACATAATAAGTTGTTTCTATAGTTTCTTCCGTTCTCAAGGTATTTATAAATTCATGGAAACAGCACATGATTATATATTTTTAATTGCCGTGCACTAGAAATATCCAGTTAGAACTATAGTATTTCAAAATAAGTAAAATAATTACCAGCAATATGCAAAAGTTGCGACTCACAAACCGTATACCAAATAGTAGTTCAACACGTGTCCAGCAACTTTGAAAATGTCCCCCTATTTATGCAATTTATAAAGAATACTGTATAGGGTCATGGCCCTGCATTGGTGAAAAGAGATAACTGCCTCTGAATGATATTCAACCGCGTATTCTTTGTTACGTATATGTAAGGCTAAGAAACATTTCCAATAAACCAATGCACGCTTATGAATTGGAAAGTGACAAGCAATAATTATAAAATAGTAATTATTTCCTGATTACACTTAAACGCAATTTGATATCGCAGAACAAAATGCTTCGAGCGGATTACAAGTAAGCGACAATGAGAACATTGTTATGCCACTCGATATACAATTGTGTCGCGTCGCAATAGTTTGTGAGATGAAATAATTGCCATTAAATTAAACTTAGTCTGTTATCGTTGTACGAATTCTTTATACGGAAATGAGATGATAACAAAAAAAAAATAACGTATTAAGTACTTGATTAAGAAATGGTTTAATATACGTAAAATTTGTTATGAAAACACCTACTCGGTGAACTACTTCGTAAACAAATGGTTCTGTTTCTAAATATACTTATTTTAAAATTAAATTTAAACAGTTTAATTTGACTATAGTTAAATGTGTTCTTTATTGTCCTAATAAACGTATTTTAGATCAAATTGATCAACATTGTTGAAATGAAATCCGGCGTAGTTCAAAATTTGGCACTTTTACGTTTTGTTCAATGGCAATATGATTTCGTTTTTCTAATTTACTGAACAATTCCCAAGAACCGGTATGGAAAGCTTGGAGAACACCCAAAAATGCCAACCAAAACAGAGAAAGAAATCCAGTGTAGAACAAAATTTAGTTCATTTACCCGCAATTAGGGAATCCAAGTCGGTTCTACCCGACTTCGTGTAGTTGGGCAATTACTTACCCCCAGAGACACCCGAAACCTTCGGGAAATGCTGCAAACAACCGAAACCGACAACCCTCCTATGCATCTTAAAGAAAATGGAAAAAAATAAAAACGTATGTTTGAAGAAACCGGTAGGGAAATGGTAAACAAACGGAACCGAAAGTCGGGTACCCGAAGTTCGGGTAATTGGAGTCCCTAGTCGGGTAATTGGATTCCCAAGTACATACGTTTATATTTTTTCCATTTTCGTTCAGATGCATAGGTGGGTTATCGGTTTCGATTGTTTGCGGCGATGCCCGATGGTTTCGGGTGTCTCTGGTTGTGAATAATTGCCCAACTACACGAAGTCGGGTAGAATCGACTTGGATTCCCTACCCGCAATCAACCGCACTTGAGCATTGTAATTCATCTTGTTCCCGATTTTATAGAAATTTTAAGGCACCACTCACCAATAGCAATATGGTTTCGAATTCTAATTTACACCTTTAATTTCTTCTACAATTCACTAATTTCATATTTTATTACTGTTTACTAATTCACTTTTGCTGTATACTTTACTGGGCGATGTATATGCGTGTGGCGGCGTTTCAATCAATAAGTTTATTTTACTGATGAATTTGTATAAAGATTAAAGTAGCAATTACAAAACTGAGTAAAATGGAAGTACCATGAAATTCTATTATTAAACAAAAACCGTAGGAATAGAAATTTATAATAATCAGATTTTAGCTGCTTTTCAAACACACGAGACGTGTGTTTTAAATATTGTATTAATTAAACATTAAATATAAAAAAAATATAAATCGAACATCATTCATCAAATGTAAAATCATTCGAATGTTGTTAAATAAAGTATCAAAATAAACTATATTAATAAAAGATTATAAAATATAAGTTGGACAATTGTTCATTAAATTTTGTGGTATCAATATAACACTTGTAGAATGACTTTTGTAGAAGTTATATGGACGAAAAGGAGGAAGAGACGTTAGTTAACTTCCTATGCTCGTGTGCGGCACTATCATACAAAAGACGTAAGTACTTGGTGTGTACAACATGGACAGCCTTTCTGAACTCGCGGGCTGTGGGGTGTGAGATATTTTACGCTACATCAGTAGCTCTGGTTGGTTTCAGCGGGAGTAAGGGGAGATTGGATCCTGTGGTATCACAATGGGCCATTATTGGCCTAAGTGTGCGATAGCAGCAACTCTAACCTAACCTAACCTAACAGCGTGCTCTAAAAATTAGAGAAATTCTGTGCTGCAGTACGTCAATACGGAGGGGCGTTTAAAAAAAAATGATTTATATGTCAAATTATTTTCAAAATTAAAAAAAAAATATATATCACAACACAAGCATATACCCATTCGAAAGGCTCCAATATATGTACAACATCCAAGCTGCTAAAATAACGCATCACGTCAATGCGTGCCTCGTCGTTTATTAAAAAGTGGTCATCAGCATCTACTTACCTCAAATAGGTTTAAAGTATTAGCGAAAAGGTCCATTTTTGTCAAAATGGCATAAGTGTTTCATTCTCTGTGCTACCGCTCTCACTGTGGGACCCGTTTTCAAACCCCACTTCATTGAAGTTGTTTAATTTTTATAAAACTATGTTTAAACTATTTATTGATACATACTACATATATGCCATTCCTCCTCGCTTATGATGTACCCCGCTTCCGGAGAGTAACTCTCGTTATTTAATTCAATATCAAAACGTTTCCTTAAAAGGTTCCACTTTTCCTTGCACTCGTCTTCTATAAATTTGCTGGACGTGTCGGTGATTTCTGCAATATTGTCCCAAGCGGCAAATTTCTCAGGTTGAATAAAAATACATAGAGTATTTTTTGAGAGCGGTTTCAGGACACCCAATAACTATGGGAACATGTCAGGTAAAATTGTGGCCAACATGGGCGACAAACTGGGCGTGGATTTTGTCCTCTTTTATACGAATAAGTTTGAGGATCTGTTCATTCTATGAAAATCGTTTATTACTTTGATATTTTAGCTATCTGAGCTAAAATGTCAGTCAATTGCATCTTGCACCTTGTCCTCATGCCTCGCTTGCTAGTGTACATAGTCAAATTTGTTAAACAAAATAGTACGTAAATTGTTTCTAACTGGCTGAAACAGCTGAGAAAAACTCGCTCTCGTCAACTTAAGCAAAACTCGGCCAATTCTTCGGCCAAAAATTCGGTTGTCTCATCAGTCGATTGATCAAACTATATAAATATTGAAAATTGTGAATTCTGGGTGTTCGACAGACACCATCATATTCCTTCCCGTTCACAATTTGGAATTGACCGAACAACAAGAAATGTGAAGAATAACCTGTTTCACTAGGCTTCGTGTTAATGATTGCTGAATCAAACTCAGACAAAAAGATTCTAAATTTATTTGAAAACTAATGCACTAAACTACGGCTATCAGTGAATACCGTTTCTGGGACTGAAAAGTAATAAAAAAGTTTGTCAAGGAATCCTATATTCTGCTTTTTGTAGTTACTTGGCGAATTGGAGTTAACCAAACAAACCTCGATAATTTATCGCGTAGTTTTGATCTGTACGACCTGAGATAATCTAAATACAAGAATTGGGGCGGACGAAATACTTCCTGCAATTTTCATGGATAATGGTTAATTCCTTGATGGAAAATTGTGTTGTGCTAAATGTTCACCTCTGTCATCATCAACCTAGAAGAGAAAACTTCCAACTAACATCGCACTGAACGAAAAATTTCCTATTGAAATCAAATTTTGCAGAAGTGGAGCTAAAATTAACACTCTGTTTTAGAGAATTCATAGCGATATGAGCTTCTTCCGTCCACTTGAAAGTTTTTTTTGTAGACAACAGATTTATTAGCGCACTGGCTATCGTCGAGTAATTTGAAATGAACCTTCGAACCCAGGAATATTGACGAATGTTTCCGGGAGTACGATATTATTTAACGCAACGAACTATTTCCGAATCAACTTGAATGCTATCATTTTCTTCAATGTATTCTAAATAACGCCTCGACTTAAGGACAAATTTACGTCTTTCGGGCCAATGTAACTGAGAAACTCTTCTCAGTCTCACGCCATTACACGATTATCCAAATACCAAGAATTCTGTCTATTTCAGCTTCAAGATCAGCCTGTTAATTTCGTGTTTAGTGTAGTCTTGACAAAACCTAATCGATCTGACAAATGTAACTCTTCGATAATTTTTCAGACCTAGTCGGAATTTTATTGCGGGATAGTTCATGCATATTTAGATCTGTTACACTCTAAGTAGCATAGATTAACGAAATGGAAGTGAGTAGTGAAATGATTGTGGGAGATACACCAAACTCACGCCGGAAATCTATACCTAGATACAACTTTTTTGTTAGATCAGGGCACAAATAAAATTTAAATGGTGTGCTTTGGCCACTAAATAACGTTCTAATTGTAAGATAACCTATAACACGTTTCGATTGTCCACTAGCCGTCGTTAAAAAGGAAATTAAATACCTAATTTTATATTATAATTTGTGGGGAATGTATCATGTCTACTCAATAAAAGACTGAGGCTGGTGCCACTATAGCAGATCACAGCAGATCACAAGCAATAAGGTTTGAACATTTATTTCGGCCCTTAAACGAGTTGCAAATTTCACAATGCTGCTCAAAAAATAGTGAAATTTGTACTAAATCCTAAAATATTTAAATGTGGTAATTAGTATAATATGCTAAATTCGGATAAGCCAATTTAATCAATGATTTAATCATTAAGATCGAAATGGCTACAAATTATATTATTCCTAATATTCTGGGAAACAAATAGGAAACTTGTATCGTCAACTATCTTGTGTCGTTAGGTTAGCAAAATATGCCTTGCAGTGCTAAAATTCTAAAGAAGAATTTTTTGAATTTTTCCTAGAAACTCCTGTACATCAGCATGCTAAGTGACGTATATTCTGAGAAGCTATGAGGTCTCATTTTATAGACAACTAGGTTTATTTTGGTTAAATATCGGGTTTAAGGTGTTAATGACAGCCAAATTCGCATTAACCTTTTGTAAATCATATGTACGGGTTTCTAAAATTTCCCGACAAAATACTATAATTTGTGACTCTAATTTGCGTCAGAGGTGTTTCTAAGTCCTATATAATAGAATATGTTTATTTTGGCCAAATTTGGAATTTACAGTTTTAGGGACAGCCAAATTTGCATAGATCTTCTATAAATAACATGTACGGTTTTCCTAAATTTATGATGTTCTAAACACACTGAATTCCCAATTTGGCCAAAATAAACTTGTTGTCTATTACATATAGGACCTAGTAGTATCTCTAAATAAACGCCAATCAGAGACGCGGATTAGTATTTTCCCGGAAAATTTAGAAAAACCGAAAATTCAATTTATTGACGGTCAATGTTATATCGAGACGTAAAAAATACGTTATATCGAGACATTCTACAAATACATTTACACATATTTATTTATTGTTTCTGTTTAGGGCAGAGTTAGGAAAAATTTTGCCAACGTTTAAAATCTGGATCATCGAATTGAATTTTCGAACTGTGAACTAACTAGTCGATGACATTTCATTTCACACTTTGATGAGCCTTTGATAAGCATCGCAAGGCAATGAAGTTTCAATACTTTTAGACAGTATACTCTAAATACAAAGTTGAAGAATTTTTTGCGATACTTGAGGATTTTATTCGAGTTAGTCGCATTCTTATATGAATCAACTGAGAATCTATTTTATCAATGATGGTAACGTTGCGAGCGTTTTCAGTTATATCAAACACAAATCTCTATTTCACGAAGCAGATTTTTTCTTGCATTATCATCCGTGCGATTAGGTTTCAGTAGTACTTCTTGTTCGATACGTTTTTTGAGTGATTGAGAAGTTCCCCCAAAACTTGCAGCGTGTGGCTTCACCACCCTAACTTTCTCAACGACTTTTTCTAGAAATAAGAATCGTTTTTATCTATTTTATACTAAAACTAGACGGATGTAAAGTTTTTAACAAAATAACAAAATTAACAAAAATTAAAATGAAGCAAATCAAAAAAATATAATTAAAAATATTTAAATTATAGATTCCATTCAGTTAAATATTGGCACAGTAATGAACTCGAATTGCATAGACTGTGTATACGGATTTTTGGGTTTCAGGATATTAATATTGGCAAAAACTATAAGATTTTCCTCATCAAAATGGTCTCATCAAAAAACTACGAAATTTCCAATTTGTTATACCCGGGCCCACCAGACAACCCTTTACACGATTTTTTCCGAAACGAGGATCAATCGCAATTGGCACCTGGTGCTCGAAAACCACCTTCCAGCAATTTTTATTAAAATTGTTTGAGCGGAGGAAAACAAATTCTTAATTAACCCCAACTGCGTCATATTGCTAATATTTTGCTTTTACAAAAATCCTTAGACCAGGTTTTTCAGTACCCGGCTTTGTTCAGGTTAAAATTGAACTACTACAGGTGTTTTTTTTATTTTGCAATGCTTGCTTGTAAATCTTATTTTTTGATTTTCCTCCCAGAGCTAAACAATACAAATTTTTTGAAGTCCCTACTCTTGAGCATGCCACATACAACTATGGCCATGAGAGAAGCAAGGGAGTCCTTTCATGCCTGTAAACTTAAGGGATTGTCCGTTAGCTTTGTTGATGGTTATGGCAAATGAAAGTCTAACTAGGAAGTGGACTCGTTTGAAGCCGAATGGCAGGTCGGTTGGTATCAATGGTATGCGAGGTATGAATACGTCCTCTCTTTTTGCAATCCCCGTTAATACAGTAGCTCCGATGACATTTGGCAAAAGACTTTTAACACGGAGCCGTGTTCCATTGCATAGTTTTGGCGTGTCCAGCTTCTGCAGAAGCATTTTTGATAATCATTTCTTCATTTTCAACATATGAGAAGGCATTCCAGGTGGGTCCACCGTGTAACAATTACAGTCGATATATACGACAAATATTGACACATATAAAATATTTGTTAACACTCCCACGGTTTTTCTCGGCTGCCAAAATGTATACGTGCAAAATTTGTAAGCACTCGCTATAGTAGATCAAAAGTTTGCATATATATATTGTAAATCCTATTTTCTGATCCATAAACCCACTATTTTACTTTGGTTTTTTCCATTGTAATGATGTTATTGTGATTGTTCCCTATATTGGTCTATTTTCAGTATTCTCGAATTATATACACAATCGTTGGAAATTCTTCCATTTAGCGTCAAACTGTGTGTCAACAATTACGATAATCGATTTACTTATTTATACGCACAATCAACTTCCCAACCATCCCCCATACTTTCTTTCCGTTAACGCTGGCTCGCGGATAAATTTGTATTTTAGACTTATTGATGGTACATGTGTGAGAATCACAACAATCAGTTTCGAACGAGTGAAATTATTGATTTGAAAAAATATAAAAACTCATAAATACGAAAAGTTAAGTTGTGGGAGTAGAATATAGATGGAGAATGTGAAAGAATCGAACTTCGTACGCTACGCAGTAATTCACTAGTAGTACAACTACATGGTATTGACAACATTTCAATGTAAATAATACAACATCAGTTGTCGTGACCTGAAGAGAAGACTGATTTTTTCAAATCAATAGGCTCATCCGTTCGAAACTGATTGTTGTATAAACCCCCTATGTTTTTTCTCGGCTGCTAAAAATAACTCGTTCAAAATTTGGGAGCAATCGCTCTAGTGGATCAAAAGTTTTTGTGGAACAAAAACAGTTACATAAACATCCTTTTCTTCTTTATGTACACTACCGCTCATAAGTGTTTAGGCACCCCATTTTTTTAACAACTTTATTGATATGGCTACTACAATCTTAAACATTATTAATTCATTAGTAATGTTAACATTAGAACTTATGAGATAAGCATAAACTTGTGTGGGTCTGCTGGACCAGTGTCCAGTTCCCTTGGTTTATAATTTTCATACGGTTAGCTCATGTGGTTTGATTCGTTTGAGCCGCCTTACTTGTACTGTTGTTTGTACTGTCCAGTAGTTGTACGGCCTCAAGATTGGCGTGCGTAAGAAGTCTTTTTTCATGTTTTATGGCACATTCGCGGATAACGTCGTCTATCAATTGTATTTCTAAATCATTGTGGATTTCCTTGTTAGTCACAAATCGGTAGGCGTTGGTGATCATTCGAAGAAATTTGTTTTGGCTTCGTTGTATAATGTCTCTATTGAATTTATGTGTACAGCCCCATAGCTGCGCACCATACATCCATATTGGTTTGAAGATAGTCTAGTATACCAGTCTTTTGCAATATAGGTTCATTTTGGAATGATGTCCAATTAACCAGTACATTTGACGTTGTTTCAATCGTATCTGTTGAGCGTTTTGTCTCACGTGATGTTTCCAGTTGAGCCTTGAATCTAAATGCAGACCAAGGTATTTTGCCGATTCAGCCTGCGGCACTTGCACCCCTTTGAGGTATATATGAAGAGTGTTATTTTTATGTTGGAGAGTAAATGTCACATAGGTTGATTTGAGCTCATTCAGTGCGATTTTCCAGTCAATTGTCCATTTAGTAACATTGTCCATTGCTCGTTGAAGATTTTCCACTGCTCTTGGTTGAGTTTCGTCTACTGACATAATTACAGTGTCGTCAGCGAACGTGCCGATGAATGTTTTATTCGTTGTAGGTATGTCTGCAGTATAGAAAAAGGTAGAGGAGGGGACCCAATACGCTTCCCTGCGGAACTCTCGCAATCGCTGGATAAAAGTCAGGACATGTTTCTTCATGAATGAATCTGAATTGGCGATCAGAGAGGTATGATTCAAGCAGCTGGCAATAGTTTTGTGGTAGCATTTTGCTCATCTTGAATTTCAATTCCTCATGCCAAACCCTATGAAAGGCCTGGGATACATCCAGAAATACGGCGGGCAATATTTCTTTTCTTCTAACGCTTGCACTATTACCGCAGTTATCCGATGGACTTGATCTATTGTGGAGTGGTTATTACTAAATCCAAATTGAAAATCAGGAACATTTACTATTGGCTTTAGACGTTTTAGTAGCAGTTTCTCGAACAGCTTTGATAAAGTCGGAAGCAGTGAGATCGGTCTGTATGATGTTACTTCTTCATCTGGTTTACCTAGTTTCTTTAGCATAATTATTTAGGCCATTTAGAAGCATTTGGGTACATACTTCAATCACATACAGGCATTAAATAAATCGTTTAAATCTTCTGGTTGCTTAAACTCCATAACGAGTATTCCTTATCCATTTCTGGACCTAGCCCACTTATGTAGTTATCGAGGCAATTCTGTTTGAAATTTTTGATTAGCCTATTGACTTTGTTACTTATTCGATTAAAAGTTGTCTTATCAGCGGGATTTCTGGTGAGATGCCATATTCTCCTCGCCCTTCTTCTTGCCTTGATTTGTTCCCTGATTTCAGCCGGGTATTTGACTTCAATCTCTGCTTTGTCCTTTAACTCAGAAGTAGCTAGTCTGGCAGCCATTTGAGTGTATTCTATGAAATTGTTTGTTTGTTGTTCCAATTCTTCATTCCTTTTAATACTAACTTTTAATTCAACTAGCTCTTCCAATTTCTCTCTGAAGATGTCCCAATCCATGAATCTATTAGTAAGGTTTCGCCTTTTCTGTTTCTTTATTACTATAGTGCTTACTGACAACAATACAGGAATGTGGTCAGATGTTACGTCGTTAATTCCTTCGACTCTAGTGTAACTTAGAGGAATACCTTTTATGATGAAGAAATCCAGTAGATCTGGTATTTTTCCTGTATCCGTTGGCCAATACGTTGGCCCCCCTGGGGACAGATATTCGCATTTGTTTTCATGAATGGCATTGAACAAGGTGTTTCCTTTCCCAGGAGAAATAAGCCTGGAACCCCAAGCTGTATGTTTTATATTGTAGTCCTCTCCAATAATAAATCTTGGACCGAGCTTATTGAAGACGTTATTAAATTGTAACTTCGTTGGTGTATGCCGTGGAGGACAGTACGCTGCTGCAATATTCAGATCTGCGCCATTATATTGGATTGAGATAACAGTTGCTTGCAAATAGTTTTCACGAATATCCTCTTGTTGATTATGTTTGATATTATTTTTAATTAGTACAGCTGAACCACCTCTAGCTCTTTCACTAGGATAGGTTGTCTTCCTACTGGACCTATTATTCTGATAAAGCTTTTGTTGGAGAAGTGCGTCTCTGAAATCAGGGCAATATCAATGTTGTTTGCATGGAGAAATATTTCCAGTTCTTGGGCTCGTTGGTTGAGCCCATTAGCATTCCAAGCTACAATGCGTAGGTACGAGTTACCCATTTGTGAGTAGGACTTTTTCGCTTGGTGGATTGATATAGATTTCCAGTTTTGCCACCCTCTCTGCTAAATGACCAAGTGACTGTTGAATTTGGCTAAGCATTTTAATAATTTCAATATTATTAGACTCGTTGGTGATTTGCGCATAGGATAATCCAACTGTGGATGGCGTGATTGTTGTTTGTAGTTTAGCAACTTTGGTTTATAATCGCTGCACTGCGCTTGTTCTATTATTCTGTTGACTTTTAATATTGTTCTGATATACACGGCATCCTTTATAATTTGCAGTATGCCCTTGTTATTGACAAAGAACACAAGAAGGCGCGATATCTGGTGTTTTATTGCATTTTGTCGTGTGGTGATTTTCGGCGCATTTAACGCATTTGGTTTGATGATAGCAAAAGCTCTTGGTATGTCCAAGTTATTGACAATTCGTATATTGTGGAATTTCCCTTATCTTGTTAGGTGGCTCAATTTTAACTATACAGTACGCAAGTTTCTTGATATTGTATACTTCTTTATTGTTGTCTTTTTGTTTTAAGTCGATGTAAAACAATGAAAAGTGTTTCCTGACTTTTATACCATCAATTGTGACCATTTTGTATATGTTGGTAATACCTGAAACTTCATGTCCCATGTTTTCTAAGTCTGCTTTAATTTCATCGTGACTAATAGAAGAAGGTAAGTCTCTGATAACCACTCTATAGGCATTTTCACTCTTCAGCTGGTAGTGTTATGTGACCACTCGTAAGAAGGGGGTTATAGCATCTTGACTGGGTTTATACTATGTCAATATAAACTTAATAATCTAGTCCAGAATTAATTGCTATAATCTCTGACCCGACATCTTGTAATATCTGTTTATAAATTTATCTTTCTTTTGGATTCGGGATCTGTACGAGTAGGCAACCCGAAAATTATGCGCAACACAATTTAACACACTCACAAAAGTGCGACAAACAATTGTTAGAAATGAATTCAGAGAAGAAGAATTGTACTACAAACAATTGTACACAGAAACAATTATACACAGAACAATTCATCGAAAAATCAAATCTGCGAAAGAAAGAAACAATTCATCGAAAAGACTCGTAATGCATATTAAAAAATATTGATCAATTTTCTCTAATTGTTCAATTTTGTGATATACTGAAAACAAACCAGGACAATTTCAGGTGAAAAAAATTGTATCGATATTAAGCAGAATTTGAAGCGAATTATTGTGATGAGGAGCATCATTTATTTAAATCAAATTGAATTGTTATAATATATCGAACATCTCGGGCAACTAGTGTGTTGGATTTAAGTTTATTTTTGGAATTCTGAATCAATTACACACTAAATGTCGCAAAAAAATTGAAAACCTGTGTTAAATTTCTATAAATTCAACTTATCTGGCACACAATGGTTCGACCGCCCATTTTTAAAAAATTAGTGTAAATTCCAGGTAATTCACATAAATTTGTAATTTAACATAGGTATGCAATAACTCTTTCTCTATCGAGAACAGAAAGCCGCCTGACGATTTCTTGAGTAGGAGCTGAGATATAAATATTCTCGCCAAGTGATGCTCCAAAATCGACAAATACGCTTGAACAAAATATTATCCAAGCAAATAACCATTTTTTTATAAGCCCAATCATCATGAAAATCCACATGAATAATCTCTAGACTATGCTGAGTAATTACGTAGAACTTCATTTTTGCCTAAAATCATCGGAAACTGGCCAAATCTGAGCCAAAAGTTAAAGCATATTAGTTATAATGAATATTTTCGATGAATTGTATATTCGCACAATTCGTTTTCGCACATTTTTCTGGTCCCAAAGGAATTTACTATGGAGATTTTACAATTCATCGAAATAAAATTATATCGATATTGCGTAGATTTTCAAACGGATTTTTGTGATTGAGGGCCATCATTTGTTGGAATTAAAATGAATTGCGATAATAATTCGAACATTTCAGGAACTTATGGTGCAAGTGGTTGGCCCCAAGTACTAAAATATATGAAGACATGAATATTATTGAAAAAAATTAGATGATTAAGGGATCATTTCATATCATTCTTTCACGAAAAATAATTTAAAAAATTTTATTTCAGTGATTACGTCAGTTTTGATTTCAAATCCCACTAGAACCATGATGATTGATGATCATAAATGGAAAAAATGTGAAAACACAAAAAGCTTGCAAAAAATTAGCTGATTATGGGATAATATGCCATTTCTTTAGAAGCAAAATCTGAAAATCTGATTCTAAAATTTATTACACACTGAATGTCGCAAAAAATTGAAAACCTGTGTTAAATTTCTATAAATTCAACTTAACTAGCCAGATTTGGCCAGTTTCCGATGATTTTAGGCAAAAATGAAATTCTACGTAATTACTCAGCATAGTCGAGAGATTATTCATGTGGATTTTCATGATGATTGGGCTTATAAAAAAATGGTTATTTGCTTGGATAATATTTTGTTCAAGCGTATTTGTCGATTTTGGAGCATCACTTGGCGAGAATATTCATATCTCAGCTCCTACTCAAGAAATCGTCAAGTGGCTTTTTGTTCTCGATAGAGAAAGAGTTATTGCATACCTATGTTAAATTACAAATTTATGTGAATTACCTGGAATTTACACTGATTTTTTAAAAATGGGCGGTCGAACCATTGCGTGCCAGATAAGTTGAATTTATAGAAATTTAACACAGGTTTTCAATTTTTTGCGACATTCAGTGTGTAATAAATTTTAGAATCAGATTTTCAGATTTTGCTTCTAAAGAAATGGCATATTATCCCATAATCAGCTAATTTTTTGCAAGCTTTTTGTGTTTTCACATTTTTTTCATCTAATTCATGCTTGATTCAACTTAAAAATCTTTTTCAAAATCTACTCAACATCGATATAATTTTATTTTGATGAATAATTGAAAAATCATTATTTAGGAAATCTTATGTAAGTACTGATTTTCAACAGGAACTTTTAGGTGAAAAATTTTGTTTCGATGAATTGTGTTTTCGATGAATTGTGTTTTCGATGAATTGTTTTTTTCAAAATTGTTTTCACGCACATTTGGTTATTGTAAAATTGTAGTTTTCATATTTGTTTTTCGATGAATTGTTTGTCACATAATTGATTATCGCAGAATTTTCGGGGAATCGTACGAGTAAGGTCAGCATTTTATTACATTTATTTTATTTTTTTTCTATATTGTTAAATCATAAACTAATAAAAAAATCGAATCATAAAATTATTATTAAAATATTTTGCGTTGCATACAAAATACTCTCGGTATTCTTTTTTGTATACAAGAGCAATTCTTTTCCTTCTTATATTGTAATGATTAATAAAACAATAAAATATTAAAAACCTTTTGTAATTAAAATAAATGATGTTCAATAATTTTGTTTGATTGTGATAATGTTGTTCTGATTGTGCGATAAATTCGAGGGACAATGAAATAAATATATAAAGGTGTTGTGTTTTAATTGTGATTGAAAACTGGTGCTACATTTTCCATTCCGCACGTAACAGTAGGTGTCATATTGGATATTTTCTAGTTGGTTGCTAGATTCATTTTAAAATTCTTCCAGTAATTTTTGGACATTTCTGTAATCATTTTCATTTTGAAAGGTAATTCTTATGTCACTATTTGAGAGCGCCTTAAAATTAGTTGATGCACTAGTAGTTTTTATTATTTTTTGTCGAAAAATTCGAAATTGTTGATATTGCTCACATTAATGGGTGGAGGCAGTGGTATTTTTGGGTTTTTCTGTTCAGTGTTACTGTTCACACTTTTGTATTATTTTTTGGGGGAGTTTTCGTTTTTGTGCGCCTACGTTTCTTAGGATTTCTGTTATTAGCTCTGGAAACTTCTTCTTCCAGTTCTTCCTCATCTGTGAAATAATCCTCTATACTCAGAGCATTAAATCTATTATTCTGTTGCGAGACTGGAAATTGCTGCAGCAACCAGTTGGAATTATTTGAATGATGTTGACTGGTTGATGGCTGAATATGGTTGACAGGCAGGTTGTTAGCTCGTGCTGAATCCTCAGCTTTACTAGTTTTAACCTTCTTTTTATTTTTAGTGTAGAGTTTTCTCTCTTATTAGTTTCTTCATTTTCTGAAACTTGGTTAACAGATCCTCGCTGTTTATAATGTTTGTTGATGCGACAACATAGGCGATGTTGTGAAAATTGTCGAAATACTAAGAAAAGAGAGGTACCGCCAAATTTTGGAGAACTCCTCAATAGCTTCAGGAATTCGTCTTTTGGGTCAGCATTTTATCTTTCAACAAGATAATGTTCCAAACATTAATGTAAATTATGTAAAGACTATCTTCACCATTTAGAGGATGAAGGAACGATTAAAATTGTGGAATGGCCTCTCGAGAGCCCTGACTTGAACCCTATGAAGTTACTGTGGGAAGAACTGAACCGGGAAGTACAGCAATCAGTTCAAACATTAGCTTCTGTTATGTGGAACAAACTTCAATCAATTTGGAACTCAATAACGCCAGAAACTCTGACAAAACTTATTGCGAGAATGCCTCGACTGTGCTCTGCGATTGTTCAATCAAAAAGCAGTCACATAAATGAAAGTTAAATTTTAATTAAGCATATTAATTTTGACATTTATTTAGTATATTGCCAGCCACTGAGACCTAACCTAGTATATTGCCATAAATATATGTGTGTAATGTGTATGTACCTAAAAAATAAATATTATCACATTTTTACTGAGTTTTTATATGGTTTATGCTGTTTTTGACAGTGCCTAAACACTTTTGAGCGGTAGTGTATATAGATAATGAACTTGGACTACCTTTTTAAGCAATAATTTCATCTCTAAACCGTTCGTTCCTGTTCCTCATCAGAGCGCAATGCATATATATTCATCACAAAAGCAATCGGTTCATGAGAATTGTATTTGAATCCCTTTTGCGATAAATTTTTTTAGTCCAAACATTGATATGCAAAATTATCTCAATAGTTTAAAGTCTACAAATATTTCATATCGCGTAATGATTTATTTAACCAAATTATCTTTTAAAATACTAAAATGTATTCTTTCACCATATTATACCCCAGACACAATAAACTATCATCTGCAACTAAATACCGCATACAATATTATTAACTATCAAATTATCAAGGGTCGTATGCAAATTGATTAAAATTTCTAATTCTACGTCGCCACTGTACTGATTCATGTACAAACATTTTTCAATTTTTTTTTATTTTTTTTTTATTTTTTTTTTTTAACTTTTTAAAAAACAGAAACTAATTCAACAGTTTGCTTACGAGTTTTGCCATAACCGAACGTATATTTTTAATGAACCTTGCGTAGTGTCCGTCAAATTGTATTAAATATATATGTACAATAAAAATTTAAAACGATTTGTTTATAATTCGCGACGTGAAGTGAGTTTAATTGGTGAAATTAAAGTGTTTTTAATTTATTTTATCAAAATCAAAAAAAAAGTGTTTAGTGTTTTACTGTTTTGATGTTAAAGTGTTTTGTCGAATTTATTTAGTGTTTTAATTTTATAGTGTATGGTTGTCAATAAGTTCGAGATCCGTTATAGTGATTATAAAGTATGCGATTTTATCTTAATTTGAATAGTTGATTGATCACGAATATAGTCATGTGCATGTATCGGAATTTTTATGCAGTTTAATCGATTAACAACTTATTTGGTGCGATTTGTTATGCGCAATCTAAATCCCATAAACGCATTTGCCTCATTCAGTTTTTTGTTAAGCTTTTCGATTGTGTGGACTTTTTTTTCAAAATCACTGGACCATTTATTTGTCAATATGTAAATATCGGTACACTCGAATTAATTAAATTGATTTTGATAATACGGCGGACGAAGAAATGGAGCAACAAATTATTTATTGTGTTCGATTGAGGAGTGGATTTTTTTTTTTTTAATTTGAAAAGCCGCATTTTATTATTTGTAATTTAGTCAATGTCATTGGAATATTTAAACAATTATTGTGTGATTTGCTGGAATCTACTATTGTTATTGTCAATATTGATGAATACCGTGTGACCTTGTTGTAAAGAACTTCAATAAAGATGTACTATACATTACAAACAGTTGGGGAGAGGTATATGGCGAAAAAAATTCCAAAAGGCAGTTTTTATTAAAACAACTTTCGAATAAGTTGGACTTATGAAGTTATATGTATTTCCAAATGACCCAATATATTTATGTCACGTTTCAATGTATGCTTGTCAAAAGCTTATATTAAATATTTACTAATTGCTGTTATTATGCCAGCAATAAGCACCCGCAGAAAGTTTATATTGGCTATTCCCGAATTTCTAACATATCAGTTTTGTAAATTATACGTGATTTAAAATAGACTTTCGATCATTCTACTGACTTGTCTTTGTATGTAAAATACATATCACTGGACTAATGTGACGTTAATAAACACACTATAACAAACATTGCAAATATTCACGTATTTATCTGCGATACGCATGGGGTTAAATTATTATTATATGCATATGTAAATATGATGGTTGTCAAATAAACAGATAACGTATTCACAAATGTTTTCAGAAGATTTCTTTATTTTAAATAATTATTGACTTGCTTCAAAATTTTTCAGATAATTTACCGCAGTTTGAAATTAAAGTTAGCTGAGTATTTTCATAGGTCATGGGCGGTATGTTGTATTATCACATTTTTCAACTTTCGACTTTGCTTATGTCTCAATTTTCTGAGTCAAAATGAAATGCGCTTTCACCAAAACAATTACACAAAAAGTATTGCGATTTCAACATTCATTAATTGGAAAGATGAAACAGTATATCAATTAACTCTACAAAAGTGAAACATCAAAGAAGTCGCAAGTCAACAATTGTGATGGTATAAAACATCCCGCCATTATTTTGATATTGAAATGTTCCCCCATCTGATGATTGGTAAATCTATGCCACTCTAGAAGACACAGTAGTCCCTTTAATCAAAATTGTTAAAACCCGATGAGTCTTCATATAAAACCTTGAGTTTCATTCAAATCGATTATGACTCCGTGGTACAAACGATTTTAAACTTAGAGATGATTTGACTGACGATCATCTATCACCCACCTCAAATTCTCCATTGAATGGCCTTTTATCTAAAAGACCGTATATATATATGATGTGCTGTTCAGGTCAACAGTATCAGCTCATGTCTCATCAACATCTGGGGGCCCCAAAGCAGTTATTTTGGGCTGACTTTATTCATTCTGTGTATCAACAACGTTGAATATTAGAAAAGTCTAATCTAAATGTAAATAAATCTCGTAATTTGAGAACGGTGTATAACTTTAGCCTGGCACTACAATGCTTCGCGAGGCTAACCAACACTGCCACTTCATTAATTTTAATATGACGAAACGCACCGTTAAAACATCTTTTTGTTTAACTTAACTAGTTTGACCAATTAAATTTTATTTAACTCATTTAACTTTGTCTTATTTATTTAAACTTTCGTTTTTCGAGCCGTCCGCGATATGTATCGTTTTGCTTAGGTGTCAACCTAGTTTGTGGTTTTATTACCTAATTTGGTTTTTACATATTTTGCCGCTTGTTAATTTCAAAATTTGGATATCTTTGTTTATAATTCACAAGGATTATACTCAATAATAATGCAGATGGAGAGGCCACGCAGTTGGGAGGGCAAATGGCGATAAGTCGTTGGGAATTATTACTACTATTATTAAAAATTCAGATAGATAGAAATCGGCTTCTTCATATGCTCCGTTTTATCCTAATTTTAATTCTATGAATCAAGCGATGAGCATGAGTCTATCGACCTTTGAATGATTGGCTCCATCTGGTTTGCAGTTCGGTTTTACTTTCATCTTGACAAGTTTCGTTGGCTATATACTATTCTTTTAGGCATTGCTGCATCACAGGAGGTTCTAGTGACCATCATAATTTAAGATGGGTTATTTTCGGCCATTTCAAAGACGTTTTTGTTTTCTAACATGCACAAGATCATATTCTCGTTGAAAAGTTTGGGTTTAGAAGTTTCATAGTTCGATAAGTTGGTGCTTGCTATGTATGTATCGCCATTCGTTTTTCATTAAACAATTCTTCTAAAAACGCTAATACTCGTACAAATCCACGTACGATCAATTATTGATGGGGCATTACCTTTGAATAATGTTGGTGTGCTTCCATAGGATAATCTGCAGTGTGGAAAAGCTTCCAATAAAGCGTCCTCTCGATCATTTGATACGTCTTCCACCAATCGTTCAAAGAATACAACTGTGCATATAAATACGGTCGATTTTCACACTTACACAGGCTAGGCCAACTAGTACTTTGCAATGTCCGTTTGTCCAAATTGCTTCCTCACGGGTTTATATTGTTCTTGTGCAATATCGACGTCTCCTTTTATTTCACAATGATTAAAATTTAGTTATAGCAAAATCATAATTTGCTATAACTAAATTTTAGGCGTCGCCCCGGTAGCAAAGTGGTCAGCATGCTTACTCAAGCGACCGGAGGTCCCGAGTTCGATTCCCGGTGGTGACAAGGAAAAAATTTCATGGCTGGTTTAGGATCAATGAATTACTCACTCATTATCCTAAATGAAAATATGATTATGAAACCTCATTTGAGACGGCCAAATCCCTTGATGGGTTATAGTGCCACAGAGAAATAGAGAGAATAATCATAATTTACTTGCTCATTTTACGCCTTCTGGTATCTCGGACATTAAAAACCACCCGGAAATCGTTGGTATTTAATTCCTTGTGATCTTCTCCAAGACAATGCACCACGATTCTTCTTTGCATTTCTTCGCAAAGAGCCCATCACCACTGCAGTTATAGCAGTGTTTTGAACGGTATACGTCTCGCATTGAACAGGATACCTATCCAATTCGAATTTTGTCTTAGGGTGTAACTTTTCCCACCAGACCACTTCACTTCGAACTTCACTTCTCTTAGTTTTCCGACCAATAGTAGTGGGGGAAGCAGGGTGGGCCAAAAGTCACGCCAGCGCGTAAATCTTGAATAACTTTTTTGTTTATTATTATTATATTATTATTATTATTATATAAATATATAATATGAACGCTGCATGATTTAAATTTTAATTATGAAAAATATTGTCAGACAGATGGCCACCATTTTCATCAATGCACAATTGGCCTCTTAAACGGGCGTTTTGCATAACAGCACGCGCACTATCAGGATCTATTGCTCTAAACTCAGTTTAAATGTTTGGCTGCTCTATAGTTTGAGGCTTGTACAAATACACTCGTTCTTTGAGATAACCCCATAGGAAATAATCAGGCGCAGTTAAATCTCGTAAACGTGCTGGCTAATTGAATCCTGAATTTCTTGACATAATTCGGTCATCAATAATTTCACTTACAAGAGTACTGTTTGCTGTAGCTCCATCCTGCCGGAACTGATTGTTGGCTGCCACTGTTGGCCATTTTGCTTATTCACATATCCATATTATGTGTTTCGTCCCTCATAATTAAATTGTTAGAAACTCGTTATTTTCCGTGCACAACCCCAGGAAGCGTGTTGCCCAAATTAGTCGTTGGTGCTACTCAACTGTTAAAAGTTTTTACTTTGGTTTTTATCAATTGTAATGGTGTATTGTGATTGTTCCGTATATTGGTCTACAATTGATAAAAACCAAAGTAAAATATAAAAAATTCGTGAATTCGAAAAGTTAATTGTTAAAATAGAATATAGATGGAAATGTGAAAGAATCAAAATTTCGTACGCTACGCAGTAATTCGCTAGTAGTACAACTACATGGTATTGCTCTATATATATAGACAATATTTCAATGTAATAAACAACATCAGTCATCGCGACCTGATGAGAAGACTGATTTTTTCAAATCATTAGCCTCATCTGTTCGAAACTGATTGTTGTGATTCTTACACATTAGCCATCTATAAGTCAAAAAAAAAAAAAAAATTAAATGTTAAAAGTTGTTGGGCCAACCACCTTGTATGTTTACATATGTAAACGCCGAGATAAAATCCGCCGAAGTGATATTCTAAACATGTTGAGTTGTCTAGAACAAGTATTTTAATTAATTCATTGATCCTAAACCAGACGTGAAACTTTTTCCCTTGTCACCACCGGGAATCGAACCCAGGACCTCCGATCGCTGGAGCAAGCATGCTGAACATTTTGCCCCTGGTTCGACACTATTTGTGGTCTTCCTCTTCGTGGCAAGTCTGACACTGAACCTTGTTGTCGGAACCGTGTAATTACACGTTTAGGTGCTTTTTAGTGTTGAAAAAATTTCGATAGAAAAGTAGAATTCTACCTCTTTGGTCCGTTGTTCGTTCGTATAATTTTGCATGTTGGTACAACAAGGTTCGATGAATAAAATCTGAAAATAAAAATAAAAAATAATAATAAACAAAAAAATTATTAAATTTGTACCCGAAGCCGTGATTTTTGGCTTCGCACTCTATTTTCGATACATTGATCTTACTAACTAGCTGATGAACCTTAAAATATGCTAACGATGTTTCTCATCTTCTTGATTTCACTATGCATATTATTTCTTGGCTTGCCTCGAAGCCTGGTCAGAATTATTTATTCGCTTTCCGCTTTATTACCGCCCAGAAAAGGCGATGAAAACATCTCTCCAATGTACTGGCCACCGCTTCATTAATCGGTGATCTCTGAACCAAGACACTGTTTTTAAACAGCAATATTCATGCACAGAGCTCGGCACCTTTCTCTTAGCTTGCAGACATATTTGTCACAACAACCAAGTTCGTCACCGAAGTAACATTGCTGATATTATTGGGCTTCTTGCTTCCTGCACCGTCACTAAACTCTGTTTTACTGAACTATGCGCCTTCCAATAATCGTAACCCTCGACATGCGTTGTGGTATGATTCATATAATTCACTATTAATGTTCTAAGATATGCAAATGATCTTGTTCATTAGATAGAAGTAACCGTAAATAAAAACATTCACGCTGTCTGAGATGAACTGTATAGATGGCACTTCCATGTTTTTTTTTTCTTGGATATGTTTCATGTGAAATACGTTGGGAAGGCTACATAAAGTTTTTGCAAATCGTTCATATTCGGTGTATTGTTGGCTGCACAATTGGAAGAACTGTGTCAATTTTGTTTTTAGTGCTGGAGCTCCTCGTTGTGTTGCGTTTCTTCAGTAAAGTATACACCGTTGTCCGTTTTCTAGATCGAACCAAATGAATGACAGAACGATCTCTTTCATGAATTGAAAATTAAAGTAAGCACCATACAGCCACATTGCTCCTAATATATAACTGCTCTTTTGGGAACGTGTAACATCGTCATTTTTGAATGAATCTTGAACTGCTAAAACCGCTAGTCGTGAATATGCCTAACCCATCTGTTATGGATTATAATTTTATTTGACTGGTTTCTCAAGGTTAAAGTAAAATAATGTCCACATGTTCCGTAGAGCGTCTGCGGTACAACGAATATCCATCAACTCCAGTGATTGTATCTGATATTAAATCCACTGAAAAGCGCTTCGTGCATTGACCATTATCCATATACAGGTTGAATGTATGTTGGTATGCGCCACATAGTCAATTTCCTCCACTCAAACTTTTTCAACAAACCCAATTAAAATACACTGCAGTTCATTTGAATAGGAACGACCGTGTTTTGGAATATTTTAAAATCGGTCTAGTCTAACTTTTCCAAGATTTTTTTTACAGGATGAGCACTTGTTCAAAATGACAAAATATTTAAATAAAAATAGTTTAGTAGGCCAGAAGAATTTTATTTTATTTTGTTTTTTCTTAAAAAGTATTTTTTTTTGTTTCTTTCACTTGAATAGAAACGACCATAGGTATCAATAAAGTGGAAGCGTTAGCAAATTTAAACTTAAAGTAAATTAATTTAATTGGAAAAAGTTATCGTTTTAACATAAAAATATAAAAAAAGGTCGAGAAAAAACACTTAGCAAGGAAGAAATAACCCAAATTCAAGTGCTACATTTCGAATAATATTCTATACTAGCAATTGCAGATAAAATAGGAAGAAGTAAAACTGTAATCTTCAATTTTATAAAAAATACAATTGAATATGACTTAAACAACAAAGGCCAAACTGTTGAAGCTACATCTGCGACGATAAGCGGGCCATACTAAGGACAGCATCTAATTGCGCACTATCTTGTGCAAAAAATAAAGTGAGAGCTAGTGTGGAGAGCCAAATAATTGGAAAGTCATTAAAAAATCAAATCACCGTATTCGAAGAAAGCTTCAAATAAAACCGCCTCTAAATCATGAGAGAAAGAACAAAAGATTACATTTCTCGAGACTACATATCTGACGAAAACTGATGAAAAGG
This sequence comes from Nephrotoma appendiculata, assembly GCA_947310385.1. Classification (NCBI taxonomy): domain Eukaryota; kingdom Metazoa; phylum Arthropoda; class Insecta; order Diptera; family Tipulidae; genus Nephrotoma; species Nephrotoma appendiculata. The sequence goes on from OX371224.1 coordinate 171,944,611, forward strand.
AGTTTCACCTCGATGATCCAGAAGGATTTAACTATTATTTCCACGACCTTCGAAAAAAGGAAAAGTTTTTAGCAAAACACTTCGGCTATGGTGTTTTGCTATTTGCTGTATCATTTTATGGCCTTACAGATTTGTCAGTTCCAACCGGAAAATGGCTGCATGAAGTTACAAATACATCCCTGAAAAAGCATTTCCCCATTTTAATGATAGTTTTGGGCCATTGCCATGGATGTTTCAGCAAGATAATGCCCCTATATCATGGATATCGTAGCAAAACGTAGAGCTTTTGCCATGGCCACCCAGACATCAAAAAATTCATTCAAAAGAATTTCATTTGTCACAAAACAGACGAACAAGAATTTATATTATTCACGAAAAAATCAAAATCGAAATATTGTGAATATTTTTGCTTCACGACTTTATGATTTCTATTTTCTCATGAACAAATAAACACAAGAATTTTGTTTTTCGTAAATGAATGTTTTAAAAAATGATGAATATTATCTATTCAGTTAACGGACGAAAATTATGAAAAAAGAGTAAGCTAATTCACAAACATTTTAGAATATCGAACTTAAGAATTATACAATTCTTTCCGGAACCATTTTCATGTTTTGTGAGAAATAACCTGGAATGTAAATAACTGCAGAAATTTACTTTACATGATGGTTGAGTTTGGGATGGCAATACTTAACGGGATGCTAATCTGTTACTAATCCGTTAGAAGAGCTTAATTTTGGTATCGACGAGTATCAAAACTTGATACCCTATCATGTGATTTTTTAAAGTGTTGACAAAATTTTGCTCCTAGAAGAAGCAAACGATTAAAGGGAATAATTTTCAAGTTGTTTAATATGGAGCGATCAAATTTTTGCTTGGGATTTAATTTACGTCCAAGTGTTTCGTTTGATATTCTCTTTATTTAAAGAACTAAGATGATTTATAGTCAAAAAATGAATTATGAAAAAAGTCCTTGCAATAATAATACTACAAAATGTCTTAATTATATTGCATAAATGCGGTATATGTACCTAAAAAACTATAATACAGTAAACCCTCGATTTAATGGATTCTGATTTAACGGACGCTGGATTTAACAGACCTCGATTTAACGGACCCTCTATTTAACGGACAATTTTTTATTTTCTATTTTTCGGTGGCCGATTATGATGGGATTGGGCATAAAAATGGGAAATCGGATTCTTAAAGATTTATGGAAGATGTTTGTTGAATATGGTCACCTTGGACGGAACTCAGGCAGTTTTTAACCGATTACGATGGGATTGGATTTGTTTAATGGCAAGATTCATTAATGATTTCTAGAAGAAGTTTCTTAGTATGGTCACCTAGAATACGGCTATTACTTAACCGGTAATCATGAAATTCAGCACGTTGGATAAGTATGGGATTATAAAATGATAAACTGCTGTACTCGTCAGAGGATTTATGCTCTTGCATTGCAAATACCTCTAAAGTTTTAATTTCCGCTTGGTTCGAAAGGTTCTGCAGATCTCAAGGTCTTAGAAAGTACGTATATGTACATATATTTTTTATTTATTTTACTAAATAGATCAAGTTGAATGATATTTCTTTTTTTCTGGTTATTCAATATCCTTCAATATTCAATTTACAAAACAATAATAACATTATTATTTTCCATTATTTTTGTGCACTTTTATCATTAGATTTAATTTTAAATTTAAAAAAATTGAGCATTACTCATTCTTTATGTGATAATTTTTTATTTTGTACTAGTTTCGAGATTTCTCTCTTCGTCAGCTATATTGATAAATTGTTGATAAGCAGCCGTCTTTCTTAAAGGTAGCGGCTCATGATGTTAACATGTTCATGGTAAGGCTGGATGTCTTAACATCTATCACCAGTACGTGATCCACTCATGGAATTAGTGGGTTGAGCAGCAGGCCAACTACCTACTCTCACCAAAAATCACGTGATGAACCCTACACAAAGGGCTCTGATAAATTTATAATATTCTTATCAACTCTCTCTCTCTCTCTCTCTCTCTGGCGCTATATTCCATCAAGGGATTTGGTCACCTCAAATCAGGTTTCATAATCATATTTTCATTTCGGACAATGAGTGATTAATTCGTTGGTCTAGCCGTGAAATTTTTTCCTTGTCACCACCGGGAATCGAACCCGGGACCTCCGGTTTCTGGAGCAAGCACGCTAACCACTTTGCCACCAGGGCGGTGACGATCCATTCTTAACAACAACGACCTTAAATACTGTTCACGGGAACATGGAATATGATGCCTTCTAAGACCTTGAGATATCCAATCCCATCATAATAGGTTAAGAATTGGTCGAGTTCCGTTCCAGGTGGCCTAGTTCCATAACTTCTTCCCAAAATCATTTAAGAATCCTATTTTCATCCAACATATTCAATCCCATCATATGCGTTTAAGAAATGAACGAGTTCTGTCCTAGGTAGCCATATTTTAGAACAAGTGCAAAACATATAGAAAATTAAATTTAAAAACATTCGGATTTAACGGACAATCGGATTAAACGGACTCCCCAATTAGTCCGTTAAGTTGAAGTTTTAGTGTAATTGTTTGGAAATAATTTATGGGAGATTTGTAGCGAATATAATAGAATTTAAATTGTAAAACAAACGTTAGAAACAAAACATTTTTGTCATTTTCAAAAAAATTTAAATTTAAACAATTGGACGTAAAATGAAGCATAAGTACCAATTGAATGGAAACATGTTTGTTCCTTTAAATATTTTGAGGGTTATACTTTAGTAGTTGTGTACCTATTTCTTCTGAATAAAATGTTGATCCGCACTCAGTAATTCACAGCGTATCATAAATGCATTCCCCTTTTCAGGCGGCTTGTTCTACAGAGCCAACCAAGGAATTACCGCTTTGGAATTAGCATCCCAAATGGGATCATCCTATGTATTATGAATAAATATGTTACTATAATAATGTTTAATTAGGTTTTTATTGATTATAAAAATGTACAGGGAGGGAGTTGTTATTTTAGTATAAAATAAAATAAATTCAGCGATCCTGATAAAAATCTAACATTTAATAAAAATTCTAACTAAAATCAATTTTATTTAATAAAAACTTTAATCATTATACAAAATAACGGAAATTCTGTATTCTTTTTATTAAAATACAATTTTAATTAATATTACAGTAATAGAAACACTACACTAATTGAAAAACTACATACATACCGGAGTATGCACAAAATGTATCTATCTCGTTCTAATGAAACAAACCAAAAATACAAAATAATTTTTTTAACAAAATATTTCCATAAAAAGAAAAGATTCACCAAAAATCAAAATCGTCAATTTCGTGAATAAAATATCTTCATCACATTCACTCTTTTATTTTTCTTTGAACGTTGGTTCGTCACGAATTATCATTTTATTAATTTGTGTAATTTTTACTAGACATTCTCGATACAAAACAAGAGAATGAATATTTTTTTTCGAATGAAGAAAAAACTTCTTTGTAGAAGAATATTCATATGAATAAAAAATAGAAAAATTTATTTTCGAGAATATTTTTGATTCTTCATGTTTGTAAATTTTATAATTCGTGAATTTTTATGCACATTCATAAATGAAGATTCTTTGATGTCTGGCCACCGTATTCTCCCGATTTCAATATTATGGAAAACGTGTAGGGTTTACTGTCTCGGAAAGTTTACAAAGGTGGTCGACAATTCGACAACAAAGAAAGCCTTATTAGGGCGATAAATGAAGCCTAGAAGGAAGCCTATATAAATGAAGCCTATATTATTTAAAATCTTTGTATGACTCTTTGTAATGAAGTTGTTTTCAATAAGGGAAGTAGTACGCATTACTAAAACCATGTAAATCCAATTAGTTATTAAAAATAAATCGAATTTAATTATATTTTATTCAAAAAAATAGCTTTTCATTAGGATTTGTTAATCGTTCTTATTCAAGTAAATATCCAAATTTATCGTTTTTTTGAAAAAAACCACAAAACACAAATTGTCATGTAAATATACATTTTTTTCTTTTTTCATATTTAGTGCTTATTAAAAAACTTATAATTCTACGGAAAAAATTATTGAAAATGTTAGATCGATTTTAAAATATTCAGATTGACCTTTTCCAAATACGTTATGTTTGACTATGTAATCTATTAGTGACTTCAGTTTACGATAATTAGTTGCATGGCATGGACAAACATTTCTTTTTCAAATTTATGTTTATTTCTCTACATAGTCTCCTTGCCGGGGACTAGGTCTGATGAGTAAGGAGGGTGGTCAACCAGTTCAAATAGCTCGTGAATTTTTGCCGTGGATGACAACCACTGACGTGTGAAACTGCGCATTGTCTTAGTAGAGTAAGAATCTTCTTGGTGCAAATGTGGCCCTTTTCCGCAATTTCTTCCTTCAGCTGGTCAAGTTATGATGCCTAGTATGCTCCTGTAATGGGTATCCCTTTTCAGAGATAATCGATTAAGATACGAGTAACTTCAAAATTGTCAGAGAAAACAGTCGCCATCACTTTCCAAGTCGAAAGAGCAGCCTTTGCATTTTTGGAGCCGATTCCCCCGTCCACTGTTTTGACTGTATTTTTGATTCTGGAGTGTAATGGTGTTGCCGCCCCGGTGGCAAAGTGGTTAGCATACTTGCTTCAGCGACCGGAGGTCCTGGGTTCGATTCCCGGTGGTGACAAGGAAAAAATTTCACGGTTGGTTAAGGATCAATGAATTAATCACTCATTATCCGAAATGAAAATATGATTATGAAACATCATGTGTGGCGGCCAAATCCCTTAATGGGATATAGTGCCAGAGAGAGTAGAGTGTAATGGTGTGTCGAAGTTTCAGCAATAGTAATTATCCGGTATCAAAACTCTGTTTTATTGCGCCTAAACTGCATTAACAAAGCGTTGGAAATGTTCACTCGATCATGTTTCTGGACCAAAGCGAGGAAACGCGATAACTAACTCGCGGCCAGCTTTCTCATGTCTAAATCTTGATTCAATATGTAGAAAACAAGTTCTTTAGACATGTTTATAGCCCTTATCTCTCTAATTCGACGGTCATCTATTACTATTTGGTGAACTTAAGCGATGTTATCATCAGTGGTAGCAATTTTTTCGAGGTACTATATTAGGCATGTGGACCGACAAAATTGTTTGGCAAATTTAGGGGGGGGGGGGGGGGGGTTACAAGTTACAAATGAAATGTAACTTCGTACAACAACCAAAAGATAAGAAAAAATAAACTTGCATGCATACGGATTGGAGGAGGTCATTTTGAACAAAATCTAATAAATGAAGTTGATTAAAAATGTATATCAATAACTTTTTTGCCAATATCGTCGATAATTGAACGGCGCAGAATAATGAGAATTTGCACAAATTTTTTATTTTACTTTGGGCAACAACAAATCACACAATGACGAAACGACAAGATTGAAAGGTCTAACTCAATGTCAAATGTCACTTAGTAAATAGTTTATGGAAAATTCGAATATCGAAGAAACTTTGGTGAACCCGCTTATACATAGCAGGCAAGCCAACGTTCGGGCAGGTCTGTCGGGTCCGCTATATATATATATATATATATATATATATATATATATATATATATATATATATATATATATATATATATATATATACTATGTGTTGCATTAATATTTGTGCTCATGAAAAAATTGTTTTAGTTATGTTTCCTAGATTATAAAACTCATGTAGTTTTTTTTTTTTTAAATTTTTTATCACAATGTAATTAATTGTTAAATTACGTTTCATTTGGCATACAATTTCTAAAAAAATTATCAGGGTTTACGTATAAAAAAACGAATTTACTCTGTTGCAAAAGTAATTGTGTTACAAATTACTGTTGCAAAAGTATTTGTGTTAGCAAAATTCTAAAAAAAATCAACAAATGGTGTATTGAAATAACTGTTTCAGCATTTGTTTTTCAAAAATACACGTTTTCAAATAGTTTTGCAAGTTTCATTGAATTGTGAGCATTAAAAATCGTGACAATATGCCAAAAACCCGCGAACTGAGTATTGAAACTTGATCTGCAATTGCGGCAGAATATAATTTGGGAATCTCAGCCGAAGAACTGGCGAAAAAGTACAAGTGCCATAAAAATACCATTTGGTATCAAGTTCGGAAGCAAAATATTTGCGGAACGGTGCAAAATATCGGAGTACGCCAACGACCAAGAATAACTAATGCCAGAGAAAATGCTTACATCACTCGATGTATGCTTACAAATGCACATTTAAGTCAACGAGGTCTCGCTAAAACTTTAAAGGATAACAAAGAACTCCAAACACACCATTCTACAATTTCTCGTCGTTTAAAAGAAGCTGGGGTACAGGCTTATACATGCACCAAAAAGTTTTATATTTCTAAACAAAATAAAATAAAACGACTGTTTTAAGTTTTTTTCGGCTTTTTCGGACAAAATATCATTTTAATGGACACCCATACAATGTTTTACGACAATTTTTGTCGCATAAAAACAAAGAGGCCATTTATTAACAATATTTCTACCACAAAAGTAGAAAAAATGCATTCCCCTCCCCCACGTTTAACCCCAGGGCACTTGTGTACACAAAGATACACAAACCCTTACAAAAATGAGAACTCCCTTAGGTAGCTTCTTGGCAGCTTGGTTTCGTACTGATAAAAAGTTGGTCTACTCATCAGGTTGCAACGACCAAACTGCAAAAATCAAAATCTTGCTTTGTACCGATAATACAAAACAAGAACATATTGATTTAGCGAATTATATCACTAAATCAGAAACCACAGGAAATCAACATGTTCTTGTTTTGTATTATCGGTACAAAGCAAGATTTTGATTTTTGCAGTTTGGTCGTTGCAACCTGATGAGTAGACCAACTTTTTATCAGTACGAAACCAAGCTGCCAAGAAGCTACCTAAGGGAGTTCTCATTTTTGTAAGGGTTTGTGTATCTTTGTGTACACAAGTGCCCTGGGGTTAAACGTGGGGGAGGGGAATGCATTTTTTCTACTTTTGTGGTAGAAATATTGTTAATAAATGGCCTCTTTCTTTTTATGCGACAAAAATTGTCGTAAAACATTGTATGGGTGTCCATTAAAATGATATTTTGTCCGAAAAAGCCGAAAAAAACTTAAAACAAATTAAATTCACGGACGTCTTTAATTCTTCTTAAAACGACTGTTGTTCGCAAAGCAGCATATGAACAAGCCCCCCGAATTGAGGAGAAACGTTTTGTTTACTGACGAATCTTCGGTATCGTTAGACGGATCTTGGGGTCGCAAATTTTATTATTCGGAGCCAGAAAAGGTAAACAAACGTCGTGTTTATGCTTCACAACGTCAAGGCGGTGGAGGAAGTCTTATGGTTTGGGGTTGTATAACCAACCTCGGAGTAGGACCACTAGCAATGGTGTCTGGGAAAATGAACCAAATGACCTATTTGGAACTGCTGAATGATGTAGCATTGGTACGAGGGTATATCAAAAAGTCTTGCAATATCATATGAAAAAAAGAGTGAGTGAGACAACAATATATTTTTCAAAACCATTTTTTGTCGCGATGAAACTTCTAGAAGAACATTTTGATGTAAATTTTACAGTTCGTTTGTTTTTGTCAACTTAGTAATGGTACTATTCCACAGGAAAAAAATATTACCAGCAAAAATCTCAGCAAAATTGAAACGAGACAAAAATATAGATCGACTATTGAGAAAAGGCGCATCCGATTATAGCATGCTGAGGATTTGCTGAGCAAATTGTTGTTGTGTTGCCATAAATTTTTTAAAAAAAATATCAACTCGAGTATTTTTTATAGCAACCAACAGAAAAAAAAAATCCCTACTCCGTTTTAATTTTATTTTATACAAATTTTTATAGTGTAAAGTTGTGAGAGGAGATTAGAAACTTTACAGTGATTATTTAATATTTTGTGGTTATAATTTTTGAAAACTAAAAATTTTAAATAATAAATATAAATGATTTTTTTAATAAAATGGAAAAATACCACAATAAAATTTATCATTATAGCTGTTTAATCTCAGAGAGCAATGACTACTGGATTAGGCGATTTTTAAATTCGATTTCTACCGGTTGTACATTTCCGTTAAAAATGTCTCAATTCAAAATTATACCAACTGTCCACATCGCTCGCCATCGTCTTTGTATTGTGACGTGGTTGTTTTTAACTAGGCCAAACTTGTTCCTTTGCCTACAAACAAGTATTCTATCTAGTTATGATATTGCAATGACTAATTGATTAGGTTTTTGAAGTTAATTTTTCTACAGATGGTACACGTTTGTGTTGCTGGCCATATGGTATATAATCGTCTTTGTATTTTAACTGGGTAGAGTAAAATGGTTCCTACGAAGTACGAATTCAAACAAACATTCCACTTCAACATATCACGTTACGCTGCGTATACAAAATATTAACACAGGATTTACAGTTTCACATTTGTGAGAAATATTTTATTAAAAAAATTATTATATTCTTATATAATTATTATACATATTATATAAATAATTATATTTATTAAAAATTGAATGATAGCAATGTATAACAATTCGAATCCCATCAGAGGCTAGATACAAATCGAATTTTCATCATCGAATACAATCGGTGATGTTAATAAACACAACTAAGACCCTCTGATGGAGTGCAGAATTCAGCGCCGACCCACCGTCCATGTCAATGTACAGGTTGACATGGAGCTTGCAATATGCAGGTGGTATACTGTAGTTGTGTGAGTAGGTGAGTAGGTGAATGGGTTGATGATGTGGAGTGAATGCGTGGTATCACAATGGGCCAAAAATGGCCTAAGTGTCAACCACTGAAACCTAATGTATAACAATATATGTTCTTATAATTATACGAAGAATCGATTTTTCCTATTATGTTTTTTATTATTAAATATTTTAATTAAATATATGTTAATTTTTATAAAAAGAAGAAAAGACATAGAAATTGTACAGTTCATAAAATGTTGAATACTCCTTATCAAATAACTCGTTATTATTCTTTAAGTGGCGTGATACTTTCTTGAGATACGTTTTATCGAAATCCATCAGCTTGCGGACCAATTCTTCTTGTGATAGTTCATTTACGATTTTACAACACGACACCTTTATTAGCTTTTTCATATTTATGATTTTGACTTTGGTAGCATACGGTATGACAATTCTTTCGATCTAAAAATAAACAAAATTATAAATAGAAAAAACACGAGATTAGAGAATTTTAAACATACCTTTTGCGGTTATAAATTGTTCTGTCACATTACTCAAGTTAAGATTTAAAACTGGGTTTTCATCATCGTCCCACATAAACTTTTTGGAAATCGGTATTTCCGTTGAACACATCATCGTTATTCTCCACTCCGTTTTGAATGTCGTCACCTAATTCCTCTCTATTATCGAGTTTTTTTCCTTTAACAATCACATTTGCTATTAACACACTGGTTTTTTTAGCTTCATTGATTTAGCTTTAGTTTTAGATTTTTCGGATCCCAATTCTTCGTTAAACAGCGGCTGATCAGGTTCCGTAATTTCAATTGCATTAATTTTTTCGATTTCCGCTTAGCTGCAGCATTCCGATTTGCTTTTACCGCTTCACTGGTTCGCCTCACATGTTGTCCCTATGTGCGGACCGGTGCCAATCGTCTAATTTTCCAATAAGATGGTCCAGACGGGATCGATACGAATATTCCAATTTTGGTCGACGCATCAGACGGTTGCAATGAATCAATTACGATTTGAGTGCGTTTAGCACCCGCCACTTGTTCGCAACTCTTGCACTTGTTTAATTTCGACATTTGCATCGTATGCGAATGTCATACGCAGTAGTTCCATCTCTTTCTTATGGCTCATCATATCAGCTTAATTATGAAAATCATCACCCAGAAATCCATTATTACTATATCGCTGTCATCTAAGTTTATGTTACTATCACCTACGGTTGATTGCAGGATTCTAAAATTAAAAAGATCCAGCCAAATACGTACTTATTCATGTCGCACGGCTTATCACTAATAGTGAATTCTCTAAATATTATCCGAATTTTAATGGGCCTCCGTAGTCCAGCCTTTGGTATTTTATATAAAATTTATTTTACAACGGGTGCGTCCTCATTGAGTTTTACATAAATCCATTTGTTGTATTATCCCAGTACGGATTATCGTAATCGAATAAAATTTCCGATTCGAACGAATCATATCGCTTAAATTGGATTTTATATCGGCAAATACGGGATCCAAGAAAGGTACCGTATCTAGTTTACCATTTATCTTTGCTCTACATTTTGTTACGATTGAACTGGTTGACGTTGCTTTTTTGCTTTAACCTTGGCTTAGCTTTTTGATCCTTACTACCCTCAGTAATTGGATCATCCTTTTAGATTCTCCCTTCATTCTCTTTTATTTCACCGTCTTTTCACTACCGACATTCATACGATAAACCACCACACATTCGAAGCACTTCCTTGTGCACGATATCGACCCGGTCGATATCCCGATCGAGGCACCAAATACATACTTGGATTTTTTTAACATATTTACGATGGCCAGTAACCAAATTGGTCAATGTATCGACTAAATTTGTTTGAAAAGCAATCTCTTTGTTGATTTTCTACGAATATATAAAACAGATTAATTAGAAAGATTGGCCAAGCGGTTTTCAATCATCACCACTTACATTGTCCTGTGTCCATGAACTGTTGCAAACAAACTTTCAACTCTTCATTATCTTCCAGTACCGAAACATTTACACTACTAGTACTGGGCCACCGATCTATTTCATCTTCATCGTCTTTCTACAATAGAAACACAAAATAAATTAGCACTTTTAATGAACTTCACGATCAAGTCTAGCTCTTACTGTGGGCAACGGTGTTTTGAATGTGAATGACGTTCGAGGACGTTTTCGTTGGAGTAACTATATGTATTACAAGTATCACACTGCACACAGCACTCAAATTTTACACTTAATTACTTATTCACTAGATTTGTTATTGTGTAAAACTAAATATTTATAAAATATTTTTGTTAAATTTATTATTTATTTCATTTGAGAAACTTCTTTGATGCTTTTGGCAGTACGACTATGAAATTTTAGGTTAATTTACGAACTTGTCAAAAATTTCTCCTCCATATTTTATAGTAAAACATTTTTTAAGTATTTTCGTAAATTAATCAAAATAATGAAACAACATAGTTTTTGCTCATCTCAAAAATGATATTAACCTTTTTATCAATTTTTACGATATAAATTAATTGTTAATTTTTAAAAATAAAGATTTTTAGTTATTTATTTAAAAAATGTAAGGTTAGTTTTTGTTGATTTCAAAATTTCCCCAATTTTTTCTACCATAAAATAAAAATGCTGTGTCTCAGTCGCTCTAATGTAAATTTTAGTTCTTGTCTTCCTCTGATGTTCAGCAAAAAATTTCTGTTTTCGCCATGGAATAGTACCATAATACGTGTTTTGAATTTTTCTTAAAATTAATGAAATTGAATATCGCGCCGTTATTAAATTTTTCTGTAAAAATGGACGAAATGCAATTTATATATTCAACTATATATCAAAAGTTTATGGCGAATCTGCACCATCATATGCCACAGTAACAATGTGGGTAAAATGATTCAAAAGTGGTGGGGAGTCATTAGAAGACGACAACCGCTCGGGTCGGCCAGCAGATGCTATTAGCCATGAAAACGTAATTTTGGCCGAATCTATTGTAAGAATCGATGCAATGGATTAAGCGTAGTGAACCACCACCAAAGAAATTCAAAACTCAACCGTCTGCTGGTAAGGTTTTGGCAACAATTTTTTGGGATGCTGAAGGAATTTTTATAATCGATTATATGCCACCAAAAACCACAATCACAAGCATATATTACGCAGAGGTTTTGCGAAAATTGAAAAAAGCGATCCGGGAAAAACGGCCAAGGAAAGTTAGGAAAAAAATCTTGCTTCTTCACGACAATGCACCAGTGCACAAGGCTAATATTGCTCAAGCTGCATTAAAGGGCTACGGCTTCGTGGAAATTCCGCATCCACCGTACAGTCCAGACTTGGCACCCACTGACTACTTTCTGTTTCCCAATTTGAAAAAACACTAAGGGGCCGGACATTTTCCAGTGACTATGAAGTACAGTCTGTTGTAAATGAATATTTTATGGAGCAAAAGAAATCTTTTTTTTAGAGGGTTTAGGCAAGTTAATTGATCGATGTGACAAATGTATAAACCTTAAAGGAGATTATGTCGAAAAATAAAAATATTGCTGTCTCACTCACTCTTTTTTTTCATATGATATTGCAAGACTTTTTGATTTTCCCTCGTAGCTGGTTCAAAAATAATTGGGCTTGACTTTATTCTTCAGCACGACAATGCCCCTGCCCTGCCCATAAAGCATTTATTGTGACCAAGTTTTTAAATGGTTTAGACCAACAACGCATAAATTGGCCACCGCAAAGCCCGGATTTAAATATTATAGAAAATGTTTGGGCTTATGTAAAACGAAATATACCATATAGAGTTGGACGAAGCAAGCAGGAGTTATGGGATGAGATTGTTGAGGTGTGGAGTAAAATACCTCTAGAATTTATTTCCAAATTATTTGACAGCATACCCAGAAGACTAAATGAGGTCATATTAAATAACGGTGGGCAGACTAAATATTAAATTTAAATAAAATCAACAACATAATATAAATTAGTAACGTTTTTTATTAAAACTGTCCCAACACAAATACTTTTGCAACAATAATTTGTAACACAATTACTTTTGCAACAGAGTAAATTCGTTTTTTTATACGTAAATCCTGATAATTTTTTTAGAAATTGTATGCCAAATGAAACGTAATTTAATAATTAATTACATTGTGATAAAAAATTTAAAAAAAAAACTACATGAGTTTTATAATCTAGAAAACATAACTAAAATAATTTTTTCATGAGCACAAATATTAATGCAACACATAGTATACTGATACAGTAAACGCTCGATTTAACGGACCCCGATTTAACGAACGCTCGATTTAACGGACGCTCGATTTAACGAACGCTCGATTTAACAGACGATTTTTGGAAGAAATTCTGGAATTGGTCATTTGGGATGGAACTCGATCAATTCTTAACTGATTATGATGGGATTGGGTATGTTGGATGGAAATGGGATTATTGAACGATTTTTGGAAGAAGTTCTGGAATATGGCCACCTGGGACGGAACTCGACCAATTCTTAACTGATTATGATGGGATTGGGTATGTTGGATGGAAATGGGATTATTGAACGATTTTTGGAAGAAGTTCTGGAATATGGCCACCTGGGACGGAACTCGACCAATTCTTAACTGATTATGATGGGATTGGGTATGTTGCATGGAAATGGGATTATTGAACGATTTTTGGAAGACGTTCTGGAATATGGCCATCTGGGACGGAACTCGACCAATTCTTAACTGATTATGATGGGATTGGGTATGTTGGATGGAAATGGGATTATTGAACGATTTTTGGAAGAAGTTCTGGAATATGGCCACCTGGGACGGAACTCGACCAATTCTTAACTGATTATGATGGGATTGGGTATGTTGGATGGAAATGGGATTATTTAATGATTTTTGGAAGAAGTTCTGGAATATGGCCATCTGGGACGGAACTCGATCAATTCTTAACCGATTATGATGGGATTGGGTATGTTGGATGGAAATGGGATTATTGAACGATTTTTGGAAGAAGTTCTGGAATATGGCCACCTGGGACGGAACTCGACCAATTCTTAAATGACTATGATGGGATTGGGTATGTTGGATGGAAATGGGATTATTGAACGATTTTTGGAAGAAGTTCTGGAATATGGCCACCTGGGACGGAACTCGACCAATTCTTAACTGATTATGATGGGATTGGGTATGTTGGATGGAAATGGGATTATTGAACGAATTTTGGAAGAAGTTCTGGAATATGGCTATCTGGGACGGAACTCGACCAATTCTTAACTGATTATGATGGGATTGGGTATGTTGGATGGAAATGGGATTATTGAACGATTTTTGGAAAAAGGTCTGGAATATGGCCATATGGCCGTATTGCAAATATCTCGGGATTGTGTAAATTTCCGCTTGGTTCGATAGTTTCTTAAGATCTCAAGGTCTTAGAAAACGTCATATTCCATGTTACCGTGAACAGTTTTTGAGGTCGTTTTTGATAAGAATACAGTAAACTCGATTTAATGGATACCGGTGTGAAGTTTTTAACGAAAAGTGTAGCTACACAAATTAATGAAAGTGTAGCTACACTAATTAACGAAAAGTGTAGCTACACAAATTAATGAAACGTGTAGCTACATAAATTAACGAAAAGTGTAGCAATTTAAAGTGTAAATAAAACACCTTAAAAAAAATAAAAAAGACCTGGAAAAATTTAACTACCTGAGAAATTAAATAAAATTAATAACATGGAGAAAATTAGAAGACCTGGGGTTGCTTCACGGCAATTTATGTATCGGTAAATTTAATGAATTTTCTTATATTGGTCAAAATACCTGCTACACTATGGCCGATCCCAGAAAACTCAGAGATGTTATCAAGTGTGGGCAAATATTTTCGAAAAGTGGATGAACCGTCCTGTTCGAAACAGTTAACCACATCAAAATAAAAAGACCTGGGGTTGCTTCACGGGAATTTATGTATTGGTAAATTTAATGAATATTCTAATATTGGTCAAAATACCTGCTACACTATGGCCGATTCTATATGCCCACACTTGATAACATCTCTGAGTTTTCTGGGATCGGCCATAGTGGAGCAGGTATTTTGACCAATATAAGAAAATTCATTAAATTTACCAATACATAAATTCCCGTGAAGCAACCCCAGGTCTTTTAATTTTCTCCATGTTATTAATTTTATTTAATTTCTCAGGTAGTTAAATTTTTCCAGGTCTTTTTTATTTTTTTTAAGGTGTTTTATTTACACTTTTAATTGCTACACTTTTCGTTAATTTGTGTAGCTACACTTTTCATTAATTTGTGTAGCTACACTTTTCGTTAAAAACTTCACACCGGTATCCATTAAATCGAGTTTACTGTATTCTTATCAAAAACGACCTCAAAAACTGTTCACGGTAACATGGAATATGACGTTTTCTAAGAACTTGGGATCTTCAGAAACTTTCGAACCAAGCGGAAATTTACACAATCCCGAGATATTTGCAATACGACCATATGGCCATATTCCAGAACTTTTTCCAAAAATCGTCCAATAATCCCATTTCCATCCAACATACCCAATCCCATCATAATCAGTTAAGA
The DNA here is from genome assembly GCA_947310385.1 of Nephrotoma appendiculata. Lineage (NCBI taxonomy): Eukaryota > Metazoa > Arthropoda > Insecta > Diptera > Tipulidae > Nephrotoma > Nephrotoma appendiculata. The sequence continues at coordinate 171,959,934 of OX371224.1, forward strand.
ATTGGTCGAGTTCCGTCCCAGATGGCCATATTCCAGAACTTCTTCCAAAAATCATTAAATAATCCCATTTCAATCCAACATACCCAATCCCATCATAATCAGTTAAGAATTGAATGAGTTCCGTCCCAGATGGCTATATTCCAGAACTTCTTCCAAAAATCGTTCAATAATCCCATTTCCATCCAACATACCCAATCCCATCATAATCAGTTAAGAATTGGTCGAGTTCCGTCCCAGGTGGCCATATTCCAGAACTTCTTCCAAAAATCATTAAATAATCCCATTTCCATCCAACATACCCAATCCCATCATAATCAGTTAAGAATTGGTCGAGTTCCGTCCTAGGTGGCCATATTCCAGAACTTCTTCCAAAAATCGTTCAACAATCCCATTTCCATCCAACATACCCAATCCCATCATAATCAGTTAAGAATTGGTCGAGTTCCGTCCCAGGTGGCCATATTCCAGAACTTCTTCCAAAAACTGTTTATGAATCTCATTACCATCCAACAAACAAAATCCCATCATAATCGGTTAAGAGATAAACGAGTTCTGTCCTAGGTGACCATATTTCAGAACAAGTGTAAAATCTTTAGTTGATTAAATTTAAAAATTTTCCATTCGGATTTAACAGACATTCGGATTTAACAGACACCCCCAATTAGTCTGTTAAATCGAGCGTTTACTGTACATAATATTCGACCTGAGACTTAACTTAAAAATAATTCTACTTCTGCTTATACTCATATATTTCTTTTTGAGATTCTATTTATAAACCTGTCATGTGATTGTGGGGAACTTTTAAACAAATTCAGAAATGCAATAAACACGTCTTGCTAGGAATTAAAACTATAAAAAATATAAATTATTCGACCTTGAAGCAAGATAAATAAATATACCAATATTTTGAAGTAAATCGGCTATATTTAGGCTGCGTGCCAAACATAAGGTTAAAGTCCATTTTAAGTAATTTTTTCTGTAAATTCAATTATTTTTCAAAAACTCAATGGCAGACCGATCGAAAAATCGGTCCTAAAACTGGTTTTTACCGTAGTAAACGATTTACCTTAAATTTAGTACACAGCCTTAGAATCGATTACCGTTTCAAAAATATTTCTGGACCAAATTCAACTATTATTTTACAAGCAAGGCTGATCAATTTATTTATTAGGCCCTATATACGTACTTGTAGATCAATCGGCTATTCAGCTTTGTATTCGAGTGTTAGAACCACAATTAATTAGTTTTAAAATCCTTTATTTACAGGTGCGTGTAATAATCATATTAAGATTGTACAAGTACGAAATTAAGTGAAAGTAAACAGTTTCAAAAATGACTGCAATACAGATGCCGGGCGAAGGGTATGCAACCGAAGTAGGTAACATAGGGTAAGTACAACTGATTACAAAGTTATATTGATAAAATTTATTATATTTTTTGCACACATTTCTTTCTTCGTGGTTTAAAAGATTTTTATGTTAGTTTTTTTTAAGAATTTTTATAAAAGAAACTGTTTCCAGTGACACATTATCATGGTGCCCATTATACGTCGTGTTCATTGGATAGTAAAAGTCTAAGAAGTAAAATGATGATGACTTCACCTCGCAATGTTAAATGTAACTTACAGTTTTTCTTCTAGTTCTTCTTTCATTACCATGCATTTGATTTGGTTTTTTCTAAATTTATTTAATCTATCTCACCTCGAATCATTATACATTTATTATTTTTAGAAACTTTTCTCTGTGTGCTTTTGTTCAGTTTGGCGCACGGTAGGATGGAATATCCCAGCATGTGATATTGAAGTAAGTTTCGATTTCTTTGAATTTTGGTAGAATACTATATGAAATTTTGGGTTATTCTGAATATTATTTTTATTTTTTTTGCCAAATATTATTTTTACATCAAGGTGAGGTTACCAAGACGTTAGAAGTTAGGTTTCGAGCGTCTTGGTAACCTCACCTTGATGTAAATAAGCTTATAGTAATATTGCATCTGTTTGCTGTGTTATTCTCGACCTGTAAATAGTATCTGTTCTCTCTATAAATTCTTTTGTTTGTTTAGGGCATTTCCTTACATTCTAACATTGATTTCGAAACCATCAGTATATGAAATATTCCAAGAAATTGCATAAAGTTATTAAAACGTTTGGTGAAAGGCTAATAAAACACTAGTCGGTATAAAAAAAAGTAGAAAGAAAATTGCTCGTTGAATCTGCCAGTTCACTTTCCATACTTTGGTTAGTGCGTTTTTTTGCTCGAGATCGGTGAGTTTAGTTGTGGTCTTGTGATTGGATCTGAGGACATAATTAGGAGATTGCTAGTCTGATACCCACAACTATACTGATATGACGCAACCACATTGATTTCATCTGTGTTTCGTCCATCTTGTAACTTTCTCGAGAAGTATTAGTTTACACGTACCAGTGCCCTCTCGTATTTTATAAGTGCTACAGGACCTACATAAAGTGAACGTTAAACTGATCTATGCCATCATATTAGTAAAGCGCTGGAGGAGCTAAAACATTGCGTATTAAAACTTCGGTTCGACCTACCCAAATCAAAATTGGGTTTGATTTGTATCACTCTCAATTTTCAGATTTTCATAAGGTATTTCAGAGTTTGTGTAGAAGGAAAATATTTTAGAATAATGTATATACCTACAATGGTGTGTAATAAAACAGACAACAATATAACGTAATGTGATAATAAAGTAAAAATTAAGTATTTGGTAATCAATTCAATATTTGTGACGAAATTCTTATTTTCAATTACTACAAAGTTGTATCTTCAGCCCACAAAATTCACTAAATTTTGATATTTATCTGTGGTATAATCATCATTTTGGCATTTTCACAGGGTTCTACTTTATTATTTGATGTGGCCAGTTAACCCAATTTGCTCTTAACATCTCCTCACACGGCAAATACAAATGTGAAATATTTGTTCTGATTAAATCTAAAATAACTTACTTTGCCTAGATAAATCCAACGAATTCGTGAGACCTTTCAAAAACAAGGAGTATTACTTAAATAAATATTTAAGCCGTACAATGCTACTATTTGCTGAGGACAATGTGTCCCACAAGGAGGGTCCCCCCTCCCCCACAAGGTGTTTCATCAGGTTAATGATCCGAACTACATGGCGATGATGATACATTTGGTAGCACATTTTGTACCACATGAAATGGTTTAAAATTTGTAAGGCGAAAATTCAACTTTGAAATTGAATATAAGAATTTCGAAACATTCGGCTCCGGATGAAATATTTCTTTGACCAAAACATTTTAAACGATATACCATCGGAGTTAAAAAATGTGTTTGCCTCTAGCATTATAGCAGTGGTGTTGAGTAGTAATGTGTTTCAGTAATATACATATGTGTATATTCTGCAGGACATTTTTAATGATATGCGACTTGTATAGATTCTATTTTACTGTATTTTTTTAAACAAAATTGTTGCAGCACCCAAGATCTTTCAAGCGATATGTTACGAAATTATAACAAAATAAAAAATCCATATGTATAAGCCAGTGGTATATTGCGTCATCAGCGACAAATTGCTGGATTTGTAACTAAAATGTTGATAACAACATTCTCGACATATTCTCTGCAAGATCTTTTCAATGATAGACGACACATATCTAATATATAAAAATCTCGTGTCACGGTATTTGTGGTCGCACTCCTCCGAAATGGCTCGACCGATTTTTATGAATTTTTTTATGTATTGATAGTACAAATTAATTCGGTCCGTTTCTTTAATTTTAAAAAAGCATTTATTTTAAAATAAAATGAATGAACAGGTTAATTAAAATATTGTCCATCGCAATTTTTGAAACCCATCTCGGAAAGACGTTTCGTCTTTTGAGGCGATCCAAGTTTGAAGTAATTTTTCAATTTCAATGAATTATTTGTAGTCTGTAACGCTCGCCCGTAATGTTATCGCACTATTATAGCAGCTCGTAGTACACAACGCCTCATTGGTCCCACTAAATACGCAGCATAACCTTCGAACCATGAATGTTCGTCTTTGATGTAAATATTGAAGTCGATGGCAACGATTGGCTGGGTAAAGCGTAGTATTTTTTTCTCTTGGAGTTATCGTAGAAGATCCACTTCTCGTCACCAGTCATAACGAACCCAATTGCCTTGCTTTTGAATCGTATCCATAGATTTCAATCGTACGGAAACTGTTTCTTGAGTCACCTACAACGTATCGACAAGCTCCTCTTGCGCTTGAGTCGCATTTTCATCGAGCAATGATTCTAATTCATGGTCTTTGAATTTTTTGGCTGTCCTGAGCTAGGCTTAACTTTAACACTGAAATCATCATTTTTTAAGCGTTGAAACCATTCTCTACATGGTTTATCGGTTGGGTTGGAGCATTGTCATCGTAAACTTCCACAAGCATTCAATGTGTTTCTGCTTCCAATTAAAACAAAAAATTAACACTTCCCTCAAATGCTGTTTAGTTGTCACAAATTCCGACATATGCAACACCGTAAAAAACATGATATGAAGTTTGTGCTAAAAAAATTATTAAAAAATTACACTGTTAAATTTATTATTTTTCCTATTGGGATTTATTTTCAAAAGAAAATTATAAAATTAGATTCATTATAAAAGTTGTGCCGTCGAATCTAGAAAAATCTACAGATTCTGGTTGACATTTTGGAGAAGGTAAAGCATACACCTATTCTTAAGATTTAAGTAAAGTATATTTTTGTGATTCGTTTTATTAAAAATTATATTTAGAAATTCAGCATTTTCTACCTTTATAGTGATTGGCAGGGTTTGGCTATGCCTGTACAAGAATTCATGTTTTAATTTATACTGCCATTACCAGAGATGTTTACTGAAGTCAAATTTCTACCAAATAACAAAAACTTTACGAGTGTGCGAATATACAAAAATACGTTTAGACGGAATACTCTGGTAACAATTGTTTCGAGGCTAAAACAAACTAATAATTATAATAAATTAATTCAATAGTCCCATATATAGACATGGTTTTTTATGATGGGCTTGGTATGTTCTTTAATACAAAAATGCCAAATGGTTTGTCCCTGGGGTCGGCCATATGAATAACAAGCATTAACTGCAACAGTTGTTGCATGAAACTTCAAATGAAAATTTTGTTCTACAGAAGTCAAAAGTCCCATATATAGACATGGTTTTTTATGATGGGCTGGGAATCTTCGTTAATACAAAAATGCCAAATGGTTTGTCCCTGGGGTCGGCCATATGAATAACAAGCATTAACTGCAACAGTTGTTGAAGCAAATTATATACTGCAACAACTGTTGCAGTTAATGCTTGTTATTCATATGGCCGACCCCAGGGACAAACCATTTGGCATTTTTGTATTAAAGAACATACCAAGCCCATCATAAAAAACCATGCCTATATATGGGACTTTTGACTTCTGTAGAACAAAATTGTCCATTGAAGTTTCGTGCAACAACTGTTGCAGTTAATGCTTGTTATTCATATGGCCGACCCCAGGGACAAACTATTTGGAATTTTTGTATTAAAGAACATACCAAGCCCATCATAAAAACCATGCCTATATATGGGACTTTTGACTTCTGTAGAACAAAATTTTCCATTGAAGTTTCGTGCAACAACTGTTGCAGTTAATGCTTGTTATTCATATGGCCGACCCCAGGGACAAACCATTTGGCATTTTTGTATTAAAGAACATACCAAGCCCATCATAAAAAACCATGCCTATATATGGGACTTTTGACTTCTGTAGAACAAAATTTTCCATTGAAGTTTCGTGCAACAACTGTTGCAGTTAATGCTTGTTATTCATATGGCCGACCCCAGGGACAAACCATTTGGCATTTTTGTATTAAAGAACATACCAAGCCCATCATAAAAAACCATGCCTATATATGGGACTTTTGACTTCTGTAGAACAAAATTTTCCATTGAAGTTTCGTGCAACAACTGTTGCAGTTAATGCTTGTTATTCATATGGCCGACCCCAGGGACAAACCATTTGGCATTTTTGTATTAAAGAACATACCAAGCCCATCATAAAAAACCATGCCTATATATGGGACTTTTGACTTCTGTAGAACAAAATTTTCCATTGAAGTTTCGTGCAACAACTGTTGCAGTTAATGCTTGTTATTCATATGGCCGACCCCAGGGATAAACTATTTGGAATTTTTGTATTAAAGAACATACCAAGCCCATCATAAAAAACCATGCCTATATATGGGACTTTTGACTTCTGTAGAACAAAATTTTCCATTGAAGTTTCGTGCAACAACTGTTGCAGTTAATGCTTGTTATTCATATGGCCGACCCCAGGGACAAACCATTTGGCATTTTTGTATTAAAGAACATACCAAGCCCATCATAAAAAACCATGTCTATATATGGGATTATTGAATTAATTTATTATAATTATTAGTTTGTTTTAGCCTCGCAACAATTGTTACCAGAGTATTCCGTCTAAACGTATTTTTGTATATTCGCACACTCGTAAAGTTTTTGTTATTTGGTAGAAATTTGACTTCAGTAAACATCTCTGGTAATGGCAGTATAAATTAAAACATGAATTCTTTTACAGGCATAGCCAAACCCTGCCAATCACTATAAAGGTAGAAAATGCTGAATTTCTAAATATAATTTTTAATAAAACGAATCACAAAAATATACTTTACTTAAATCTTAGGAATAGGTGTATGCTTTACCTTCTCAAAAATGTCAACCAGAATCTGTAGATTTTTCTAGATTCGACGGCACAACTTTTAGAATGAATCCAATTTTATAATTTGCTTTTGAAAATAAATTCCAATAGGAAAAATAATAAATTTAACAGTGTAATTTTATAATAATTTTTTAGCACAAACTTCACTATCATTAAAAAACACGTTTTTTATGAAACTTAAAGCAATACAAACTGAATGTTAACGACAGATGTCTAATCTGTCTGAAACAACGGAAACCAGCTGTCACTAAAAAAAATATATTATAGTCAGAGCCACTTTTTGAAATCGGACCGAATTAATTTGTAGTCCCAATATATTTGGTATATGAGAATAGGTCGTAAAGTATATTTCATACCGCTACTTGATTAGCGTGTCCTGATCTGGAAAAACATTTTCTACCTACCTCCACCCATTCTTTAATCGCTATTTTAGTTTTTTTTTATGAACAATATCCAAATAATTTAACCGTCGTTCGTATTTCAAACAGAGCGAAATTATTTATGTTTTTGAACGGCAGATGGCGCTACGTCTCATCGAACTTTCATCCATATCGACGATATACACGCAAGTCATTCACGAGAAGCGTTGCGTCATTTTGACATTTCATTCCGTACTTGAAAACGGAGAGCGCGTATTTTTCACCAACGAGACAGTAATTGAGCGTACCATAAATCCATCAAAAACTACATTCAACGAATTTTTCGAATTGTGTAATCGTGAGAATACTTTCGTTGTTTTTGAACAAACACTACTCTATTCCGAAGTACCACGCTATTTCACATGGGATCAAACAAATAATTGGATGCCCCGCAAGCAATACACGCCAATTGATGCGTGCCCTGGCCTATTCAAATCAAACACTTTGGGCCTAGTATATACAGTTACTGGCAGATTGAGTGCTTCTATCCGCGACTGTTGTTGATTAATGTCACCGGCCCATTGTCATTCCAAGATATACGCAAAGTGAATGGGCAACAGTATCCACCATATAAAGATGCATGCCTTGCACTCGGCTTGCTCGAAGACGACAATCACTGGAAATTCGTTTACTATTCGCTATAATGTTGACTACATGTTTCCCGAACAGTTACGTTATGGGATAAACACAAAGATTCAATGCATCGAATTCGTACACGGTGCAATAATCTAACGATTACATTCAGCGACGCTATCGAGGATCTTTGCGTCGTTATTTACCACTCAGTCTTTTCGGTATGAGTTCGCCAAATCGAAGTGCATCTGATTTAATGGTCACCGAAATGAATCGTGAACTGCAGTACGATACTGCAGAATTGGCAGCATTGTTACTCGCAATGTCCCACTTCTGACTCATGAACAAAAAATCATTTACGGCTGTATTATGCTGGCAGTTTTGGCGGGACAAACTGGATTTTTGAATTGAGAAAAATATTTTCATAGCATTTTTGTCTAAATTATATTTCTGTCCTATACTGTTGGAATTAGTTGGTTGTAAATATTTTTGAAACAAAGTTATATTGGGAATTATTTTTCCCTATAAAAATTTTGTGGAGCAAAAGTTTCCCAATCAACTTTGTTTCAAAAATAATTACACCAAACTAATTCCAACAGTAGGCCAGAAAAATATAATTTAGACAAAAATGCTTTGCAAATATTTTTCCCAATCCCCTATTCCCAGGGAAAACCAGAATAGTGCCACAGGTGGAACTGCCAAACATTTCTCATTTAGCTAATTCTCACCGAAATACGATCAAATAATGGCATCGCATTGGCCGTTGCATCACCTGGCATTGCAGTAACTTTAATGGATGGAGGCAGAACAACTCATTCAAAATAACCCAGATGCAGTGTGCAACATTAAAAAAACAAGGGTCCCTGGGATTAACGCACGATGATTATTTTGCAAAACTTTTGGATCGTGCTGTTGTACATTTTGGTTCGTCGTATTATTTAAAATTTTCTGGTATTCCATGTATCGCAAACCGCTAATGTAATAACAAAATCACTTCAGCTAATGTAGATGACTGTATTTTTCCAAAACCCGTAAAGCCCGAGCAATGGTGAGCTATTAGCAAGAAATCTTCCCCACGAACTATAAAAATGTCCGAAGGCTCTATTAGAAATAGATAATCTGGTACTTGTTTCATCATCGTCTGTGTTCCTTTTTTGGGTCTTTTGACATACTACGCATCGTTCTATATAATTTTTAATATCAGGCGAGCTCGTTGAATAAATGTTGGTCATGTGTTGCATCCGAATTTATGCCAACAAAAATTTGATTCAATATAAATAAACTAATCCACTTCGTTTGGTTTTTATTCCGCAATGACAATTTAATAGGATTTTTTGTACATACCCTAGATGTTAAATACATGTCAAATGTAACAACTATGGCATATTGCAAAAAATTGCCCCAACCAACAATAAAAGTGTCAATCAAGGAAGACCGAATGCACAAACTTTTTCTATACACAAAATTTACAACAAATGCTAACATCCTCTTGCGATTGGCGCACGATTGGCTCAAATAACCCAAAATTGAAAGTAACTTTCGTTGGATGTGCTGAGATTGATGTGATAGTAAAAGACAAAATCCAGATAGTAAATATTATTCGTATGTTAAATGATCAATAATGGAAAGGCAGAGGTAACGTGAAGTTTCCGACAAATTGACAAAAAACCTTACAAAAGCTTAAAAGTGTACATACATAAATATCCTGATTAAATGTAACCTACACAAATCATGTGTAGTGGCAGCTCGATGGTCACTGACAAGGCATCGTAGAGATGTCTAAGCTTAACGGTATATGAAATCATGTTATTTAGACCATTCTTAATGTTTTCTAGAAGCCAACATATTTATGCGGTGGGGCAGTCATAGATTTTTTTTTTACTTTTAAATTTTTGCTCTAGTAAAAAGTGTAGTGGGGGTTCGATGGTCAATGACAAGGCATCGTAGAGATGTCTAAGCTTAACGGTATATGAAATCATGTTATTTAGACCATTCTTAATGTTTTCTAGAAGCCAACATATTTATGCGGTGGGGCAGTCATAGATTTTTTTTTACTTTTAAATTTTTACTTTAGTATAAAGTGTAGTTGTATTTCATATACCGTTAAGCTTAGACATCTCAACGATGCCTTGTCATTGACCATCGAATCCCCACTACACTTTTTACTAGAGCAAAAATTTAAAAGTAAAAAAAATCGATGACTGCCCCACCGCATAAATATGTTGGCTTCTAGAAAACATTAAGAATGGTCTAAATAACATGATTTCATATACCGTTAAGCTTAGACATCTCTACGATACCTTGTCATTGACCATCGAACCCCCACTACACTTTTTACTATAGCAAAAAATTAAAAGCAAAAAAAATCTATGACTGCCCCACCGCATAAATATGTTGGCTTCTAGAAAACATTAAGAATGGTCTAAATAACATGATTTCATATACCGTTAAGCTTAGACATCTCTACGATACCTTGTCATTGACCATCGAACCCCCACTACACTTTATACTAGAGTAAAAATTTAAAAGTAAAAAAAAATCTATGACTGCCCCACCGCATAAATATGTTGGCTTCTAGAAAACATTAAGAATGGTCTAAATAACATGATTTCATATACCGTTAAGCTTAGACATCTCTACGATACCTTGTCATTGACCATCGAACCCCCACTACACTTTATACTAGATCAAAAATTTAAAAGTAAAAAAAAATCTATGACTGCCCCACCGCATAAATATGTTGGCTTCTAGAAAACATTAAGAATAGTCTAAATAACATGATTTCATATATCGTTAAGCTTAGACATTTCTACGATACCTTGCCATTGGCCATCGAACCCCCACTACACTTTTTACTAGAGCAAAAATTTAAAAGTAAAAAAAAATCTATGACTGCCCCACCGCATAAATATGTTGGCTTCTAGAAAACATTAAGAATGGTCTAAATAACATGATTTCATATACCGTTAAGCTTAGACATCTCTACGATACCTTGTCATTGACCATCGAACCCCCACTACACTTTTTACTATAGTAAAAAATTTAAAGTAAAAAAAATCTATGCCTGCTCCACCGCATAAATTTTTTGGCTTCTTGAAAAAATATTAAAAGATTATGGCTCATGTTTGTGACTAAATCAACTTTGCCATTGTAAATTGAATTTTTTTAACAGTTTATTTCGTTTTACAAGACAAGTTTTATTTTGGAAGTGTAGATTTACACTTTTTAGGCTGTTGTAAAGTTTTTTGTCATTTTTAGTTTGTCGGAAACTTCACTATAGTAAAGGCGGAATATTAAATTTAAACAGACACGTGCGCCATTTATACAATCCGAAACACATATCAAAGTAGTTGTGGAACTTGTTCATTCAGATTCGTTTGGCCCTATACAGATAGACTAGATAAGAGGAAATTTATTGACGATTTTTATTCGACGAGGCGAATGCATTTACCAGGTTTATGGTAACATTAACATTTGCGAACCAGCTGGATTATGCCATTCCAGTTCCATGTACGTTAAAACAAAATGCAATTGCCGAAAGAATGAATCGGTCAATTGTTGAGAAAGGAGATGAATGCTTATTGATGCAGAAGAAATGCCCGTGGAGACAGTACAAGCAAATGGAAGGTTTTGTATATTACTTCTCTCACCAATGAAAAACCAATCAACTGCAAATGGATTTTTAAACCGTAAACATAAAGCTGAAGAGGAAATTTATACATTACTTTGAATGAAATTCACTACGAAAATAAATTTTGTGAGTTACAGAAATCCTATTTTGGAGATCTTACGCTTTTCTGATTTTATCGAGTAAGATTTTATTGTGCAATTTTGGGCGTCTAACGGTAAAATGTATGCATAATGTATTTTCCCCATCCCAATGAACCGTTTACTCTTTAAATCATATGTTTTGCTTTAGTTTAATTGTGCCAAACTGTGCATGCCAAAAACAATTTAGTTCTTTTCCAGAATAGGTCAGGATTTCTCCTAGAATGGCTGTATCTGCCTATTTACATGCGATATGTACAACGTCTATTGAAGTAGATCAACTATGTAAGAAAATAACGTAGTTTTCTAGTCACAATGTTTAGACTCGATGTATATAACCTGATAAGACCAGGATTCACTGGTGGTATTCTCCTTATCAGCCAGAATTGGGAATACAAAACCTTTAATTCAACCCTATATTTACAAGTTAAATTTTTGAAATACATTTTATGATTGGTTTTTGGGAATCTCACCTTTTATTGATGAAATTACTTAAACTAGTTAAAATGAACATTCTTGTCAAATTTTATGATTTTGCCTACTCCTCATCAGCCAGAATCACTCATAGGAAACCCCATTTCAACCCTAATTTCAAAAGATTAATTACGAAAAATTTTGTATTGATCAATAAAATAAAAGGTGGGTTTTCTAAAAATCATTCAAAATGTATTTCAAAAATTTAACTTGTAATTATAGGGTTGACTTAAGGGTTTTGTATTCCCAGTTCTGGCTGATGTGGATTATGCCACCAGTGAATCCTGGTCTTATCAGGTTATACACTTCAAGTCTAAACATTTCTTACATAGTTGATCTACTTCAATAGACGTTATGTACATATCGCGTGTAAATAGGCAGATATAGCCGTTCTAGGAAAAATCCTGATCACTCTATTCCAGATAGAACTAAATTGTTTTTGACATGCACAGTTTTGCACAATTGAACTATACAGCAAAACATATGCTTTAATCATTAAACGGATCTTTGCGATTTCTGTTGTAATAATCACGTCAGAAATCCCACAGTATCTCCCAAAATACATGATGCTCAAGTTTTACCGTTAGACGTACAAAATTGGACAATCAAATACTACTTGACAAAATCAGAAATCCGTGGGATTTCCAAATCAACGTTTTTGTCGTAACTCACACAAGGAATTGCCTAGGATGAAACCTAGACGACATCACTTGCAGAAAAGAACAATTTGGCCATTGAACAGACGGACGCTGTAAACGCTTTTCTTCATGGTGAACTTAACGACAAAATTTACATGCTTCAAGCCGAAAAGTTCTAGTCGTGTCTGGAAACAATTTGATAACTCATTAAAGCAACTTAAACTATTACAATCTATAGTTGATCCTTGCATCAACTTTAGATTGTAATAGATGTTGTGCAACGTCCATGGATCCAAACGTGAAACTTCAGAGCAATGTGACCTAAAACATATTTCAGCGTTACCAAAATTCCATCAAGCACTCTAAATGAAAATCTTGAGTTTGTCTCGAACTAAATTGAATTTTATTTCCTTCCTAGTCTATCCAATCTATGTCGAACTTCTGTTATCCGGAATGGTCGGGGATTCTCGCGTTCCAGTTAATCAAATTTTTCGGATATTCGATGCTAATATAAAAACCCTTTTTATTAATAATTCTTTTATTAAAGCATAAACTAACATGTTTTTTTTGGTATATAAATATGTACTTTCATTAAAATATGTAGGTCCCAATCAAATAAAATTAATATTTAAAAATTTATTATAATTTTTCGTTACAGTCGTCACACAAATTTAAAAAATTCGGGTTAATAATCCGTATTAATGGTTTTCAAACTATGATTTCTTAAAAAATTGATTAATATTTGTTTGCTTTATACACTTTGATTTTTCGTGTAGCAGCTTGCTGATATAATCTTTATGTTCCAAAAAGTCAATTAATTCTTACAAGCTGCTTATTGCTTGACTTAACGTCAAGTTATTGGATGTTATTTCAATGCCGCTGTTTGAATCAGTGTCCTCCAATGATTCACATAATTCCTCTGGTTTGGTCACTTCCGCTACAATCTCTTCATCGTTTAATGAAGCAAAAGTTGAAGCTTCATTGTCTTCATTCACCCAAGCTTCTATATTCTGTGCTCGAGACAGTTCTCATCATTATCAATTGTCTCTATATTGACATTTTCTGAGGACAATTCTGGCCAAATATTTTTCCAAGAATTTTTTAAAACGCTCATCTGAAGTTCTACCCTAGCTGTGTTTAAACTGTATATAAAATCTTTAATGGTGAATACCTTTATCATGTCTGTAATATCTCCAATTGAGTCACGCCTTAATAAAGTTTTATGTTGGTTATTCCTGTAATGACATTTCAAACTTTTGATTACTCCTTGATCCTTCGGTTGAATCAACGAAGTACAATTTGGTGGAAGGTAATTCACAATTATGTTATCGATTTCTAAGTCTTTCGCTGGTGGATGTGCTGGGCAATTATCTAGTAGCAGTAGAATTTCGTTATCAGAAGGTAAACCAATTTTTTGCATGTGTTCTCTGGCTTCCTTTATAAAATGTTTCTTAAACCAGTGCGCCATTAATTCTTGTGTCATCCAGGCACGCTTATTTGCCGTGTAAATTACTGGAAGGTTTGAAATGCCTTTCAAAGCACGAGGTTTTGCATATTTCTCGATCACAAACAGTTTACATTTGTGCGTGCCCGCAGCGTTAGAGAAAACAAGAACTGTTAAACGTTCCTTGGAATCTTTTGATCCAGACGGTTTTGGTTCATCGTGACAAATCAAGGTTTTGCGTGGTATGCTTCGCCAAAATACACCAGTTTCATCGGCATTATAAATCACTTCTGGACTAAGATACTCGTTTTCAATCATCTCAGCCAGTTCCTCGACATATAAAGTGGCCGACACTTTATCTGAGGATTGTTGATCTTCTGGTGTATTAACACATCGAATGCCGTATCGATTTTTAAATTTGTCAAGCCAACCACGAGAAAAAACGCATTCAGTTTCAATTTTCAAGCGTACGTGAAAAAACTTTGCTTTCTCTACAATCATTGGACCAGATATTGGCACTCCGGCATTTCTGTTCTGGCGGAACCAATTATATAATGCATCTTCGACAGATGGATTCTTGGAACTTCAAATGGTTCTTCGGTTTTCCATTTTAACTATGGAATCTGCTTTGGCATAGAAGTTAATCATTTTATCTTTGTTTGTTCGAATATCATAAATTGTCGATATTCCTACGCCATATTTTGTTTTTAAACTTTCCACCGTCACCCCACTTTCTAAAGATTTTATTATATTAATTTTTTCTTTTAATAACAAGACTTTTCGAGATCTTTTAGTTTGCTTTGACGTAGGTGCCATTTTTACCTGAGAGCGGCTATAGAAGAAATAAACAGTTAAAATCCATTTTACTGGCACATAATTACATATTATAAAAACCATACATACCAGTATCATAAAATAAAAATATTACTTACCTTTTATTAATATCAACCGTAGCAATGCAACGACAACTTTGTTAAAACTGTTTCTAAATTTATAATACTCTCTCTCTAAAACTAAACTAAAAATTTAATATCCCGTTAATTTCACATTTATTAAAACAATGTACAGACAGAAACTCAAGTTCATAAAATAACATATCAATCGGTTGAGTTGGTCATATATTTTCCATTATTTTATAATGTTAAACTTCGTTTCAGTCTGTTTACAAAAAAATACAAAATAAAACAATCGAGACAACTAAAAAAATCGGTTATTAGAGGTTGTTCCGGAAATTAGAGGTTAGTTGAAAATTTCCATTTAGTTCCGATTAATAGAAGTTCCGAACAATAGAAGTCCGGAAAAACGAAGTTCCACTGTAGTCAGAAAAGATTAACTTTACCTAAATACATTAAATAATATATTTATAAGCACAAACCGAACAAGATTTCAAATTACATGTTGTTGACGCACAAACCAATCAGAAGTTTAATTTATGACGAACTTTACACTTTAAAGCATTTCACATATGTAAAGTTCATTGAATTTATAACTCATTATGAAATAATTTAAAAGATTTGTGTCTACACACGAATGTCTAAATTATGACATTGAATGATGAATTTATTCGTTTTGATCGGACTGTATAAAATTATTTTACACGGTAATTACATTATTTAAGGTTACTAGTTTTGTAAAGAATTATGCAAGAGCACTTGATAAATTACGTATGAATGGTTATTAACTTCATCAAGTCCAATGAGTACTTAGCAAATGTTCGTCATTGTTTTGTTTTTATTATTATCTTTGCAATCTGTTAGGATCGAAGCTCGCCTAGCTCTTTCCTTTTGCATGTTGTCCCTATCGGGATTCGAACCCGATATCTCCCAATCCAAATGCCAAAGTTTTAACCACTGTGCCGTTTGGTCGTTGCCAATAACTATTTATATGAAGATTTTGTTGTGGGACGTTATTTTGATTAATTCGTTTATTATTCATTAAGAAATGACCTGGAGGATTACCAAGAAAAAAAATAAATTCTCAGGCCAGATTCCCAAAGTCGACTCCCTCTTCAATAAAACATAACTTTCTCTTCTACGCATAATAAAAGCATTTACCATGACATTTTCGATCAAAGGATGATGCCCCATTAAAATGCGCTTTGCTGTTCAAAAACAATTTTTTATGTATCCAGAATAAATGCGATTCCGTATTGTCGAAAGTTCTGACTAATTCTAAGCGATATTTCGGCAACTGTTTCTTAGGATTGGCTTTTGCCTTGGACAATACGTTACTCTGTAAAATAACGTTTATATAGCCGATTTCGTAATTATTTGTTGAACACCCAACGTTTATTGGAAGTAGGAGTTTGATTACCAGCATGTTTGTGTTTTTTGAATATGATGTTGCTCTTCAAATGATAATAAAAACCGTGTTTATCTGCAGCACCCCATTTTCTATGTCAAACATATATTTAGTAATATTTAGTGAGCTTTTGCATGTAATTAATTTACTTAACTCTAAACTAAGCTTTTCATTCAACAAGACCAAGCGTCACTGCAGAGTTACTAATCAGCTGTCACTAACTATTTAGAGCGGCCCAGCGATAACGAAGAAGCTCCTCCTAATATCCAGGAGCAGTGGCACGCTATACAGACAGCCATAACCACCGCGGCGCAAAACACTATCGGCAGAAGAACGCCGAGATCCCGCAATGATTGGTTCGATGATCAATGCCGCCTGGTCGTCGAAAATAAACGAAAGCTTCGTGAAAAATGGTTGGCTCGCGACACTAGAAGCACTCAAGCAGAATACCTACGCGCTAGGAAAGCCACGACTAAATACCTTCGACAAAAGAAACGCGATCATATGAGGTCATGCATTGAAAACATCAGCTTCCAAGCGGAAGTAGGAAATTCAAGGGACTGTTTTGCCAGGAATCTTACTAAAGACTTCCACCCAAGAAGTACAGCCATCAAAGACGGGAATGGAGAATTGAGAACAAACGTGGCTGATGTTCTCTCAGTATGGCAAACCTACTTCCAAAGTCTGCTAAATCGGAATGACGAAGTGACCCCCATTAGACCAATAGCTCCACCAGGTGAAGAGTTCTTTGTTGAATATCCCACAGTAGAGGAAGTAGACGCATCTATTATAGTCGATTGAAAAATGGTAAGGCACCCGGTCTCGATGAAACCCTCGCAGAATTGATTAAACTTAGAGGCGCTATACTTGCAACAAGTCTATACGATCTCATCGTATGTATTTGGAACCAAGAAGAGTTGCCGGAGAATTGGAAGACCGCGCTCATATGTCCGTTGCATAAAAAAGGAGACCGTCTTAAATGTGAAAACTTTCGTGGCATAGCTCTATTGAACACTCACTGCTTACAAAGTGTTGGCTAATGTTGTACTTGCCAGACTCATCCCTTTCGCCGAAAACATCATTGGCGACTATCAGTGTGGCTTTCATACCAACCGATCGACCACTGACCAGTGTTTTACCATGAGGATGATCTTGGAAAAATGTTGGGAGTACATCATAACCATTCATCAATTATATATAGATTTTCGACAGGCATATGACAGTATAAACCGCAACAACCTTTGGGCCGGGCTCATATGCCAAGGTATTTCAGAGAAACTTGTTTCTCTGTGTAAATTAACAACGTCTGGAACTGCATGTAGAATTGTAATTGAAGGATCTGTGTCAGACTCTTTTCAAATAACATCTGGTGTTCGACGGGGAGATGCACTCGCGCCTGTGCTGTTCAATTTGGCGCTTGAGTACGTAGTGAGGAAAAGCAGCATTGAAACTTCGCGCTGTATATTCAATAAATCAGGCTAAATTCTTGGATATGAAGATGATATCGTGCTTCTTGGCCGAAGACCTAGCGACATCAAGGACAGTTTCATACCGCTTAATCGCTGCGCAAGAAGACTTGGTTTGGAGGTGAACAGTACAAAAACGAAATTCTTAACAACACCCAGGAACATCTCCATGGCAAATTTCGAAACTGGCGACCATAACTTTGATAGCGTCGAAAATTTTAAATACCTCGTGTCACTTATAACATCCTTGAATTATATGCAGGCAGAAATAAAAGCCCGAATCGCTGCCAGACAACTTGTTTTCTACGCCCAATCAAAATTATTGTGATCTAAACACCTAATGCCGTCATGCAAAGTCGCACTTTATAAAGCACTCATAAGACCTGTGCTGACTTTCGGAAGCGAGAGCTGAACCATGACCTCTAACGATTATAGATTATTATCTACCTTCGCAAGGAAGGTTATTCGCTCAATCCTTGGTCCAATTAAAGTTGCAAACAACGAATTTCCGATTCGTATGAACCACGAAATATAGCAACTTCTCGGAGGTATCGATGTTATCGGATTCATCAAATCCAACCGAGTTAGATGGCTGGGGCAGGTTGCTAGGTATCCACAGCAACGAATGATTAACAGTTGTTCTATCGACAACAAACTGCGCTGGCGCAGCGATGTCGAACAAGACCTACTTGTATTAGGATATCGAAACTGGAGGACGAGAGCGATGGATCGAGACGGATGCAGGACCATAGTGGCGATAAAATCCTTTCATGGGATGTGAAAGCTAGAGAGAGAGAGTGAATGTTAGGTTAGGTTAGGTATAAGTGGCTGGTATCGCACACTTAGGCCAATTATGGCTCATTGTGATACTACAGGATCCGACATCATGGCCGTTTATAGTGTATTTACCAAGTAATCATGTCTTCTACCAGGTAGCGCAGGACATGAGCATAGAAAGTGAACAAGAGTATCCTCCTCCTCGTCCCTGCAGCTACTGCAGAAGTCATTTGCATCCAAACCCAGCCTTCTCGCATGATTTCCGAAAAGGCAGTGTCCAGTAAGTTCCCTTACGGTTCTACCTAAATCACGCTTCCTTAGTGTGATTAGAATTTTGGAGCGCTTCAAGTTCAGCACTGGTCACACTTGCTTCGCTACACTACCAATTGGACTGGCAAGCCATGAAGAGTCATACCGTACCTAGCTAATTCATCTGCCCTGCAATTTCCCTTAACGTCAGGATGGCTCAGAATCCAGACCAACTGGATATTGAAATGTTCACTCATCTCGGTAAGAGATGTGTGACAATTCACCGCCACCCTTGACACCAGGGAAACTAAATCCAGTGAAAGAATGGCCGCCCTTCAACCAGTGCATGACCCAGATAGACGAAAAGATAAATTTACATTTAATTTCCCACAGAACACACCAACTCTCACTTGACCTCGAGCTTGGAGCCGTCGGTGAATAAATTAACGGTCTCAGTCTTGATAAGGAGACCACTATTCCAATCCTCCCGAGAGGGGAGAATCATTTTGCAAAGTTTGTCGAAGCACAAACGGGTTGTTTTATAGTCAAAATTCACCAGTTCATGCCTCACTAAATCAACTACGGTTGAGTGCCCTTTTTGCAGGTACTTCCAACCCGAAGTCGCTGATAGGCGGGGCTGGGCCGCGGGAGGCCGTGTTAACCGCCAGTTGCTCGCCGATAATATTCAACGGGAGAAGGTACAGCAAAACCTCTACGGCACTAGTGGGGGTTGTTTTCAGCGCCCCACTAATGAGCAAACAGGCTGCCCTCTGCATATTCGCCAACATGTTCCTATATGATACTTTCTCCAGAGCTGGTCACCATACACTCACACCATACAGCAGTATGAGCATTACAACTGCCGTGTTAAGCCAGTGCACCAGCTCCGGTTTCAAGCCTCATTTCCTTCCAATGACATTTTTACAAGAGTAGTAAGTAGTAAGTTAAATTTTTACAAGAGTTATCAGTAAAGACCAGCATTCAGGCTTGGTAAAACCATTGCCGAAATTTTATACCTCCTAGTGAAAAAGACCAGTTCTGTTTTAGACGGGTCAAACCCCAATCCACATCCGCTGGCCCACCCCGTAGTTATTGATAACGCATTTTGCATCATATCCCTGATTGTACCCAGGTGCTTTCCCGAGACAGCTATCGCCGCGTCATCGGCATAAGCAACCACACCTATTCCTTCCACCTCCACCTCCAATAGTAGTCCATTGATCACTGTATTCCAGAGAAGGGGATGAGAAGACACCTCCCTGGGGAGTTCCCCGAACAACCCGTCTTCTGACGGAAGCTTCCCCCATCCCCGCTATGACCCTTCTGCTACCTAGCAAATAAATAACTAGCGTGGTTACTGGGTCTTTGATCTCAACAGGCAGCAATCCTTTCATAATTGCTTTCACCTTTACATTATTGAACGCGCCCTCGATTTCGAGAAACGCCACCAACGAGAATTCCTGAATATCCAGTGATTTCTCATTTCTCCAAACCAGAGTATGTAATGCCGTATACACGGACTTATAGACGGTATGGATGGTACGCATGTTGATACTGAGCCCAGTTGCTGGGTAAAATTTTTGAACGAATATAGACATCCAACATCCTTTCCATTTTTTTCAGCAGAAAAGATGACAAAAATATTGATCTGAAGTCGTTAGGGTTGCTGTGCTAGCTACTTCCTGCCTTCGGTATTAAGATCACTCTAGCCTCCCTCCATTTCTTGGGGATGTACCCAACCTTCAGACAACCTTTGAAGATAACTTCCAACCAGGGAAGCAAGACCTCCGAGTTCTTCTGAATTTCCGCTGGTACAATCCCACCCGGACCAGCTGACTTAAAAGGCTCGAACCCTTTAATCATCCTTAGACCCACAACCATCCAAAGGCTCCGCAGTCGACACATCCTCGTTTCCCGGGACGTAAGTTTCCATCAAGGGATCAAGAGCCTCTTCACTAGAAACCATCCATTCGCCATCCGGTTTTAACAGATAGCCTGGACAGCTGAATTGGTAGAGAGAATTTTCTTTAAGCGCGAGGTTTCCGAGTCCCCTTCCACTCTACCACAGAAGCGCCTCCACGAATTTCTTTGCGCCTTCCTTAATTCCCTTCTGTATACTCTGAGGCATTCCTTATAGAAGTCCCAGTCTTGACTATTTCTAGATCTTTTCGCTCTATTGAAAGCAAACCCGCAGGCTTTTCAGCCCTCCGCAAGTGCCGAGGTTCACTAAACAGGTTTTCGCTTCCCCTTCAGTTTTGTTAAAGGGCAGGCTACTCTCATTGAGATATTGCAAGCCCTAGTCAGAGTATCATCCACCATTGTTCACTACCCGTGTCGGGGAGTCCTGGAACTCTAGATGGAATGATGCCTTCCAATACATCCCTATATACATGCCATACTGTTTTCCTGGGATTTCTGAACACGTACTGTTTTGAAGTCGCTGAAGTTGACCCGAAATATCAGCCCGAAATTTTTGGTAAGTTTCTTCGCTAAAGTGTAGTCATCCCGAAAAAATGAACGTCTAGAAAAAGTGTAGTCTCATCCCGAAAAATATAATATGGATAGTGTTACGTATACACTATGGAAAAAAATGTAATAGTTATTTTGTGCAGTTGTATTACCAGTACATTATTATAAATTATTTTAGTTTTATTACAGTAGTAATAAATTTAGTAATATTACAGTAGTAAAGTAATTTTATAATTTTTTGTCAAATCTTAAAGCAACCGGTAAAATATAAAAATATTATAAATTTAAAAATTTTAATTAGGAAAAATATAAATTAATTTGTGATAAAAAGGTATATGAGTGTATAATTTCTTTATGTGAACGAATTTAAACAGAATCCTCGAAACATTTATAAAAACAATATCGAAATTGTTGTAACGCAAAATCCTTAATGGAACCAACACTATAAATAAATAGCACTAGTGGTATGTACGATTAGCTAGAGAATAAGTGAATGATCCTGGTAAAAACCATTTACATATGATATGGATAAAAAAATGCAAATCACAGCAAAACGACATTTTTGTGAAATTGGAACATATGGCCCAACCTTAACTTCAGTGGAGCCAATCCTAGAGATAGAGGAGACTAGTGGCAAATACGGTTATTTAGGTCTTGCTTATGTCAATGATTTCTGACAATTTCATTTTCAAATCACGGGGATAAATAATGCAAATTGTAGTTTACATTTACATAGAGTGACATTTTTGTGAAATTCTCTAGGATTGGCTTCACTGAAGTTAAGGTTAGGGCATATGTTCGAATTTCACAAAAATGTCGCTCTATGTAAATGTAAACCAAAATTTGCATTATTTATCCCCGTGATTTGAAAATGAAATTCTTAGAAATCATTGACATAAGCAAGACCTAAATAACCTGAGACCTAATCCTGACCCGGATTGGATAAAAGTCGTCGTCGAGAACGGTTGTGTTTTGATAAGAATTAAACTCCGAAATTAAATTAAAATTATATTAAAAAAGTATTTGTTTTGTAACATCGTTTTACCGCCTAAATCTGACAGTGTAAACATTTAACACTTATCCGACATGCCTTACTACGAAAAAGCTGAATTAAAGTCTAGATACAGCGAAAATTTAACCTGTGCCAAGGATAATTGTGATAAACAAAACAAGGTGAACAGAACGAATGCCATATTTGAATGTTGTTATTGTAAGAAGTGCTTTCATCCGTAATGTAACAATATTTTTCGATCACACATTAAAACGAATGCAGAAAATCCAAACTGGACCTGTTCAGATGAATGCCGTAGTAAGTTAAATGATCAAACACCTCCAGCGGATGAGCTCATTGATGAATCCAGCCGGTGGAAGAAAATAGATAAGCATATGGAGTATTTTGCGGATGAATTTGTAAATTTGAAGAAGATGATGGGCGAGCTAATTGAGTCTCAACGATTCATGTCTGACAAATTTGATAATATTAAGAAAGAGTTTGATGTGATTGTATTGGAAAATCAACGCCTTGATATTGATTTGAATATCTTGCAGGCGGAGAACAAAGAACTAACTCACAGAGTAAATGTCCTGGAGTCAACTTTCGATAGTGTCAATCAGCAGAATAACAAAACCAACGCAATTGTGGCTGGATTACCAAATTCCGAATGCTTCTGACATTGTTATCAAACTGTTCAATGCATTGGGATGTACCAATTACGATGATGTTGTATCCGCAGAGTATTTGGTGAATAAGAACTTTAATAAGCTTACTCCGCCACAAATTAATGATCATAAGATTCTAATCAAGTTTAAATCTTGTGAAGGAAAGAATTTGCTACTGGGCCAAAAACGTAAGAGGAAACATTTGGCAGCTGGTGAAATTGGATTCCAGTTAGAGAAGGACAAATATCGACCAATATTCTTACGCGAACATCTCACTAGTTATCAGCAACAACTTTACCATGCAGCTCAACAATTAGAGAACAAATTGAAATTCAAGTATATGTGGGTCAAAAATGGAGCAATTCTTCTTCGCGAGAAAGGTCTATCAAATTAATTCACGAAACGATATTAATAAGCTGCACGGCTCATTTCGAAACACTGATCAAGAAGTACACAAATAATTTAACAACAACAGTCAACACAACACTTCTTCAAAAACAAATTTTATTGTTAAGTACATGTATTTTTTATTATATCTATTCTTGTTTTGTTATTGCGAACATCTCTGCTTCAGATATCGCTTTTAGCAAATATAATATTGCCGATCTCATATACATTTTTTCGCCAATTTTTTTTTTAAAAGATGGAACCAATGCACAGTAACCACACCATGCGGACACTTTTTTCATTAAAAAGTTTAGCTAAGACAACAATTTTTGTGAGACATCTAACGTTACATGAACAAAATTTTACAAACTTTAAATTTTTTTATCGATCTTTATTTTCGACGATTTGCACATGCTGGATGCACATGTTGAAGTATGTGCATGCCACAAAATCCCCAATATGCAATGCAAAAAATCCAGGTATGTAATAACAGCGGTTTCAGAGAATCGGCAACACTAAATTGGCAACGACACCAGATATCCGTAATTTTAGTGATTTTCTTATAAAATCATTTAAATGTTTCATCATTGCTGCATTTGCAGATGAACACGCTGGGAGCCAAGTAGCGGCCTAACGTCTGCGGCTGAAACTTTAGATTTAGAAGAATCTAGAGCCCAGCGGCTAATTTGTTTTCGATTCCTTTCTCCTCATCGAGCGAAATTTCAATGTTGGTTTCCGGCACGCAGAAAAGACGATTCTGGTGCCGTACCGTGCACAGACTCTTTAGAGTGCCTTGAGAGGGCCGGCTTGGATGGTCATCGCCAATAAAACGATAAATGTAACCGATCTGATGGTGTTGTGACACTTTTTCAGATCCACAACAAGAACGCAAAACTGAATCCCATTTTCATGATTCAAACCGTATTAAGTCACTGCGGCCCACAGTTGGGCGTGTAAATTACAAAATGTAATTTACATGGTTTTTACATGTATAATGTATGTAAAATGTATACACTTTTATTTTACATACAGTAAAGTAAATAAGGAATGAAATACTACTTTTTCGTTGCAATAGCGCCATCTTTTAGCAAAATTGGGAATTATCGGAAAATTGACTGTGTACTCGACCATTTTCCTTATCCGTCAAAAACCACAATTTGACGGATGGATAATCATAATATTAGATTATAGAAGAAAAATAAGAACTCTCGACCATACTTCACATTGACATTTATTAAAAAATCGTGTAAAGTGCTACATATTTGATAACAGATGGCGCGGACGATAATTATTTGGCTACAGAAAAATAATTTACACTATAAAAATTCATATACAGCTAAACTAAACCTAAAGATGTCAGTAATCGTTTTATGAGCTTGTTTAAGACGAACACAGATGGCAGTGTAGTAACAAAATTAATTTTTCTTGAGACTGTAGAAAACTAGAAGCCTAAAATAATTATTATTTACCGTCTAAATGAACTGTTTGATTGATATTTACGATGCTTATAACCGTTATAAACAAACATTTGTTCCAATTTTACAACATTTTCAGTTATTTTTCCGAGTTTCCCCGTACTTTACATATTTTATGTAAATTACACATCATTTAGTGTATTTGACGTTTTTATATGTAAAATGTAAAAATTGTGTTTTACATGTAAAACACCCAACGCTGCTGCGGCCACAAAAACGGGTCTATCGCTCAAATTAATTAATTTACGATTATCAATCTCCGAAAATTTTAAAATGTTTAGCCAAAACTGAATCTAAAGTTTCGCTTAACTGAAATACAGAATAACTAACCGCTTACAGTAACAAGGTCACTTTACATGTTAAACTTTAATAACTTCCAAATATATAAAGTTGATAAATAATTATTTATGAAATAATTTATCAAATTTGTGTAAAGACGAAAATTTTGAAAATGTGCAATTTATCGTCGCCTTAATGATTACCTTTTTTACAACATTTGTAATGATTTTTCATAATGCTTTTTTAAGTTTATCTTTTAACGCCTAAATGTCTATTAATTTATAACCATTGAAACTATGATGCTTTTCAATATACTGTTACGATTTTGCCTTGTCAATCAAGGTTCGAATCACTGGATTGTGAATAAATACACTGCTTCAGTTTTAACTCACACAATTTTATTTACACAACACAATTTATTATACAACACAATTTTCACAATTAATTATTATAATTATAACACACTTTTTAATTATCACTTTAATAATCGCTTTAATAATCACTTTAATAATCTTTCTATTTAACCTTCACTGTATCACGTTTAAAATAATACTCAGCAATACACGTCAACGCGCGCCTTTATATACCAAAATATTTGTTTCCAGAATAATCCTAAATGCGCAGCAAATATGTTAGTATAGAAATACGCCTAAATGTTGAGTATAAATTATACACGTAATTGAACAATTAATGAAATTAACTTATTCTATTCTAATCTAGGTGTCACCGTAACACTACCCCCCACCTAAGCCTGTTCGTCCCGAACAGGATCCAGATCACCTCCTCTGTAGAGCGCCAAACGCTCTAAATGCACCACCTTTGGTTTACCTTTCCGTCCTTTCTGTATGCGATAAA
Source organism: Nephrotoma appendiculata (assembly GCA_947310385.1). NCBI lineage: Eukaryota > Metazoa > Arthropoda > Insecta > Diptera > Tipulidae > Nephrotoma > Nephrotoma appendiculata. Next base: position 171,985,892 of record OX371224.1, read on the forward strand.
CCACGTCGTTCAACTTTTTAATGACAGTGTAAGGTCCTTCCCATGTGGGTTGCAACTTCGGTGATAATCCCTTGTGCCGTTGTGGGTTGTGAAGCCATACCAATTGCCCTTCCTCGAAGCCTTGATTATTTGCTCGTATGTCATATCGAGCTTTCATTCGATCACTTGATATTCGAATTTTCTCCCGTACAAATTGATGTATTTCATTAAGTTCCTCTTTCATTCGGTCGACGTAATCCTGTCCGCATAGAGCTGCTGATGGAACAGCCCCAAATTTTAAATCTCCTGGTAATCGCAGATTGTTCCCAAATATGGTTTTAGCTGGTGTCACTCCTGTTGTGTCATGTACCGCTGATCGGTAGGCCATCAGGAACATTGGTATATGTCGATCCCAGTTGCGTTGGTTCCTTTCCACAGCTTTTGCTAGATATTCCTCCAATGTACCATTGAATCTTTCCACCATACCGTCCGATTGTGGGTGTAAAGGCGTCGTTCTTGTTTTATTGATTCCAAGCATCTGACATATCTCCTGAAATACCACCGATTCGAAATTCCTTCCTTGATCCGTGTGAATTTCCATAGGTACACCAAATCTGCTAATCCAATTGTTAACCACGGCATCAGCTATTGTTGTTGTCTCCTGATTGGGTATGGGGTACACTTCCGGCCATTTGCTGAAATAATCCATTATTACTAGCACATATTTATTTCCGCTCTCGGTGGTCGGAAATGGCCCCGCCACGTCCATTGCAATTCTCTCAAATGGTGCCCCGACATTATATTGTTTCATGGTTCCACGGCTTTTTCGTGCTGGTCCCTTCACTGCCGCACATTGGTCACATCTTCGACACCATTCTACTACTGACTGTCTACATCCGGACCAATAGAAACGTTGTCGAATTTTGGCTAATGTTTTATTAATCCCTAGGTGACCTCCACTTGCTCCTCCGTGATACTCCTTGAGGATTTCCGCTATCCGACCTTTTGGCACCACTACCAACAATTGTTTTACTTTACCATCCGTGCTTTCCCACTTTCGTTTTAAACATCCATTTTCTATGTGGAGGCTATCCCATTGAGCCCAATATGCTTTTACAATGGGAGCTTTGTCAGCTATCTCACTCCATGTGGGCCGGTGTTCCTTTTCCTTATGTTTCATGATGAATGACAGGTCAGCATCCCGTAATTGCTCCTTCTTGATCATTTCATCAGTCCATTCCTCATCAGGTAGCACTTGCATAAGCCGAATATCGATGATGTTTTCCTTACCCTCCACACGCCCACAATGCTTGCATTCCACGGGACATGGCCTTCTTGATAATGCGTCGGCATTTCCATGTGCGGTTCCCTTCCGATGTTCAATTTGGAAATCGTAGCTTTGCAAACGTTCGATCCAACGTGCTACTTGTCCCTCTGGATTTTTGAATTGTAACAACCAGCGCAAAGCTCCATGATCCGTCCGTAGAAGAAATTTTTGACCATAGAGGTACTTATGGAAGTGCTTAACACATTCCACTATAGCCAACAACTCTTTCCGTGTTACACAATAATTCCGTTCCGGTTTTGATAACATCTTGGAGTAATATGCAATAACTCGCTCCTCACCATTTGTTGCCTGTGATAATACTCCTCCTATACCATCATTACTTGCATCGGTGTCCAAAATGAATTTAACGTTGGGTATAGGGTATGCGAGGATTGGTGCTTCGCATAATCGTCGTCTTAGTTCCACAAATGCCTCTTCTTGATCATCCTTCCATTCGAATGCCTTGTTCTTCCTGGTTAACTCGTGTAAACTCTTTGCAATATTGGCGAATCCTGGCACGAATCGTCTATAATAGGTACACAATCCAAGGAAGCTCCGTAATTCATGTAAGTTTTTAGGTCGTGGCCATTCCTTCACTGCTGCGATCTTGTCTTCATCGGTATGGATTCCATTGGTTGTTACCTTATGACCCAAATATTTTACTTCCGTTCTAAATAGTTTGCATTTCTTTGGGCTTAGCTTCAATCCGGCGGCTTGTATCCGATCCAAAACCTCTGCCAAATTCCTTAAATGCTCGTCGAAATCCTTGCCCATAACGATGATGTCGTCCAAATATACGAGGCACGTCCTCCAATGTAATCCCTTTAGCACGCGCTCCATTAGCCGTTCAAAAGTCGCAGGGGCGTTACATAATCCGAATGGCATAACGTTAAATTGCCATAATCCGTTACCCACACTGAATGCCGTTTTCTCGCGATCTTCCTCCTGGACTTCCACTTGCCAATAGCCGCTTTGCAGATCTAATGTCGAAAATATTCGAGCACCCGATAATGTGTCTAACGTGTCATCGATCCTTGGCAATGGGTAACTATCCTTTTTCGTCACAGCATTTAATTTTCGATAATCCACGCAGAATCTCATGCTACCATCCTTTTTCTCGACTAACACCACTGGTGAACTCCATGGACTGCTTGATGTTTCGATTACCCCTGCTGCTTGCATATCTTTTACCATTCGATCCACTTCTCCTTGCTTTGCCAATGGTAATCTCCTGGGTGGTTGTCGAATCGGCGTTTCTGCTCCTGTATCTATTCGATGTTTTACCATTGTGGTTCTCCCATTATTGTCCGATGTACTGCAGAATATTGGCATGTACCGCTCGAGCAATTGTTTTGCCAAACTTTTCTGTTCCATGGTAAGATCTTCGGTCCATTTCTCCATAAGTTGATCTATAATCTCTTTCTGCACTTGCGAGTTAGCCGTCTTAATCGGATTTTTCTGCTCGCACTTCACTATCGCCGATATTTCTTCACATTTTCCGATTATTGTCCCTTTCTTGATGGTTTTCGTCTTATCCGAGAGATTTAGAGTCCTAATTGGTACTCTATTATCGCTGTCTGGTTTCACTAAAACTTTCCCGATCATAATTTCTCTGGCTCCGCTCTCTGCTTCATTGGCTTCCACAACCCACAACCTGGGTGACCCAGAACCTCCTTCCAATCTTGCCCATACTATTGTTTCCGAGTTCGGTGGCAGCTTCTCCCGATGATCCATTATAATTTGCCTGGTCGTTTCTCCTATAACGGCGCTAACGTGAAGTGGCAACTCGATATTATCGTAGGTTAATACACCCCGTCCAACATCCACCACGAAGCCATTCGTTCTCATGAAGTCCATTCCCAAGATGACTTCGTCTACAATATCTGCAACCAGCACCTCGTGTTGAAAGTGATTTCGTCCAATCCTTATTTTTACGACCTTTTTCCCTTTTATTGCTGAATTTTCTCCAGTCGCCGTTCGTAATTTAATGCCATTAGCTGGTTCCATAATTCCATCAATAATATCCTCACGAACAATCGTATGTGTTGCTCCCGTATCCAGCGTGATCATGCATTTCTTCCCATCAATATCGGCTTCAATTGTTAAGCTGTCACCGTTCCTTGCTATTCTAGAAACATGGATGGAGGTTGTGGGGCAATCGGTTGTGGGAGCCAGCTTCTGCCCCTTCAAGCTGACTCTTTTTAGTTTAACGACTCCGCTGTCGTCTGACGCTCCTTTCTGGATTCTATCTGCTCTTCGTTTGGTCTACGCTTCATAGGAGATGGCGACCTTGCTCGTTTCTTCTTAATCTCCCAACAGTCCCGTGAGATGTGACCCATTCTATCACATACCCAGCATTTAATCCTGCCACTTCCATCTCTGAATCTTGGCGTAGCCCGTGCGGTGTCTATTCTGGAATCAATCTCCACTCGACGAATTTTCATTGCTGGTTTGATGATGGTTTGCGCAGTTTCGTTTGTTAACGCACAAGCGATGGTTTCCGTGAAAGTTGCCTTAGGTGACAACATCACCGCTCTGCGCGTCTCAGGATCTCGAATACCGTCAATGAATGCATCCATTTTAATTCGCTCCATGTATTCGGCCGACATATTTGAATGTACTAAATGCGCGAGCCGCTCAATTGCCGATGAAAATTCCTGTAGCGATTCTCCTCCTCTTTGGTATCGACTCTTCAATTCCATGCGATAGATTTCTCGTTTGTGGTCGCTTCCGTATTTTCGATCTAACGCCTTCATAATTCCCATGTAAACGTTCCGTTCCTGCTCGGGAATGATTTGTAATGTTTCTGCCGCTTCGCCTTTAAGAGCCACAATTAATGCTGCAACACATTGTTCTTCAGTCCACTGATTTTGCTTAATCGCAGTTTCGAATTGGAACTTAAAAATACTGAAGGAAGTTGTTCCATCAAATGTTGGTGGTTTTATCTTAACTGCGTTAACTGTCTGGATCACTTGACCTGTTGTTCCATTTGACTTGACATCTTGGAGCTCCTTCTCGAGACGTTTAACTTCCGTTTGAAAATCTTGTTTAACCGATTCAAATTTTTGTTGAACCGTCCCTTTAACATTTTGAATTTCTGCGTGTACTTCTGTTTGCAGTTTTTCCACTTTACCGTGTAGTGTAGAAGATAACTCCAGAAACTTCTCGTCCATTTTCTTTTGACCAACTTCTATTTGGTTTTTAATGTCCGCTCCTTGTTGCTCCATCTGTACAATCTTCTGTTTAATTTCTTGGTTCGATTGTTTAATGTCGGCCCCTTGTTGCTCCACTTGTAACATCTGCTGTTTCATTTGATGTTTAATGTCCGCCCCTTGTAGCTCCAACTGTTGTCCCATCATTTGATTCATAGCAGCCATCAACTGCGATAAATCGAAACTTCCGGATGGGTTTTGTGTTGTTCCGACCATCGTTTGTTCTTCCTTTTCTTTCTTGTCCACACTGATCTCATCCGTGTTGTCCTCCTCGAAATCATACACATCTGGATTTAAACCGTCCTTCTCCATGGCCTCACGTAGTCGCTCCACCAAACTAGCTTTTGTGCCTTCACTAGCCAAACCTCGCTGCTTCAGTTGCTCCTTTAATTGCGCAAGCTTTAATTCGTAGAGAATCATTTTCCTTATTATTCACAATCCCACCGCTGTCACCAATTGTTACGATTTTGCCTTGTCAATCAAGGTTCGAATCACTGGATTGTGAATAAATACACTGCTTCAGTTTTAACTCACACAATTTTATTTACACAACACAATTTATTATACAACACAATTTTCACAATTAATTATTATAATTATAACACACTTTTTAATTATCACTTTAATAATCGCTTTAATAATCACTTTAATAATCTTTCTATTTAACCTTCACTGTATCACGTTTAAAATAATACTCAGCAATACACGTCAACGCGCGCCTTTATATACCAAAATATTTGTTTCCAGAATAATCCTAAATGCGCAGCAAATATGTTAGTATAGAAATACGCCTAAATGTTGAGTATAAATTATACACGTAATTGAACAATTAATGAAATTAACTTATTCTATTCTAATCTAGGTGTCACCGTAACAATACATGTTTTATTTGTTTGCTTTTAATATTGTTACGGTGACACCTAGAATAGAATAGAATAAGTTAATTTCATTAATTGTTCAATTACATTTATAATTTATACTCAACATTTAGGCGTATTTCTATACTAACATATTTGCTGCGCATTTAGGATTATTCTAGAAACAAATATTTTGGTATATAAAGGCGCGCGTTGACGTGGAATGCTGAGTATTATTTTAAACGTGATACAGTGAAGGTTAAATAGAAAGATTATTAAAGTGATTATTAAAGTGATTATTAAAGCGATTATTAAAGTGATAATTAAAAAGTGTGTTATAATTATAATAATTAATTGTGAAAATTGTGTTGTATAATAAATTGTGTTGTGTAAATAAAATTGTGTGAGTTAAAATTGAAGCAGTGTATTTATTCACAATCCAGTGATTCGAACCTTGATTGACAAGGCAAAATCGTAACAATATGTATTGGGAACTTTGTTTTCGTGCTTTTCGCTATCTGCTCCATTGCGAATTTTTAAGCTTTAAAATAAAATTTAAATTAATCATTTAACCATTTGCCGCCCCATCTATTATCGAAACTTTACACCACCTCGTTTTCGTACCAAAACAAACCATATTGTGAATATTAAATTAAATTCGAGTTCGAATTTGATTATTGTTTTCATTTTTGCTAATCTCTCATTCACAATGGGCAATGTCAAACAGACAGACAGCATTTCTCAATTTTATTTCAATTGAATTATTCATTTCGGTGTGAAAAGTGCTGCAAAAAAAATTATTGAAAAAATTTTCATTCTATACTAGAAAGAATAAAAAAAATATAAAAGAAAAAGTGTTTGTAACAAAAAGTGTGCTGTTAATTAATTCTATTTATAAATCAATAAAAAACCTAAACTAAAAGGTAAGTTCTATATTTTATGTTAAAATAAAGTAATTCTAAATTTAAGTGGCAGGAAAGTTAAGTGCGCGGATATGCGATAAGAAAAAAATGTCTTAAATTTTGTGTGTGACGTAGGATATCAGTATTATGACGTAAATTGCAATTTAAAATAAATTATCTTGTAGATTAACAAATTAAATTAATTTATGTCTATCTCTTTACGATTATTATTATGATGAAATAAGTTGTGTGGAAATAAAGAAAATCCTACTTATATATTTTAGGTTATGCAAATTTTTCCGTACTCTGTAATTTATCGATTTTCCTCGATGACACAGAAAAGGGTCATTGTAGGTTGGATACAATTTTCTTTCTTGGATTATAATTACCGTTTAAATTATTTGTGTAATGCCTAATTCCACATTAACCCAATTAAAGGGAATTATGAAGTTTCAAATTAATATTTTGTAGGTACCTGGTGCGTACTGTACGGGAAAAATCAATAAAGTTTGTTGGAGGCACAGGCCAATCAAAATCGATTGGTAAGATATAGCGTATCCTAAAATGTTCGCATTCAGATTAATCACTGGAATTCAAAGCACGTCTCACCTCACCTAATCTAAACCTGAATATTATGAATTTTTCCGAAGTAATGCCGCTTATCCTGATTTACATAGATGTTACATAATCATTTTCAATTTTCCGATCAATACTTTTTTTTTTGTTGTTACAATTAGGCTCCGCATTGTGAAGTTGTTATTTTATCGAGCCATGTACAAATGAGTCATGCCTAAAAATTTTGTTTGACCTCATTATAATAATTGTGGTGTAGCGTTGTGGTACCGTATCAGGATAATTCCATTTCATGATTTTGCTTAATAGACACTGATAAAGTTTTCACGGTTAAATTTCCAATTTAGTTTTTCTAATTACACATCATAATTTAAGCAGAGAAGTAGATATTTTTGCAGCTGAAACAAAATTTAAATTTCTTTCAATGTAAATAAGTAACATTGAGAGAAACGGTCCCGATCGAATTTTGATTTAATCTGCTTAATACAAAGGTGACTGGTTGTGGCTACTAACCGGCATACTATCTAGTCTTCTCTGTTAGTGTCTAATGATGTAAGTGAGGTTTGATAATAACATACTGAGAGGAAGGATTGCGAATTGCGATCATTGAATTAGGTAAATTTTATTAAGGTGCGGTTTACCGCGATAATGCCCTAATATGTATTTCTTAGTTATTTGTTTGATCCTTATGTTTGACTAAACTATCTTTTAAATTTGTAGGTTTTTTAAATCTGATTTATACTTATCCGGAATCTGGCAAGTGGTTGGTTTGTGATATAAGAAATTAACAAATCCGTAAAAATGAAAGAAATCTTAAAAACTGCTGTTAAAGTTATTTTCGAAATTTTAAATCAAATGGTCGCTATTACTGGTCCAGTAGTATTAATTTTTTGTGTCTTTCTTGTCAGGCATATGTTCTGAGTTTTTTGGTTTCCGAACTTCCAATTTTGTTTATCGTGTAGCAAGTTGCGGTAACTTTGCCACTTGTATTCATTTCTGTAAGACGTATACTTGCCTGATTTTGGTTGAAACACATTACTCTTTGTTTACACTTCAGTCAACGAAATGGGAGAGGAGTGTGCTATTGTCTATTGAGATTATATTGAAGATGATATGAAAAGGGTTGGTTCAGTGTAGCTTCTCGTTGATGTGAAATGTTGATCTTTCTCTAATTTAGCAATAATTTTATGTGAAAAACCGGTCGAAAATGATCTTGTGCTCGTGCTTATGAAGATCCATCGGAATATTGTTTCCATTTTTTAATTGATTGTATTCCTTATCTGTTGTTAGAACTTGACCAGAGAAATCCAGTAAATATTGGTCATGGTGCCTTCCTAAGTGTGCTGCTTCTTCGTAATTTTGACACATAATCATCAACGTAATTTATTTGTAAATCGGAATTGAATATGGCGGATGACGTTGTTGTGTTAAAATATTTTTTAAATTATATTTGTTTATTTACCTATAAACTACATAAATATTTTTATTTAAGCATAATTTAATTCGTAAGAGTAAATAAGATCGAAATATATTATAAAACTTGTCTGCATGTGTGAAATTTACGTTGGTGTTTTTGCAGAACAATAAAGCTAAGTAACTATTGAACTTTACGCTGGGTTGGGCTCATTTGGTGTTTGCGTATGCAACTTGGCCAGTAATGGCAATAAACACGTCATTCCAGAAGTCCCGAACCTAATCGAAATTCGTCTTCATTCATTCACACAGTTTTCTTCAAGAGCGATTTATTCATTCCGTCGATGCCTGTTTTGAACGATGTATCTTTGACATCAAAATAGGTGTTTGTTTCGGCTAATCTCTTTCCCTGATTCGAACTTCAATTCGTTCAAATTTTTCCATCATAGCCGAGGACATGGGACACAGTGCATTGTCTTTATGAAATAGCACATTTTTATATTGCATTTGGGCCTGTTTTTCGGAATCTCTTGTTTCA